>OY998176.1:34031336-35231336 GCA_963921935.1 Galeruca laticollis | reverse complement strand
TTTTCTATTTCTCTATTCTGTTTTGACTTCGTATTGTTTTATTAAACATAATGTGGGTCGTATTCTATTTAATATTATGATTTAAAATAAAATATGTTTTACCGTGTGTTCTGAAATTCTCTACAATAAAATTATCTTTTAGGTATTCGTATTTATAACAGTACAAATGCGGCCGACCTCTTAGGAGCGGTCTGTAAACACCTGCTAAAATATCTTGCACGTGCACTTACTACTATAATTTTTTGTTTTCAACTGATTTTAAAGTTAACCAGGGCCATAACGCAAAAGTCGTAATATTCTCACACTAGTGTGATGCAGTAGCGAGTTTTTTTGAATGGAAACGGTATGTTTTCATATTAGATATTAAAGGTCCATACCATAGCAAATTCGTTATATTAAACACTTCTTGTAATTATGTTTTCTGTTTATTTTTGATAAGAAATTACTAGAATAATCGTATTCATTGTAAAATGAATAATGATTTAAACTTTACGAAATACAAGGGCTGGTTTTCATAACACTCAGTATACCGTGAGTGCAGAAGGGTTTTATGTCACAAATTTGTATTGACTGAGCTCAGAAAAATATGGGCTTTCAATTTTTGATGTAAAAATGTACCGTTTCCATTTAAAAAAATTATCGATGACGTCACTTTTGGAATATATATAAAAATATTGTCATTATTAGCTGATTGTAAAATGCTATTTTAATAACTTCATTTAAATACTTAATTATGCTCCATTCATACAGTATATCAATTTCAATGTTATCAATAGTGTCCATATGTTCTTCTGTTATTGCATTTTTTGGAAAATACAATACCTAAAGATTAATTTAATACCATAATCTTGGGAGCAACAAATTCTTTGACGATCGTCTAACGCAGTTTGGAGCGCGGCACTCTCTCTCTTTCCCGTATAAACTATTTAATTCCACGTGATGCAGGTAGCACTAAATTCTGTCATTGTATTTTTTCGAAAGTATGATGCTTAAAGAACATTTTAGTACTATTGCGAACACCAAATTTTTTAATGATCGTCTAACGCATTTTAGAGCGCGGCGCTCTCTCTTTCACGTATAAACTATTTAATTCCACGTGATACAGGTAGCACTAAATTCTGTCATTGTATTTTTTCGACAGTATGATGCTTAAGGAACATTTTAGTACTATTGCGAGCACCAAATTTTTTAACGATCGTCTAACGCATTTTAGAGCGCGGCGCTCTCTCTTTCACGTATAAACTATTTAATTCCACGTGATACAGGTAGCACTTGATTCTGTCATTATATTTTCTCGAAAGTATGATGCTTAAGGAACATTTTAGTACCATAATCTTGCGAGCACCAAATTTTTTAACGTTCGTCTAACGCATTTTAGAGCGCGGCGCTCTCTCTTTCACGTATAAACTATTTAATTCCACGTGATGCAGGTAGCACTAAATTCTGTCATTGTATTTTTTCGAAAGTATGATGCGTAAGGAACATTTTAGTACCATAATCTTGCGAGCACCAAATTTTTTAACGATCGTCTAACGCATTTTAGAGCGCGGCGCTCTCTCTTTCACGTATCAACTTGGGGGTGGGTCGCGAGATCGGGGAGTGGTGCCATCTTTTAGCAATAAAATACGCCGCCAGGCTCGTGTCGATAGCCCTCTCCGTTCGCGAGATAGCACACGTGGCTGCCGCAGCTTGATAGTACGTGAGAGGGGGTGACTTTGGGCATCTAGGGGTGAGTTTCGAGATGATGGCATCATACCATCTTAAAGCAACAAAATAGCAACAAAATACGCCGCCAGGCTCGTATCTGTAAGTATTACCGTTCCAGAGATAATGCAGGTGACTGCCGCAGCTTAATATTAAGGTACGGGTCAACGTGTTTCTCGGGGAACGGCATTAGCAACAAAATCGGAAATAGCGCAACAAATTAGCAACAAATTATGGGACCAGTCCGGATCGTGCCCTCTAAAATGGCTGCCGCAACTTAATATACGTACGTAATATGCTATTTCAACTCAGTTCTAGGAATTGTTGTTTATACTCAACGTAGATATTCATTATATTTCACACCTGCAAACGTGGTTTTATTAATTATTGCCTTCCCTAATACCGCAGATAGCGAGTGGCGAAATTACTCGAATTTATATTGGGTTACTTTTGAAACATGGCGAAAATACTTGTCGATTCCGTCTTTTAATTATAATGGGGCGAAAATAACAACACCCCCTGACCCCACTCAAACCCCTCACGGTATTTCAGCTCTCAATTGAATAAAAACATTATTCCGAACAACATTAAAAAAAATTCCTAAACCTTAATTACTGATTAATTATGAAAATGTAGTAAATGAATTGGCACATGAAATTTTTTCATATCATAAATTAAAATTTCCAATTTTCTTTTATTTATCGACGAATTTGTTATCGACTTCCTTAATTTTCTCTGCAGGAGTAACGACCAAAAATAATGGGTGTTTCGAGATGAGGTTGTAAAAAGTATAATTTATATTTCGCACTACTTGCCTTGTAGAATTAATTAAAGTTAATAGGTTTTTTTCTCAAAACTTTCATCTCAGGTTTTACTTATTAACCGAGAAAGAAATCGTGAGCCAATGGTATTCTCTGAACTTTGTGTAATTAAACAGCAAATTGGATCGAAACTTACATAAAACGTTAAGTGATTAGAAAAAAGTGAGGTTAACTTCAATTAAACTTTCCAATAAGTAGAGTATTTCGTATTTTTTATGTGTGTGACAGTTGACAAGAAAGAAGTCACAAAATAAGTAGATTTAATGTTTTATTATTGTTATTATAAACAAGAATAAGAAAGAAATCACTTGCAAAAGAGGAGAAAAGATGATCAGAGAAGATCGATAAGAAATACAGCAACAGTTAACAGAAATTAAATAGGAAATCCAAATGATAGTAGAAATTAACGAATCAGTAAGAAAACAGTAAAGACAGGAAAAATCTCGTTAATAGAGATTGATGCGAATTATGATGAATGTGCTAGTAGCAATATATATTTTGAATTCATTGGTCTCGAGACAGAAGTACTAAAATCCAAATCTACAGAACAGCATTAAGGCCAATAGTAACCTATGGAGGAGAAAGATGAATTTCACGAAACCTGATGAAGAAAAACTTCGAAAGAAAAATGATAGGAAGGAAATATGTACCAAAAAATTTGAGTGACGGGGAATAAGGAATAATTATGAACTCTGAAATTAGTAAAATTTTAAACGAAAAATCACCAGATTTATATATGATCTCCGAATACGATGGCTAGGACATATAAGATGAATGAAAAATAATAGTGAAGTTAAAAAAATAACAGAATGGAAGCCCTTAGGTAACATGCCCAGAAGACCAAAAAGCAAGTGGGAAAGTCAAGTTAAAATTGATTTAAGCAAGATGGGATTGTCCTCTTGGTGGAACTACATCCAGGACAGGAAAAAAATGGATGAAACTATAGTTAAAAATGTGATTAGAACGTGGATTGACTCATGTCATGGAATTAGTCTAATAGCTCTTGATTCAGCGGTTACTATTCTTATGGGAATGTACAATAGATTATATATATATACTATTAGGAAGCGTCCTGGATGATACTGTAATACTTGTAAAAAAATGTGTATGCTTGCTTATGTCACCTTTTTTCTGACGGTATCAGAAAACCTTAACAATGTTTTGAAAGAAGCCACTGAATAAATTGTTGCTGCATTTTGTATATAGTTACCAGTAGATGAGAAATTTACGATTACCTTTTACTACAAATCCATCACTATTGTTAGTGTCAAATACTTCAAAGTTACCAAAGGTTGACACTTATAACAGAGGAACCAAGACTCCTGCGACACGATAAGAAGAAGCAGATTTTCTAACCTAACTTTGTTAGTTTTGTTTTATATAAGGTACTAAGGGGAGACTGTTGTATACTGGGACAATATTTTTGTAATTGAAATAGAAAATTTGTTGAATAATTTTTAACTATTGTGAACATTCTAATATACTCAAAATTAGTTGGTTTATCAACACCTGCAAAAATTTTAATAATTTTTACATTTAAGTAAGAAACCACCCCATGTTGCATACTGGAAAAGATGCATGTGTATAGTGGGACAATGGTTTTGAAGCCAAATAAATGAATACAAAAATAAATTTTGGTCGTTTCTTGACAAAATAATGAATGTTCTAAATAAACTGAGTGGGTCGCCCAATCGTAATGATAGGAAAACATATCTCTCAACATAACTTCAACTAGAAAACATAGCTTGAGCTAGAAAACATAACTTGAACTTATAGTTTTCATCTTACCTATCAAAAATAAATATATTCGGAGAGGTAGTACAAATGGGAAAGTATTAACTAGGCTATAAATTCAAAACAAGAAAGAAATTAACAGTGGCGAGAAGTATTATTGCATATGAAAGTCCTCGAAATCGAAATCAAAAAGCCACTGCTTAGCTGCTCTTTCAGTTCCTCCAGAAGCAAAAGGCATTGGAAGTTTTTGAATGATATTTTATTCCGACACAACATCTTCATCTCGGTTTTCAGGAAAGCTGAACCTATTATTGGATCTTTTTTCAAGAAATTAACTGTGTATTCATCTTTCTCTATTTTTTCTATTTGACCAACGAAGTGTTTGGTGCTTTTGTTCATGGGATACTGAACAAGTATGAAATCAGATATATTAAGTATCTCATTTTGATCCTTCATAAATTCATCGAAGATATCCGCATCTGAATCATCCTCACATATTTCAGTCACTGAAAAGTCAATATCGCTTGAGCTGTCATTTTTCGGCGCGAATAAATTTCTTTTAACTTCCTTGGCCTTCTCAATTCTCTGTTGCTTTTGAGATGTTCCTTCCAACTTCAACCTCAATATTTCTTTCTTCTCTTCAATTATGGAAGTATCAGTCAATACAGTAGAAGTAATTTTTTTCCTGGCACTAGTATTTGTTTTTCGAGATGCAGCCTTTGCAAATGGTCTTACAGCTTCCTGGGTAACAATATCCTCTTCGAGTGATTTTATTCCAGCGCTGGACATTTCAGAACAACTTGGAATTGGATCTGCAGTTGTATTGGCCAATTGAACTGGTTTCTCGGTTTCAATTAGGTCTGACAGGTAGGAGCCTAAAAAGTCGCAATCTTGAAATATTTCAACCTTGAAAAGACAAATGCCAGTTCTTTCAAATCCTCTGATAATGTTTTTAGGTGTAAAAGCTAGTGGAAACGATTTTCCAACTATATCGGCGATGTTATATATTGTCACAGGAATGCCGGGGTTTTGTAGCATCCAGTCATCCATTGATCTGTTGTAGTAGATTTTGAAAGGGTCAAAACAACTGACGTCCAAAGGTTGCAAGCGATGGCTACAGTGAGGTGGTAATGTAAGAAAAATTATGTCATGTTTTTTGCAATATTCAAGTACCCTAACATTTGTATGACTCTCGTGGTTATCAAGAATAAGTAAAATTTTATTGTCATTGTTGCAATGTATGGTGTCTGAAACATGCTCTAAGTATTCTATAAAATCACTACCACATATCCATCCACTAGCATTCGCTGTTCCTTTTGATCCAGGGGGAGCACCAAGCAGCATGTGCGGCTTGAAATGTATGCGTGGAAATAAGAAAAAGGGTGGTACAAATGTCCCATTAGCACATATAGTGGCACACATTGTTACTAGTATCCCTCTTCCGCCACTAGTAATTTTACCAACCTGCTTTTGACCACATGGGTCAGCTATTTGTAGAGGCTTATGTTCAGTAGTTACACCAGTTTCGTCTAAGTTAAAAATTTGGTTGGGGTTGAAACTGTATTTGTCCAGAACTGTACGCAAGTTTTTGAAAAAAAGTTCTACATTGTGGCGGTTGAAGTTAGTTGCGCGACTCAGACTTGTGGCCTCGGGCGTTCTCAGGCTAATCTTATGTCGGATTGGGAAAAGTTTGAACCATTCTTCCCCAGCGATTTTATTTTCTGACCATTTTCTTGGAATTCTTTTCTTATATGCGTCGGCATATCTATAAGCCAACTCTCTAGCTTCTTTGCTTGTTAATCCGTGGCACATTTGGGATGAAGTAACTAAATATTCGCTAAGTAGTTGTTCTTCATCGTCACTGAAAATTTGCTTAAAACCATGTTGCCTCATAAAATTTACTTCCTGCGTGTTTGCTTCATTGATGTTATGTTTTTTCAAGTGTCTATGCAACGCTGATATGCTAACTCCAAATTAAAGTGTAGCATTCCTAATATTGATCTCATTTCTAAGAACAGCCCCTACTGCCTTTAGCATTTTTTCAGCATTCGCAAGGTGTATTCTCCTACCCTCAAGAAACGATTTTTTATTTTTGCGGCCCCTTTCCTTGTCCATTTCTGAAACAAAAGGTAATTAGAGAGTAAAACTTGAAAGAAACAAAAATATTCTATTAGAGAGCAAAAAAAAATTTTGTCTCAATATGCAACTCTGCAACAACAATATGCAATTCTGTCCCACTATACACTGTCCCACTATACACCTGTATACACTTTTTTACATTTTCGGAATTAAAGAAAAAACAAATAACATTGAAAAATAACCTCAACTCACCTTCAAGACACCTTCGGGCACAATTATTCTCAAATACGGAACAAACAAAAAAATATTTCTGGCCTAAGCTGTGCCCAACACGTGGACGTATAAAAAAACTTTGACACTTTGATGCGCACATTAACGAGATTGACGCCATACTGAAGACTCTAGCGGCGAGTGGCAAGGGTATATCCACTGCACATATATGATGCAGTTGACACAACTTTTTTCAGGTATTTCAAGCGATACCGTCGGCGAGCAATTCGAATTGTCCCACTATGGAACCTGTCCCACTATGGAACCTGTCCCACTATACAACAGTTTCCCCTACTTTGTTTTAGATTTGTTATGACAGAACACATTTTATTTTCTGACGTATTTGTACTGTTCTCGAAACAAAATAATACATCATTTTCAGTAGTGTATAACGAATCCAGAAGTGAAATTATAAAAATATAGACTAAACGACAACATATGGTCCTTCTACATCGGATAAAATTTACTGGAAACTAGACACAAGGCCTTTATTCAATTAGCTATAACAGTATTTATTCAAATCAGTGCCTTCCATTTTACCTATATTCTAACTGTCATCCCATTAATAAGCGGTACTCTGCTTGACACATACTTATTACATTTTCACATAATTATAACGTAGGACTGCAGACTACATTTAACAACAAAAGTTGTGAGAGTCCATTTACTCATTACACTGCATTTCGAATACTTGGAGGTGTCGTAACTTATTCAAAGATTCGTTATTTGAAATTGGGCATAGTTATACATTTCATACTGAAACTTTAACCATGTTCAATCAAAATAAAATTAAACGTACGTCAGCAAAAGGCTCTTTAACAAGATTCACTCAATATTTTCAAACTATATAGGATGATGATGAGCTAGATTTACTTGATTTACATCAACGCCTAGCAAAAGCAGAAACACTTTTTGAAGATTTTCACAATTCCCAATTTGCTATTGAATCTGAAGATCCTGATTTCGATTCAAACTATGACAATCCACACTCCCCTGTCAAAGAACAATTTGGAAATGAACTTTATAAAATAACTACTGTTAAAAAATATATTATATCACACGAAAAAGATGATAAGATTACTACACCGCATACAAATATTCGCTTGCCACAATTAAATTTACCTACATTTGACGGCTCTTCAGATCAGTGGTTATTTTTTAGAGACAGCTCTACGTCAATAATTCATGAGAATTCTATGATGTCAAATGTACAAAAATTTCATTATTTGCGACTGTCACTTTGAGGTGCAGCTGCGGAAAAAATAAAATCATTGCAAATTTGTGATGCAAATTACAATACAGCATGGAAATAACTCTGTGATGGGTTTGAAGATAAACAATTTTTTATAAAGAATCACATAAAATGTTTATTCCAATTACCCACGTTAACTAAAGAATCTCATGGAGGTCTAAATTATATTCTTCATAGTGTTGAAAAAAATCTGAATGCTTTAAATGTTTTAGAGATTATTGGTATGATTTACTTGTATACTTACTTACTACTAAACTTGATCGTATTACCCCTCGGGGATAGGAATCATGCAATGATGCAGCTGAAATACCTACTTTAAAATAATTATTAAAATTTATTGAGGAACGTTGTAAAGTTTTATCATCAATAGATTACAACCTACCTGAAGAACCCAAATGTAACCTGGAGTATAATGCTCACAAACAATCAAAGTCATTTATAACAACATCCAACAAACAAAATTT
Source organism: Galeruca laticollis (assembly GCA_963921935.1). Classification (NCBI taxonomy): domain Eukaryota; kingdom Metazoa; phylum Arthropoda; class Insecta; order Coleoptera; family Chrysomelidae; genus Galeruca; species Galeruca laticollis. The sequence goes on along the minus strand of OY998176.1, from coordinate 35,223,012 downwards.
TAATTTGTGTAACAATAATCACACTTTATACTGTTGCCCTGAATTTCCAAAGTTATCCCTATCTGAGAAATTGAATACTGCAAAACGTTCACGCTTATGTATTAACTGTTTGGGTTCGAATCGTCGAACCAAAGAGTGCCAGTCGGCAGGTTGTAGAAAATGTGGAAAATACACCACACATTACTCGAATGCCTGTGAATAAATTGACAGTTGATGGTCCAAGAGCTTCAGGTACTATTTCAAATTCTAATAATACACAGATTAGAATGACAACTAGACTTCTTACATCACCGCAGATTCAACTTTCTGCAGCTCTTATTACTGTTTTTGACAAATTTTAAAATCCACATCAGTGCAGGGTATTACCTGATATTGGGAGTCAAATAAATTTTATTTCTGAAAAACTGTGTAACAGTAACAGGAATTAGTCAAAAACCTCCAATAATCAATCTTAAACTTCACTAAAATTCAAATCAAATATCAACAACTTTTCAAAGTCAATAAACTGTATTATTTTACCCCAAATTACAGACCATTTGCCATCCTTACCACTTGAATTGCTACACTAAACATTCCTGACAAAATTGCGCTTGCTGATCCCACGTTCTATCAACCTGCTCCAATTGGTTTGTTGATCGGTGCTGATACCTTCTGGGAACTTTTGTGTATAGGCCAGATTGAACTGGGCAATAGCCTGCCTACTTTACAAAATTCGGATATGGTTAGCTTCAGGCCCTATATTTACTAATAATCAAAAGTTTGTCACACACCACTGTTCTCTCTCCAATAATATTCTAAAATCTCACCTTACGAAATTCTTGGAAATTGAGGAGGTTCCAAAGGCTTCATAATTTTCTGATGAAGAAAGACTATGTGAGGAACAATATTAAAATACAACGGCAATACACAATGACGGACGCTTTATAGTCATAATACCACTAAAAAACAATCCTTCTGTCCTTGGCGATTCAAAAAATACTGCTGGTCGCCGCTTTATAAATTTAGAAAAGAAGCTTGATAAAAATCTTGACAAAAAAAATACAATTTCATAGATGAATATATACAACTCGATCACATGTCTTTTGTTATTTCTCAAGTTGATGATTCAGGACTTTCTCTCCCACACCACTGTGTCCTAAAGGATAGCTCAACTACAACAAAGATACGTGTAGTTTTTGATGGTTGAGCAAAAACAACATCTGAACTATCACTCAATGATAACACCATGGTAGTCCCTAATATTCAGGACAACTTATTTTACATTCTTTTGAGGTTTCGGAAACATAATTACGTTTGGAATGCTGATATAGTGAAACTGTATCGCCAGCTTTTAGTAACACAAACACAAAGAAACTTACAAAAAATTCTCTGACGATTCGCACCCAACGACGACATTAATACATATCAGCTATACACTGTGACTTATGGCGCTGCATCGGCTGCCTCCTTATCTATTAGATCACTTCATGAAACAGCTTATCGTCATTTGAGTGAATTACCTGACATCTGTAACATTATATTACATGATTCCTATGTTGATATTCTCCTCTCTGGAGCCAATACGGCAGATGAAATATATAGGAATAATGAAAGGCTTCCAGAACTTTTATTGAAATATGTATTTCCTCTAAGGAAATGGAATTCTAGCGTGAAGAATTTTGAGTTCAACGCGGACTATAGAACTCTACACATCGGTGATAAAACCCCAAATAGAACGTTAGGCCTGCACTGGAATCCTTCTACTAACTGTTTACAATTTTCCATCAACGTTTCTAAATTGCCATCAAAGATTACTAAAAGATAAGTACTATCCTCTACTGCACTATTATTTGACCCACTTGGACTATCCTCTCCTGTCACGGTTACAGCAAAAATATTTTTGCAAGAACTCTGGAAATTGAAAATTTCCTGGGATGAATCTGTACGTGGCCTACATACTACTTAATCCAACTATCACTCTCAATTGTGCAATATGAATTGTCTAAAAATGCCTAGACAAGTCATACTGTCTAACTTTATAACAGAACAGATACACGGATTCTGTGACACATCACCAACAGCATATGGTGCTTGCATTTACATTCGCTGTAGCGATGCTTTAGGAAATTGTACTTCTAATTTACTGTGTGCCAAAACACGTATGGCTCCAATCAAATTAATTACTATACCAAGACTTGAACTCTGTGGCGCACTCTTATTATCAGAGCTAGTTGAGAAAGTATCAAGTGCCTTCCATCCCAAGAATATCACATATTGGACTGATTCATCGATTTGTATAGCCTGGATAAATTCTTTACCGTACATTCTCAAAACTTTTGTCACCAATCGTGTATCGCAAGTTCAGAATCTATCTAAAGATCAATCATGTAGACACGTGAATACTACAGATAATCCAGCCGACTTACTATCACGCAGAATTAGCTCAACAGACCTAATTAATTCCGAATTTTGGTTTCACGGGCCATTGTGGCTAGCAAAACAAACTACATATTGGCCTTCATGTGACTTAACGTTAGCACTATTATTCATGATCTTCCAGTAGTTCGTACAAATATTTCATCATTTGCTAACTACATAAATGAATTTGAAAATGATATTATTTCATGTATAGAACGGTTTTCAAGTTTCACAAAGCTTCAGCGTTTGCATATGTTTTACGATACATAAACAACATTCGACCTAAAAACTGAAACTCTAAAAGCTTTGGACCACTGACAACTCATGAACTTGACAATTCCTCAACCTTTTTGGTTCGTTCTGTACAACGTCATCATTTTCTCGATGACTACTACAATCTAGTCAACTCTGAGGCACTAGGAAAAAGGAGCAAGCTCTTTAGCCTAAACTCTTTTTTTGACCAATCGAATTTTATAATACGGGTTGGCGGTCGTTTAGATGATTGTACCTTCAACTTTTCTAAGAAACATCCAATAATTCTTCAGTATAAGAACCTTTTAACTCCAATCTTAACACGCTCTGAGCATCAGAATCTTCCATGCAGGGCCACAAGCTCTTATCGCTTCTATTAGGGAAAGATTCTGGCCACTATCTGGCCGCAGACTAGTGGAAAACGTCGTACGTGAATGTGTTAGATGTTTCAGATTTAATGCCAAGCCTGAACAATACTTAATGGGCAATTTGCCATCATCTCCTATCACACCATCTCGTCAATTTTCTGTCTCCGGTCTAGATTACGCTTTGCTACAAAGGCCCTGCACTTAGAAGCTGTATGTGATCTCACTTCCGAATGCTTTATTGCTTGCTTACGACTGGTACAACTTTTGTTGGCGCAAACAATGAAATCAAATCATTTCTTAACATCAACAACAAATATATTTCAGACAATCTCTCCAAGGAGGGGATACAGTGGCAATTTATAACTCCACAATCTCCTGATTTAGGAGGGATATCGGAATTTAGTGTAAGGTCTACTAAACACCACTTGAAACGTATAATGGGTGACTGTCGAAAAATGTGTGACTGTATTGTGTCAAGTAGAAGCCTGTTTAGACTCCCGAACACTTTATCCATTATCCAATGATTCAAATGATTTGAATCCCTTAACTTCTGCGCACTTCCTAATAAGAGAATCATTGAAGACGATTCCTGAACCAAGTCTTCTTAATATCAAAGAAAACAGACTCTCACGTGTTCACAGAACACAACAAATTGTCCAACACTTCTGGTCACGGTGGCCCAAAGAATATATTTCACACCTACAGACCAGGGTCAAATGGAAGGTAAATTATCCTCAACTACTTCAGGTAGGTACGTTGGTAATAGTCAAAGAAGACGGCTTCCCACCACTCAAATGGAAACTCGGACGAATCCTCCAAACCCACTCAGGCGTTGATAACATCATACGATCCGTAATCATTAGAACTGCAACGATCGACCTAAAGCATCCTGTAGTCACGATATACGTTCTACCCAACCAAGTCAATTAATTTTGAAACCCTTAAGTTTTTCAAGGCGGGGACTTATGTTACTGTCAAATACTTCAAACTTACCAAAGGTTAACACTTATAACATAGGAACCAAGACTACTGTGACACGATAGGAAGAAGAAGATTATCTAACCTTACTGTGTTAGTTTTGTTTCATGTAAGCTACTTACTTTGTTTTAGATTTGTTATGACAGAACTCATTTCATTTTCTGACATTTTTGTACTGTTCTTGAAAAAAATATAATACCACATTATTTTCAGTAGAGTATCACTAATACTACCAAAACTGCTATCTACGGATATCAGTAAAACTTTGCGCCATGTACACGTCTCAAGTGACTCTAGAAAGAATAAAATTCCATTTAATAAACAATTCAAATACCTAATTAAATTAAAATCACAAAAATTTTTGAAATCACGTAAAATACCATATCGAATATTAAATTTATCCACCTTCTTCTATTTTCAATTGATACTTACAAAGAAACATTCTTCCAAATATTTCTCAATTTATTGACTGAAATTTATTCAGATAAAATTTTTATATATAAATAGTTATTTTCCAACTAATTTTAAGCTGATCTAAAAAATCATTTGGCAAGAAAAAAAATATAAGACTTGGCTCTACGTTTGGTATAAGGCTGCAAAAATTGGGCCAAGTCTTATAAATTTTTTTTTGCCAAATGATTTTTTAGATCAGCTTAAAATTAGTTAGACAATAACTATGTATATATGAAAATTTTATCTGAATAAATTTCAGTCAATAAATTGAGAATTATTTGGAAGAATGTTTCTTTGTAAGTATCAATTGAAAATAGAAAAAGGTGGATAAATTTAATACACGACATGGTTTTTTACGCGATTTCTAAAATTTTTGTGATTTTAATTTAATTAGGTATTTGAATTATTTATTAAATGGTATTTTATTCTTTCTAGAGTCACTTGAGACGTGTACATGGCGCAAAGTTTTACTGATATCCGTAGATAGCAGTTTTGGTAGTATTTCAATTATTTTTGTAGATTAATCTTTTAATTCGTTATATTGTTCATTTAGTTTCATTCCTTCAACGTGTGACAAGATTATAGTTTTTAATCGAACATATTTTTTTTCTCAGAGTAGACTACCTACAAAATATTTTCTTCACTTGTTTAAATATTGTTTAATCAAACTATATAAAGTATGGCCAGCCTAAAATGGAAAACCTACTCATCAATTTTTGAAAGACTATTAAGATTTCTATTTTTGAGGTATGATTATTAAACTATACAATTTTAAATACTGAAAGATGAAATTCGAGACCGACAACCCAGAAATTTAAATATTTTACACTTAAAAACCCCAAACTTGTTAATATTGTTACAAAAAATTTTATAAACAACAAAATATACGTTATTCAATAATGTAAACAGTTATCGAAGAATAACCTGAAGAAAAGGAAGAATAATGGTAATAAAAGAACCTTCCGAAGACTTCATAATAGAATTATTTATTGATTTCACCTAGAAAACTACAACTGAAACGGAAAACTTCCTCTTCAATTTTGAAAAGACTATTCAGATTTACGATTTTGAAATATAATTATTAAACTAGACATAAAAAAAATTAAAATACTGAAAGATGAAATTCAAGACCGACAACCCAGAAATTTTAATATTTCAAATTTAGAAATCCCATATTTGCTAATATTGTTACAAAAAATTCTATAAACAACAAAATATACGTTATTTAATAATGTAAACAGTTATCGAACAATTACTTGAAGAATAAGTATCAATAATGGTAATAAAATAACTTTTCGAAGACTTCATAATACAATTAATTATTGATTTCACCTAGAAAACCACAACTAAAATGGAAAACCTTCTCTTCAATTTTGGAAGAAACTATCCAGATTTCTATTTTAGAAATATTACTACCAAACTATACATCAAAAAAAATTTCTGAAAGATGAAATTTTATACCGACAACCCAGAAATTTAAATATTTCACATTTAGAACCCCCAAACTTGCTAATATTGTTACAAAAAATTCTATAAACAACGAAATATACGTTATTTGATAATGTTAACAGTTATCGAACAATTACTTGAAGAATAAGTATCAATAACGGTAATAAAAGAACTTTTCGAAGACTTCATAATACAATTAATCATTGATTCCACCTAGAAAACCACAACTAAAATGGAAAACCTTCTCTTCAATTTTTAAAAGACTATTCAGATTCCTATTTTTGAAATATAATTATTAAACTATACATAAAAAAAATTTAAATACTGAAATATGAAATTCGAGACCAACAACCTAGAAATTTAAATATTTCACATTTAGAAACCCCAATCTTGCTAATATTGTTACAAAAAAATTCTATGAACCACAAAATATACGTTATTTGATATAGTAAACAGTTATCGAACAATTACTTGAAGAATAAGGATCAATAATGGTAATAAAAGAACTTTCCGAAGACTTCATAATACAATTATTTATTGATTTCACCTAGAAAACCACAACTAAAACGGAATACTTTCTCTTCAATTTTGAAAAGACTATTCAGATTTCTATTTTTGAAATATAATCATCAAACTATACATAAAAAAAATTAAATACTGAAAGATGAAATTCGAGACCAACAACCAAGAAATTTAAATATTTCACATTTAGAAACCCCAAACTCGCTAATATTGTTACAAAAAAATACTATGAAGTACAAAATATACGTTATTTGATATAGTAAACAGTTATCGAACAATTACTTGAAGAATAAGGATCAATAATGGTAATAAAAGAACTTTCCGAAGACTTCATAATACAATTATTTATTGATTTCACCTATAAAACCACAACTAAAACGGAAAACTTTCTCTTCAATTTTGAAAAGACTATTCAGATTTCTATTTTTGAAATATAATCATCAAACTATACATAAAAAAATTTAAATACTGAAAGATGAAATTCGAGACCAACAACCCAGAAATTTAAATATTTCACATTTAGAAACCCCAAACTCGCTAATATCGTTACAAAAAAATTCTATGAAGTACAAAATATACGTTATTTGATATAGTAAACAGTTATCGAACAATTACTTGAAGAATAAGGATCAATAATGGTAATAAAAGAACTTTCCGAAGACTTCATAATACAATTATTTATTGATTTCACCTAGAAAACCACAACTTAAACGGAAAACCTTCTCTTCAATTTTGAAAAGACTATTCAGATTTCTATTTTTGAAATATAATTATTAAACTATACATAAAAAAATTTGAATACTGAAATATGAATTTCGAGACCAACAACCCAGAAAATTAAATATTTCACATTTAGAAACCCCAAACTTGCTAATATTGTTACAAAAAAATTCTATAAACAACAAAATATACGTTATTTAATATAGTAAACAGTTATCGAACAATTACTTGAAGAATAAGGATCAATAATGGTAATAAAAGAACTTTCCGAAGACTTCATAATACAATTATTCATTGATTTCATCTAGAAAACCAAAACTAAAGTGGAAAACCTTTTCTTCAATTTTGAAAAAACTATTCAGATTTCTGCTTTGAAAATATTTCTATCAGACTATACATAAAATAAATGAAAATACTGAAAGATGAAATTCAAGACCGACAACCCAGAAATTTAAATATTTCACATTTAGAAACCCCAAACTTGCTAATATTGTTACAAAAAATTCTATAAACAACAAAATATACGTTATTTAATAATGTAAACAGTTATCGAACAATTACTTGAAGAATAAGTATCAATAATGGTAATAAAACAGCTTTTCGAAGACTTCATAATACAATTATTCATTGATTTCACCTAGAAAACCACAACTAAAATGGAAAACCTTCTATTCAATTTTGAAAAAAACTATTCAGATTTCTATTTTAGAAACATTACTATAAAACTATACATCAAAAAAAATTTAAAATACTGAAAGATGAAATTTGATACCGACAACCCAGAAATTTAAATATTTCACATTTAAAAACCCCAAACTCGCTAATATTGTTACAAAAAATTCTATAAACAACAAAATATACGTTATTTAATAATGTAAATAGTTATCGAACAATTACTTGAAGAATAAGGATGAATAATGGTAAGAAAAGAACTTTACGAAGACTTCATAATAGAATTATTTATTGATTCCACCTAGAAAACCATAACTAAAGTGGAAAACCCTCTGTTCAATTTGGAAAAAACTATTCAGATTTCTATTTTTGAAATATGATTATTAAACCAAAGATGAAGATGAAATTCGAAACCAACAACCCAGAAATTAAAGTTTTTCACATTTAAAAACACCAAACTTGTTAATATTGTTAAAATTCTATAAACAACAAAATATACGTTATTTAATAAATAATTATAACAAAGGAACAATTTTGGATTCTTTGTTATTCAATCTTTGTATAAATGAATTGTTTTCAGTGAGCAGTACTGGATATATACAATTAGAGTCGCAGACGATACAGCCATTATTTATGAAATAGATAATTGGTATGATTTGAAATAGTTGAAAATGATCTAAAATTAATTAAGGATTGGTTTCATCATAAATTACTTACTCTAAATTTCAATAAAACATAATTTGTCTTTTCTTAATTCTAGAGACCATAAGAATAGCTTCACATATTTTTTATAGAAAAAAACTAGAGATTGTGCTTTATAACTTTAAGTGTTTAAAAAAGTTCATGTATAATGTCAATACTTGCAGATATTGTACTACGGTCTAGTGAAAAGCCATCACAGGTATGGCCTATTTTCTTGGGGATGTGCTTCCAGAACATTTATAGGTCCCTTCAAGAGATTATACAGAGAAGCTTTATTCAGATTATTATGTCTAGTTCCAGCCCTAGTGACGCACTGTATAATATAAACAAAATCTTTGACTTAAAGAAATTATGTTTTCCGTGTGCATCTGTAAAATATCATACTATGAAAAATGAAATTAAGTTACCTACACATACATATGAATCCAAAAATAATAATATGAAGCTCCTATGATGACTAAATCTTTATGTCAAATTTTTCACATTAACACAACCAAAAGTTTTGTGAAATTAACGTCTGAAATATCTCTTCATTCTCTGCAATGTCTATCCACTTCATAGATTTTATGTATAATTAGGTATAGTGTTTTCTTATTTACCAAAACATATGTTGAGGTAAATTCGTTCATCTCTGGCATACATTTTTTAATATTTATAATTAACAAATTGGCTTTCAGCAGTTGTTCGGGATACTAATGTTCAATTTGGGTTTGATACTACTGATGAACTGATTGTAGAATTCATTTTTATAGGAGAAATTGATAACATATTTGAAAAACTTATTTAAATTTGACGTTATAAAATGGGAAATGACATTTGTGTTGTGACGTCAACTGACGCAGTTGTGAGGACGATACAATTCGATGATTTTAGGAACGGTGCTCGAGAATATCAATTTTAGGAACTATTCGCAAATAGAGCAATCACAGGCTTGCGTATGCATGACGTTGGGAACGACGTCAAGAATAACGCCCTGATTCCAGATTCAGGGCATCAGTGCGGATGAAACTCAATCATCGACCACCATACCTGCAAGAAATGAATCACCGGTAGCGACATTGATTTTTTTAGCAAAATATCGAAACCACACATGAGAAACCTTAAACTTTAGAAATATTTTTACAAAAGTTACAACTTTTATTTTTTAGAAATGAATATCTTTTTAATAAATACATGGAAAATTATCATTGATGCTGCAAATGGAAGATCATATATGAATTATATGGCAAATGTATGCATACTTTGCCCGTAGATAATATACTTTTTAACTTATTAAAAAAATAGAATTGCGGGGAGAGGAGAAAGACGAAGAGTGTCTGTCGTCTAGCGCAAAAATATATAAAAGAGGGCGGAGTCGAGACGTGACATGGCGCGAGTGACGAACAGTCACTCTTGATCAAGGCGTGAAATTCTAAAAATATAGACGAAACAACAACTATGAATGACTGAACTATAAACATACCTAATAAATGTTTGAAATGAGAAAACAAATATCTAGAATTCATTCATCTCAAGAAAGCCTTCTATAGACAACCAATAACGAAACTAATGATAACTGAATTGAAAGAAAATTAAATTTTACATATATTTCACGTGTAACTGATAAGATTTGAGTTAGACTACGAAGAAAATAACCTTTAAAACAAATTTCAGCAAATGTGTAGATTTGCGAGTGAACAGTACTTCTGATAGTGTTTAAAAACCTTAACAATGTTATGCAGAATTCCACTGAATATATTGTTGCAAATGTTTCTACTACATTTTGTATGTAATTTTTATCATATTATTATTTTGGCAAGTTTCTCACAATAAATTACTGAATTATAAAATGCATTTCATCGTTCATATAAAATATTCGTAATAAGTAAACATATCTCTCAAATCGTGTATATTTTTGCCTGAAAGTGTAAAGTTATTTCTTGAAAGTTGAAATATAGCGGTCGGAGTAAGCGTAGCGTGTATTTCGTCTTTTTATTCGTTTGCTCAATTTCAAGGACCATCCTGTGTGATAATAATAAAGCTGAAAAGCATTTCTGGAGCTCCTATAGGGTAGTGGAGTATGGGAACAATGCACTGTAGAAGACGGAAGCTAAAGCGGAATATGATGGCGCCAGAGAATGTTCTTTAAATTGTTATCGCAATACTTCAACGCGAAGGTAGAAAATGAGATACTTTGTTGTTATTTAAAATGCTCCTGTTATTTTATACAAAAAACTTCTTGATTATTATTCTCTGGATAAATATCGGGCTTTCTTTCTCAAATTCTAATTTGTAGCAAGTATTTAATGAAAGACACTTGAGAACGAATTATTTTTATGAAGATTTTTCTCCTTTTTTGCACATTTTAACAACTACTTTCGTACGAAGGCTGCTAAAGGAGTTATTTTTGTTGAGAGGGTCAATATCAGTACACTGCGAAACATAATATGAAGTAAAATTCAAATTGGTTTTTTTCTGTTTATATGGAGAAAAAGAAGTGATGAAATTCGACAATTTCACTATGCTATGCTTTTTGTCAAAATAAAATAAAATTAGAGTCATTAGTATCAAGTATCCCCTCCTCTGGCAAACATTATAACTTTAAATTGATAAGGTATGCTTTCATCATCTTCTGTATCATACTGTCCCATTTATGCATCAATACTTCAGTCACAAAACTCTCTAGAACTTGAGAGTCGGAATAAGTCTCAGTAAATGATTTTGATGGGGAATTGCAGTGACCTTTAGGTTTTTCAAGGTCAGAAACGTGAGAACGAAAAGTGTTGTAGTCCTATTTCAACGAGTGTCTTCTATCAGCTATCATTCTGATTCAAGAAAATAATAATAAGTTCGGTTTTGAAACGTCCGGCGACGTTGTGCGATACTCAACTCCCACTCGTTTCTATTGTTCCATTGGCTATCTCTTAGGTCTCTAGCCCTCGTAGCATTAGCTACTCATTCTTTCCATGATTTCCTAGGTCTTCCTCTCTTCCTATGGTTTTGTGGCACCCACTGCCAGCTTTGCCAGTCTGTTTTCGTTCATTCGCTGTACATGTCCGTACCATACAAGTTGATTTTTCTCAATATCTGTTGTTAATGAATCGCCCACTCCCATACGCTGTATGACGTTATCGTTTTGGGTTCTGTCTCTTCTGGATATTCGTCTGAACACATCCATCTCGGTCGCCTCAAGTTTTCTTCTATTGTTTTCTGTAATTCTCCATGTCTCTGTGCCATAGGTTAGATTACTTTTGACAAAGGTTTCGTATATATTGCATTCTCGTTGTTTTCCAATATCAGAACTCCACCATATCCCATTTAAGCAGCCTATTGTTCGCCTGGCTTGTGCTATTCCTTTTTTATTTCTCCGTCGTTCTTTCCTGTTGTATCAAATTGAACTCCTAAGTATGTGTATTCGCTACATGGTCCTATTTCTTCCATTGCTAGTTCGATATTTCCTGGTTCAGCTCCTCTTGGGAGGTATTTTATTTTTTGAGTATTCATTTCCAGACCCCATTTCCTATACTCTTCATTCAGTTTTCTTGTCACATATTCAGGATCTTCTTTGGTCATTCGCAATGATGACCTGGTCATCGGCAAACTGTAGAGTGTATAAACACTTTTCTCCAAGATCGATACCCAATCCGCTGCATTTTTTCTACCATTGATTTAACGCTCTTGCCATATAGATTTTAAAAGGTGTGGGCGAGATACATCATCCTTGGCGCAGACCTTTACCGGAAATTTCTTTGATATATTATTACCAATTATGATTCTTGATGTTGATCCATCATAAAGATTCTTAAGTGCTTTTATAAGGGTGTGACTATTGTTGGTTTCTTGTAGCGTCTTCCAAAGCATTTCTACGGGAATTGTATCATACGCTTTCCGCATATACACGAACAAAAGGTGAGTTTCCATATTAGCATTTGATCTTTTTTCAATAATTTGTTTCAAGCAAAAGACCTTATCTGTACAAGATCTTCCCGCTCGAAAGCCCGATTGCTCTTGTTCTTCCTGTTCTCTATATTCAAGTTCAATTAGGTCTCGTCGTGGAACTCTTCCATAAAGCCGACTAAGAGTACTTGTCACTCTATAGTTCTCTATAGTTCGAGCAGTCTAGTTTGTTACCTTTTCTATGGATTGAAGTTATATGGGCCACCTTCCATTCTTCCGGCACTGGAGTGCCGTTTATATACTGATTTATACACCATGTAAGTATATCGAAAATTTCTTAATCAACTCTGCGGGAGCTCTGTTTCTCTAATTGTGTTCCCTGTGACGTTGATTGTTCCACCCTCAATTAATATTTCTGCTGGTGAGGTTGCAAGGTATTAATCTCTATCTTCTGCCAGCAATTGTTCATAGTCATCGATCCATTTTTTTGTTGGTATAAGTTGAAGTTTCGCACAGTTCTTTTCATTCGATCTAATCTTTTTTATGAACTTCCATGATTCAGAGCATTTTTTACCACCGAGATGCATATTAATTTCCTGACATTTTGTTCGCACATTTTTCTCTTTGCAATAGCTACAGTTCGTCTTTTAATTCTTTTTATTTCCAAATATCGATCTCTATTTTCTTGTGAGTGAGTGTTAGTCCATTTTTGATACCATTGTTTTTTCTGGGTAGTTAGCTCTTCTATAACTTTGTTCCACCATATTTTTCTACTAAGGGTTTTAGTTTTAATATCAATTGCTTCTTCCGCGGCCTCTTCGATACTATTTACAACGTTCTGATAGACTTCTCCCACAGATTTTTGGTTTAACTCTGACACATCAAAGAGTTTCTCATTTAACCTGTTGTGTGTTTTCATGAATAAGGCTATTCAAATTGTACTACTTGTCCTTTATCTCTTCCGGAAAAACTTGTACCTACAGGAGGATTCCTCCTGAACAAAACCAATTGGTTAGACAAACTGATTAATCATGGTACACTTAGATCGTTGCGCATGTTCTAGATCTTCTATTTGATCGGATGCTTCGAATGTCTATAGTACGGCCACAGGAGCCGTGAATGTAAGAAATTGTCCTAGAGAGTAGATGCATACGAGGCGGAAAAAAAGGCATAGAATCAAAGAATGCGAGTAAGTGGTCTTTTGCATTATGTGCAAAGAGCCGACCAGATGAAATGCCCATGCTTCAGAAAATCATTGAGCAGGAATGAAGGCGAAGAAATCACTCTACGAGAACTTCTAGGCTTGGAAGTTTTGCTCTGATCTGTGACCATTGAAGCACTACAGATTAACAGGGGCAGAGGGAGAGCGGCACACGAATAAGCACTCACTAACGCAAGGGATCTAAAAGTGAATGTATTCATCATAAGTAAAACCAATAATAAAACTTGCCGGAAACGCTTAGATTGAATATAAAAAGGAGAAACTGGCCATTACAACCATAAATAAAAACTTAAAAGTGCGAAGTCTTTTGTGGGGATACGTGTCCGTAGATGTAGGATATGTGAGTGGTACCTACATTTCACCGAAAAACCCGTTAAAAACATATAGAGAGGAAGTGGCCGGAATCATGTGTGATGTAGGCTCCGAACATACGAAAATAATATTGGTAAATATTATGAAAATCATGTGAAATATTGGATCAACATTAATTAAAGACCATATTAAAAAGTAGCTAAAAACTGGACTGCTTTTTTTCCCATCAATTAACGAATGAATAGCATTAGGCCAGGAACTAAGATGAGTAAATAAACTGTTCTTTGCAAGAAACCACCAGAGGGAAAAGAAGGTGAACATTTTTCATGTGATTGTTGCCAGGAAAAATACTGTTTGTTAGGAATGTGTGGGGATCACTACAACATAATTTAGAGTACTTCAATTGAAAAATAACAGGATATAAAAATTTTATTGCAGGAAATGCTGTGGAAAACTGAATAATGATAATATCAACAGCTTTAAGGCATTTGAAGGCTATTTTATTAGAGAAATAAATAACCTGAAGTCTATGAGAGAACTACAAAATGAAACAATAATAAAGCAAAATGAGACTCTACAGAAACTAATACAAGACATGAACTCAGTTAAAGGAAAAGCGTGTACAGAAGACGAAACTAATACATTTGCCGACAGATTAAAGACTAAAAATGACACACTTGTCATAAAGCATGAAGAAAAACAACAAAGTAATAAAACCAAGGACGATCTTAAGCAAAACATTGATCCGAAAAGTCTTGCGGTAGTAGTAGAGAATTTAATAGAAGGTAAAGAAGGAACAGTTACTATCAATTGCGATAGTAAAAACTCAGAAGAAAATAAACGGTTCCAAAGAATAAAACTAACTTTTCCGCATCTGTGGCCCTGAACAATATTCTATCATAAAATTAAATTGACTGTCTCGACCCTTACTTCGTGGAATATGCTCATATTAGTGTTTTTAAATGAAACTCAAGGTCTCTAGTTAATTCCACAATATAATACAAGTTATTGAAAATTCAAAAAATTGACAATTGTTTCGATAAATCAATATCATCGTCAGAATGACAGAAGTTACATTTCATTTTATGCCTACCTGATGTTTAGTAGTTATATTTTTGGCTAGACCAAGAAGTAACCTAACTTGTGATTGGCTTAATATATGTTTATAGAAAAAGAAGAAGATGTGATATTACAAATATTGAAGCTTAGATATTATTAGCCCTATGGTGATATCCTGGATATCATTTTTCCAATTAAGATCAGTATAACTGTGCAATGATATAGAAAACCAGGAAAACTATATCTACTGATCTTTACAATTATCACTTAAGAAGACAGTTTATTAGTGGAGAATTCCCTAGATTCAACTGTTCATTGAAAACTTCATTTTGTGGGTTTCTTAAATGTCTTCTAATTTCCAGTTCTTCAAGGAAATCCAGTTCTTGTTTCTTTTCACAAATATGCAGCACTTCTAGTTCTGTGTTAGGTGTCAATGAATGATTGGTGTCAAGTAGATGTTTTGCGTAGTGGGATTTATCTGGTTGTTTTGATCTGTAAGCTCGTAAGTGCTCACTGTATCGTATTTCAAAATTCCTAAGGGTCTGACCCAAATAGACAGCATTACATTCTGGACATTTGAGTTTATATATACCTGACTTCTTTAATAGTGGTATTTTTGTTTTTACATTTAACAATTTTGTACTAACGTTACTTTCTGTTTTAAAAGAAATTGTTGCATTCGTTGCTGAAGATATTATCTTTGAAATATTATTAGAAATATTTCCTGCATATGTGATGGTTTTATAAGTTTTAATTTCATCAGCTTGTTTAGGATATATTAGTTGTAATGCCACTTTTTTCTCTTTTTTACTAATTAGTTTATTTATCATATCTAATGGATAACCGTTAGATGTTGCTATTGGTCTAATTGTATTAATCTCTCTATCAAAATTACATTTGTTCATAGGAACTGAAAAAGCTCTATGTATCATTGAATTATATGCTGCTAGTCTGTGTGAGACAGGGTGGTTAGAATTGAATGGAATTGTCACATCAGTCTGTGTTGGTTTTCGGTAAATTGAATAATCAAGTACATCATTAACTCTTTGAATTTTTAAATCAAGAAAATTGATTGAGCTATTTCCTTCAATTTCTAATGTAAATTTAATTTTCGGGTGTAAATTATTGATGTGGTTGGAAAACACATCTAATTGTCGCTCACTACCCATAAAACAAGCTAATATGTCATCCACATATCTATACCAAAATAAAATATTTTTCGAAATATTACTTTCAAAGATCTTTCTTTCTAAATTGTCCATAAAAATGTTTGCTAAAATAGGTGATATAGGGCTTCCCATTGGTAAACCTTCATTTTGAATATATATCTTATTGTCAAAAGTGAAATAATTCTGATTAATGCATACATCAAATAAATTAAGTATATCTGATATGATTCCTGGATTAATATTTTTATCTTCTAGTAATTTTCTTACAAGTATTAGACATTCTTTAGGAGGAATTTTAGTAAACATATTAGTTACATCGAACGATATGAGTTTATAGTTATCTTGCAAGTGGACTGATTTCAACTTTTTGATTAGTTCTATTGAATTTCTAATTGAGTACTGAGATTCATATCCGTAAGTATTGAGTATATTGTTTAAATGATTACGAAAAGAGGTCTATCATACATAAGAATCCTCATTGTCCACAATTATATGGAACAGTTAAATTACATAAAATAACGAAACCAATTAGACCTGGCAAAAAAGCTCTACAATATACTCTATACTTACGGATATGAATCTCAGTACTCAATTAGAAATTCAATAGAACTAATCAAAAAGTTGAAATCAATCCACTTGCAAGATAACTATAAACTCATATCCTTTGATGTCACTAATATGTTTACTAAAATGCCTCCTAAAGAATGTCTAATACTTGTAAGAAAATTACTAGAAGTTAAAAATATTAATCCAGGAATAATATCAGATATACTTAATTTATTTGATGTATGCATTAATCAGAATTATTTCATTTTTGACAATAAGATATATATTCAAAATGAAGGTTTACCAATGGGAAGCCCTATATCACCTATTTTAGCAAACATTTTCATGGACAATTTGGAAAGAAAGATTTTTGGAAGTAATATTTCGAAAAATATTTTATTTTGGTATAGATATGTGGATGACATATTAGCTTGTTTTATGGGTAGTGAGCGACAATTAGATGTGTTTTTCAACCACATCAATAATTTACATCCGAAAATTAAATTTACATTAGAAATTGAAGAAAATAGCTCAATCAATTTTCTTGATTTAAAAATTCAAAGAGTTAATGATGTACTTGATTATTCAATTTACCGAAAACCAACACAGACTGATGTGACAATTCCATTCAATTCTAACCACCCTGTCTCACACAGAATAGCAGCATATAATTCAATGATACATAGAGCTTTTTCAGTTCCTATGAACAAATGTAATTTTGATAGAGAGATTAATACAATTAGACAAATAGCAACATCTAACGGTTATCCATTAGATATGATAAATAAACTAATTAGTAAAAAAGAGAAAAAAGTGGCATTACAACTAATATATCCTAAACAAGCTGATGAAATTAAAACTTATAAAACCATCACATATGCAGGAAATATTTCTAATAATATTTCAAAGATAATATCTTCAGGAACGAATGCAACAATTTCTTTTAAAATAGAAAGTAACGTTAGTACAAAATTGTTAAATGTAAAAACAAAAATACCACTATTAAAGAAGTCAGGTATATATAAACTCAAATGTCCAGAATGTAATGCTGTCTATTTGGGTCAGACCCTTAGGAATTTTGAAATACGATACAGTGAGCACTTACGAGCTTACAGATTAAAACAACCAGATAAATCCCACTACCCAAAACATCTACTTGACACCAATCATTCATTGACACCTAACACAGAACTAGAAGTGCTGCATATTTGTGAAAAGAAACAATAACTGGATTTCCTTGAAGAACTGGAAATTAGAAGACATTTAAGAAACCCACAATATGAAGTTGTCAATGAACAGTTAAATCTAGGGAATTCTCCACTAATAAACTGTCTTCTTAAGTGATAATTGTAAAGATCAGTAGATATAGTTTTCCTAGTTTTCTATATCATTGCACAGTTATAATGATCTTAATTGGAAAAATGATATCCAGGATATCACCATAGGGCTAATAATATCTAAGCTCCAATATTTATAATATCACATCTTCTTCTTTTTCTATAAACATATATTAAGCCAATCACAAGTTAGGTTACTTCTTGGTCTAGCCAAAAATATAACTACTAAACATCAGGTAGGCATAAAATGAAATGTAACTTCTGTCATTCTGACGGGCGGATGTAATTTCGGCCGAAAAAAGGGCAGGTACTAAAAGCCGGTAGGTAAATTCGGCCGGAGGTTTTAAGTTGCTTCCTTATCTCATAGGTATTTTCGGCCGCAAATCAAATAAAATAACAGAATGCTTTATATTAAAATATTTCTTTATTTCAATAAAATTATTACATCAACTTATTTCTATAACTTAGGTAAACTATAAATTTTTAAAAAACGTTTTGATGTGATACAGATTTAACGAAATTAATTCTAGAAATATTGTCAGATCGAAGCATATTTACCATGTTTTCGATAAATTTTAGTTTGTTTTTTACTTGTTTGTCTTTAATTTTTGCTGGAATATTTAATTTTTTTATTTTTAAATATGCATCGATCTGACAATCTTTTAATTTTTCTATAAAAATAAATATAGAAGGATGACTTGAATGAAAACTAGAATTAAAGTGCGAATGGAATGATTCGCAGGCATTTGTGGTTCTTTTAATTGATGGGTTTTCATATGCCCATATATTTGGTGGAAAATGAGATTCTGGCGCTATGTAGTTTTCTAATAAATAGTCTGCGTATTTATCTATAAGTTTATGGTCCGGTTTGTGTGACATGAGATCAAATATGAAACAATCTTCAACTTCAGAGGGGTCTAAATAAGTTAGCCCAAAAGTATGAGTAAGCCATTTGCTTTCCTCGCAGTTTTTATATTTATACATTTGGGTTAACCCTAATGATTGTATTTTCCTATACCACGCCTGGTGCAAGTGGAATCTACAACCATTTAGTTTGGTTTTGGGAAAGACAACTTTTAATGCGTTATGAATTGCGATTTCAAAATCCACAAATACCTCCTTCGGTTCAAAAACAATATTATAAAGTTCAAAAATTTTAGATTTTACCAACAGAAAAAGTCTCATATATGTGTCACTGGTCTAATCTTAAGTAGGTACAACATAGTTATTAGAATAAAGAGATAAGTAAATTAAAGGTATTTCCGACAGGTACACAGGATTAGGTATTTCCAAATAAATACACAACTAATATTTTACAGAAACTATTAAGCGTAATTACCAATATTTCAATCTCATCGTAAACATCAACCCCTCGGCCGAAATTACCCCTGTCATAAATGGTACCCTTTGATTTATGCAGGTAGGCCAAGGGATTACCGGCCGAAATTACGCCCGCCGATTCTGACGATGATATTGATTTATCGAAACAATTGTCAATTTTTTAGAATTTTCAATAACTTGTATTATATTGTCGAATTAACTAGAGACCTTGAGTTTCATTTAAAAACATTATCATAAAATTGTTACTTGTCTACACTTCGGTGGATGTATCGTACTAACAAACCAAAATTTCTCCAAAAATAACCAAAAACTCAGTATATCTGCATTTATAGGACCCGCTGTACTTGCTCTAGTCAACTGAAAATAAATAGGGTACATATTCTGTAAGACACCTTGAAAAGATATTCAATCATGAAATTGATCAATCGTATACTCTCTGGAGGCTCTATCGTGCTAACAAAATGAAAATTAGTGTTTTTAAATGAAACTCAAGGTCTCTAGTTAATTCCACAATATATTGTGGAATTAACTAGAGACCTTGAGTTTCATTTAAAAACACTAATATGAGCATATTCCACGAAGTAAGGGTCGAGACAGTTAATTTCATCAAACTGAAAATTCTCCAAAAATGACAAAAACTTGGTAATTCAAGTACCATAGCACCCGTTGTACTGGCTTTAGTGTGGATAACAATAAGATTCATCCTTGAGACGCTCTGAATAATATACAATCATAAAATTGGTCACTTGTATATACTCCGTGCTAACAAACTGAAACTTCTCCAGAAATGACAAAAATATCGTACTTAAAGTACCGTAGCACCTGTTGTATTGGCTTTGGTTAGCTGAAAATCAATAGGGTTGATCAGTGAGATATCCTAAATCATATTCAATCATAAAATTGGTGACTTGTTGAAGGAAGCTGTATCGTGCTAACAAACTGAAATTTCTCCGAAAATGATGAAATGTCGTACTTCAAGTACCATAGCACCAGTTCTACTGGCTTTAGTGAGTTGAATATCAATAGGGTTCATCTTTGTGACGCTCTGAATGATATTCAATAATACAATTGGTCACTTGTATATACTCCGGAGGGTGTATCGTGCTAACAAACTTAAACTTCTCCAAAAATGACAAAAATATCGTACTTAAAGTACTGTAGCACCTGTTGTATTGGCTGTGGTGAGCTAAAAATCAATAGGGATCATCAGTGAGATGTCCTGAATAATATTCAATCATAAAATTGGTGACTTATTGCACTCCGGAGGCTGTATCGTGCTAACAAGTCATGTAAGGAAAAGTGGCCGACGACAACGATGACGACGACGACATACACACAGGATTTTACTTTTCCGTCAACCTATTTATATGCGAGAAAAGTATTGGTTTACCCCAAAAAAAGTTGGAATGTTGAAAAATTTTTTGAGTTATTTTCACGTTTTCCATCAACGACAACACGAAAAAACGGTTTTTAGAAAAAAAGTCCTGTGTGTAAGTCTTCGTCGTCGTTGTCGTCGGCCACTTTTCCTTACATGTCTTGTTAGCACGATACTGCCTACGGAGTGCAATAAGTCAGCAATTTTATGATTGAATATTGTCATGGACATGTCACAGATGAACCCTATTGATTTTCAGCTCACCAGAGCCAGTACAACGGGTGCTATGGTACTTGAAGTACGACATTTTGTAATTTTTTGAGAAATTGCAGTTTGTTAGCACGATACAGCCTCCGTAGTTTAACAAGTCACCAATTTTATGATTGAATATTATTCCGGACATATCAATGATCAACCCTATTGATTTTCAGCTCACCAGATCTAATACAACAGGTGCTACAGTACTTTAAGTACGATATTTTTGTCATTTTTAGAGAAGCTTCAATTTGTTAGCACGATACAGCCTCCGAAGTATATACACGTGACCAATTTCATAATTGGATATTATTAAGAGCATCTCCAAGATGAACTCTATTGATATTCAGCTCAATAAAGCTAGTACAACGGCTGCTATGGTACTTGAAGTACCAAATTTTAGTCATTTTTGGAGAATTTTCAGTTTGTTAGCACGATACAGCCTCCAGAGAGTATACGATTGATCAATTTTATGATTGAATATTGTTCAAGGTGTCTCACAGATGTACCCTACTGATTTTCAGTTGACTATAGCGAGTACAGCGGGTCCTATAAATAAATATATACTAAATTTTTGGTTATTTTTGAAGAAATTCGGTTTGTTAGCACGATACATCCCCCGAAGTGTTCGGGGCCAAAAATGCGGAAAAGTTAGTTTTAATCTTTAAAACCGTTAATTTTTTCTAAAAACCGTTTTTCCGTTTTGTTTTTGATGTAAAACGTAAAAATAACTCAAAAAAAAATTTCAACTTTTTTTGGAGTAAACCAATACTTTTCTCGCATATAGATAGGTTGGGCGGAAAAGTAAAATTAGGAATAAGCTTAATAATGAACTTGGCAATCAGTATAAGGTAACGGACGGCAGACAAAAAAGTCCAAAAATGATAGTAAGAGAGGTTGAAGATGAATATATCACAGAAGATGTTGATATTGTTATACGAACAATGAAAGAACAAAATGAGTTAGAAACAACAGAAGAAACAGTATTGAAAGTACTAGCAAGATACAAACAAAAGAGCCAACAAAATAAAAGTAATATAATATTAGAAGTAGATGCTGCATTACAAAAGAAATTGAGACTGCAAAGTAAGCTGAACTTAGGGTGTAGAAGATGTGTTGTCCACGAATATTTTTCTGTATGTAGCAGCAAATTGCCAGAACTTTATAATATGTTTTAATTGTGCATAAAATTATAAAACGGGAGATTGTGCTTCGAAAATTTTCAAATGTATAAACTGTTTCGAAACGAATACATAATTAGCAAAATCTTTAGATTTTAATCATAAAGTATCAGATGTGAAATATCCTTGTTATAAGAGATTGATTGACATTGAATATAGATAGACAAAATGTACATAGCAATTACAGTGTAACTTAAAGCCTCAAAACAAATCTGGTATAAAATTGTTCCATCAAAATGGTCAGGGTCTGTCAAACTGTCTAAACAATATGAATGTCTTAATCAGTAATCTAGAATTACAATTCATAGCAATCACTGAACACTGGCAGAATACAGATAGTATTGGTGCTTTTTCAGTTGCAATGCTTCAAACTTGTAACATATTTTTGTTGTAGAAAACCAAGAGCCCATGGGGGAGTAGCTCTGTATTGTGCAAATTATTTCCAATACTAAGACACGATATTAATCAATCAAGTGAAGAATATGTGTTTGAATGTACTGCTGCAGAATTAAGAATAGACAGTGTAGGGTATGTAGTTGTAACGCAAAAAATTCGCCGAGCCGTCGTAAATTTAATTTGGCTAAACTGTCGACTGAGAGAAGTCACAGCGCTATCGGTACGGAGTTAAAAATTTCAGTCCTCCAATTGCCGTCAAGGTGAAAACACATAATTTCAACAAAAGATATTTGCATGTGCTCTGGGAGCCATAACGTTATTTCACGGAAAATCCGAATAAATTCTACGTAGAGGAAGAAAATATCGCTCGATTTAACAGATCGAAGGTCTGACCCAATAATATACTGATCCAGGGGGTGCCGATGACCAAAGGATACCAGTAGAATTGGTAGATTTAGGAAACCACGTGGAAAATTCCCGTAGACGGCGTTAGCTGGAAGGATTCATCAAAAAGGTAAATGGCTGAAAGATACTTTCTCGGAATTAACAGATTTGTAGGCAATTTAATGTAGAAATTCTGCTTTGATTCGTAATTTATTGGAGTTTGTAATCTGGGTTCGCGGGATAGTTTCGTTATATTTTATAAATTCTTATTAATTCATATTCTTCATGGCTTTATATTTTGTTGAAATAAGAATATATCACAGGGGTTGTATAAACATTCAGGGATGTGTCCAACGACGTAGTTTTTATATTATGGGTTTTTATTGGTGTCGTAGTTTTTTTTGCTAAGCGGAAAAAAACCAGTCATATAGTTCTTATTCTCAGAGGAGGTGGCTTTTATACAGTTAAAAGTCATGAGGTATGATTATTTGCGAATTTCGGGTATTGTTAAGATAGTCAGTATGATGGGATATTACGGGGGTACGTCGAAAATTTGACCGGGGTAAAATGTAAACCCTATGTAGAGGCTAATTCGTTTCTCTATTTTATGGGGGTTTTTGTATATGGACATTAACTCGCTGATTGGAATTTAATGGGTCGGTGAGACCAGTTCCAGGAGGTCTGGATTAATCTGGAGAAATTTCAGTTCCTGTTCTGGTGCCGGAAAAGGATAAGTTAACAGTTTTCCTTTTCTTATTTATATATATATATATATATATATATATATATATATATATATATATTATCGTTGTATTTTTGGAATATTGTACATGAACAATTTGGTCGATTCTCTAGAATTTTTGAATTGAGACATCGGTGTAGTTTGGGGCCCTCAGCTCTACTGCACCCTGAGATTACAGCCTTCAGCTGAGCTCAGACGTTATTTGTAATATATTTCTTTTGGTAGTGATATTGTATTAAATATTTTGAAAAGAGACCTTTGGTCCACCAAGACTAATTAAAATTTCAATCAGGGTGTATTTGCTGACTTTTATTTACTTATGATAATTTACCTATCAGTTTAACCTTTGGAGTGTGTAGTGAGTGTTGTTAACCCACTGAGGAGTTGTGGGCTAACTTAGGAAGTCTTGGGTGCTTGCCAAAACTTCTCTGGCGCCCTTTTTGTATACTCAATAATTTTTTTGAACAATCCACCCCTTCTTCGACTCGAAGCTAGTCGACTGGCGAGCACGGGTTGTACCACGTGAGACAACCCGCATACCTATAACGAGCACTGTGAGGGTTTGTAGGTTTTTCTCGTTATATAGTTTGCGTAATATATAAACCGCCGACCGATACTAGCACAGAAGAATTCATATTATGATTAGACCAACTTTTCGTTTCAGTTTATTCCTGGTAATCGGCCAACATGGTTAATAGTTAAAAATAAAGAGATTTTTTTTTGTACTGTTCACATTCTTTTCTCATTTATTTTATTTTCTTCAACAACGTACGCTTCGGCGTATTGCCATTCTCAAGTATTCCTTTTTTTTCTTCCACAATGAATAATGTGTTAAGTAATTATAATACATTTAACAATACACGATAAAACAAAATTAATTCAAAACAATGAGCTACTAAAACGTTCACATTATAAATCTGATGTCGACTGTGGACATTGCGTTCTAAAATATTTTAAAATCAAATAAAGTTACTCGAACCTGTCCGATTTATAAAATCATCAACAAAACATACAAATAATATTCATAGGCGGCTAAGATGCAAAACACCTACAGCTACTCTATCAAATGGTTGTATATTTTTGGGAGACTTTGTAGGTCCGTCTTATAGTTAACTGAATTTTTGTTCTTTTTGATAGAAATCATTTCTTTTATTTCACGTTTGATTCTGTTTTCTTCAATGTCTAAAATTTTATACTAGTTTCCTTTGACGTTATCTCCTTGTACACCAATATTACAACTAATCCAGCAATAACTTGTATAAAAAACCGATGGCTAGGAATAAATAAATATAGTTCTTTACCCTTAAATGAATTTATAGAAGTCACGTTGTTGTGTTTGAATTCGACATATTTTAAATATAATGATGAATTTGTTTCACAAATTTATGGTATAGCCATAGGATCACCAATTGCAGCAGTCATAGCAAATCTAGTGATGGAAGATTTGGAAAATACCGTTATAAATCAATTAGATTATGTTCCAAATTTTCATGGAAGATACGTTGATGACTGCCTTCTATGCACACCAGCATCCAAGTTAGATTATACACTTAAAAAATTTAACAACTTCTACCCCAGAATACAATTTACTTTTGAGAAAGATAACTAAAATCAAATAAACTATTTGGATATAACAGTTAAATATGATAATAACGGTAAAATTGAGACAAATTGGTTAACCAAACATGTATGGTCTGGAAGATATTTAAATTTTAATTCTAATGTACCAATCATATACAAAAGAAGTGTTGTTAATAACCTTACAGACAGAGCCCTAAAACTCTCACATCCCATTAACAGACCTGATAATTTGAAGAAGATTAAAGAAGTTTCACAAAGTAATGAATATCCAGAAAGCTTTTACAATCCTATAATAAACAAACGAATACATAAAATGTATAACAATAATAATGCAAGGTACACAAACAATAGGAGTAGTAATAACTCTAGTACTAATATCTCAACCAAAACATATATCAGTTTACCATACGTACAAGGTGCATCAGAAAAAATTCAGGAGCTGTTGAGTAAAAATAATATGAATGTAGCGCACAAACCTAATAATTATACCAAGACGTTTTTCACAAATCTTAAACCGAAAACCGAAAGAATGAAACGAAGTAATGTAGTGTATAATGTCAAATGTAAAGATTGACATGGTGGTTACGTGGGTCAAACATCTCAATACTTACATAACAGAATTTACAATCACCAATACAACATAAAAACCAACAATGAACATTCCACAGCCTTTTCAAAACACGCAATCGAAAACCACCATAGTTTTGATTTTGAAAAAATTTCAGACGAAGAAGAAAACAGAATCAAACGTGGAAGCAAAGGAATGATTTGTATCAAAAAGAACAAAAATTCAATTAAATATAATACGGACCTTCAAAGTCTCCCAAAAATATACAACCATTTGATAGAGTAGCTGTAGGTGTTTTGCATCTTACCCGCCTATGAATATTATTTGTATGTTTTGTTGATGATTTTATAAATCGGACAGGTACGAGTAAACTTTATTTGATTTTAGAATATTTTAGAACGCAATGTCCACAACCGACAGCAAACTTATAATGTTTTGAATTAATTTTGTTTTATCGTGTATTGTTAAATGTATTATAATTACATAACACATTATTCATTGTAGAGGAAAAAAAAGAAGTACTTGAAAATGGCAATACGCTGAAACGTACGTCGTTGGAGAAAATAAAATAAATGAGAAAAGAATGTAAACAAAACAAAAAATCTCTTCATTTTTAACTATTAACCATGTTGGCCGATTACCAGGAATAAACTAAAACGAAAATTTAAATAATACGGTCAGGAAATACACACTGGAAGATTAGACCAACTGTTAGATATAGCCTCAGAAGGTGACAATTTGTGCTTGTAGCGGGAGATTTTAATTTGGACTTATTACCAATAAATAACAATGATAAAAATATTAACACCTTAAATAATTTATTGAACTTGTATAATATGGAGTACATAATAAATACTCAAACAAGAGTTACTGCTAATACGAAATCGTGTTTTGATAATGTGGATGTACCTGGTTTTGCAGATTATACGGTGAATGTTTCGAATACCGACATATCCGATCATTTTAGTCAAACAGTTACCATTTTTCACAACATACAAATATGTATATGCCTATAAACGTCTTTTTGGTTCTGAGCGATATGATTATTTTTGTAGTCTCTTAAGAAATGAAATGTGGAAATCAGTATATGAGGAATGAACAGTTGACGACAAGTATATTACGTGTATATGCGGAATGCCTGTTGAACACGTGAAAAAAGTGGGATATCTTGGACTATACGAAGATGATAGACGAGTTTTCGAAAAACATCTAAAGGAGGTATCAAAAAGGTGGAGAAAAAAGTGGCCGTGGTAACTAGGATCCTGCGCAATGTGAATGGACCGTCATTTGCAAAATGGAAGGTGCTGTGTGCTGTGGTACACCATATTATTCTGTATGCGTCACTAATCTGGAGCTCTGTTGTCAAAATAAAGAAATATGGGGAATTGCTCAACAGCGCGCAACGAAAAATGTTGCGTTTCGGTGGCATCTCGGTTCGTAATCACAGAAATTCCCCGATTTACTGTATTATCTTCGAGAGGAAATAAAAGCCATGACTGCATAAACGATAATAGATAGGCATTTCAGGAGAGAACTAGACAGAATGAAATGCAAAAATGATAGTGGAAGTAGGAGGAAAATGGAACGACTGCCAAATGGTCTAAGTTAATCGTAAGAGACATTTCAGCGCAGGTGAACTGTAAACATCGTGGTTGATAAGGCACTTACGGGTCATGACTCTTCCGGAAGTTACCTCAAAAGGATGAAACTGTCAGAAATCGATTCATGCAGATATTTCGTCGAGATGAAAAACCTAGAACTTGTTATCTTTATATGCGACAGATGGCTAAACAGAAGAACACGAATGAAAATTCCCCTGGAAGAAGAGATAAGACCTTGAATCAATGGTAGCAAAAATGATCAGGTGAGAAGAAAATTGGAGTGCCATACATAAAATGATTATAGAAATATCGTCTACAAAAAACATGAAGAGCAATTATGAAGCAAGTAAGGGTAAAAAGGTTATTGGGTATTAGAATGCTTGTTATTATTTGGATGTTATATCAGACAGATGGTTACGAGGTGACAGAATAAGAGGCAACAAAAGGGGATTTTTACTGACACTGTTGCATGCGAATGAAGCTATTATGAAAGCAACCTTCGCCATGCGGTTTTTTCTTAAAAAAATCTTCTATTTAATGAATGGATTCACATGTTGGTATTTGAATCATATTATACATTCATTTCAATACAGAACACTGGACAAAAATGAAATATGATATGAAGACAAAAATATCGAACAAAATTCTCACAAATCAAACGTCACAAACACATATCAAGTAGTTTGGAACGTCGGTTTTAATGCCACAGACTGTTACCTAGTTTATTTTGCGATCGTCAGCAAGCGACCGGTCCAAAGTCCATAAAACACAGGCCAAGTGTTCGTATTATCCTGGCATCGGGGACTTAACTGCTGGACGTGCAGCTCTACTCGAGGGACGGAGGGGTCAAGAATAACAATAAAATATATTTTATGGTTCGTAATCCAGAAACAAATGAAAGAAACTTCGAAAAATGATGGCACTAAACGGTTGTAAGGGATTTATTCAACATTTGCAAAGAGGGAAGATTTTTAGCAATATCCTATATTACTATCAGTATGAACAGAATTATTTTTAAACTCAATGAAAATCATTAATTTGAATCAAGCAAAAGGACTGAAGCAGCAACAAACAAACTTGCGAATGTAGAAATAATCAAAGATTACTTATAACAAATGTAACGTATGTATATTATAATGAAATGATAGAATAGTTGACAAATGCTTTGAAGAAAAATCTGTTACAGCTGTGGAAATAAAAGAACATGTAAGGAATTTGGCATCAACGAATAATTTATAATACAGAGAATCCAAAATAATGTGCAGGGGGTGTCAAACACCAAATATTTATACCAAAACATACAGAATGAGGTATGAATATTCTTATAAATTTTTGAACAATAATAAAGAGAAAGCCTTATTGTTTATAATAATTCTCCAGCGAAATCATGGTGCTTGATAACAACAGAAAAAAAACAAGTCATAGTGGAATCGTAAGGAAAATGGTGCAATATAAAACCAAGTTAAAATTGAATCTTGACAGAAATAGTGCTTCATAATAACAAAAAACTAAATCAAAGTGGAATCCTGACATAAAATGTGCTTCAGAATCACGAAAAATGGGTGAAAGTGAAATTGATAGAAATGGTATCTACATGAGAACCACAAAAACAAAGTTGAATCTTGACAGATATGGTGCTTGGAAACAACAAAATTGCAAGTAAAAATGGAATCGCAACTGCAATGGAGGTTGGAGAGAACAGAATACCAAGAGAAAATGGAATTTCGACAGAAATGGTGCTTAGGAACAACAAAAAACCAAGTGATTGTGGAATATTGACAGAAATGGTGCTTGAGAACAACAAACAAAGCGAGTGTAAACGGAATGACAGAAATGTTCTAGAGAAGAACCAAAAACCAAGTGAATATGGAATATGTATTGACACAAATGGTGCTTTGAAACAATTAAAAACCAGGTGAAAATGGAATCATAACAGACACTGAGAAACCAAGTAAAAGTGTAATGTTGAGAAAAATGTTGCTTGAGAATAACAAAAACCAAATTAAAGTAATATCTTGACAGAAATGATGCCAGAGAACAACAAAAAACCAAGTAATTGTGGAATAATGACAGACATGTGCCAGAGATCAACAAATAACAACTGACTTTGGAGTACCTATTGATAAAAATGGTGCTTAAAACAGTGAATAAACATGTGAAATTGGAATCGTAACTTACAACAAAGATCGAAGTAAAAGTGGAATATTGACAAAAATGTTGCTTGAGATGAACAAAAAACCAAGTGAAAGCGGAATATTGATAAAAATTATGCTCGACAACAACAAAAAACCAAATTAAATCGGAATCGTGAGAGAAATGATCCACCAGACCAACAAAAAACCAAGTGGAAGTGTAATCATAACAGAAATGGTGGTGGAGTAAAACAGAAAAGCATATTATAGCGGAATCTTGACAGCAATAGTGCTAATTAACAACATAAAACTATGTGGATGAGGAATATTGACAGAACTGGTGCTTGAGAACAACAAAAAACAAAATGAAAGTGGAATTATGACAGAAATGTTCCAGAGAAAAACAAAAAACCAATTTAATATGGAATATATATTGACAGAAATGGTGCTTTGAAACAATAGAAAACCGGGTGAAAATGGAATCGTAACAGACACTAACAAAGTGGAATATTGAGAAAAATGTTGCTGGAGAACAACAAAAAAACAAATTAAAGTAGAATATTGACAGAAATGATACCAGAGAACAACATAAAAAGGTAAATATTGATGAAAATGATGCTCGACAACAACAATAAACCAAATTGAATCGGAATCGTAAGAGAAATCTTCCGCCAGAACAACAAAAAACCAAATGGAGGTGTAATCATAACAGAAATGGTGCTGGAGAACAACAAAAAACATAATAAAGTGGCCTGAAATGGTGCTAATTAACAACATAAAACTATGTGAATATGGAATATTGACAGAAATAGTGCCTGAGTACGACATAAAACCAAGTGATTGTGGAATAGTAACAAAAATATGCCAGAGAAAATCAAAACACAAACTGAATGTTGAATGCCAATTGACAGAACTGTTGCTTAAAAACAGTAAAAAACCAGGTGAAATTGTAATCGTAACATACAACGAAATACCAAGTTAAAGTGGAATATTAACAGAAATGTGCCAGAGAACAACAAAAAACAAAGTGAATGTTGAATACCAATTGACAGAACTAGTGCTTGAAAACAGTGAAAAATCAGGTGAAATTGTTGCTTAAGATTAACAAAAAATTGAAGTGGAAGCGGAACATTGACCTAAATGTCGCTTTGGAGCAGCAAAAAACGGAATTAAATCGGATCGTGGGAAGACTGAAACTTGATAACAACAATAAACCACGTGGAAATGTAGCTGTAACACAAATTGTGCTGTATGACAACGAAAAACCAAATTATAGTGAAATCTTGGCAGAAATGGTGCTAGATAATAACATAAATCCAAGGGAATATGGAATATTAACAGAAATGGTGCTTGAGAACTACATAAAAGCAAACTAAAGCGGAATTGTAACCGAAATGATGCTACATAACAACAAAAATCCAAACTGATGAGAACCGTACCAGAAATGGTGCTGAGAACAACAAAAAACCAAGTGAAAATGGAAATCGTATTAGAAATGGTGCCTGAGAACAACAAAAAACCAAGTGGAAGTGGAATATTGACAGAAATGGTGGTTGAGAAAAACAAATAAGTAAACAAAGTTATAGTAGAATATTGACAGAAATAGTTCTTGAGAATATAAAAAAAACAAAGTGAAAATAAAATCTTGACAGAAATGGTACATGAGACCAAAAAAAAACGAGTCAAAGTGGCATCATGACAGAAACGGTAATTTAGAACACAAAAAAACTGAGGAAATTTGAGGTTTTTGGGATTATCAAAACACCAAGTGAAAGTGGACTAATAATAGAAATGGTTCTTCAGTACAACAAATAATCAAGTAAAAGTGGAACATTGATAGAAATGTTTCTTGATAACAACAAAAAGCCAAGTGAAAGGAGAATTATGACAGAAATGGTGCTTCAGATTAACAAAAACCAAGTGGAAGTTGAAACATGGTAGAAATAGTGCTTGAGAACAACAAAAAGCGAGTGAAAGTCGAATAAAAACAGAAATGATGAGGAAACAAAAAACCAAGTGTTAATATAAATATTGCTTCATAATAACAAATAACCAAGTGGAATCTTAACAGAAATGGTTCTTGCTTATATCGAAAAACTAAGTGAAAATGAAATCCTTCTTGAGAACAGTAAAAAACCAAGTGACAGTGGCATTATAACAGAAATAGTGCCTTGGAATACCAAAGAACTGAGGAATCTTGACAGAAATAATTCTTGTCATATCAAAAAACCAACTGAATGGAGAGAATTAATTCTTGGGTATATAAAAAAACTAAGTGAACGTTGAATAATCATAGAAATGGTACATCAAAACAACAAATAACCAAGTGGAAATGGAGTCGTAACAGCAATGGTGCTAAGAACAACAAAAAACTTAGTTAAACTGGAAAAATGACAAATGGTGCTTGAGAGCAACAGAAACCAAGTGGAAGTAGAATCGTGATATGAATTGTTTTTGAGAATAAGAAAAAATTGGGTAAAAGTTGAATCTTGATAGAAATGGTGCTTGAGAACAATATAAAACCTACTGAAAGTAGAATCATGACATAGATGATAATAATAAAAAAACAAGTAAAAGTGGAATTATGACAGAAATTGTGCTTCAGAACAACACAAAACCAAGTGAAAGTGGAGTCATGACAGAAATGGTGCTTTATAACAATAAAAAACAAATAACTAAGCAGAAGTCGAATCTTATCACCAATGGTTATTGAGAACGACAAAAAAAACAAGTAAAAGTGGAATCTTCACAGAAATTGTGCTTGGACAAAGAAATTAAACTGGAATCTTGACCGAAACTATGCTTGAGAACGACAAAGAAAAATGTGGAATAATTGCAGAAATGGTGCTTAAAACTACAAAAACGGAGTCTACGTGGAATCGTAACTGAATTGAGGACACAGGAAGAGAACTGTTGCACTAAAAAGGATAAAACATACTCTGAGCTGAAAACTATTTACAACAATCTAAATAAATGGACAGAAAAAAGTCCAGACATAATATCAAGCTGGATATAAAAATAAACGGTTTTAACCTTTCGGCACTGCCGTAACGATTTTGTTACCGATCACTGCCGCCGGACTGAGAGTCCGCACTCCAAAACGGGCCTCAACAATTTTTTTGTTTTGTTAAAATTTGTCAAAAGTTAATTGTTCTTATCAAAAACACAAGAAGTACCAAAAATTCTTTATTTTGAATAATTGAGAAAATTTATAAAACTCGAAACAAATAAAATGTTTGAATACAAAACAAAAGAAAGAAATAATGCAGAAAACTCGTTATGGAATACATAAAACTAATTTAAAAATACCTATCTATATCATTAACATGTAATTTTAATGTAAATAGCAATCTGCACATACGCAAGTAACATGTTCCAAACAGATAAACTTTCCACATGTTTTACATGAGAATCGTGTCGGCCTGTTCTTTCTTCTGTCACAGTATTCGCACCTTCCTCTCACATTTACCGGATCTGTAGCTGGAGGTTGTGGTAATCCCTCGGGTGTTCCAAACATTTCTGAAATTCTAAGTCTTATGCTTTTTGGAATATTGACCTGTAATCCACGATTACGGATATGATCTTCTACTAGCTCCGAAGCAAGCATATGTAAAAATTTACGACGACGCATGTTTTTGCCTGGATTTTGCAAGGAAAACAATACCATAGAATTAATTCCTGCAATGTTCAACATTGAATAAAAAATCACCATCGGCCAACGTCTGCTATTCCTGGCGCAATCGTAAGCTGCACACATCTTATCTAGTGTGTCTACGCCACCCTTGGTGCTGTTGTAGTCGATTATCATCCCGGGTTTTCCCGTGGCTCCATCAATTCGGTCGTCGTGGTGTAGACTTGAAACTAGCAGTACGTTTTTGTTTTTTTTCGGGATATATGAAACCAATGTCATTATGTTTTCGAAGGCGAACATACTTGTCCCAAGTGGCCTTTTGACTGGGTTCGAAAGTTCTAAGGGGATTTCCCGCTTATTTTTTCTGATCGTTCCCAAAAAAGTGAGTTTATAATTCGAATATAAATTGCGTACTAACGGAATGCTAGTGAACCAGTTATCACAGGTCAAGTTTCTTTTTGAATTTCTAAGCGGTTCAACAAGTCTTTCAACAACGGCTGAAGCAGAAGTATCCTGAACATATGGTCCTGGGGGTTGAGATCCCACATATACTTCCAAATTACAAGCGTAGTATGTTTTAGAATCCACCAGTGCATATACTTTTAGGCCATACTTGTTAGGCTTACTCGGAATGTATACGCGAAAGCCACATCTCCCGCGAAATGCCTCCAACTTTTCATCTATAGTGACATTCTCAAAAGGCGTATACGCAGATTTGCATTTTTCAACGAACAAATCAAATATAGATCTAATTGGGGCCAATTTATCAACTTTGTGTCTTTTCTTTCTGGTATCCATATCGTCGAATCGCAAGAAAGAAAAACGAAATTTTGACATACCAATTCGAAAAATTCCTACTCCAGTTCCATCGTTATTCCATAACTCATCAATGTTGACCCGACCAGACTTTAACACGCCAGCTATATATAGCAGTCCAATAAAACAATGCATCTCAGAAAGATTTGTGCCTGGCTCTCGCAACAATCTGTCGCCAAACTTGGGTCTTTGCTTGTCGATATGTTGGTTAGTATAGCGGACAATTTGTTCTATAATCTCCAAATCAAAGAAATACTTCCATATATTTATAGCAGACTTCAAGCCTCGTACAGCCATTTTTGGTCCCGGGAGATGAATTATCAAATTCTCTGCACGTGTTCTGGACGAAGGAGGGGCACATTTTGACCATTTTGTTTTTTTATCTTTCCCAAGAAAGCATGGAAGATTAGCCGTTGGTTCTATTTCAGTATCGGATATTTCCTGTTCTGTGTCTGAGTTATCTTCCTGTACTTCTATGTTATCTTCTTCCAAATCGTCGTCCGAATCATCTACTTTCTCTTCTTCTGATTCCTCTTCTAAACACTCTAACATGAGTTTGTTTAACCTTTCTAATTCCTTCTCGTAGCTACCCATCTGTAAAATTTCAATAAACTTTAAAACTTCAAAAACTAAAAAAAAACAATTGTAGAATACCTTTCTTCTAGTCAAAAATGCAACTAAAAATCTGAATGTTGAAATTAGAATGCGTTACTGCCGTGGGACTGTCACTCCGCAAAAGCCTATAATTCGTAACGTAACACACCTTGTCGCACCCGGCAACACACTGATATTCGAGGAATGCCGCTTGAGGATTACTGAGACAGAGATGGTCAGGTAGTGGGGGAATTCCAAATAATCTGGAATTCTCGGGAGCTTCGGAGTCTGAGTCCGCGCGGCAGTGGCGGAAGGTTAAAGATCAAAACCAACTTTTCCGCATCTGTGGCCCTGAATAATATTATATCATAAAATTGTCACTTGTATACACTTCGGGAGATGTATCGTGCAAACAAACCGATATTTGTCCAAAAATAACCAAAAATGTAGTATATCTGGATTTATCGAACACGCTGTAATCGCTCTAGTCAGCTGGAAATAAATAGGCTACATATGTGAGACACCTTGAATAATATTCAGTCATAAAATTGGTCACTTGTATACACTCTGGAGGCTGTATCTTGCTAACAAACTGAAAATTCTTTAAAAATGACAAAAATTTGGTACTTCAAGTACCATAGAACCCATTGTACTGGCTTTAGTGAGCTGAATATCGATAGGATTCATCTTTGAGACGCTCTGAATCAAATCCAATCATAAAATTGGTCATTTGTATATACTCCGGAGGCTGTATCGTGCTAACAAACTGAAATTTCTCCGAAAATAACAAAAATATCTTACTTAAAGTACTATAGCACCTGTTGTACTGGCTCTGGTGAGCTGAAAATCAATAGGGGTCATATGTGAGATGTACTGAATAATATTCAATCATAAAATTGGTGACTTGTTGAACTCTGGAGGCTGTATCGTGCTAACAAACTGAAATTTCTCAAAAAATGACTAAAATGTCGTACTTCTAGTACCATATCACCTGTTTTGCTGGCTCTGGTGAGCGTTCATCTGTTACATATCCTTAACAACAATCAATCATAAAATTGGTGACTTGTTGCACTTCGGTGGCTATATCGTGCTAACAAGACATGTAAGGAAAAGTGGCAGACGACAACGACGACGACGGCATACACAAAGGATTTTTTTTCTAAAAACTGTTTTTTTTGGGTTGTTGTTGATGGAAAACGTATGAATAACAAAGAAAAATTTCAAATTTCCAACATTTTTTGGGGTAAACCAATACATTTCTCGCATATTAGATAGTTTGGGCGCAAAAGTAATAAGAGATATATATCTGAACAAATTTTCTTACTGGAGAATATTCACACCACATGCTTGGGGTATATATTATTCATAGACTTTAAATTAGCATAGGATTGATTGGAAAGCATTACCATGTATTGAACCATCTAGCCATATCAACTAAAATAATCATATATGTTGAATGTCCTTGGATAGACCGATATACTCTTAGAATGTCCTGGCTTTGGTAGAGAAACAAAAGAGAGCTTCGAATAATATCAAATCAACCAGGAAACAACCGGGTTTGGGAATATGGATAATGATATTGGTTCTATTTCATCCAGATTGACTGAAAATCTATTGTATTCGATATCGAAGTTTTCTGTAGAGAGTAAGAAATTGTTGATAGTGATTACTGCCTGAATTATAAACGCTTATTACAAGACTACTGAGAGGTTTGTGTTTAGTACCTGACCTTTGGTTAATTACTATTTACCAGTCATAAAATTATCGCATTTTTTCTTAGAAGATGCTTATATATAGTAGGTGACGGAGTCTTGAGGCGGGTTTATACAACATTTACATAGTCATAATCATAATCATAACTCTGAAAGGCGTTTATACAATTTTAATAGTCACAGTCATAAGCATAAAATTCATATAAATGAAATTTTCCAGAAAGTCAAATCAATGAAATTAATATAAACAATGATTGACGGAGCACAGAAGTACCTCCAAAAAACGGCCAATAAAATTAATTCTTCAACCAAGACGCCTTTTTGTCATCATTGCTCATCGCGTGTTGATTACGACACATGCGCATTTCAATTCTCGTCTTAATCATAATCATAAAGTTAAAAGTTAGGAACTTCATGGTCAGTAAAATTATGCTTATGATTATGATTGTGACAATTGTATAAACGGTGCTATAAGAAATCATTAGTTTAACTCTTATGATTGTGACTGTGATTATGATTATGACTATGTAAATGTTGTATAAACCCGCCTTTAAAATCAAAATGACGTCTGAATTTAGAACGAATTTATTTGAATAGGCAAAATGTTGAGATTGAAAGTGAATTATATAATCTAGAATGAAGATCGCTGTTACCATGTTATTATAATCAAATCATTATAACGAAGTTTTTAATTGCGAAATTTGAAAATAAAATACACGTGAAACTTGTTAAACCAAGTAAATAAAAACAAGAATTATCTTAATTGCGCCATAGACGATGATACATAAATAAACAATAATCTGCCATATTATGAATTAGACACCAAAATATTCATTGCTATCACTAAAAAGGTCAGGGTCAATTTTTCAAGATTAGTTTATCATTATTTGCTGCAATAATATACACAGTGCTCCATTTAATTACTCAAATGAGAAATGATACTTAACCCGTAAATACCATGGAGGGGTCAAATCTGACCCTACACATTTTTGACGGCAGATTCTGCTATACTCCGTTTTTAAAAGGCATGGAGCTCATTAGGTATGAAAAACCGATACAGGTTGTACAATAATATATCTCCGAAGTTTATCTAATTTTGTACTAAAATTTCTCATTTGTTACGAATTTCAGGTAGACACCCCGTAACTCTGTATTCGGTTTGGTCGCCTATTCTATTGAAAGGGTCGCTCTATTGTATTTGAATGAACAAATAAACAATTTAATCCTCAGAGGCGTGCAATCAGGACAAAACAAACTTGGTATATGAATATGAAGTTACTATGAAATTATAATTACGAAAACTATTCAAAGAGTTCACAATATCGATTTAATAAAAACACATTTTTTGTGTTCCTATGAATAAACCATAAACATAAAATATTATGAAATTGACTGTCTCGACCCTTACTTCGTGGAATATGCTCATATTAGTGTTTTTAAATGAAACTCAAGGTCTCTAGTTAATTCCACAATATAATACAAGTTATTGAAAATTCTAAAAAATTGACAATTGTTTCGATGATATTGATTTATCGAAACAGTTGTCAATTTTTTAGAATTTTCAATAACTTGTATTATATTGTGAAATTAACTAGAGACCTTGAGTTTCATTTAAAAACACTAATAAAATATTATATAAAAAATAGCAAATATTTTTGCAGTAGGTATCAACTTTACTATTAATATACCGTTTACAATAGGAGAGGAAAAAAGAAAAATGCAGGAATGTACAAATTAATGTAGTATTTATAAAAAAAAGTCTAACAAAAATTAGTAATTACTAACACAAAAACTAGTCTATATATCAGAATCAGACGATTCTGTTGAGCTTCCATTATTAAGATTGATTATAAATGGTTCACTCATGTGTTCACCTATATGATCCATTTCCCACATATTTAGTTCTTCTTGTATCACGTGTTCAACACATTTCTTCCAGTTTTCTTTGGTTACGTTACCTAACGCGTCTTCGAATAAAACTTTTACGTCACTCATTTTGAATGTCGTATTCTTTCTTGAAACTTCCCCTTTCACTTGGGCCCATAATAATTCTATGGGATTGAGTTGACAGTGATAAGGAGGAAGCCTCAGCACCGTTATACCACGCGCTGATGCCATTTGATCTACAACGTATCTACAATATTTGTGTTTATGTTAATTGGCCAGTTGCAAGAGCTCATTTTTCAGCGGGTTATCTGGGCATTCAATATTTTTCGAGGTTAGCCAATCGTGGATATCTTGTTTACGCCATGCAGTTGAAGGTTATTTCTCCACTAACCTGGAGTGATAACTTGCGTTATCCATAACAATGACTGAGTCCGTTGGAATTAGATCTAACATTTGTGAGGAATATTCTTCGAAAACGTCTGCATCCATATCTTCATGATAATCTCCGGTTTGTTTCGACTCAAAGCACAACAATCCACCTTCAACAAAACCTTCGGCACTTCCGATATGAGTAATGATGAGTCGACGTCCTTTTCCTGCTGGTGGATTGAGGCCTGTTGACTACCCTTCAAGAGCTGCCTGCCTCCGACTTTTGACATTCGTGTCTTGCCAAAACATTGAAACAGTATGATCTTAATTTAACCAAGTCTCATCCAAATAATAAATTCGTTTTTGATCTAGTCTTTCTTTCCGAATATTGCGCAAATAACTTCTCCTCTAAATGACAATGTCGTTTCTATCAATCAAAATTGCGGTCCGATAATTTTTTTTATATTCAAATCCAAGTTCCTCCAAAATTTTCCATAATGTACTTCGAGACATTTTCGTAAAATCTGGATCTTCTTGAACCGAAGCCATAATTTTGGAGAGAGTTAGGATCTCTTTTCTAAAGAAAAAAGCATGCACCTTACGCCTTATTCCATTCTTCAAGTTGTCATCCATTTCAAGTTTGGGTCGGCCTGGGGACTTTGCTGGGACTGTGATGTTTCCATTTTTTTTCTCCTTCATTAAATTATAAATTGTTGTTTTTGAAACACCCATCATTGTTGCAGTAATCTCCACAGTTTCATCAACACTTCCTGTCAAATTCATGATTTTTCTTCTAATTCCTTCGTTCTTTAACGAGGAATAGCAATTCAATTTCAGATTTTTTTCCTTCAGCGACAATGGGCCATTTTTAGGTCGCTTAGATGGTGATAAATCCTCCATATCTGGTCGAATTTGGTTGGAACACTATATAGTTGGAAGGTGTAGTTAAGTGTTTGTCTCGTGTGATGAGAAGAGAACTTGTATAGATGAACAAAAATAAACACCAGTTAACAATTATGGGGGCATTTTCTTAGAACTGAAAAGACTATATTTCACAATAGTAAAACCATTTTTGAGCTACCTGTTTGTCAAGTTTCTTCAATTACCTGCTAATTTAATTGGGTGAAATAATCGGCAAATGGGGTTGGTTCGGATATATATACGTACTATATATGTATTTGTATAAAATTGTTATTAACATTTATTTTATTATTTTTTGTATGTAGGATTATAACTACCTGGAGCTTAGTGGAGGGACTCGTCTACGCCTTTTGATACATAATAATAAATTTTCTGGAAAATTGATGTCAGTGATATAATCGACAGTTTATATTATTGATAATTTGAAATTTCATTTTAAATAATATTACAAAACGGTTATTTTCGGAAATGAGATAATTTTAGAAGCCTCAACTTTTTTTAAATGACTGAATGTGGTACGCCTATGAGTGATTTATTACTCCATGCCTTTTAAAAACTGAGTATACTAAGGCATAGTAGGCGGTCCGTGCGCTTCCAGGTTTTCTTCGACCGACAAGCCATTTATTTATTTCCGGAAGCAAGGTTAGTTTACGTTGAACGTTCGCAGAGATACGTGGGCGTAGGGTCAGATGTGACCCGCTCATAGTATGAGTGTCGGTAAATTGTTTTGTACGAGCGATTGAAAATGGCGGGATGCAGTAACGATAAGCGACCTTAGAAACAAAGTGAACTTGAAGATGAAGCACAAAATATAAAGTCTTATGGTCTAGATAGTGACAATGAGTTTTCGGATAATGGTAGTAGTGAAAACAGTGACCACCAAACCGATACGGAAGAAGAATGCGATGATAGTGACGAAATGTATGTGCATACAGGAAGAGGAACTGATAGTGAAGCATCGTATGATCAAGAGGATACTTCTGGTTCCAGAAATTACCTCTATGGTAAAAACAGATTCAAGTGGGCAAAAAATCCTC
This sequence comes from Galeruca laticollis, assembly GCA_963921935.1. Classification (NCBI taxonomy): domain Eukaryota; kingdom Metazoa; phylum Arthropoda; class Insecta; order Coleoptera; family Chrysomelidae; genus Galeruca; species Galeruca laticollis. The sequence continues at coordinate 35,182,455 of OY998176.1, read as the reverse complement.
CTGCATCTTCTCGTACTCGCAAGCATAATTTAATTAGCCATGTGCCTGGGATTATTGGAAACGCGCGAGATACAATGCTTGAAAAACCAATTTTAGCTTGGGAATGTATTATTAGTGATGACATCTTGCAGGAAATACTGGAAACGACTGATGAAAGAATAACTAACATGGCCGCTAGGTATAACTTGCACAATCTGTCATGTCAATATACCAGTCATTTGGATATTGTTGAATTCAAAGCCTTCTTGGGTTTATTTTATTTAGCAGGGGTTTTCAAATCGAATAATGAAGATTTGAGATCGTTATTTGCTACTAATGGTACCGGTCGTGATATATTTCGTGCGACAATGTCTTTGAACCGCTTTTATTTTTTACTTTCATGTCTTTGTTTTGATGATTCAGAAACACGACCAGGACGTATTATAAATGGAGACAAACAAGCAGCTATTTCCAATATTTTTAAAATGTTTATCACTAGTCACAGTCTGATTACAGCTGCGGGGAATATCTCACTATCGATGAAATGCTTATAGCGTTTAGAGGAAGGTGTAAATTCCGTATGTACCTAAAAAATAAGCCCGATAAGTACGGTATAAAAATGCAATGTTCAGTGGATGCTAAAACACACTATCTGTTAAATGCTCTCATATACACTGGCAAAGATACTCATAATATGAACCCAAGAAAGTTAGCTATCCCCACACTGGATGTTTTGAAACTTATCTCACCGATATCGGGAACAAATAGGAACCTTACAGCTGATAATTGGTTCTCGTCTATAGAACTGATAAAGGAACTAAAGAAACACAACACTACATATGTTGGAACTTTAAAAAAAAATGAAAGGGAGATCCCTTTGGAGTTTCAACCTCACAAAGATAGACCAGTTAAATCTGCGATATTTGGATTTTTAAACAATGAGACTCTTGTATCTTCTGTCCCAAAAAGGTATCGTGCAGTAATATTAGTATCAACCAAGCACCACTCTGATACAATGGTAAATGAAAAGCCCGAATTTATAAACTTTTATAATGAAACAAAAAGGTGGGTGGACTCATTAGACCAAAAATGTGCTTGCTATAAAACTGGCAGAAGAACTCGAAGATGGCCCCAAACAATATGGTTTCGTATTTTGGACATTGCTGGAGTAAATGCTAACGTTATATTTAATAGTGTGGTTCAAAATGAAACGATGGCAAGAAGGCTCTTTTTAACCAATTTAGGGAAAGCACTTATTAAAAGTCACATGAAACGCAGAGCTCGAGAAAGTTGTTTTCCGGAATTCAGGAAGTATTACCAGTACCAAATCCAGAGCCACGACAAGGTAAAAAGAGAGGAAGGTGTCAGTTATGCCCCTATTCAAAAAATCAGAAAAAAGAGAGTATGACCTGCGACAAATGCAAAAAAATTTTTTGTAAGCATCATTGCAGTAAGAAGATATTGTGCGAAATTTGCATTCAGAGATAAGGTGTTAAACATGTTTGTTTTCTTTTACATAAAAGCTTTAAAATGGTATCTTTTGTTTCAGAGAGAGGTCATGAGGCTGGAACTCCAACCTCCCATTCCTGCAAATGGACAATTTTTTTTGAGAAAATTTCAAAAAATGATTACTATGTTTATTTGACTTGGTGTTTAGTTTTATGTTTATTAAACGTGTAACCGCCAGGGTTATTTCTTTATTGTTATACGAAAGCAAATGTGTAAGCATAAACTAGGTACGAATACATTAAAAATACTCCATTTTTCAATAAAAAAATCTAACGGTCAGATTTGCCCCATCCATGTCATAAATGTAACTTTTTGAGGCATGGTATTTAAGGGTTAAACAACTGGAACTAGATACAGAGCTAATCTCGCGCTTTGCCGATGTCTGTGGTTGAGCAGAGGCACAGCAGTGGATCAATCATAGGTTGAATTATTATTTTATATTGAATAACAAAGTTTTAAACCACATTTTCATCCTGCAACTGGATCCCCCCTATATAATAAGTATTTTAGATTGGAATTATATGCACTTAATAAATATTCTCCAATTTTATTTGATTTATGGAATACCCTGTAGGAAATTATCATTAAAATAATTAGAAAATAAATAATATTGATAAAGCTACGTTCTTGTTTTTCCATTGCGTCTTTCGTGTATTTGAGAATAAGAAAAACAAAATTAGCAATAAGTAATATCCTTGAACTGTACCTAATCAGTTAGTGGCTGTTGATCCAGTACAATTCGCAGCAAAAAATGGTAAGCTTCATTGTATTCAGTCACATCCAATTTCTTCGTATTTTTTGGCTTCATTGCCAAGTTTATTCATAATGGTTGTCAGAAATTTCTTTGAAAGAACCTAGATTCTATAGTACGACCAGAAAGTATCTGGAATTTTCTGATTTTTGTTAAGACCTACAAGCGTTTTGTTTTAATTCTAGATCCATTAAGAGAACTAATTTAGTAGTTGGCTTGGAATGATAGGATTTTTACTTATCTGAATGTCTTTATAACACTCCATCTGACGGGTGGATGGAATGTTACATTCGTAAACGGGTTAAGCTTATTACCAACAAATTTCGAATTTGATTTCAAATTACTTTTTTGTATTCCTTTGTATATAATGGGTTTTGATCAGTTAATATGATACTTCCTCTAATTTTAAATAAACTTATATCATTCCGAATTAAGCTCACAACGAGTAAACACATTTAGTCTCGTTTTTTGCATTTTTTTGGTAAATCGCTTCATATATACCATACAGTAACGACTAAATAATAGACCAGTCCACCTGGCCAATTTCACTTAATATTTTGGTATCCAAAATATGAAAACGAAAAAATGGAAACCACAACCAGCTGTACGTAGCTTCGCAGCAGTCACTAAAAATTCTGTAAAGAAACTGCAAGCACCTACATTATTCCCAAGCAGAAATCAAGCTATTGTCATGAATGCTCTCCCAGACGTCGTTCTTTTTGACTACCTTAAGGCAATCGTCGAAACTGTAACACCAAAAGGGATTACCTTTACATCACGCATTTCCAATTACCGTATATGAATATATCTATCTTCTGTATCCGTTATAGATAATCTTATAATAAATCATCCTTTTGTTACCAACAAACAACAAATCATACCAATACGTAAACTTATCACGCCGGCAAAAAGATTACTACTCTCCAATGTTTGTTCCTCTTTCCCTAACTCTCTCATCGAACAGGCACTTAAAAATTAACTGGGCTACAGCTCGCCTCTCCAATTTTCTTCATTCGACATGACTCCCCAGAAGATGATTATGCACTCATTTTCAATATCCGACGATCCATTTGTTATACCTGAAAATGAACCTTTTGAAATACAAACTTCAATTGTAATCCTACATGAAATTACGAACTATAGAATCTTCATTCCTTCGGACAAACTTGAATGCTTTCACTGATAGCAGTCTGGACACACCGCAGATTCCTGCCCAAATCATCAAGATATACCCTTCTACCTTCAGACACGAAAGCCAAGACATATCACCTCCTCAACATTCCTCATCCGAAAAACATCCTGCCGATGATACTTCTTCTATTTCAAAAAAAAACCACAGGACAACCCCAAATTTCAGATGGATTCACCCCCAACTTTGCCATTAAGAGGACACACTCCACTGACACCAGCCTCGAATCACCTCCTATACTGATTACTACTATTCCTCCAATTTTCAATCTTGAAAATACTCCATCCCCGTCAACTGCTGCTTTTGTAACACAAATTTCAGCCCCTAAGGAAACATTCAAACCTGAAAACAAAGACGTTTGTAAGTCTCTCTAATCAAGCCAAAATAGAAAAATTAATTGCTACGGATCCTAGAAAATTCTCACTATCGTCCATACAGTTAATAGCTTTCCTGGAAAATTCTTTTGGCGGTAGTGATCCTTTAAAAGAACCCTAAAGCTTTACTACTAATATTAAATCACTGATTGAAGACCTTCTACAAATATACTAAATTTAATCTGTTTTCCCGAATTTTAAAAATTTAATGATGCATTTTCTTGTCTGAAACCAACTTAACGGTCAGCCAAGCAACTTGAGTGTTATCGGATTGTGTCGAAGACGTGATTCGAAATACTCAGATAACTAAATATTAACATTGAGCTCAGTTACTATAAAGAATAGATAGTTAACGGTAAATGATTCAATTCTAGAAACTTTTTTTATTAAGTACAAATTACCTGGTGACGCTACTTGTCGATCGCTTTAACGTACAAAACTGGCTACCTGTTTTTTTCATCTACTGATGAATAATGTTTCTACCACTAATAAAGATTTATTTGCAGCAAGCGATTTTTTCCTAGAAACTGTTTTTATTTGGACGTGCTTTCTCTGTGTATGACTTTCGGCACTGTATAATTAAAAATCTTTTGTCACAAGCGGAAAACCAACCATTTGCAAATACTAAAGACCAACTCAAGAAAAATTCTGATCATTTATCTGAAAAATATCATTTGGATGACAAAGAACATCAGATGAGAAAGCGGTGCAGGTTTTGTTATCAATAAAAAATCCGCAGGAAACCCCCATATTTTTGCCCTGCTTGTCCCGGCCAACCAGGACTTTGTCCCGGCCAACCAGGACTTTGTCCCGGAAACAAAAAATTATATTCCTTTGGTTCGTTTTTGTCATGATTCATACATTTATTTTTGTTTTCATGTTTTTTTGATTTTATGTCCTTTTCCCATGGAGAATAATTGATCGTACCATTCTATTGAGTAAGAATATCTTTCTAAACATTATATTGGAGTTTTATTTGTTTGTGTGCATTACAATAATGAATAAGGATTTAAGAATGAATTAGGTGTTTTATTTCCATCACATAATTAATTCTCGGGTCTGACTGAACAATTGAGTCATCAGCCTCTTAGTGAGAAAATAGTCGTCAGAGTTATAGAACTAGAAATTTCTATAAATAAACAATAATATTATATTACTGTAAATAAGATAAGGAATGCAGAGTTAGCTTTGTTTTAGTATATATTATAATATATTCAATATTCTTTTATAGTTGCCCCAAGTTTGGGTAACAAATTATAATATATCCCTTTATACCTTCTTTTAATTATAGTTGCCCCGCGTTAGAAGCCAAATTATAATATATCTAATTCTCTATATGAATTTTAATTATTCAATTTTAATGTAAACCTTCCTGTAAAGATACATTTCAATTCACCTCACGTTGATGTATATTGTCGCAGCGACAATTCTTGTACATACAACTTAAAACCTTTTGTAAGAAATTTCTACTTTGACCGTAGTTGTCAAAAATATGCCCAGCTCTAATAAATATTAATTTAGTATTTCTAAATCAATGAATTTATATGTGCAATCGACCTATTACTCTTCTCTTAGGGTGGGATCAAACTGTTAAAAAAATTAATTATTCAAAGTTTGTTTAAATTTTTACGTATCTCCAAATTATCTGTTTCACTATTGGTCAGAACCTATAGTAACTGTATGTTTAATATTATAAAAGGCACTTTAAATCTCTGATGACGTTTCCAATATTTCTGTCACTGAAACTTACCAACTGTCACTGATTTGATCAACAGACAGTTTTATCTAATGAAAAATGTTCAATTTTCTGAAATAATGTTATAAAAAGACTATAGTGAGTAGGAATGCAAAATTCTATATTATACTACTAGATTCAAATACAAATCAACAAATTAATATTTCTCAAACTTATTATAAACGAAACAACAGTCGTAATTTCCACGGAACTTAAAATTACTACAACCCATATGCTATAAATTAACCTACTAAAAAACGTTTAATAAAAGTTCCAATTTTCGATCAAAATCTTGATATGGATAAATGTCAAAAACAAGCTTCACTCAAATTTTTCTAGTTCAAAACTTTTCTTCTCTTATGTGAATTTCCTTATATGATTTAATAATTTTGTTTGCACTCAAAAATCTCATAGATGCATCTATGTCAAATTTCATTTAAAAATAGGCCTTATTATTTCTCGAGAAATTATTATGAAGAAACTGGATCGGACTCACCAACTAATAACTGGACAACTCGTACAATTCTAATTGATCTTAGAATTTAGAAAACTTTCTAAATTTTATTTAGAAATCTGGGACACATTCACTACACACGATGCAATTCTTATTCGAATTATGCACGTCCTGGCTTTATAATGAAATGGCTTTTGAATCTGGTTGTATAAATATACAACTTCTACTATCTACCAAAAATTGAGACAACTCTAATTACGATGTTGCCTCTTCGGGATTTCAAACACAACTAACTAAACTTCCTTCAAATGAATAAATCTCCTCTCCTTTGGTTACGAAAAATTTCTTTTTTTTAAAAAATACCAATTTATGTTTCCCTATAACAAAGAGAGATTTGAATTCTTTTATTATCGTTGTAATTCTGATAGCAGAGACATCTGTATTTTAAAATTTCAAATATATTCTCCAAAATTTAATATAATTCTGTAAATATATTCTACATAATCCGAAAATTAAAATGTCACATTTGATTTGTATACCGAATCTTTCAAAATTATTGACTATACCTATAATACAGTGTGTATCGAAAGTATTGCATACAAATATAAAAAGTTTTCCTTATTTCAATGTTTCTTTTACATTTTAAATAGAGGAACTGTATTAATATATTAATATTCATTATTATTAAAGTTGTAGTTGAAATGGGTTGTTGAAATAAGTTGTTGAAGTTAGTTGGTAAAAGTCGTTGTTTAAAAATAATTAGTCGGTTCATTAGCAAGTATCATTAGCAAGTACTGTAATATTTTAATTATATTGTGAAAATAAAGTTTTTTAAAAATAGCTTTCGGTGTTAAAAATATATAATTGGCGCAGTCAGTAGGATCTGTGCAGTCGTGTAAAAACTTTGTCGAATCGTTCGTATAAAGAGCTCACGATTTGGTGTTTCAACATCGAGTGCAGATTCCAGAATCTACTATCTACAAAGAAAGAAGAAACTGGAGCTCTTCAAATCAATTGTAAGTGCCAAGTTACCTTTTTTACTTTTCCATACTTTTTAAAAAGTGTAGGAGAGATAATTTTTATATTTTTTTATTATAAATATACTTGCTGCCGAACTTATTTTTTGAATATTAAAGAAAATAATATAACTAATAATAATCTTGAGAATTCAATTTCATCTGTGAATATAAACGAAATGGCTACTGCTACTGTAAAAACCCTCAATTGGGATTTATTTAAATTAAAATTAGAAAATATTAAACCATATGATGGTAATAGTAATACGTTGAATAAGTTTATAGTCAAGTGTGAGAAATTAATTGAAACATACGCAATATATAATGACGTCGAAATGAACAACCATATATTGTATTGTATACAGGAAAAACTTATAGGAACAGCTAAAGCCATGGTGGGCAATCGGGTGGAATTACATACATGGCACAAGATTAAAGAAGCCTCGAAACAGTGTTTCTCAGATCGAAGAGATCTGGACTGCATCGTGCAGGAATTAACACGAACAAGGCTATTTAAAAATGGAAATTTAATCGATTTCGGGGCTAGACTCCAATTGCTAAAAAGTGAAATTATTCAGAGAATCAGTAATGACTTTACTCCTACTGAACATGATAAAAGATGCAACATAAATCATTGTGATAAGACGGCACTGAACACATTTGTTTCAGGAAGTACCGGTGTCCTTAAAAACAATATGCATTTGAATAAGGCTAACTCTTTAGAGGATGCAATGGCTTATGTCGAAGAATTCGAGAATTTTGAAAGATGATACGGTCATTTAAATGAGACGAGATCCTTCAAAAATTCTAGTAGTTATAAATCACCTAATATTAATTCATATAATTATAATAATAGTAATAATAATAATAATCGAAGTGAGAATGATAACTATTCAAATTATGCTAGAAATAACTATAACCAATATCAATGTTCCCAACAACGACAGATATTTCCAAGCCAACCAATTGATATAAAGCCACAACCACAGCAACCTCGATATTATCCGACTAATGCGCAAGTATTTGGTCCAAAAAGAAATGTTTTCAGGCCACACCAAATACCTGTACATAGTTTACCTAGACCGGAACCTATGTCGACAACATCGAGAAATTTTACGGATTCTCCAAGGAGAAATAATGATTTTATAAATCGAAATGATAATAATACTGGTAATAATAATTATGATAATAATAGATTTAGAAGTACTTATAGTAATTATTTCCAAAATAATAACCAAAAATCAAATTTTATATCAGAAGAATTACATAACAATAATTATGATAAAACGGAAGAAATTGAGGAAATAAAAGAAACAGTTAATCCGTTAGAGGAATTTGAAACTTTCGTTTATACAGGACAAAAAGACATTCAAGAACCGTTTAAATACATTAGAATAAAAAACCCAAAATTTAAATATCTTCCAGATAATGAAATAGATTTTATACCTGATTTATCCAATTCCAAAGCAACATACAATAATTAGTTTATTTTCAATAATTTTAATTATTTGCATAAGTATAAAATATTATTTTGGTTCATACGAAAATTCCGAAAAAGTAAAAGAAGAAACAAGAAAGAAAATATCAAGATAGAACAAATCAAGAAAGAAGATATCAAGACAGAAGACATTGAATTGGAAGAAACAAATTCAAAATCGAAAAACAACTCCATTATTTTTCGATCTTAGGGATGGAGGAGTTATAGAACTAGAAATTTCTATGAATAAATAATAATATTATATTACTGTAAATAAAAAAAGGAATCCAGAGTTAGCTTTGTTTTAGTATATATATTCATAGTCACTATTATTCAACTTGTTGTTGAAACAAGTTGTTGAAGTTAGTTGGTAAAAGTCGTTGTTTAATAATAATTAGTCGGTTCATTAGCAAGTATTGTAATATTTTAAATATATTGTGAAAATAAAGTTTTTTAAAAATAGTTTTCGGTGTTAAAAATATATAATTTCAGAGGCCGGTGACTCAACCCTTGAGTCATATTAGTTTCAGGTATAATTATAAACTAAAAATAAATATATAACAATGAATACATCACTATGGAATACTTTTTTCACAAGTTTACACACAAAAAGTTCGATTTGCGAGAAGATCCTAAATATGGTATCGGCGGTCAACGTGTTAAAGTGGAAGCTCCTGAAACCAACTTTGAATCTTCCAATTGTTCAGTATTTCTTATTTTTTTCTCTGCGGCCCCATCAGCTTCGTGGTAAATTTTGATTGGTGTTCATTCGGAGTAGAAGGAACATGGTAAATAAATTGAATCCGTATCTTGAAAAATAACTTTTACAGGAGTTTCAGGAGCTGGATCAGATATATCAAAATCTTGATTATTGGAAACATCTTGCAATGGAGATATAGGAAAGAGAATTTTTTTAATCATTTCTTCGGTTCTGCTTTTCTATTTCGGGAAAGTAATAAAAATAATTGTATACATTATTTTAATGCCCAAAATATAAAATAAAAGAAAAGTAGAATCTGAACTAAGTATGCCACTGAAGACGTTTCTTTGAAATAATGTTTATCTAGATACAGGCAATGTGTCTTACCAGATACTCTATTATGTAGGGTTGGGGCAATGTATCTCACAGGACACTAACTTTATAATCAACTCTATGATAACTATGTGAATATCTTTTTCATAAATAATGAACGTACGATGTTAATCGATAGCTTGAGTAAATATTTACGTAGTTTAAAACCTAATTAGTACCTTAAAATAATCTAAAAATAGTATCAACTTTCCACGTGTTGCGTCCATTCTTATACACTCACTTGTTTTTATCCACGATGCACTTAATACAGTCCCGTAGACAACTGTCGTCCAGATATTGTGTTTAAAGATAGGTTGGAGAACCACAGAGTTCAATATAATATGATTGGCTAGAATCTGGTGAATTTTAAAATGAATGTATCTCAGTAGATACATTGTTCCTTTAAGGGTTAAACGGATTGTAAGTTTTTGTATGGAATTGGGGATTTATTCAGTCTTGAGGCAATTCAAGAAATCAATGAGACCCTAAAAAAACATGAGCAAAAGAAAGAGAAACAAAAAATCTCTGCTTTTTTCCTTATTTCATTATTTACTTTAATGCAAAATACAAATAATTCACCAAAATCTCCATCCTAACCTTACCTAAACTTATCAAAATCAGTACCCTTTCGAGGTTAATGCTTCTACAAAAATTCCCACAGAACTATCTAGCATCTAGAATTCATGTTTCCAAGTGAGTCGTTCTGTGGTCAACTTCAATTGAATGTAAATACTTATTGATAATGAAAATTCTTTTCAGGTTCCGAAAATTGTGGTTTGTCTGTTTGTTTTGATTGTATTAAGTTTCACTGAAGCAGATGTGTCTAAGAATGATGTGGAAAATGACGTAGTTGGAAGAAAAGAACGCATATACTGTTGTTTAGTTCCTCATTGCCCAAGTGGGAGATGTATCGATTTCTTCAGATGTGGTGATATTTGTTCCTCAGGGAAATACCCAGATGCTAATATAATTAGAACTCCTGGATATAATAAGCCCTTTATTGTGCCATTCCACACTGGGAAGTGAATTCAAGATATATTGCTATCACTGTCCAAATCCATGAGGAAATCATACTAGGGCTTAGACTATTAGAACAGATTGTAATCAGTTTTTTAATAAAGTTTATGTTTCATTCAGTAAGTTTGTTTTTTTATATAATGACACTTTGTATTCGAATCAAAAATTGTAAAGTTTCAGTGGAAGCCCATGAAAAATAATTACTAATATGAATCTGATGATAATTAAAATGCAAAACAAAGACAAATTGAACCAAAGTGTAACAATAATAAAGGAAAAACTCACCTAAAAATACGAATCAACCAAGGTCTCAAACGAGTAAATATATATCAAATACGCTTGTGAAACACAGATGAAGAAAAAGAACAATGAAAACGAATGAAGAATAATACAGACAGCTAACGGATTCAACGGCAATTGAAGAACTACGGATATAATTAATAAATCAGAGCACTGAACACCTGATTTTGAGGTGATGCCAGTTTGTGGCGAAAAATCAACGAATAAAATTATTTAATAGAAGGTTATACGTAGATACGACTTAATTCATCTGTTTTCTTGTTAATAGTATTTTTGCTTTTTTGGATCATAATCATCTCACTTATTAGCTTATTCTTATAATTCTCCTCAAACCAATAATACTCACGTTATCAAAATCATGCTCTCTTTCAAAATGGTGAATCTACTAAGCTGTTTTATTTGGTTCAGCGAAGTTATTATTCTCACAAGACTTTTTGTGTTCTCGAACTCCACCGTATAGGAGGCTTTTACTTTGGCCAACATATGAAGCAGAAAAATCCTGACAGGGAAATTTGTAAACTAAATTCGAATTATATAGTTTGTCTACCTCATCTATAATCACACTACAAAAATCGCTGAAATTTTGTGTATAATAAAAAACTATTTTTATCGTTAGATAAAATGTGTTTGATTCTCTGAGACCGTCCATTGATAAACGGAATTTTATAGTGATTCATTTGATTGCCTTGAGTAGTATTTCGAATTCTATTGTTATCAGTGTTCTGTATGATTTTATTAATAATAGGTCTAGAATTATTAGGTATAAAGGGGTAATTTATTTTCAAACATTTCTAGGTTCTCAATATTAAATTGTGGATGTGATAATCTAACAATCCTAGTTTCGAATTATCTCATTATAGCAATCATCTGATTAAACGGATGACAAGAATGGAAAGTGCGAAGTCTGCCTGAGGCTAACGACTTTTCATTGCAATTGGTGATTAAAGTCTGGTGCTCTGTTCTGATTACCATAACGTCTAAAAAAGGTAAACCACGGGATGAATGTTCACATTTTGTAGTAAATTTTACATTATTGTTGAAAGAATTGAAATAGGTCAGAACATTAAGAACTTTTCCTTTCGGTACGGACATAATGGTATTATCAACATACAATCTTAATAGAGGCACTGGAAAAGGCAAGCTAGACCTATTTCACTCAAAACATTCTCCATAATTATATTGACCAAAATAGGGCTCACTGGATTACTCATTGCAGTTCCACTAATTTGTTTGTAATGTTTAAGGTCAAATTGAAAATAACTGCTGTCAATCAAAAATGTTATTAGTTTTAAAATCACTTCAAGTGGAATGTCTGGAATGGTAACTGAATTTTTCCGAGGGGACTTAATATGTTTGACTACTAGGTTTTGAGTGGCATTAGTGAACAAAGACTTACCAGCACTTAATCTTTTGGCAAAACTAGAGGTTAAAGATGCTTTATCAATTCAAACTAATTGATTTACCGTGGTTTATACATCCTCCAGAATTATGATAGGCGATTGAAGAGGTGCTTTCTGTTTGGTAAGTGATAGTAGAATTTTTGTTAATTTTGAGTATGTGTTTGGGTCATCAAGTAGTTCCTTCATTTCCAGAGAATAATCTTCTTTGTCAATAACAATAGTGATGTTACCATTACCAAAATTAATGTTTTTATCCATAATCATCAATTTTTGGGATTGTTCAGAGTGCCGTTGACTTTCATACATAAAATTTGTGACACAATTGTCAACCTCACAACTTCATACTCACCAGGCTCACTAATGTTACTAATGAGCTAGTAGTGAAATATATTAAGAAAACTTTCAGACATTCCACTTGAAGTGATTTTAAAACTAATAAGATTTTTGTTTGACAGCAGGTATTATCAATTTGACATTATAAACAAATTAGTGGAACTGCAATATGTAATCTAGCGACATCTACTGCGGCCAATATAGTTATGGAGAATATTTTGAGTGAAACAGTGTCTAGCTTGCCTTTTCCAGTGCCTCTATTGTGTGTTGTGTGTTGATGATACCATGATTTTCAATCATATTGTACAATTTATTATAGAAAGTGAAAATTCATTTCGCGGTTTACCTTCTCTAGATGTTACGGTAATCAGAACAGAACACAAGACTTTACACACAAATTTTTATGGAAAATCTTTCGCCTCAGGCAGACTTCTCAATTTCCATTCAAGTCATCAATTTAAACATAAGATTACTATGATGGGAGAATTTAATAGTAGGATAGTTAGATTATCACATCCACAATTTTTCACTGAAAACCTAGGAATGTCTGAAAATAGATTACGCCCTTGAAATCATTCCAGACCTGCTACTAATAATATCATACAGAATACTGATCACAATAGATTTCGAAATACTTCTCAAGGCAATCTAATGAATTACTATAAAATTCCGTTTTTCACTGTCTCAGATAATCAAACACATTTTATTTAACGATGCTAATCAGATAGTTCTTTATTATACAAAAAAGTTCAGAGATTTTTGAAGTTTGGTGAAGAATCAGTGAGACAAATTATATAATTCGAATTTAGTCTACCAAATTTCCTGTCAGGATTGTTCTGCTTCATACGTTGATCAAACTGAACGGCTCCTTCGCGATAGAGTTCGAGAACACAATTATTCTTCTAATAAACCCACAAAAAACAGCTTTGAAGATTCATCATTTTGAAAGATATCATCACTTCGAATTTGAAAACGTGAGTATTATTGACTGTGAGGAGAATTATAAGAAGAGTCATTCAATTGCTGTATGTGTTGTTTTTGGATCGTTTTTAATGTTATTTACTTCTACATCTATGTTTTACAGAAGTATTCTATGTATTTTCACTCCCTTGTGACCTGGTTTGACTCTTAATTTTAGGTGAGATTTTCCTAGGTTATTGTTACACTTTGCTTCAATTCGTCTTTGTTTTGCATTTTTATTATCATCTGTATGTTCCAATTCATTGTAAAACTGTATTTTTATTATTGGGTATTGTTCTTTGAAGCCCTGAAGAAAGTGACGAATTGAGTTGGCAAAAAAGTAGAGAGTCAAATTATCAACTATTTTATCCGCTTCCAGTAAAACTTTTACATTCGAGTTTTTCTATGTTCTTATTATCCTGTATGAGGGATAATATCGAAGGATTATAAGGCGATCATGTTTGGAAAGATAGAAAAGGAAATATTGCTACACTGGAATTATGGAGAGATGACTTTAAAAATTGGAATGAAAGACTACGGATCAAGAAACATTAGATACATGAATTATCTACAAGAAATATGACCTCAGGACACTAAATATTACTTTTCCGCCTCACCTATCTAATATGCGAGAAAAGTATTGGTTTGCCTCAAAAAAAGTTGGAATTTTGAACATTTTTTTTGATTTGTTTTCACGTTTTCCATCAACAACAACATGAAAAAACGGTTTTTAAAAAAAATCCCGTCGTCGTCGTAGTCGTCGTCGTAGTCGTCGTCGTCGTAGTCGTCGTCGTCGTAGTCGTCGTCGTCGTCTTCGTCGTCGTCGTCGTCGTCGTTGCCGTCGGCCACTTTTCCTTACATGTCTTGTTAGCACGATACAACCTCCGGAGTGCAACAAGTCACCAATTTTATGATTGAATATTGTTAAGGATATCTCACAGATGAACCCTATTGCTTTTCAGCTCACCAGAGCTAGTACAACGGGTGCTATAGTACTTGAAGTACGACATTTTTGTCATTTTTTGATAAATTTAAGTTTGTTAGCACGATACAGCCTCCGGAGTGCAATAAGTGATCAATGTTATGATTGAATATTATTGAGGACATCTTACAGATGAACCCTATTGATTTTCAGCTCAACAGAACCAGTACAGCAGGTACTATAATACTTTAAGTACGATATTTTTGTCATTTTAGGATAAATTTCAGTTCGTTAGCATGGTACAACCTCCGGAGTTCATCAAGTCACCAATTTTACGACTGAATATTATTCAGGACATTTAGCAGATGTAGCCTATTGATTTTCAGCTTACCAGAACCAGTATAACAGGTGCTATGTACTTTAAGTACGATATTTTTGTCATTATTAGAGAAATTTCAGTTTGTTAGTACGATACAGCCTACGGAGTATATACAAGTGACCAATTCTATGATTGGATATCATTCAGACCCATGATTATATACCCCTATAAGCGCATTCCAGCAAATATTGTTGCTAGTGTTCAATATTAGAAAATCTTGAATTATATTGTTTTGAATGCTTTTAAAAATATGTAAGATATTTCTGTGTTACTCCTTTTCGTCATTATATACATTTAAACCGTAAATTCATTTCAGTTGCTAGCGCTGGAAAAATGTGTTAAAGACTTGATAAACCTTTTGTATTGTTATGATTTCAAAGGGTAGTTACACTTTATTCGCAGCTCTTGATAAATGCCTTTAAAATATCACGTTTTGCAATAATAATTGTAAATAGTTTCGTTTGAGCATTGGAAGAACACATTTTTAAAGTCGACATATTGTCGCATTGTGTTTGAAATCCTATAGTTAAAAATTTAGGGAAATGTCACGATTCACACTATTATCTATTGTATTGTAAAAACCCTAAACTTATTGTTACTTTGTACATGAATTTCTATGGTCGATGGTCGGAAGCTTGTTATAAACGTTTGAATAACCTTTCTGAGTAAAAAGGTTACAATTGCTATTGGAATATTCAATATAAATTGAAATATCTAATGGAGGCGTCCATTGTTGATTCTTGTCGATGAACTCGACGAATCAAATGATACTGGCCAATAGGAAATGTTTATTTCCGTTTGGTCAACCCAATCCACGTGTAAACACGCCCCTTGCAGATTTATATTTAACACGTCTTACAACGTGAAGAAATCAGTTTTTATACTCATCGAAACGAGTTCAACACTCAATAACAAAGTTAGTTCTACTACTCATCGAAGCGAGTTCTAATACTCATCGAAGCGAGCCTTCAACTCGAAAACGAAATCAGTTCAATACTCAAGTTAGTTCATAACTCAGTTCAACACTCAATCGAGTTCATCGAGTCGTCGTTACATATCGAAGTAACTTCACTCAAAGTCAAACAATCAGAGATACTAAGTATAACACTGCGGTACTTAGTTTCTATACGAGACAAGTGATTATTTAACAAATCGAAACATAAAGTGTCTTCCGATCTGAAACCACCGAAGTTCAACATTCATAACTTTGTATCATTCATGTAAATTTGTACATAATAAATCATTAATTTACACATTAATTTTGTCAAATTAAGATTATTTATCTAGTTGTATGTCTACGCCAGTCAAGATTCAAGAAATTTAACCTGGAAATGAGAAAGGCAAATAGACCAGGAGTTAGTGACTGAATTTCGGAATAACAAATATTGTTACCAAAACATACATAATGAGATATGAACATACTTATAAACAACTGAACAATAATAGAGATAAATTACCAGCAATGTTGAGCCACACTGATTGATTATAAGAATTCTCAAGAAACAAGGAAACTGAGGTCAACAGCACAATGAAATTGGTTAAAGACATTGACAGATATGGTGCTATAACAACAAAAAACCAGTTATAGTGGAATAGTAAGAAAAATGGTACTTGAGAACAACATAAAATCAAGTGAAAATGAAATTTTGACAGAAATGGTGGTTCACAACAACAAAGAACCCGATTAAAGTGGAAGTTTGATATAAATGGTGCCTGACAACAACATAACACCAAGTGAAAATGGAATCGCAACAGAAATGGTACCGAAGAAAAATAAAAAACCAAATGGAGTGGAATCTTGATAAAAATGGTGCTTGAGAATAATAAAAACTAGGTGAAAATTGAAATTTAACAGAAATCGTGCTAGAAAACAACAAAAAAATAAGTTACAGTGGAATCTTGACAGAAATGGTGCTTGAGAAAAACTGGTACTTGAGAACAACAGAAAAAATGAAAGTGAAACCATGACAGAGAATAACAAAAATCCAAGTGAATGTGGAATACCTATTGACAAAAATGGTGGTTCAACACAATAAAAAACATGTTGAAAATGGTATCGTAACAGAAAACAAAAAACTATGTAAAAGTGGGACTTCGACAAAAATGTTTCTTGGGAACAACATAAAAATCAAGTGAAAGCGGTATATTGACAGAAATGATGCTTAAGAATCACAAAAAACCAAATGAAAGTAGAATATTAACAGAGCTGATACTTCAAACACCAAAGAACCAAGTGGATGTGCAATCGTGACTGAAATGGTGCTTGAAAACAATAAAAAACCGAGTGATAATGGTAATCATATGATAAATGGAGCTTGAGAACAACAATAAACCAAGTGGAAGCGCAATATTGTCAGACATGTTGCTTGAGAACAACAAAAGACTAGGAGAAAGTGGAATATTGACAGAAATAGTTCGTGAGAAGATCAAAAAACTAAGTGAAAATGAAATATTCACAGAAATGGAGAATGAGAACTATAAAAAACCGAATGAAAGTGGAATATTGACAGAAGTGTTGCTGAGAACAATATAAAACCAAATTAAAGTGGATTCTTAACGCAAATTGTGCAGGAGAACCATACAAAACCAAGTGAATGTGGATTATTGACAGAAGTGGTGCTTGAGAATGACAAAAAACAAAGTAAAAGCGGAATATTTCCAGACATTTCGCTTCAGAATAACAAAACACCGAACAAATATGGAATTCTAACACAAATGGTGCTTGAAAACAACAGAATCACAAATAAATGCGGAATAGTCACAGACATTATGCTTGAGAACAACAAAAAAAAGATTGATGAAAGTGAAACCTTGACAAAAATGTGCTAGAGATCAACAAAAAACCAAGTGAATGTGGAATACCAATTGACAAAAATGGTGGTTTAAAACAATAAAAAACCAGGTGAAAATGGAATCGTAAAAAAAACTAAATAAAATTGGGAAATTAACAAAAATGTTCCTTGAAAACTAGAGAAAAACCAAGTGGAAGCGGAATATCGAATGAAATGAAGCTTAAGAACAACAAAAAACGAAGTAAAAGTAGAATACTAACAGGAATGATGGTTCAGAACATCAAAGAACCAAGTGGATGTGGAATCGTGACTGAAATGGTGCTTGAAAACAATGAAAAACCTAGTGAAAGTGTTAATCGTATGATGAATGAAGCATGAGGACAGCAATAAACGAAGTAAATGTGGAATATTGACAGGAATTTTTCTAGAGAACAACAAAAAACTGAGAGAAAATGGTACATTGACAGAAATACTCCTTGAGAATATCAAAAAACTAAGGGAAAATGGAATGCTCGCAGAAATGGAGCATGAGAAATATAAAAAATCGAGTGAAAGCGGAATATTGACGGAAATAGTGCTAGAGAACAACGAAAATTCAAATGTTAGTGGAGTCTTGACGGAAATTGTGCTGGAGAACAACACAAGTCCAAGTGAATGTGGAATATTGACAGAGGTGGTGCTTGAGAATAACAGAAACAAAGTTAAAGCGCAATATTTACAGCAATTGTGCTTGAGAACAATAAAAACCCAAATGATAGCGGAATTGTAACAGAACTGATACTTCAGAACACCAAAAAACCAAGTGCAAGTGGAATCGTAACAGAAATAGTGCTTAATAACAATAAAAAACCGAGTGAATGTGGTAATCGTATTAGAAATAGAGCTTGAAAACAACAAAAAGCCAAGTGGTAGTGGAATATTAATCGAAATGTTGTGTTGCTGCTTGAGAACAACAAAAGACCAAGTGATAGTGGAATATTGATAAAAATAGGTCTTGAAAATAACAGAAAACTAATTGAAAATGAAATTCTGACGGAAATGGAGCATGAAAACAATAAAAAACCGAGTGAAAATAGCGATATGACAGAAAGGGTCACCAAGTGGAAGTGGAATAATGTTAAAAATTGTGCGACAGAACAACAAATAACCAAATAGAAATCGTTACAGCAATAGTGCTCGAGAACAACCCCAACCTAAGTAAACGTGGAATCGTAACAGAAATGTTTTTTGAGAGTAACAAAAAATCAAGAGGAAATAGAATATTAACAGTAATGGTGCTTGGGACCAATAAAGAACCTACTGTAAGTAGAATCATGACAGAAATGGTGCTTGGTAACAATAAAGAAACAAGTAATATTGGAATTATGACCGAAATGGTGCTTCAGAACAACAAAAAACCAAGTGTAAGTGGAAGCATGGTAGAAATGGTGCCTGATAACAATAAAAAACCAGATAAAGTAGAAATTGTAGCAGAAATGATGCTTCAGAAAAACATAAAAACAAGTAGAAGTGGAATTGTAACAGAAATGATGCTTGAGAACAAGAAAAACAAATTGAAATTGGAATATTAACAGAAATGGTGCTTGAGAACAGCCATAATCCAAGTGAAAGCGGAATATTGAAAGGTATGGTGCTTGAGATCAACAAAAAAACATATAAAAGTAAAATCGTAACCGGAATTATGCTTCAGAACAACAAAAAACCAAGTGGAAGTGGAATCGTAACAGAAATGTTGTTTCAGAACAACAAAAAACCTAGTGAAAGTGGTAATCGTAACCGAAATGGTGCTTGACAAGAACAAAAAAACAAGTGAATGTGGAATATTGACAGAAATGATTCTTGGGTATATCGAAAAACTGAGTGATAATGAAAACCTGACATGAATGGTGCTCGATAACAATAAAAAACCAAGTGAAAGTGGCATTATGATATGAATTCTGTTTTAGAGTAACAAAAAAACAAGGAATCCTCACAGAAATGAATAAATATCCAAGTGAAAGTGGAAATATGATAAGAATGGTACTTCAGAACTACAAATAGCTTAGTAGAAGTGGAATCGTGATAGCAATGAAGCTTGAGAACAACAAAAAACCAAGTGAAAATGGCATAATGACAGAAATGATGTTTGACAACAACAGAAACCAAGTGAAAGTGGAATCGTAATAGAAATGGTTTTTGAGAACAACAAAACATTAAGTTAAAGTAGAATCTTAACCGAAATGGTGCTTGAATACAATGAAAAAATCTACTGAACGTAGAATCATGACATATATGCTTGATAACAGAAAAGTCCAAGTGAAAGTGACATTATGACAGTAATGGCGCTTTAGAACAACTCTAAACCAAGTGGAATTGGAACCATGGCAGAAATAGTGGTTGGTAACAATTAAAAACAAATAACCAAGTAGAAGTGGAATCGTAACAGCAACAAGAAACCAAGTGAAAGTGGTATATTGACAGAAAATGTGCTTGAGGACAATAAAAAACAATTGAAAATGAAATCTTGATAGAAATTGGGCTTGAGAACAACAAACAACAAAGTGAATGTGGAATAATGGCAGAAAGGGTGCTTGAGATCTACAAAATCTAGTCAAAGTGGGATCGTTACAAAAATGCAATCCAAATGAATGAACAGGAAAAAATCCTGTCATAGGATCATATAGTAGGATATAAAAATAAGAGCGATATATCTGCACAAATTTCATTTCTGGAAGGTGTTCATACCACATGCTTCGAGTATTTATTAATCATTGACTTTAAACGAGCATACGATTGATAGGAAAAAATTACCAAGCATAGAAGCTAGAATATAAGCAAAGGAAGGGGTTTGAAAAAATGAATTATGACATTCGTTCCATTGCAGTCAGATGCTCTGAATATTCAAAGTAAAATATTCCTAGCAAAGTTTTGAGGACTCAATAGTTCCAGACATATATTTTATTCAAATCCAAATTTTTTTGTTGTAACAAAATTATTACAAACTTCTTTAACTAATGTCTAAATTTTAAACCATTGTTACAAGATTACTGAGAGATTTTTGTTCAGTTGCATCTCAATTTGGAACACAAATTTGCAAAATGATGAGAAATGCATTATATGGCCCAGAATGTTACTGTTGCCTTGTTATTAGGATCAATTAATTATAACGGTTTGAAGTTTATAATTACGAAGTTTCAACATAAAATACTCGTAAAACTACTTCAACTAAGTAAATAAAGACAAGAGTTATCTTAATTGCGCCATAGACGATCATATATCGATAAACAATAATATTTGCCACATTATGAAATATACACCAAAATCTTCATTGCTCTCACTAAAAAAATTCAGGGTCAATTTTTCAAAATTGGTTTATTATTATTTGCTGAAATGAAAGACGCAGTGTTCCATTTGATTATTAAAATCAGAAATTATGTTTAACAATCTAGAATTTATAAAATAGTCTGTCATGCAGAGTTACTCTGGCGCTTTGCCGATGTCTGTGGTAGAACAGAGGCACAGCAGTGGATCACTCATTGGTTGAATTATTTGTTTTTATATTGAGTAACAAAGTATTAAATCATATTTTCTTCCTGAAACTTGATTGGCCCTGTATAATAAATATTTTAGATTGGAATTATAATCACCCAATAAATATTCTCCAATTTTATTTTATTGGTGGAACACCCTGTAGGAAATTATCCTCAATATATGTAGAAAATAAATAATATTGATAAACCGCGTTCTTCGTTTACTGTTGTTTGTTTCAGCCTCAATTACCCCATTTTCTCTTCCTTTTTCAATTATCTCATTATGTACTTGTTCATTATCTGCAGTGATCAAATCTTCAAAATATTCCGGCTCATTGTCACTGTTATCATCAAAAATTACTTCACTTTGTGACGAACTGGAGCTAGGTTCTTGTAATTATTGTGCCTTTCTTTTCTTTTTTTGTTTGCCAATAGTTGCTTTTGGTTTTGTTTTTTTTAGATGGCTTTTCTTCTTCCTTTTTAAAACATCTTTGTCTGTTAGGATTCGAGCAAATTTTCTGTTTTTCTGTTTTTCTTCATAACGGTCGATTATTTTTGTGTTTTCAGTCCTTAGGACTGACAAAATTAAATTTGCTGAACTTGTTTTAATATCTTCTGGTGTAGAAGTGTAGTCTGTCCTGCTATTTTATTCCTTAAGTTGTAATATGTCGACGCCAATTGACCATTTTGGCCTGAGTCCCCAGAAGATGTGGATCGCATCTGAGCAGAATCCTTACCGCTAACAATGTGTGCCATCTGAGATTTTTTTGTCATATTTTTCAAAGACAAAAGGTGAAAGTCCGACCCATCAAAGCCACCTACCGCGTTACTTCTGAACAAACTTGGAGTGCTGGCCAATTTTTTCACTATAAAAGGGATTACAATTTTATCAACATTTTTATAATCCGATTCTTGATGAAAATCTCGAAGTATGTTTCTCCAAGTCGCCTTACCCGATTTGTAAACGCCAACATCCAGAGGCTGAACTAAATGGGACGTGTGAGCTGGTAAACAGAATATTTCGATATTATGTTTTGCGACTGTTTCTACCCAGTCCAAAGATAAATGTGAGTTATGCCCATCCAAAATAAGAAGCTTAGTATCCTGTAAATCTGAAGTTGAAGGAATGAAACAGTTAGTAAATCAATCAAAAAACTGAAGGGACTCCATCCAACCAGTCGGTGAACAATTATAACGACAATTCTTCGGTCCGTCGACGCACCAAGTGGAATACAGGTCCTTTGTAGATGATAAACATTGGTAAGAAGTCTCCAACAGTCAAGTTTTTGCACGTAGTCTTGCACACATCTTTTGAGTTGTAGTCGGTCGAATCCATATGTAGTGATCCCTAAAGGACAGTAACGGCAAAAGGACATTAGTATAGAAATAAGATTTAAAAATGAGGTTATTACAATATTTAGCGATCATTGATCTGGGACGGTCAATGTCAGTTATTAGTGGAAGCACCTTCCATGAAGAGTAAAAGGAAAGGTGCGACGTTATTGTAAACAACGATAAAACAGTTGGCAAAGATTTCCTCACTTGACTCACATCTAATGCAAGATTTAAAATATACAACAAGTTTATTTGTCAAATAACCAGTCCTGGATTTAACAAGAGCATTGGAAATCAAATTATAGATATCGTCAACAGCATTACCACATTGGAGTAAAAGTGAACAAATATACGGTGGAGTGAAAAAGATAGAAGGAAAAATATTATTGAATTTTAAACAGCATGCCTTCGTACAAATACCAAATTATAGATATCGTCAACAGCATTACCACATTGGAGTAAAAGTGAACAAATATACGGTGGAGTGAAAAAGATAGGAGAAAAAATATTATTGAATTTTAAACAGCAAGCCTTCGTACAAATAAGTCGTATAGGTAAGAAAACCATATTACTCTGCTTTATAAGGGGGCACTTTGTTATTATTAATCAGATTAATGTTGAATGAACGGTATTATGATAGGTACGTCACTACGACGTGTAGTCGTAAAATGTTATACAGGGTGTAGTCGTAAAATGTTATACAGGGTGTAGTCGTAAAAATATTAGGGTGTAAAGGTATACAGGGTTGTGTAAAAGAAGCAAACCCCGCGAGGATGAGAGAAGTCGGGGCATCCTCGTCTTTGTTTGATCAGCGTCCCGGTGTATGATTGGACTCGTTCTCTGGTTGGTTAGCGTCCTCGTGTCTGATTGGCTAAACTACACCACCAGATGTCGTCAATGCAGTTACCTTGCCATCTATCGTCGTCAACCTACATTATCCACCAGGTGTCGGTAATACAGTTACCTTGTCTTGCCATCTGTTGTCGTCGTCGTCAAACTACATGGTCCACAACGTGTCCTTAATACAGTTAACCTTGTGTCATATAGCTAAGAAAACCACATTACTTTACTTTCGGCGAAGCAGTTTCGGCGACCCCCACCCCTTCTCGCACGCGTTTCTGCGATAGCATAACTACGGGAAGTAACATTTTTTAACGCTCAGTATTCGATTTTCGCTAAAACGCGTGCGAGAAGGGGTGGGGGTCGCCAAAACTGCTTCGCCGAAAGTAAAGTAATGTGGTTTTCTTACCTATATGAAGTCAAATAAACGTTATTATATTTGTTAGATTATTATCGTATACAGGATGTGTAGAAGAGATGTCATTAGGGCACTAGCACATATCTCTGCTATTATTGGTCAGATTGAAGTCGATCAAACGCGCTGGAAGATGTACTTATACCAATAACAGAACCAATTTCGTGACAACATAATGATTGTAAAGTTATGCGACTTAGAGGACTGCGATAGAAATTCTTAACTTGTTAAAAAATATCTGGTTCTTTTAATAGTTATATACGTGGAAAGTTTGGCGAATTGGTTTCTGTAAAACACTGTGTTAAGGCTAAGCTGTCTTTTCCTCTTACTAACTAACAACAAAGTAGAATTAACGGCCGTTGAACTCGATAGGCTACTTAAAGAAATACCAAATTTTCCGACAAACAACTTTTTTTTAACTTTTGCATCCAAGAAGAGTACAAGGAAAGGTGCGACGTTATTGTAAACAACGATAAAACAGTTGGCAAAGATTTCCTCACTTGACTCACATCTAATGCAAGATTTAAAATATACAACAATTTTATTTGTCAAATAACCAGTCCTGGATTTAACAAGAGCATTGGAAATCAATTTATAGATATCGTCAACAGCATTATCATATTGGAGTAAAAGTGAACAAATATACGGTGGAGTGAAAAAGATAGAAGAAAAAATATTATTGAATTTTAAACAGCATGCCTTCGTACAAATACCAAATTATAGATATCGTCAACAGCATTACCACATTGGAGTAAAAGTGAACAAATATACGGTGGAGTGAAAAAGATAGGAGAAAAAATATTATTGAATTTTAAACAGCATGCCTTCGTACAAATAAGTCGTATAGGTAAGAAAACCATATTACTCTGCTTTATAAGGGGGCACTTTGTTATTATTAATCAGATTAATGTTGAATAAACGGTATTATGTTAGGTACGTCACTACGACGATGTGTAGTCGTAAAATGTTATACAGGGTGTAGTCGTAAAAATATTAGGGTGTAAAGGTATACAGGGTTGTGTAAAAAGAAGCAAACCCCGCGAGGATGAGAGAAGTCGGGGCATCCTCGTCTCTTATTGATCAGCGTCCTGGTGTATGATTGGACTAGTTCTCTGGTTGGTTAGCGTACTCGTGTCTGATTGGCCAAACTACACCACCAGATGTCGACAATGCAGTTACCTTGCCATCTATCGTCGTCAATCTACATTATTCACCAGGTGTCGGTAATACAGTTACCTTGTCTTGCCATCTGTTGTCGTCGTCGTCAATCTACATGGTCCACCACGTCTCTTTAATACAGTTAACCTTGTGTCATCTTCTATCTAGCCGTGACGTCGATAACCTAACATAGCAAACCCACGAAATCTTGTGTAGCGGAAGTATACCCAAATTATTATCGGATTGGACTCGTTCTCTGGTTGGTTAGCGTAATCGTGTCTGATTGGCTAAACTACACCACCAGATGTCGTCAATGCAGTTACCTTGCCATCTATCGTCGTCAACCTACATTATCCACCAGGTGTCGGTAATACAGTTACCTTGTCTTGCTATCTATCGTCGTCAGCCTACATTATCCACCCAATATACAACTACTCTATTGGAAATTTCTATGTAGAAGGTTATACTCCTTTAGAAGATTGTATAACTCTGCTACAAGATAGTTAAAATTGTACTTCCAGAATTCTCCGTTATACTCTGTGTCGATTGCAAAAATGTGGGCAAAGTTGTCAAAAAATAAAAGTCTGCAAAACAGTTGCTGTCTTGTATTTAACAATATGTTGCAATATGTTTATTGGGGTAACAACAATATAAGAAAGTTGACGGGCTTACAAATAAATTTACTACTAAAAAAAAGAAATCGACGCAAGGAAGAAGATTATAAATTACATTCTCTCTCTGCATGCACCTCTAAGAAAGGAGAACAGAGACAATGTTCGAATTATACAAACGTGTTACATTATAGCTGGAGAGACTTACTTGTCTAGAGCCAGCACCCATTACCATAAACAATAAAAAACAAATATATATTTTCTAAGTGTTTACAACAACAATATAGCAGTTCTCATTGCATATGGTTATGTTACAATACTTTATAATAATAAATGTATGGAGATAATATGTTTGCCTACAGAAGAAGAAGCGTTTTTTTTAACATTTACTACAATTGGTATTACGTCTTACCTAAGACAACACATTCGCTAAGATAAAAAATATTTATAATTTTAAATCTTGCATTAGACGTGAGTCAAGTGAGGAAATCTTTGCCAACTGTTTTATCGTTGTTCACAATAACGTCGCACCTTTCCTTGTACTCTTCTTGGATGCAAAAGTTAAAAAAAAGTTGTTTGTCGGAAAATTTGGTATTTCTTTAAGTAGCCTATCGAGTTTAACGGCCGTTAATTCTACTTTGTTGTTAATTAGTAAGAGGAAAAGACAGCTTAGCCTTAACACAGTGTTTCACAGAAACCAATTCGCCAAACTTTCCACGTATATAACTATTAGAAGAACCAGATATTTATTTTTTAACAAGTTAAGAATTTCTATCGCAGTCCTCTAAGTCGCATAACTTTACAATCATTATGTTGTCACGAAATTGGTTCTGTTATTGGTATAAGTACATCTTCCAGCGCGTTTGATCGACTTCAATTTGACCAATAATAGCAGAGATATGTGCTAGTGCCCTAATGGCATCTCTTCTACACATCCTGTATACGATAATAATCTAACAAATATAATAACGTTTATTTGACTCCAATCCGACCAATAATACCAAAGATATACGTTAGTGCCCTAATGGCATCTTTTTTTTGCGCATCATGTATACGATAATAATATAGCAATCATAATGTCTTTTGTCCCATAGCAAATCACAAAAATTGATCTTATATTTATATATAAACTGAATCTAATATTTTTATTTTTCAAATGTGTAACCTTCAAGATAATGCATTGAATAGTTATCGGTATACGTAATTTTATGTATTACGTAAGCCTCTCGTTTTAGATCAATTTATATGAAATTACACGGAATACTTATCTGCATACATAATTTTATCTATTGTGATTTGCATACATAATTTATCTATTACGTAAGACTCTTAATATGATTGCATCAACTGGACTCATTTTTATATGCAATTACATTGATTAATTATCTGTATACATAGTTTTATCTATTGCGTGAGACTTTTCGCTTTGGTTACCTTGACGTACATCCTGCATACGAAAATAATTTAACAAACATAATGGCGTTTATTCGAATTGCTTTTTACATTTTTTTAATTTCATTTTGAATAGTGTATTCCTCATTTTACACTAAAGTTTTTACACATCCTGTATACGACAATAATCTAACAATCATAATATCGTTTGTTCCATAAAAATCTGACTAATAATAGCAAAGATATACGTTAGTGCCTTATTGGCATCTTTTTTGTACATTCTGTATACGATAATAATCTAACAAATATAATGGCGTCTGTTCCATAAAAATCTGACTAATAATAGCAAAGATATACGTAAGTGCCTTATTGGCATCTTTTTTGTACATCCTGTATACGATAATAATCTAACAAATATAATGGCGTTTATTAGACTCCAATCCGACAAATAATAACAGAGATATGGGGGAAACGCCTTTGGGAACTGCGCAGAATATCGAAATGTGTCTTTTTAGACCTATATGTAACGGAAAACATGCGCAGTATACGGGAAAAGTAGCTCTGCTACCCCAGCTACCCACGGCCGTTTTGGCACTCTGAATAACAAATAGTTGTTAGTGCCGTTATGGCAATGACTACGATAGATGGCACATATTGGATAATGTAGGTTACGACGACGACGATAGATGGCAAGGTAACTGTTCTACCGACACCTGTCGGATAATGGAGGTTACGACGACGACGATAGATGGCAGGACAAGGTAACTGTAATACCGACACCTGTTGGATAGTGTAGGTTTACGACGACGACGATAGATGGCAGGACTTACTTACCGTGACGGATGACACGTACGACGGAACGCATATACGTTACACACACGTACGTTACACACACGTCACGTATGACAGATGAGACATTTGACGGATGGCCATACGCCACGTATGACAGATGAGACATTTGACGGATGACACATACGACGGAACGTACGTACGGCACATAGACACATAATAAAGAATATGATATCA
Source organism: Galeruca laticollis (assembly GCA_963921935.1). NCBI lineage: Eukaryota > Metazoa > Arthropoda > Insecta > Coleoptera > Chrysomelidae > Galeruca > Galeruca laticollis. The sequence goes on along the minus strand of OY998176.1, from coordinate 35,154,510 downwards.
CAGAACATATGGGGGGCATACATTTGACAGTTGGCACACGTGGCGGGGTTGACGTGACAGATGACACATGTGACAGATGACAGTTACGTCATAGGGCGTGGTCACGTGACGTCATGGGGCGTGGTCACGTGACGTCATGGGGCGTGGTCGTGACGTCATATGACCTTGGTCTCAGGCGACCCTTACCCTACTTCGCTTCCAAAAACAGTCGGCCTCCCTGGAAATATTTAGATAAAAATAGTAACAAAAAAATAAAGATGAGTAGTTGGAAGAAATCCCTGTGCCTTTGCCAAAATTTATAAGTTTCATATAATATATGGGACAGAGTCGGATTCAGGCACAACACGAGTGTGCGATTTCATTACATCACCCCCTCCTTATAAGGAAGTTCCTCCGTGATCTTCTGTGTAGCCGGGACTGGATATTTAATAAATCGGCATCTGAACCACTGGACCCATGTCTGCACTTTCCGGTCGTATAGAAATAACAGGGCACCATCTTCAACGGGTACTGATAACGAGGGGTATAGCTGCAAATTAATATGTAGTTATTTATATGAATAATTATTTGTAAGATTCCTTGGACATACCAACATTCCCCCAATTGGTCAGAATAATTTCTTCTTCCAAGAAATTATCATGGCCAATTTATTTCAACTTCTATGACGTTTTCCCTTTGAAATGAAAATTTAAATTGATTCGATTTATTTATTTCAAAATTATATTTCTCTTGTGTGTCTATATGTATTTGTATATGCTATCAATATGGAATATACCCCGAATTTGAGATGTTTCGGTTAGACCTTCTAAATATGGCTGTAACTTTTTACAATTACCACTGGGTTTATGTGCTGTAACTAACAATTTTATCTTCTAACAACTTATTTAACGTTTCATTTATATCTTTTCAATATTTGTATGGAACATGATAAGATATATGTTTAAATTTCCTCATATCTTGAGCTTTAATCTCGTGAACATATTTTTCCGCAACTCCAGCTTTCTCACTTACCAAACCGATATATATCTGTGTCAACTCAACTATTTTACCTCAACACTTTTCATCACAATCTATTCTCATTCCTTCAAATACCACTCCTTATAAAGCATCTTTTGGCCTATTCCTAACTACATTAATCTCATTCCCTATATACCAATTATCATCATCTACCTCATTAAAATAATTATAATTCATATAATTATCCTCATCATTTTATTCATTATTTCTATTTATTTCATCAACACAACCATATATTTTCTCATATTTTTCATCTTCTCTCTCTCTCTCTTCCCATTTGTTCACGCAATTAATCAAGTCGATTTCCTTTTGTATATTTGAAGTACTTAAAATAAACTCATATCTTATTTCTCCATCTATTTTCATTTTTCCCTGTTGAAAATCAATGGTAAATTTGTTTTTATTCAATTCATCACAACCCAATAGAATATCATGTTCCAAATGATCTACAATTAATAATTTAGTACTGATATTTATATCAAAAAGCTTTATGGTTACAGCAACAACATCATTCGTAAATCCTAGTGTTCTCTCATTCATTCCAATTAAATTAATTTTAGGTATTTTTAAAATAATTTTTTAATTTGAGTTACAGCTGTGTGCACAAGAGATAAATATCCCAAATGTTTTTCCCTTAAGAGAAACAATGTATAGTTGTGCAATCTTCTTTAATAAAATTTCGCAGAGCGCTTTCGGCATTAAGCCATCATCTGTGCGGTCACTATAAAAATGTTGATTACATTTTCTGAGTTTGATTAAAATTTTTATACATACTTGTCAAAAATCCCAAGACAGGGGCCTCCAAATATGTACGTCTGTACATTTAATTAATTTGGTGAATCACATTATTGACTTAAAAACAATTTTAAAATACATTAAAATTAAAATTTGGTAAAATAATTCAGCAGATCTGAAGTAGACACTTTTTATTAGGTTCGACCATTTTGCCAAGCTGTCATCAAAGAAATATTCACAAAACCACAAAGAACCCGATTGTCATCCCATTCCATAGAGTAAGTTCCGAATCGTCGGAGCATAGACAAACATCGTTGATATTGTTAAATGAAGAGATTTCGCGACCCTCAACAGAATGGAATCTACCATCTACCAAAAATAATAGTTTTGGAGACAGAATTGATGACCACCTGGTGAGGGCGGCGAAATCCATAGATACATTGGGACGTGCCAAACCCGCAAATTCCCGAGAAGTGCAGTAAAGCGCTGAAATATAAACGTTATGAGCGCGCACAATGTCCATATCAGCGCTTTACTGTACTTCTCGGGCATTTGCGGGTTTGGCACGTCCCAATGTATCTATGGATTTCGCCGCCCTCACCAGGTGGTCATCAATTCTGTCTCCAAAGCTATTATTTTTGGTAGATGGTAGATGCCATTCTGTTGAGCGTCGCGAAATCTCTTCATTTAACGATATCAACGATGTTTGTCCATGCTCCGACGATTCGGAACTTACTCTATGGAATGGGATGACAATCGGGTTCTTTGTGGTTTTGTGAATATTTCTTTGATGACAGCTTGGCAAAATGGTCGAACCTAATAAAAATTGTCTACTTCAGATCTGCTGAATTATTTTACCAAATTTTAATTTTTATGTATTTTAAAATTGTTTTTAAGTCAATAATGTGATTCACCAAATTAATTAAATGTACAGACGTACATATTTGGAGGCCCCTGTCTTGGGATTTTTGACAAGTATGTATAAAAATTTGCATCAAATTAAAAAAATGTAATCAACATTTTTATAGTGACCGCACAGATGATGGCTTAATGCCGAAAGCGTTCTGCGAAATTTTATTAAAGAAGATTGCACAACTATACATTGTTTCTCGTAAGGGAAAAACATTTGGGATATTTTTAAAATGTTCTTTCACAAATCATTTATTCTATTCAGTGTTTTCTGAGAAATTAACGATGCACTGCAACCTGTATCTAGTAATATTTTCACTTCAGAATCATTCATGTGACCAGTTATTATTAATGAATCTATATATTTATTTTCCAGGTGTTCAATGTCGCAAATATCCAGAAATATACTCGGGGATGGGTATACAAATACACCTAGATAGACTTAGTATACCTTCTAATGAAAATGTGAGGGTGATACGCTTCTGTCGCGTACAACTTCCTCCATGGAATTTGCTCTATAAGAAGATCTTGCAGTCTCATGATCATTGCGTCTATCTACGCTCCTCGATCTATTGAGGCTGTATGTATTCAAGTGATTCACTCGAGCATCAGTTTTATTTACTGGTCGACTTTTATTATTTACATTGCTAAAGTTTTGAGTTATAACATTTCTGTTTCTGTAATTATTTCTATCAAAATCATTATTTCTTGAATTATTATTGTTGTTATTATCATTGTTAGCGTAATAACCACGATTGAATATGTTACCGTTATTGTTATTAAAATTGTGATAATTGTTTTGAGTATCATCACCATTATTGTAATTATTATTGTTTATGAACCTATTAAAATTGTTATTGATAAGATTGTGGGGTTGCTTATGATCATTTGTTAATTCGGCATACCTTCTAGAATTATTGTTGAAACTCTTGGTATGTGTTCCAGAATTTAAGTTATTGTTGTTGACTCTTTATCCAAATTTCTTTCGATTCTGAATAAATAAGTAATTATTTGGTCAAACTTAGAAATGTCATTAATGGCTATAATTTCACCAATTTCTGGTTGATAAGAACATGACTACTTCCGATTCAGTTATGTTAAGAACTAGGTATTGTACCTGCGAACATATCTGTAAAGCATAATTTGTTGAATTGTTGCTTCTTTGCGGATCAAACTTTTCGAATGAAAGCATCTCTCTTTCTTTCACTTGTTGGAGCTGTCTTCAGAAATTCTTCAAAATCTTGTATTCTATTTATTTCTGCTTCTTTGCAGTTAAACTATAGTAGTGACTGACCTGTTAGATTTGCTCCCGAGTATTACTTCAGATCTTCTGCAATATTTATACTTTTTGAACGTGTTTTCATAGTTTTTATAAAGTTTACTGGATGTATTTTTCTGAAGTCTCCGCAGAATTTCACAGATTCTTCAATTTTTCCAATATAAGAAATGTGAGGTACTCCACATTCCCCCATGACTCTTGGTTCAGATAAAGTCTGTACTTCCCTCTTCATTTCTTAAAATCTCCTCTCCATTTATTCTGCGTGAGTATGTGTATTAGTGCCGTTTTTGTTCAGGGATTCTTGTATTTTCCTCTCTATTTCTTTCCGTAGATTCAGTTCAGTTTTCCGATTCTCTTCCTCCACTATATTCATGTTGAGATTAATTCCATCCTTTACAGATTCTTCCAAATCTGTAATTCTTCTATTGATTTTTATATTGTCTCGGTGTTGTTGATCTTTCATGCTTGTGATTACTTTGTTTTTCTCTGTTTTTGCAATTCATTATGTGTTATTATTTTCTCTGACAGTTGCTCCATCTTTTCTCCTAACGATTTTAAATTAACCTCTGTTGTTTCTACTCTATCTTGGATTACTCTAATTTTATTCTCCTGTAACTCATACTTCTTATCAAATCTTTCCGTCAAATTTTGAATTTCATTTCTTCCATCGTGTATACTGTTCATCTTTTCAGTTTGGTTTGCATTCATTGTGATTAAATTCTGATTCATGACTTGTATGAGTTTTGAGAGTTGAGCAATTCCAGGAGTTTGTGAATCGCCCTGTCCTTCTCCAGATGTGGTATAATGATGTACTTAACATGTGTATCCATCCGTTTTCGTTTCTTGTTTTGGTATATTCTCTTGCTCATCTGCTTTATTATCATTCTCATCGTTTGTTTCTGTTGTTTTTTCTTGTGTTTGTACTTTTTCTACAACCTCTTGTAGTCTGTCCAGGAGTTCACCTTTGTCTCCTGTATCATCCAAATTTCTTCTCCTCAATTCATTTTCAGTTCTGTCATTTTCATCTTTTGTTTGTCCATTTTTGTACCTCACATTTTTTTTCTATTATTTTATTATATGTAATACTAATAATAAATTCAGTGTTAATTTTGAAAATGTTAATAACTACTGCTGTATGAATCACTTCAATACTGGTATTATTATGATAATGTTCGACTACCTTTTTCTTTACTATGAATGTCCCTTTCGTTCACTTTTGTTTTTAGTTGTTTGTAAATAAAATTTGCCTTTGATGAGCTGTTTCATTTATAACGGTTTACTATCTGTGAGAAAAAAATCGAGCTCACGTTGGGCACGCCATTTTGTTATGTTTCTATCTTTGTTTGTTTATTAAGATTATTCAATAATTTAGGCACAACAATTTATAATATGTTTTATTTCATATACAATGGAATTTACTTTGATATATGAATGAATTTAATTTTTCTCAGGCCGACTCTCTAATTGTTATGTTATTTGATTATATCTAAATGATTTCCTTATATTTAAAAATTTATCTCAAGGAATATCTGTGGGTTGAAAAAGAATGCGTAGTTTCATCTATCAAAACCAAATCTGCATTCGACCCACATAGATACAATGTTGTCGTTCTATGTTTGTCAATGAGGAACCATAGAATAACAACTCTACAATATGATTTAATAAGCGGTTCAAATAAGAACGACTATTTTATCATATTGTTTGAATAATACTCAAATTCGATTATAGATTAAAATTATTATTATTATTAATTACTTATCTAATTTCAATCATACGCCATACACACCGTTTGTTAAGCTATACTTATAGAAAATAGTATGGAATCAATTTGTTATTGATGATTTAGTCGCACAATGTTTTTATTAAAAAGAAGAAAAAAAGTAATACCTATGTTGATGAAATGCGAATTTTTCAGTAAGTATACCTTATATTTTATTAACTAATAGTTGATGTTATACATTGCTTCGATACCCTTTTTTTCTTTGGTTAAATAAGAATGTTTATAATTACCTCTGTCACGTTATATATTACGATCTAATTGTGAAATATTCAGAAGTTCATTACCACTGCTTGACGATCATCATCATATTGTAGGTGTAAATCGGGCTTGTAGCAAGAAAGAACAATGTCTAGGCCTTCTCGGATAAATTGGATGGTGATGAAGAAAATTAGGATTATGCGAAGTAACTTTTATCTTGGATAAAACTTGGGTAATTATTATTAGTTCACTGTTCTTACATTCGTTACTACTTATTGTTGTTTTACAACTTATATTGTTGATTTTGAATACTATTTCTTAGTTCCTTTTTTTGTTAAGTTATCACAGGAGTAACATGTCTCCCTGTTTGTTCATGATACAATACCCAATTATTAATTTTTTTCCCTTCAATTGTTTCTAACAAACAACCCTCTTAGATTTTTGTTTCAAATATTTATACCAATCACAAATGTTTTACAAGTTAGTTACTGAATTAGTTTTTGTATCTTTCATAATATTTTTGACAGTTGGTATTTTGAAAGTTTTATATTTCAAAGTTTGCGTTCCTATTTTTTTCTTCTTACTTCCTGTTTGAATTATTCAATATACAGGGTATATCAAAAACTATTATGTTATATTTTATTTTGTTACAAAATTTTGTTTGTTTCCATTTCAGCCTATTGCAGACTTATTTGAAATGGTTCCGTATTCTTCTATTAAGGTAAATTAATGTATATGAATATCAAAGAAAGAGTTGGTCATGTAGTTATTTATATGAATAAATATTTGTGAGATTCCTTGTACATAATATAAAATGGAAAAGTGAAATTTTTGCGCTGGGCGTTAGAATTCATGGGCAATCTCATTGTCCTATGTATAACTAAGCCAAGCAGCGATGCAAGTTTCCCAAGTAAAGTGCAGCAAATGTGGAGACGATTTGTGTCTAAATAAAAATAACATTATTTTTGTGCCATTTCGTAAAAATTTATGTATTATATAATTGAAAAGTGAAGAACACGCTTTGTCTCAAATTCAATACAACAGGTTTTTCTCTAATTTAACAAAGAAACATTTACATTAATTATCAGAGCTTCTAGATAATTCGATAGACATAAAAACATTTTTTCCCACTAGAATAAAAATTGCGCATTATAGGGTTAAATAAAGACTATGTTGGAGAATAAAACTAAACTAGGTCACATAGGTTACGAACTATAATTTGGTCGACCCTGTATAAAAAGTGTATTAATAATCACGTGATATATATATAACTAAACTCAATTTGTTTTACTCCCTGTATGTCTTGAGAACTGAAAAAAACAACTAGAATGACGAAATAATATTGATTAGACAAAATGTTGATCTCTTCGTTCTGTGAATAAACAAAATAAACCGAAATTGGAAATTAATAAAAATAAATGGAATGAAATCAGCAATCAATAAATATACTTGAACTAAAACAAAACAGTTAGTTTATGTTTATCCAATACAATTCGCATCAAGTGAAAATGGTAAGTTTTATCACATTAATTTTTCTTTATCCTGACTCTCTAATGATATTCAAAATAATTTTTCATAAATATTTGTAACAAATCATCTAGAAAAACCATATTACGGCATCTTATATTTTTTAACTAGATTATCAAGGTACCTCAGAAATATCACACAATCAATGTTTGTTTATGGTTGCAACTCAATTGTATTTTTGCTATACGACTAAATGGTAGCTGATACAACACGTGTATTTTCATCATTTTTAGTATAAATCGTTATAGGAAAATATCAACGCTCGCAAATAATAACATCGTATCTCCATGTTTGGGAAAAATTAGTTAAGAGCACTTGCTTATATCACTAAAAACTCGATTTATCTACTGCATAAACCATTTTACTAATTCTCCAAAAAACTTCGTTATTTTGGAAAAAGAAGTTACATCGTATCTTATCCCCATAGCGAATTGACCCAAATATAATCGTAACTGTAATTACAATTTTCTTCAAATTACGTATGAAATTGACAATTTCATCGTATCGACAGTTACTCGTAGGTTTCAACTAATAATACTTCAAATCAGCAAAATATGTGAATATAGGATGATCATATCGAGGTCATTATAATTAAACTCGTAGACATACGATGTAATTATTTTTTTCAGATTAGTAATGTATTCATCGGAACTCAAACGTATTGGTACGAGTTAAGATGTTGCTAACGCGTTAGTTACAATCATGATCACAGTTGTTTTGTACTGTTGCATTATTGTTTATAATTAATAAATAATCATAGCTATTAAAAAAGCAGTATGAGCAGAGGACAGCTGATATCAAGTCCTGTAACTAGTGGTCTAACAACCGAATCACTGTAGGATTACGATGTTACTAATTATATGTTTAGAGCTTTTCGTTTTCTTTGAATTTCGCTAATTAGCTGGTTCAAGAGAATGGCTGATATTCACTAATACTTCAATTATTTTTGAAGCAATTTGTATTTTATATCACACAACTTGAAAATGTCTACGCGCCAATTAATATTACTGCCTTTCTTTCTGAATTTGACAATCTGTCATGTTGAAATCATATCGAGAAAGTTGGCGTTCGGAAACTAGAAGTTTCCATGGTAATTTTGTTTCAATAAAACGTGTTATAGAACAAGCACTAGCTTCAACTAAAGAGGAAAATTAGAATAATGAAACATGTTAAAATGGTTTGCTGGATCCATGAGCTCAACCTAATGAAGATAAAATGTCTGATTATATACTAAATTAGGAAACATCTTAAACTAATTTCCTATGAGTTAATACTAACATAATTCAGTTTATATATTATTGCCAGTGAATTAAAATTTGTCATAAATTGACAAAACACAATTTTATTCTCAATTTTGCACTTTAACTGTTACCACTCGAATATGTCCTTCTTCTTCTTCAAGTGCTCTATTCACTACCCAAGGTTGGCGACAATACCAGCAAACTCCTCTCTATTTCTTGCTGCTCTCAATAGGGTGCATGTGTCTAATCCTGTCCACTCTCTTATATTCTTAAGCTATGAGCATTTTCGTCTTCCGGGTCCTCTTCCATACTAGGTGAAAAAAATCTGAAAATCATGTAATTCAATCTAGTTCAATCACCCCTTAACTATGGAACTATGGCATAATCGAATGGGCTGGTGGATACTCGCATAATATTAAACCGTTAGAAATAGCACAGACGAAAATATTCAAAATAATTTACAATCTTTATCGACAGTTTTCATCAAATTTGCTTTTACAAAATTTCAAACTATTGAATATTAGGAATATAGATGTTGTTCACATCTTTTATTGAAAGACGGGCATATTGAATATCCTCCACGGAAACTAAGTAGTCGTCCATGTAAAAATCTTTCAAAATAGATTGAGCAGCTTCAGAGTAATTGATTTCATTTTCAATGCCTAGCTGTTTTAGGCAATGAGTAGCTGGAAAAGATGCAAGACTCATCCCGTATGTTACTGTGGGTAACTTATACATTTTTAAGAAATCTATCGGATTATTGCGCCAGACTATTAATTGAAACTTAGTATTGTCTTCATGTACTTCAACACATCGAAGCATCTTCTCCATGTCAGCAGAAATGACAATTGTAAACAATCTATAACGTAATAAGATCAAGAACTATGTATCCTGGATGCAAGGTCCTGTTTTTAATGTATCGTTCAAACTTAACCCCGAGGTGGATTTACTAGAGGCGTCGAAAGCAACACTAAGGGGTGTGGTTATTGAGGAATCTTTTATCACATCATCATGGTGCGGTAAGAAGAAGTTCGGCTGTAAACTAAAATTTGAATTATTGAATTCACACATGTGTCACAAATTGATTTATACGTTTATCAAAGTACTATAATTTTCCTTCAATGTAGGGTTTTTAATGAGTTTCCCTTCTAAGGATTTCAGTATTTGCTGAAATATCATATGATTCTCCTAATTTTTCGAGATTGTCCCGAAATGGTAAACGAACAACAAAGTTGCTATGATTATCGCGACTATAAGTATTTTGAGAATGGTTTTCTACTTCGTCTTCTTCCGCAGTGTAATTGTTTTTAATGAGGAAACTTAAATTAGACAAAATTTTTGTATTTTATTTCCAATATCGATTGTTTTTGACAGGTTGCACTTTATATGTTTCCTAGATTAGGATTGTTATGAAAGGGAGCCATAAATGAATCAAAAAACGGTAACCTGTCACTATGAACTTCCCCGGCGTTGGGACTCCGCTCAGGTTGAACTTCGGCCTCAGTTACACCATTTTTTATTACCTCAATTGGGAAAACGTGAATAAATAACAAAAAATTCGGGACAAACGAATTTATTTTAATACAAAAACAAATTCACATCCACCATGTATTCACAATACAACACGAATCAAAATCAGTTCAACAATAAAAATGTCCAACTCAAGATTTTATATTTACCGAAAATAAGTTTGAGGACTTTTCTTGGAGAAAACCGGGATATACAACTCTCAGCGACATCAGCGGATTTGGAATAGCCTGGACTGTCTACGGATGTTGGGGAGTTCTGGATGGCTTCAGATGTCCTACTTACGGGCTTCAGATGTCACGTAGAGACTTCAGATATCAAGTACGCCTTCAAATGTTATGTTAGGCTTCAGATGAAGTGAAAAGTTTATCGTTATGCTCAAACTGTCGCCGAAAGGGGCATAGGAATTCGGATTGTAGGTGATCTGGTTGCAGGATTGGCAATGGACGCCATTCAACGCTTTTACATCAACCAAAAAATGTTGCAACATTCAATAATAGTAATAATGATAGTTCTCAGCCAATACAGCAGAATCCTCGAAGAGATGTTAATTTTGCACAGATACCTCCTTCAATATACCGGGTGGCCCACCACATTCGCCTCGGTATTTCCACGACAAATGAAAAGAGTTAGGGGAAAAGATTTAGCACAGTCAAATGTGGGTCCATGAGGAGCACATTCCAAAATTATTTTGAAATATATAGGGGGATCTCCAAGAAAATAACATACCAAAGTTATATTTTTTCTTATGAAACACCCTATATTTTATTATATTTTTAGATACTATAGACAAAATAAAGGTGAAATACTATTATAATTCCCATACTTAAAACAGACCGTTTCTGAGAAATTTTGAGAAATTTAAAAATACAGACCATAATTCGAAAATTGTTTTCACCCTGTAACGTATAACGAGCTGCTCGTGATTAAATGTACTGCTTAGCTCAAAGGTTAAAGTTAACTACTACATGAAATTTTTAATGCAATATCATACAGAGTTGCGAAAAAAATTGCCTCAAAATTTGGACACACATTTAATCAAATAACTTTTTAAAGTTGAATGGAACACCCCGTAAGTAGTAGTGGCGTAATTCGACGCAGAATTAGATTCCCTTCAAAACTATATTTGGGTTCCCAATACCTATGTCATCCGCTTTTTACAAAAAAGGCGTTTTTATATTTTACTTATGAGTAATTTTTTTATCTTAAAAATGAAACACACTGTATTGTAATGAAAAGTTTAAAGAGCGTTTTAAAAACCTGTTTATTAAGAAATACGTAGATTCGTTACAAGCACAAGTTCAAATTTTTGGAAATACGGTATATCTAAAGTAAAATGCAGGCAAATGTAAAAACTTAAATTTATTGCCATTTCTTAAAGCATTCTGCAAAATAAGAAAATGCGCGTGTCTTAATTATTGAGGCGAAATATGTTAAATTCACTTCATATTGAAATAAATACCAAAATTACAATATGGGGTCAATAAAAACATACATTAACGATTACCTATGAAACTTATTATACTATTTTTTCAATAATAGTAGGCTCTGGCGTAGATGACGTTAATTATTGTTATGAAACAAAAAGTATTTGACAGTGACACAACTTGTTAATCAAACCATTATCATTATTTTAACTAGTTTAAAATTATTGTCTTTTTGAAATATTATAAAATGTGAACTTATCCCCACGACGAACGAATTGATATGATTTCGATAATCGGTGAATGTGAAGAAAACTGTTTATTAGCGTCAAGAGAATATGACCAAAGGTATCCTAACAGGAGTCATCCTAACAAGCGTTCATTGGAAAACTTGTTGCAGCTTTTCCGAAGAACAGGTAGTGTATGTTACAATAAGCAAGAACGGCAAAAACCGGTTACTGGAAATGAGGAAAATGAAAATTTAGTGTTACCTCTAGTTGAACAGCCTTACAGAAGTCACCGAAAAATATGTGAAACAACTGGAATGAGCAGACAGAGTATCCAAAGAATAATTAAAAAGTACAAATTCCACCCGTATCGTATTCAACTACATCATCAGCTTTTTGAAGAAGATTATGATCGACGACTGAATTTTTGTTTATGGGTTTTAGAAAAGTTTGGTGATGAAGATTTGAGTTTTTACATTTGCCTGCATTTTACTTTAGATACACCGTATTTTCAAAAATTTAAACTTGTGCTTCTAGCAAATCTACGTATTCCTTAATAAAAAGGTTTTTAAAACGCTTTTTAAGCTTTTCATTACAATACAGTGTGTTTCATTTTTAAGATAAAAAAATTACTCATAAGTAAAATATAAAAACGCCTTTTTTGTAAAAAGCGGAAGAGATAGGTATAGGGAACCCTAATATAGTTTTGAAGGGAATCTAATTCTGCGTCAAATTACGCCTCTAAATATGGGGTATTCTATTCAACTTTAAGAAGTTATTTGATTAAATGTGTGTCCAAATTTTGAGGCAATTTTTTTCGCCACTCTGTATAATATTGCATTAAAAATTTCATGTAGTAGTTAACTTTAACCTTTGAGCTAAGCAGTACATTTAATCACGAGCAGCTCGTTATACGTTACAGGGTGAAAACAATTTTCAAATTATGGTCTGTATTTTTAAATTTCTCAGAAATGGTCAGTTTTAAGTATGGGAATTATAATAGTATTTCACCTTTATTTTGTCTATAGTATCTAAAAATATAAAAAAATATAGGGTGTTCCATAAGAGAAAATATAACTTTGGTATGTTATTTTTTTGGGGATCACCCTATATATTTCAAAATTATTTTGGAATATGCTCCTCATGGACCCACATATGAGTGTGCTAAATGTTTTCTCCTAACTCTCTTCATTTCTCGTACAAATACCGAGGCGAATGTGGTGGGCTACCCGGTATATTGATACAAGTAATACTACTCACGATAATTATCAAAATACCCGCTAACAGAAATCGAAACTCGCTACGATGTCACAAAAAACACTTTATCCGAATTCAAAGTTTGACAGGGTGAGCTCGAAGATATTTTACTCGTTACAGGTACCTTAAATGAAGAAAAAGCTAGTTCGGAACGCGAAGAATTTCAAAAGAAATATTTTAAAGCAATTTCTATAGCTGAAGATTTAATTTCTAAACGTGCCCCAGCTCCTATACAGATCGCTACTTCAGTAACATCAGTACCACAACAGGTACAATCAAATACAAAATAGCAAGCCATAAAAATTTCCGAATTTTCAGGACAATACTCTGAATGGCAGGGTTTTAGAGATACTTTTACATCCTTGGTACATGATAACGGTTCATTACAAAATATTGAAAAATTCTACCACCTTCAATTATGGTTAAAAGATGATGCTGCTCATGATATCGTATCTTTACCTCTTTCTGACACTAATTACGTCACCGCCTTTAATTTATTATCTGAAAGGTATGATAATCGGAAGGCCTTTATTAATGCACATCTCAAAGAAATATTTGAGTTACCATCTCTACATAGAGAATCACAATTTCCTCGATACATTTCTAAAAAATTCACGGGCTTTGAAAAGTTTGGGTGAACCAATCGACAGTAGTGGTACCATTTTATTATATCTTTTGAGTTCAAAGCTAGATTTTCCTACAAAACGTGAGTGGGAAAACTTCAGCAATGAAATTAGTAAGCCCAAAATTGAGGATTTTTTTTAAAGTTTAACTCAAAGGTGCCAAGTCTTAGAGGCATTAGATACAAAACCACCAGCTTACCACCCCGTAAACCGCACAAAACAAAGTTTTCAGTCTTTTGAACAAACCGATCCCGTTGGTCCTTCTCAGCCGATAGTTAGTCAAAAAACAAAGCTTTACCGAAGCGAAAATTGAAATCGAAGAGCAGATGTCAGACACACGTGTATGCAATCATTGAAAACCGAGCTGGATAACAGATTGAATCGACGCAGACTATAAGTATTCAGCAATTCAGTACCTTTTTAGTGGTACCATTGTGATAGCACGCCACGTAAGAATACCACATCCACCAATCAAGCTCTTGACATAACAGAAATAATTATTTCCGAGGTTAGGTACAAATTATTTATTAATTATCCTTGCATTGCTGCTGATTTTACGTTACCTAGTCGCGTTTCCACTTGTTTAAATAGGTATTTGTTAATTTTTTCGCATTATTTTTAACTACTTGTGATAATTTCGTGCATTTCTCGGCAGGCTATGGACAACAAAACTTAAGTCTCAATACATTTCTATTGAATAAAATATTTGCGTTGTTAAAATTTATCAAAACACCCAAATTTCTCGTACACTCGTTTATATAATCAATTTCAAGCTTTAATTAACTTTATTTAAAAAAAATTCAATACAATGGGAAATGCAAATGAAGAAAGAAGGTTAATAGCTCGTCGCGCACAAATTAAAGCTGAACTTACGCGTTCTCAAACTTACTTTGATAAATATAGTCCCGAAAAATATTATTCAAAAATAAGAGCAGTGTTTTTTCATAAAAAATAATATCATTTCTCACGAAGTTCTCGTTCGTTCAGAACCATATAAGGAACTGACGGAAAGGGAACGCAACATTGGCAGAGCTGTAGGGAAAAAGGAAAAAATGGAGAAACAGTGAGAAAAATTGAAAATAAGGAATAAAATGAACAGATCCTCCAATAAATACTAAGATTGGATTTAATTTTTGATATAAAACCACAGAAATCTATTCATTCTTATCCGTACTGGTCTCATAATAATTAGAAATGCAAATTTAAATAACCAGACAGAATCTGTTATAAATTTGCTTCACAAAATAAACTTGGACGCCACCTAGTTCTCTAAGAAAAAGATAAACGATGATAACTTAGAAACGCCAGAAATAACGTTCGCAAATTATGGAAATATTTTAACACAATATACTGCCGTCCTAACGAAAAACACCGTATCTGTCAATTAGCTCAAAATTAAGATTTTTGCATTTTTTAATGCTCCAGGTCTAAATCTATCTATGTAATTTTTTGGAATTCTAAAAAAATATATCGTATAGATTTTTTATATTGAAAATAAGCATTTTGAACTCATAAAGAATAACATATAAAAATACTAGACATGAAGATCTATCCTTCTATCTTAAACGTAAATCTTTGAAATTAATCGTACATACTAGACATAAAAACCGTATGTATGCTAAATTTTACTAACGACGGTATTTATGTCTGGTAAAGTTCGTGATTTAATGCTCCCGCCAAAAGTAAAGTTCAGTGTTCAGTGTAGTTAGTACTACAGCGGGAGAAGTTTGCTCTGTGAGTTTTTAATTAATATACGGGAAACATAATGGGAACACGCGATAAGCGCATGGTAATCCATGCTATCGAAAATCACCATTGTGAAAGTACACGTTTAAATAATAACGATTCCGATTTAGTATTCGAAGATAATATGATTGTATTGGATGAAAATATGCAACCATTAATTACTGATAGTTTCATAGAAGAAAATGTTCCAATTAATAAGACCGATATTTGTGAAATTTTAAATATGGAAATGTCAGGTACCTGTTTTTTATTTAATAATTACATAATTTCAAGTAAATAAATAAATGCATAGCTTAATAAAGACAAAGTTCTGTTTACATTCATTTATAATGATTGTTTTAAGGTTTTAGAAACTAAAAAAATATTGACCAACTCGAAGATATTGAGAATTTGAAGTTAAATAACAATGCTATAACAGAAAATGAGAAGATTGATATGCTGGTATATTTAATTGAAAGTTCATCAAAAATGGAAGATAACTTACTCTCTTATAAAATATTTAATTTGTCCTTTGATTGAATATTATTGGTATTCAATTTTAACCTTCGGATGCCGGAGGGTCGCGCATCTGCGAAGATGCCGGAGGGGGTACATTGTGTACCCCACATTTTTTTTGCTTTACAACTCTCAAAATATTCTATATTTTCATTATTACTTATATCTAATTAATAAAAAAGCAATATTTGTTTTTGAATATAATTTTAATAGCATATTCTATACAAATATAATCAAGAAATACAAAAAATAATATTTTACATGACGATGTTAATTAGAAAATTCTGGATCCAATAAACTACGTTTTGAACAAATTTTTGATTTCGTAGTTACATGATGATAAGGACAAACAAAATTTCTGCATCTGTTACACTTACTTCTGATCTTCTTGTCATATTTTCTAGGGCAGAGTACACACCTTCCCATGAATTTTTGATTGCCCTCGATTCTTGTACTAGGTCCAGGATCTAAGGTGCCTATAAAATCATACATTGCACTTAGTATACGTTTGTGAAACGTCACACCCGATTGTAGTCGTCTTTCAACATAGGGTTTTATAAGTTGCTGTCCCATGTCTAGTAAAAAGTCTCTGCGTTTATGCGTAGCAGTTGTACTAAGCTGGGGTTTTTTTGTTATCCACAACACAAATGCATCTAGACAAGCAATGTCAATTGTATTTTGGAACAAAACAAATGGCCACCTTTTGGTCCATCTTTTCACCGAGTATTAATTTACCATTTTGTCCATGGTGTCAACCGAGTCTTTTGTGTCATTGTAATGTAGAATTATTTCTGGCTTATAATCGGTCTCTTCTCCCGAAATTTTGTCATCATGGTGCTCAGTGCTGAGAAGAATGACGGCTTTATTTTCAGCAGGAACATATGAAACTGAGGTATATTTAGCTTTGAATGCAAATAGGGAAGACTTCTCGGTTTTTGAAAGATGTGGTAGAAGAACTGGAGGAATATCCTGTTTGTTCTTCCTCATGGTTCCACATAGGGTCAGATTTTTGTTTAAAAGCTCGTTAGAAAGAGGAATACTGGTGAAAAACTTATCAGTTGTTATTCCGTAACCACCTTCAAGACCTTCAACTAGATTTAGAGCATATGTTGTCATTATCCACAAGAGCCCAAATTTTGATTCCGTATTTAGCGGGTTTCGATTTCATATAAACTCGGAAGGGACGCTTTCCTCTAAAAGATACTAGTTGTTCGTCAGCTGTGAGATGCGAGTTGGGCCAATAGTGTTCTTTGCAATGTCCTACAAACTTTTCGAAGACATTTCTAAAAGCAGCCAATTTATCAAGTTTTCTGCGCTCTGCTCTAGTTGTAAGATCATCAAATCGTATAAAACGTAAAATTTTGACAAATCTATCACGCGCCATTGATGCAGGAAATATCGGCCTACTAAAAAGTGAATTTTTGGTCCAAAGGAAGTGAATAGGTTCTCTGTTTGCCTTTAGCGCCCAGCTATGATCAAAATACCAAATGAGGCATACATTTCAACAGGGTCTACAGGTTGCCATTGACGTTCTTTGTTA
This sequence comes from Galeruca laticollis, assembly GCA_963921935.1. NCBI lineage: Eukaryota > Metazoa > Arthropoda > Insecta > Coleoptera > Chrysomelidae > Galeruca > Galeruca laticollis. The sequence continues at coordinate 35,136,985 of OY998176.1, read as the reverse complement.
TATAGATTGCTCAATCTAAAATCAGTCATATTCAGTTCATACGAATGATTGTGCTTTCTCTGCTGAGTTCTCCAATGTATTCAGCTGTACCTAAGCCCAAGTTTACTAGAAGCATCCTGCAAGAGGTGAGATTTGACGGTGTCGACAATCTAGTTGATAAACAGGCTACTCGAAGATGATGTGGTTGTTGTAAGAAATGTACCAAATTTTCCTGTAGTGTAATATTGGATTACATCCAGACAGCTGTTTCCGCTTATATCATGCACCATCAAAATAATCGTCCCACTTGAAAACAATTAAAAATGTTTTAATAATTTAAATCAATAAAAGTTTTATTTCAGGGATTTATACATTATTTCCTATTTTACTCTCATACCTCGTAATGCTAACCCCCATATGCCTACCGTATGATATATCAAACGTGAAAAAAATCTACTATACACAAAAAATTAATGTTAAACACGTTTACATAGTAAATCTAGACGCCAATTGGAACTCTTCCTGGAATAATAACCGAAATGAACAAAAAAAATTACTCAGGCACTAATGGGTTAAGATGAAGATTAATAAATGGTGTAGAACTGTATTAAAAAATTGGATATACATTAGAGATATTTTTTATGGAAGTTCCAGCTTCTAGTGCTTGCTTAAAAAACTTTAATTGTTTATAATTTCTCGAATTGAAACTATATATTCACCCTACTTTTGAACGGCACTTTGTTTGGCAAAATCATTTTGAATAATAAACGAACTAAAATAATATACTACTAAAATCCACTTTTATCCGAGACTATACCAACGATACGAAGTACACGATTACGATTTAAAAGTGAGCTCTCTACATTTACTAGGCAGTGGGCTTGTCTACTGCATCAAAATCTTAGGGGTCTTCCTACCATTTCCAGGCACCAATAATAAATAATTTCATCATAATATCGTAGTTTCATTCAGATGGAACCATCAAAAAATTCGCTAGGAACCACGAGTAAAAATATTGAATCGAAATAAAGTTATAATTATTAGTTTGATTGGAATTTTATCATTTTTTTATTGCGCAGTCCTCATAACAACTCAAATTGTATAGGCTAACTAAGCGTGACTACCCTCAGACCCCCTGGATGGGCAACCTCAACAACTGGTGAAAAACTCCGCCCATTCCAGTCCGTAATCCAATATTTATTAAAATATATTGATTATTAGGTGTTCCATTTTCATTATCCTACAATATATTTAGTATGTACAGCAAAACTTTATGAAGACATTTTTGTTACAGATTCTTAAACTGCTTCTGTTTGTTTTAATTGTATTCAGTGCAACTAAAGCATCTGTGATCAAATATAGTCCTCAATATAACGTGGATGGAGACTACAAATATGACGAATACCATAAATACAACCCAGATTGTTGTCTGGTTCCATCTTGTGATCGTGGAGGATGTTTTAATTCATTAAAATGTGGACATATCTGTTCGACGGCTAGCTATCCTAAAGCCGTTGTAGATAAGACGCCAGGATATATGAAAAAGGCTTATTATACCAAGTATGAGTGCCATTTTGGAGAATGTAACTATTTTCAAATTTCCTGCGATCACTGTCCAGATCCCAACGAAAGTGATTTCAGTATTCATACTATTAGAACAGACTGTATTCAGTGTTATCAATAAAGTTTATGTGTTACACAGTAAGTTTCTTTTTTCAAAGCTGACAAATAATGGTAATGATTATAGCTTGTTCACAGCTCGACTGACAAATATATTATACAGGATGCGACGTAAACTGAAAACTAAATTATCAAAACAGCAATTATTTCCTATATTGTTGAAATGGGTTGACAAATAAATTTTATCAATTCCTAAGATGGGGCTCGAAGTAATTGTAACTTATACGCGTGGAAATCAAAATGGAATAAATCCAGTAGCTCTATTATTATGTATTTTCTTAGAATATCCTGAGACATATTTCTAATTCAAAAATGACATCTTGCGATGTATATATATCATTCCCAAATTTATCCTTTTTCAGGTGATAACCCCGAAATCTTCTAATTGAAAGTAGAGCATGTGATAATCCATTTGAAATATTTTTCCATTCTCTCTTAAAAAATTCTTTGATTTCAAATGTTATTGTGGAAATGAACACGGAAAACAAAATAAGTTTCTCTAGCTTAAGAAATTTGTTGCATTAAAAAAACTCAATAAAATAAAAAAACGATTATCCCATTTTTTTTAGAAAATCCTGAGATACATTTCTATTTCTAAAATATCATTTTGCGATGTAAAAATACCATTCCTAAATTTAACCTCTTTAGGTGGCAACTGTAACCCCTAAATTGGACGTATGGCTTGTGGTAATTCATTTGAAATGTTTTTCCATTTTCTCTCCTAAAATGTTATGGTTTGAAATTTTATCGCGCAAATTAACAAGGAGAACAAAATACCGAATAAAATAATGACAAAAAAAACATTATCCCATTTATTCAATCGGAGTTGAAAAATTTCTCTACAAAAAACAAATTTATTAATTTTATTGAGTAGTATAGGAAACTATAAATGTCTTTAAGATCGGAAGTTAACACCAAACTGAATATGAAAATATAAAAAAAATTGATAAAGATTGATGTTAGTGTTTTTAAATGAAACTCACGGTTTCTAGTTAATTCCACAATATAATAAAAGTTATTGAAAATTCTAAAAAATTGACAATTGTTTCGATAAATCAATATCATCGTCAGAATGACAGAAGTTACATTTTATTTGATGTCTACCTGATAATTAGTAGTTATTTTTGCCTAGACCAAGAAGTGACCTACCTTGTGATTGACTTAATATATGTTAATAGAAAAAAGAAGAAGATGTGATATTACAAATATTGAAGCTTAGATATTATTAGCCCTAAAGTGATATCCTGGATATCATTTTTCCAATTAAGATCAGTATAACTGTGCAATGATATAGAAAATCGGGAAAACTATATCTGCTGATCTTTACAATTATCACTTAAGAAGACAGTTTATTAGTGGAGAACTCCCTAGATTTAACTGTTCATTGACAACTTCATATTGTGGGTTTCTTAAATGTTTTATAATTTTCAGTTCTTCAAGGAAATCCAGGTCTAGTTTTTTTTCACAAATATGCAGCACTTCTAGTTCTGTGTTAGGTGTCAATGAATGATTGGTATCAAGTAGATGTTTTGCGTAGTGGGATTTATCTGGTTGTTTGAATCTGTATGCTCGTAAGTGCTCACTGTATCGTATTTCAAACCAAATAGACAGCATTACATTCTGGACATCTGAGTTTATATATACCTGACTACTTTAATAGTGGTATTTTTGTTTTTACATTTAACAATTTTGTACTAACGTTACCTTCTGTTTTAAAAGAAATTGTTTTATTTGTTGCTGAAGATATTATCTTTTAAATATTATTAGATATTTTTCCTGCATATGTAATGGTTTCATAAGTTTTAATTTCATCAGCTTGTTTAGGATATATTAGTTGTAATGCCATGTTTTCTTCTTTTTTACTAATTAGCTTATTCATCATATCTAATGGATAACCGTTAGATGTTGCTATTTGTCTAATTGTATTATTCTCTCTATCAAATTACATTTGTTCATAGGAACTGAAAAAGCTCTATGTATCATTGAATTATATGCTGCTAGTCTGTGTGACATAGGGTGATTAGAATTGAATGGAATTGTCACATCAGTCTGTGTTGGTTTTCGGTAAATTGAATAATCAAGTACATTATTAACTCTTTGAATTTTTAAATCAAGAAAATTGATTGAGCTATTTTCTTTAGTTTCTAATGTAAATTTAATTTTCGGGTGTAAATTATTGATGTGGTTGAAAAATATATCTAATTGTCGTTCACTACCCATAAAACAAGCTAATATGTCATCTACATATCTATACCAAAATAAAATATTTTTCGAAATATTACTTTCAAAGATCTTTCTTTCTAAATTGTCCATAAAAATGTTTGCTAAAATAGGTGATAAAGGGCTTCACATTGGTAAACCTTCATTTTGAATATATATCTTATTGTCAAAATGAAATAATTCTGATTAATGCATACATCAAATAAATTAAGTATATCTGATATTATTCCTGGACTATTATTTTTACCTTCTATTATTTTTCTAACAAGTATTAGACATTCTTTAGGAGGAATTTTAGTAAACATATCAGTTACATCGAACGAAATGAGTTTATAGTTATCTTGCAAGTGGATTGCTTTCAACTTTTTGATTAGTTCTATTGAATTTCTAATTGAGTACTGAGATTCATATCCGTAAGTATTGAGTATATTGTTGAGCTTCTTTGCCAATATATTATAAGGAGCATTAACATAAGAGACTACAGGTCTAATTGGTTTCGTTATTTTATGTAATTCAACTGTTCCATAAATTGTGGACAATGAGGATTCTTATGTATGATAGACCTCTTTTCGTAATCATTTAAAATATAATTTGAATTATTAACAATATCCCTTACATTATTAGAAAACTTTTTTGTTCTGTCTGCTTTAAGAACTTTTACATCGCTGGATTCTATAAAGTTATATACTTTGAAATTGTAATTTTCACTCGTCAAAATGACAGTAGCGTTCCCCATATCAGATTTTGTAACTGTTAGGTTATTATTCTCTATCTTCGTTTTTATTGCGTTTAAAACTGAAATGTCATTTTTTGTTTGACGTTTAACTTTTAAAGGTTCAATATTTTTGATTAAATGAGCAATTTTCAATTTCTCATAAAGAAAATTATTTGAATTAGATTTTAAAGCTATTTCTGACTCTGTAGCTATAATTTGTTTAATATTATTCGTAAATTTTGGTGGTATGCTGTACTTTGAACCTTTATTTGGAAATTTTATTTCACTATCTGTAAAATTAGTGCCTGGAAGGTTTTCAAGTCGTGGTGCAAAGTGTGTTGGTATGTAGGTACTTACGGTTTCATGATGTTTTGAGTATTGCATTTTATGTTGTGAGTGTTCAAGATTCTGTAGCTTCTTTTCTTGTTTCTTTAACGTGCTGACATTTCCTCTAATTTTGTCATCCAAACAGTCAAATTCTACTGGATGTAATTGGAATGTGAGTTCTGAATGTACAACTTCTATGTAGTTGTCTAAGGAGTCTCTAACTTTGAACCATTTCTTACATTCTGATTTTATCCAAACTCGTTGAGCACATTTTATAGCTTTTTGTGCTTGTGGTGTTTTAGTGTGACATTTTATATTCACATAATTTGGTATTACCTTTTTCCTAAGGCATTGTTGGTTAAACCAAATGTTTTGTGATGCTTTGTAACGTTTTTGTAGTAACTTCTGGTACAGTCGGGTCAAATCTTCTCTCGAAGATTTTTTAATCAAATTAACTGTCTCGACTCTTACTTCGTTGAATATGCTTATATTAGTGTTTTTAAATGAAACTCGCGGTTTCGAGTTAATTCCACAATATAATAAAAGTTATTGAAAATTCTAAAAAATTGACAATTGTGTCGATAAATCAATATCATCGTCAGAATGACAGAAGTTACATTTCATTTTATGCCTACCTGATGTTTAGTAGTTACTTTTGGTTAGATATAGTTTTCCTGGTTTTCTATATGATTGCACAGTTATACTGATCTTAATTGGAAAAATGATATCCAGGATATCACCATAGGGCTAATAATATATAAGCTTCAATATTTGTAATCTCACATCTTCTTCTTTTTTCTATAAACATATATTGAGCCAATCACAAGTTAGGTTACTTCTTGGTCTAACCAAAAATAACTACTAAACATCAGGTAGGCATAAAATGAAATGTAACTTCTGTCATTCTGACGATGATATTGATTTATCGGAACAATTTTCAATTTTTTAGAATTTTCAATAACTTTTATTATATTGTGGAATTAACTAGAAACCGTGAGTTTCATTTAAAAACACTAATGTGAGCATATTCCACGAAGTAAGGGTCGAGACAGTTAATTTCATTGACAGATTGATGTGTTAATGTGCCGCTTCTCATCCAAACAAAATATTCGATAAAAGGACTGAGTCCATAGATAACCTTTATATACGGATAGATCGTCACCTCAATATTAAAATTTTGGTACTGATTTCAGTGCCATCTGCGTGGTTGTAGGAAAAACTAAAAGAACTGCCAACATTTGAAATCCTATATGAGTAGTATTTTATTACCCTAATTTTAACCTTCTCTAAATTATCCGATACAAATCGAGACACTTGCGCAATAAATGTAGAAAATGAAGATGCAACACTTTTTATAAAGAGGGACGGTTAATATTTTGCATTCTTATTTAATTAATCACAACAATACAACTTATTAAACATTTAAGAGAAATTCCACATTCAATACATGTTCCTTTAGCAACGACTCATTTTGAGAACAACCACAACTATAAATAAAAAAAAACATCTGATGAAATTGGTATTATTTCATTAAATACAGGATTAACATTTTCATAATCAATACAAAAAGCAGGGAAATTCTTGTGATCAATTTATATCATGGCATAGCTGATAAGAACTGCTTGACTGTGAATAATTATTTCACCTTCTCTTTTTATTGAAGTGCTAACATGTGGTCCAGATCATTTAGCTGCTGGAGTCATTCTTCTGTCCATAAATCTAAAGATGGTGTCAACTGATGTTGCATTATCTGCAAAATTTATTTTGCATTGATAAAATAGGAAGAGAGATGATGTTTTTATGTTTCAAATACATATGAGCGGTTAAACATTATCTCAATAAAAAATATCTCACCCTTCTCTGTCTCTAGTGGGTAGCTCTTCTATGAAGTGGAACATGTAGCAGATATACTTGCTCCAAATTCATTATTTAGCATAGTAGGAATTTTGCGGAGATGTATTATAATAGCATCATTTTCATCAAAGTTATGTTCATCTGAAAATAGTAATTTTTGTTAGTTGCACATATTTGTTTTTTGAATACTAATTTTGAAAAGGGTGATTATAATTTCAATATATTGAATGTCACATGAATTGTCCAATGTTATTATGATTATAGTCTCTTTTTATGAACGAGAGAGTGATAAAATAATAATCCTTTGGTTATCCATAGGCGTATCACTTTTTTTAGTAGACAGTTGAAATATTTTTTTAAGTTATACCTCGACTATTTTCGTATGAAGTAACATTTGTATGAATATAATAAATATATCTCGTGTTCACTTACAATTTCACCTAGTGAACCTGCTTACACATTCTAAACAGATAAAGGTAAAAAATGCAATTTTTTCAAAAATGCTTTATTTTTCCTCAGATGTTCGCTGCTATCAAGGTAACCAACTTGTTGCTCTGAGTACTACCACCGATAAACAAAGACTTCAAAGGAAATGTATTATATATAAGAGAACTCCGCGTCAACAACAAAAAGCAAGTTACTTTTGCAATTGTTGTGGAGAAGGAGCAGTTCTTTGTGCACCAAAAACTGGTGGCGATTAGTATGCCTTTAATATTCTGCATGGGATTCCCATATTAATTCTAGATTAAGTTTTATGTTTTTTCGTTTGTAATGTTTATTTAATAGTAAAAGCTCGTTTATTTTCCAAAAACTTTCATAAAACAGGACTATGCTACAAAAAGAAGATGTACTGCCCATAGCTAAAAAATCCTGCTGGAAGGACAGAACAAATTAGAAGTAAAATGCCACCTAGAAGGACAAAGCGGTCTGTACAACTATCTTACGTGGACGCTCCTTTCGACAGGACAGTTGCTTGAACGTTTTATCATTAAACACTTCAAATCACTTGAACTCTCGTAATTGTGGAAAAAATACACTCAAAGAAATCAATAAATATTTTCTATCAGATATGTCCGTTTATCCATGTTTTCAGCGATATAAAATCTAATTTAAAAATTTAGTATATATCGACGGGTTACTGCCAAAACAAGGTAACTCCACTTTTACTCAATTCGGAGTTTAGTACTCCATTAGATTAATTTTTTTTTGAAAAACATAATGACAAAACCTGACAACTCCAAACAAACTGTTAAGGTAGGCAAAACAAGTGGTCCAAAAAATCCAACTCCATTTTTACAACATTTACTCTGCTAAAACGAGATAAGTACAGTTGGACCTCAAAACAGAAAAGTATTTCATCATTAGAAACCTTCTAGTTCTACCAAAACCAGACAAAAGTCAGTTAGCTTGTTTTTGCTGTAAGAAAAAGTTTCATAAGCATATTTTTATCATGCAAAATTAAGACATCTGCCAGATAACTGGTTTTAACTGTACTGTTTTCGGCAAAATACACTATCTTCGTCACATTCAGTAAAATATTGGAACTTAGTTTATTTTGGCAGTATCAAATTCGGAAATATACACGTAATTCTGTATCAGCGATTCGGACTTGTCTAAAGTTTTTGTATAAACATAACCTAAAAATTTGAGTTGTAGTGTGCACTTATTGTCGGAGTGTGAAGAATTTGAGATTTTTTAGTGATTATATCAATTTAAAAATGTCTTCTCGTACTTTTCGTATGTTGAAAATGGTGTTTGAACCTAGTAATGGTAAAAGTATTAAATGAAATTGACTGTCTCGACCCTTACTTCGTGGAATATGCTCATATTAGTGTTTTTAAATAATATCTAAGCTTCAATATTTGTAATATCACATCTTCTTCTTTTTTCTATAAACATATATTAAGCCAATCACAAGTTAGGTTACTTCTTGGTCTAGCCAAAATTAACTACTAAACATCAGGTAGCCATAAAATGAAATGTAACTTCTGTCATTCTGACGATGATATTGATTTATCGAAACAATTGTCAATTTTTTAGAATTTTCAATAACTTGTATTATATTGTGGAATTAACTAGAGACCTTGAGTTTCATTTAAAAACACTAGTAAAAGTATTATTATTAAATGAGATGTTTACATTGAACATTTTTATTTATTTCGTTTGTTAGAAGACAAAATGCCGGTAAATAACTCACATAATAAGCCCAGTACCTCGAAAGAATGCTCTACTAATATAGAGGAAACAGCATTATCCAATCTAGAACCCGAACAAAAGCGTGTACGTAATGAATTGGCAGCAATTTTAGACGATTCTGATTGCTCGATAAAGGATTATTTGCCAGGATCAGATAGTTCTTCAGAAGAAGGTATATTTTTTGATTATCTAATTTTGACGTTTTGTTTTTCAAAATAACATTATGAAGTAAGTTCTAACTCGTTACTCTTATTTTTGTTTCAGATATTGTAGAGAAAAATGGTAATTTATATAATACTATGCCGAAAGATCTAACATCTAGGATACGATGGAAAAAATGTGATCCGAGTAAATGGAAGAAGAATATAAAAAACGTCAAGACTAAGGCTCCTAAACCCATTGATTGTTCAAACTGTCTCTTCAAATGCACAGATAAGTTAAATCAAATTGCAAGAAATATGATATGTGACAACTATTGGTCAACCGATTTTAATCGGCGAAAGGATTCCATCCTTAACAGGGTTGAGGGCCATGCACCTGAACGAAGAAGATCAACTCCAGGAAGTACTAAGAAGCCGCGGCTGTATTCTAAACGCTACTTTCTTGAATATGACAATATTAGGAGGAGAGTCTACAGGGATTTTTTATAAAAACTCTTTGTATAAGCAAAGAAGTCGTTGAACATGCCTTCAAATTTGAAGATGAAGGAGGCTTGTTTGCCAGCAATGATTAAAGAGGTAAAAAGGCACCCTACAATAAAACAAAGGATTCTGATATAGGGATGGTCAAAAACCATATCCAAAGCTTTCCTTTGATGGAATCTCACTCCACGCGGAAATGTACGAAGAGGCAATATCATATAAACAAGTTAAGTATTGCAAAAGTACATAACTTGTATAAGGAGATGTGCGAGAAAGATAACTGCAGCCGGTATCTCTCATAACATACAGAAGAATATTCTGCACGAATTACAGTCTGTCTTTTTTACCCACAAAAAAGACCAATGTTAGACTTGTACATCAAATTAGACAGCTGATTTAGAAAAAAAGGAACAACTTAGAGAAAATTACGAGAGTTACATTGTGTGGAAAAACGATTGCTACAGAACCAAATTGGAAGATAAAGAGAGAGCCCATCGAGAAGTTAACTTCGTCTGCTGCACTTTTGACCTTCAATGCGGACTGCAGATTCCAAGTAGTTATGTTAGTCCAATGTACTACCAGTGAATGTCCAGCGGACATCACTTTAGACGTACAATGGATGTCCATTTTTGGACACACAATGAACGTTCATCTATGGACTCACAATGGCTGAGTTTCCAAACTGTTAAAATTAAAAATTTGTTTATGTTCTATACAGAAAAATCGACAAAATCAGTATTTTTCTAACTTCATGATTATCTTGTTGAATCGTGAATCACACTGTATATGAATATCATTTTTCATGAGGGAACTCATTACTATATAACACCTTATACATCCTATAAGTATTGGTGAAAATATATAAAATTACTTTTCTATTCATTCATTGTTACCAAAATAGACCTTAGAGGTTAGGAAAAAAATTGTAATGTATTAAAATTGACATTTTTTAATTATACCCACAAATAAAACAACACTACAGTTCATAAAGTAATCAAAAAATACATACCTACTAAAAAAATAAAATAAACAATAGCTCACTAAAAATGAAAACAAAACATAAAAAAATACAATTCTGGTAACATAAATAGAATTATTAAAATTAAAAACACAGCGGCAATAAGACATGAAAAAATACAATTCTAGTAACATGAATGAAATTATTAGAATTAAAAACCAACTTCATTTACGTTCGGAGGCTCTCCTCAACCATTTCATAATGCTCTCCTCAATTTCTTCCTGACTGACATTCCCTTTACCATATTTTCCTGCAGCATCTGTAATATATCATTTCTATTAACATGAACATAGAAAAATAGAAGAGAGTATAACATGAAATAAAATCCGAGGAGGAGTTAAAAAAGTAAATTATAATAACAGAGGAGTTATCTTGTAAGTTATTCATCATCCCTCTAGCTGATGAAGACATGAGTAATTATGGATTCCAAAAATATATCAAATATGGAAAAACAAAATTGAAAGTAGAATCAACGTTTCGGGATTATTATAATAAAAAACTGACTTCCTGATTTATGTCAAAATATATTGTACCATGAAGCCTGATGCACCAATTAAATTCAAATATAATCCTGATATTATATATTTCACTCACTTATTATTAAATCCGCTATTTTCAGTCCCATGAACTTAAATTTATTTTTTCTTCCATGTAAACTATAGGTAGATGCCAAGGAATTAGTCAAGAGCTCTGACATGATTCTCTTGATAAACTCATACAAGTTGTTGCCATCCACCTTAGACAATTCATCACACTGAAAAAAAGTCATATTAAAGGACAATAAGATATAGTTTTTTCAACATGTACTTACAGCTGCTTTGAAATTAGTCACATTTTCCAAATAATCCTCAATTTCTGTCAGGTTCTCAGCATTTTTTAAGGGAAAAAATGGAAATTTTATGAATAGAGAATCTACATCTTCTATAGAAGGTCTATTAATTTGAATGTTCTCTAATTTGCTACTAATATCAGTGAGAACATTGCTAATGAAGTAGTACTGCTTCATTATTTTCTTCATCTGTTCATCTGGAAATTGCATAGAATGTATTAATGAGGCCCAACAATGTGCCAGGACAGATAATAAATTGAATATCCTCTCTCACGTATTACTTGTCTTCCATGCACAGGGCAGCAGCAGCAGTCTCCAGATGATGTGGGTGGAATAACTGGCGAATCCTCAGGCGCTTGAAATCAAAGGGTATTTGAAGGATTGAATTATTTGATTCAGATTGAAAAATAAAGGATAAAATACTTGATATATATATAAAATCGTGACTTGAAATGTATCTAAATTTTCAAATAAAAGTGACTAACTATAGGTTGGTAAGCACAGTCATTTTGAAAATCAGTAAAATTAAATAAATATAATCACCTTCATTTTGTGATTGTAGAGAAACCCGCACTAAAGGATAAAATACTTGATATATATAAAATCGTGACTTGGAATGTATCTAAATTTTCAAATGAAAGTGACTAACTAGGTTGGTGAGCACAGTCATTTTGAAAATCAGTAAAATTAAGTAAATATAATCACCTTCATTTTGTGATTGTAGAGAAACCTGCACTGAAGGTTTGGTAGTGGGTTTTGAAGGAGGAGGAGGAATTTTGTGAGATTCTTCCTCACTTTCCTCATCAGATGAAGTTGTATTTCTCTTCTTCCTATATTTCCTTGATTTGGAATCATCATTATTTAGGTCACTGCTGTATTCAGCAACTTTTGTTTTATTCCTGGCTTGCAGGTAATCATCTGAAATGAGTATCAAAACTAAAATAACCAGCTAAATGGAAAACAATAGATAATCTAAGAACTAATAGGTACTCACTGAAAGTTCCATTCCTAAATATGGAAATTTTGTGGCTGGGCCAACAAGTATTTGGTTCTTCATAATTTCGGATGGAATGGATAACTTTCTCTCTGGTGAATGGTGGCCAGTAACACATGTTACCAACCACCCAATTGGTGGGTACAGCCTCCACAGTATTCTCATCCAAAAATTTAACAATCGTCCATGTTTTGTCCATAATTTTAATTAATTACAATATTATGTATGCTGATTAAGCAACTGAAAAGATATTATATGCCTGTGAATATTTCAAAAAGTAACTGTCAAAAATTTCTCAGTAGTCTCACGCATATATATACATATATATATATATTTTATTTTAACTCAAAAAAATATAAAATAAATAGTGAACTAAAAATGTAAAAATGAGGAAAGTTTTGGAATAAAATTCAATATTTTTTGTGAGTGAATAAATATGTTACATTAAGTAATCAAGACTAATTTCACAATTGCTTAGTTCAGTAGGATTTCACTCATTCACACAAAGAAAAAAATTTGTTAACACGTATAATAATATGTGTGTTAAAATAATATCTGACAATACTTCAACACTTACTTAACTCCTTAAATTGATATTTAAGACTATATTATCAAGAATTATTGTGAATGTAGTAGTGGTATGATCACATGTTTATCTTCAAATGGTAATTTCATACATTTGTATTTAATATCATCTACTTTCCACGATTGCAGTGAACTAATAGACATGCTCGATAAAGAATAGATCCCCAGTTCTGAGGAAGTACAAGGTGAAGTGAAAAAATCTGATTGCTTCAAGAACTTCTCGGCCAAAATTATAACTTGTTTGTCAACAGTAATAATATTTTTAACAATGACAATGCTATTATCTACAAGGAAACAGCAATTATTGGGCTCAGAAATGGTTATTAGGAAGTTTTTCACATTGATTTTTTTGAATTGCTTTTCCATTTTTAAACCAGGCAATAGTGGACCACTGGAATGTTCAATTTGCGGTGTCTCATTTGCAACATTTTTAATTGCACTGCTATTTAGTGAATATGATCTCTCATTCAATCTACTTATGATTTGTTGCAGGGGCTTTTCACTTTTTATTATCAGCTTTTTGAAAGTCTGCATGAAATTTTCAAATGAAAAAGCACTGAAATTGTCTAAAATTCCAAAATTTGATACATCCTCACAAATATGCAATAAATTGTGTAAATTATGTGAAACATGTTGTTTACCATACAAAATAATAAATGTTTCAACAATATATCTCAGTAATGAGTTAGCATATTCAATGTTGTCCTCATACTTTGACGTTGATAGAAAAGTCATAGCAATATGAAGGCTCAAAAAATTATTATATATGTTGGAATGAACTTTATTTTTAAGAACTACAATACCTGTGTAGAAAAGAAACAATCTAAATTCAGTTGCTTTCCATCTTCTTGCTTCCTTCAAAGCACGTGGCTTGCGACAAAATTCTTGAGGTATGTGTGGAATCAACTCAAGAAGTGAATCGGAAATTGCTGTTATTTGTCTGAAGGAAAATTTATTAGGTGGTTTTCCATTCATCCAGATATTTACAATTAGTTTTTTAACAACACCTAAACAAACAAGGTGCATATAATCTAGTGGAAAATGAGAAATCATATCTAAACCTGAAATTTGTTCTAAAACTGATGTTCCAGTATGATATTCATTTTGCATTTTATATCTAAACTTAGAATCAGAACGTAGAATCAAATCATGTATGTCAGGGAAACATGTGCGCCTATCTACATATTTGCCTTCAATTTCACATTTTGAACAAGAGAAGTAACCTGTATGACCTGCAGTATACTTTATAAAAGCTTTTGTAGGAACATCATAGATGAAATTTTTAATTATGATCTGATAATGTCTGTTATTATAAATAAATCCATTTGTTATGAGAGATAATACTTCATCAATGAATGTTCTTGGAAAAGCATTCGCATCTTCTGGTTTTCCATTGCCATGATATATCCCTATTGTCTCAATATTTTTCTTATTATTGAATAAATTGCAAAGTATAGGATACAGTTGCCCTCCTGAACTTTTTGAAATAGGTAAGCCATCAATATTGATACATACTTCTAGTTTGGACTCATGTATTAGTAAATGTTTCGAATGGTCTATAAGCTATTCTAAACAGCTTTTCAATCCAATGTGATAATACATTCCAGGAGCAACTACATCGGGAACTATTTTACGAGGTGTTTTTAGTAAAGTTCTGCCATCAATGGGTAATTCAGAAAAATGGGGATGTAAAAGTTTCAGTAAATCATTGACAGCATTATGAGGAACATTATGTTTCAGTGCCCACATTGCTAATTGAGACTTGAATGAATAGTTTTGGTCATCATGATCATGTGTTACCTCTTCAATGAATGTTTTCAAGTTTGCATCTAGCAATTGATCATCATCAGATTCACTCAATTCTTCATAATTACTATCATCAATACTTTCAGACCCTTCTTCAACTGACGAAACATGAGAATCTTGGAGCTCCAAATTGTGATCTACTGATTCGTTGACACACTCATTGGAGGAAGAATCATCATTCAATTGTGTTCTGACTCTCTTATAATATTTGTTCAGAATTTTTCTAGAACTTGATGTATTTCTCTCACTCATATTATATTAGGTAAGTACTTACTTGATATAAAACACCTTTGACAACCAAGACACGCGAATAAATAATGAAGAAGAAAAATATATGATACCACACTCTGCCATTACACTCTGACACACAGAAGTTAGTACTTTATATTGAACTTATAAAATTAAATTTAAATTACTAGGTACTATATATAGTAAGCAAAAGAAAAATCTACAAAAAAGTTATTACCAATTGAAAATTATAAAATTAAAGTACTAAAAATAAAAGCTGGAACAAATTCTTAATCTTGATGGTTATGTTAGGTTAGAGAACATATAAAAGGCGCGCGGGAGCACATGTCTTGTAACTATTAGGCAATCCAGCGCCTTGTCAAATACATTCTTCTCTTTTTTTTGCTTATTATGATTTATTATTATTGGTACAGACGGGTCTAAATAATAATTTCAGCAAATATTGTGAGGCATATCTGCTTTGGATGAACATTTTGAGTATATATGCGTACACCAAAATATGGAGTCGTACACATTTCACATCAGATATGTAAAATATATAGTTTTCCTATTTAAATGATATGGATTGTTCAATTTCTCTATATCCATCAAATGTTAATTCAAATATCCTCAGCATACATAAACAATTTGAAATATTCAATTAAAGTACCAACGTCATAATAATAATTAAGTTCGTATACATATATATACAAAATATAGATGTTCATTAAACGTCCATCGCCATTCTAAAATGGACGACCTCTGAACGTTCAATTTTTAACAGCCAGTGTGCGTACATGCTTGTACGTACAATGGACTATATCAAACGTCATTGACTGTTCAGACTTGAAATGGACGTCCTTTGGACGAATATTTCGTTACATCCAATAAGCATATATGCTCTTGTACGTACAATGGACGTACATCAAACACCAATAAATATTTAAACTTGAAATGGACATAAAATGGACGTCCATTGGACGAATATTTCGGTACATCCAATAAGAATCTATGCTTGTACGTAGAATAGACGTACATCATACACCAATGAATATTTAAACTTGAAATGGACATGAAATGGACGTCCATTGGACGATCAATTCAGGACATCCATTAAGCATCCATGTTTGTACGTGCAATGGACGTACATCAAACGCCAATGAATGGTTAGATTTGAAATGAACATAAAATGGACGTCCATTGGACGAACAACTCGGTAAATCCATTAAGCATCTATGTTTGTACGTACAATGGACGTACATCAAACGCCAATGAATGGTTAGATTTGAAATGAACATAAAATGGACGTCCATTGGACGAACAACTCGGTACATCCATTAAGCATCCATGTTTGTACGTACAATGGACGTACATCAAACGACAATGAATGGTTAGATTTGAAATGGACATAAAAGGGACGTCCATTGGACGAACAATTCGGTACATCCAATAAGCATCCATGTTTGTACGTACAATGGACGTACATCAAACGCCAATGAATGGTTAGATTTGAAATGGACATAAAATGGACGCCCATTGGACGACCAATTCGGTACATCCAATAAGCATCCATGTTTGGACGTACAATGGACGTACATTTAGTGTCCATGGATGTTTGGACTTGAAATGGACGTCCAATGGACGTATTGTGCTGTGTGGGTAACTGTGATAGAACAGAAATTCCTAGAGAGTGGACACAGCTATATGGAGGTAGATAGCATGTATAGCGCTATCGAAAAGGCAAAAAATATGCTCTAGTTTACACTATGCATGACTGGCTAAATATTTTCTGTATGGCAAGGACTTCTAGGTCAAATAAAAGCCATCTACCGTAGAAGACCTCAAGTATAAGGACTGCTTAGATTTAGAAGAACTTTCAAAATTAATAATGAGAAATAAAGCCAAAAACACTAATGGGGAAAAGTCAGCTGGCTGAAAATAAAAGTCCTGAAATATTTGAAAGCCAAACAAGGTATTATTTTATACAGGTATGATCATAAATCTGATTGTAAAGAGATAAACGTTATTGGTAAAGGCTGCCGCATTAATCTCACTGAGATCGACTTGAAATATGCATACTCTGAACCTCGACCTATCAGTATTCAAAAGAAGTAGGATTTGCTGAAGCTCTCTAAATCAGGGATCATCCCGGATGAATTTCATGAGTATTATAAGTCTAAGTATATGGAAGATGGTATTCCTGAACCTGATGTTCAGGATAGTGATGTTCAAAGTGGTATGGAGGACGAATAATTTTGTTCTGCCAAAAAAGACAAGTACTATTAACTTTTTTTTTACTGAAAGAATTAAATTGTTCTATGTTTAGGAATTTTCATAAGCAAAGTTTCTTTCGTTTTGTTACTTACTTTGATTTTTTTTAATTAAGAAATCATTTCAATTTAAATTTTCAAATTATGGAGTTTTGTTTTGGCAGTAACCCCACGATATCTGGATCTATAATATCCGTTGGACTGGCTCTGGTGAGCTGAAAATCAAAAAGGTTCATAATGAGATGCCCTGAACAATATCCAATCATGAAATTAGTGACTTATATGCAAGACATATTGCAAAAAGTGGCCGACGACAACGATGAAGACGACAAACACATGCGCTTTTTGTTTTCTAAAAACCCATTTTTCGTGGTTTGCTCGCTGAATACGGAAAAATAACAAAAAAAAAACAGAATACCTCCAACTTTTTTTGGAGTGAACCAATAATTTTCTCGCATCTTAGATAGGGTTGGGTGGAAAAGTAAACTGATGATTTCATCACCAATACACATTTTTGAATATAAGCATTGGAAAATTTGCAATAAATTTGTTCTAAATTCAAATGTCTTCTTCTTCTTCCTCTTTAGGAGGCGAAATCGCCTGTTTAGTTCCGGTTTCCTCCTCGTCTAAGCAACTCTTGCGAGGTTGACTGCCAACTATCTCGCCAACGTTTAGGTGGACGTCCAGTTGGTCTTCTGCCATGGGGTACATTGTTACGGATTATTATGGCCATTCTGTCGGGGCCCATTCTGTTGACATGCTGGTTCCATTTTCTTCTTCTCTGCCGTATCCATCTGACAACGTCGTTTGTTTGGCACTTTTCTCTTATGTCTACATTTCTCTGTCCTTCAATGTGTATCCAGTTATCATTCTAAAGGTCTTCATTTCAGTAGTTCGTAGGATTCTCTTTGTTACCGATGTTTCAGCTCTGGTTTCCGCACCGTATGTCATCACTGGTCGTATGCAGGTTTTGTATATTCTCGACTTACATTCAATGCTCAAATGTTTGTTTTTCCATATGGCATATTTAAGATGTCTTGATATTGCGGCAGCTTTATTGACTTGTTTCCTTACTTCTTCCAGGAATCCTGAGCTTGTAATTTTGGATCTGAGGTATTCGTATGACATTATCTGATCAATAGTTTTGTTCTTTATTACCAATTTGCACCGTAGAGGCTCCTTTGTGATGGTCATGCATTTGGTCTTATTTGTAGAAATTTGCATGTTAAGTTTTTCTGCCTGTCTGTTAAAAGCTTGCAGCATTCTTTAGAGGTCGTCTTCTTACTCTGCAATAAGTACTGCGTCATCGGCATAGCATAGTATGCTTACTTCATGTATTCCCATTCGATATCCTAATCCAGTGTTCTTGACGGTTTTTATTAATTTATCCATGATTGTGTTGAATAACAGAGGGCTGAGACTGTCGCCTTGGCGAATACCAGTTGTAGTTCGGAGGTGCTGCGTTGAGGTAGAGTTTGTCCTTATTTGGGTTGTTGTTTTTGTGTTTAGGTCCTTGATAAGTTCTATGAGTTCTTTCGAGATATTACTGCTTTCCAAGATGGTGATGATGTCTTTTAGTTGGACTCTATCGAAGGCCTTTGTTAAATCTATAAAGCATAGATAGGCTGGAGAATCATATTCTAAAAGCTTTTTCAACTAGTTGCATGCGTATGAATAATGCATCGGTAGTGGAGCGGTTTCTTCGGAATCCTTGCTGTTCCTCGCTTATTGGCACTGTAGAGGAGATTTTGTCCGCAATGATCTTTGTCAGAAGCTTTAGCGAGGCGCTCAGTATTGTTATTCCTCGATAGTTAGATGGGTATGTTTCATCTCCCTTTTTAAAAATGGGTATTGTTATACTTTGTTTCCATTCTTCTGGTATTTTCTTATATTGTAATATAATGTTAAACAGTTTTGTGTACTCCTCTATGATAGTCTTGCCTGCGTTTTTTATTAGCTCGTTTCATATTTTATCATGATGGGGAGCTTTTCTGTTTTTAAGTTTCCTTATTCTCTCTTCTACTTGCTCGTAAGTGAGTTGCGCGTGATCTTCTATATTATCTCTCTGGCCTGTCTCTTGTGCTTCCATTGGTTCAACTGTTTCTGCGTACAGGTCTCTGAAATAATTTTCCCACGTATGTTCTGCAATAGAAATGGCGACATTTTGACCGAATTCTGTGGACAGGATGAACTGAGAATAAACAATTCAAATGTAAATAATACATTTTACATAAATATATATTACGATGTAAACGGAAGTGTTTCACGTGCTAGAACTACTAATAACATTATTTGAATATACATTATTCGAGGTAAATATAATGCACATAAAATGAAATTACAAAATCAATTCAAGCCTTTCATATTACAATTAGAACACAGTATTTTCCTAATATGACACGTTTTTGACAGCCGGAAGCAATTTATTGTTATTTATTTTCTTGTTGCAAATTGCATAATTTTAAATAATCCCGCTTTCACTTACGACTCTGATACAAAGTGAAATTCATATTATTTACATAAGTGGAATACGAAGAACAAATTATGTTAAATAATGTTATCTACAACTAAATTTTGAAAACAGATATAAATTGATAAATATTTATAGTTCACAATAATATAAACAAAAACACTTCAATGTTTTGGTTTACTGAGATAAACAAATTTAAATCTAAAAAAAAACTCACGCACACAAGTCAAAGATAATTGTTTACTACTGGAGAATAATTTATAATTAAGTATCTCGAAGTTCTGGTTACAACAATTTCAGTGTTGAAAATGGTAAGTTATATAATAATAGCAATTTATTGTTTATAAAACTAAAATTTTTTTTACTTAATATCATATTAGAATACAAGATGTTCTATTGAGAATTGAGAATAGTCTTTTTTGTGAACTTACTTTGAATGGTAATTTTTTTATATTGCTCCTATTAAAATCAAGTAGCAATCATAAGAATATAGGAAGAAGGATGTGCTGCAATTGTCTCAGTGCAAATATCTGAGAAGTAATCTTAGAGCAGAGACCGTCTTTGAAAGCAATTTTGAACAAGAAATAAGCCCATTAGCTCAACCAGCTATGTTTTTAGATCAAGTTCGTCTGAAACAATAAACGATTTCTTCCGTTTTTTTACTAGACTCCAATCTGTTGGCAGTAAACCAGTTCCATGTATTTAAAATGAGTTGCATGTCCACGCTATTGTTGAAAGTGACATCATCATCAAACAGGATAAAACAACAGCTCTGTAGAATTAGGAACATACTTCATACACAAAAGAAACAAGAGCATGGTATGAAGTGAGTCTTGTGATACTCCAGAGTGGAGAGGAAGTCTATTAGTGGTTAAACCGTTGAAACCAACATACCGTAACTTATTTAGTAGGTATGAAGGCAATCGATTCAGTTCAAGTTCCTTTCAGACAGTAGGCTTTGATTTGTAGATGGATTGTTTATTAAAATGGATTCCTCAGACCACCATACAGTCTTCTACGAATTATTCATGGAAAATCAGGAAACTAAAATTTATGGTTGATTATATTGACGGACAACTACCTTTTGTTTCTTCTTTTTCCTGCTTCCTTAATAGGCTCGCGCCTGTTCCATCTCCAGGTGCCTCCTTACTATATATCCAGGATGTCAATCTACCTCTTCCTTGGCCTTCCAATACTCCTTCGGCCGTTTGGGGATCAGTCTCGTGCAATCTTTACCAGTCTTCTTCCTCCCATTCTAGTTATATGGCTATACCATTCTTTCTCCTTTTCAGTGTCCATCCATTTATGTTCTCTATATCACAGTTCTGCCTGAGGTCTGTGCTACGTTGTCTGTCCCATAGTGTTTTCTCTGTGATATCACGGACTATTTCCATTTCACACGTTTCCATCGGTCATTTTGTCCTTGTTGTATCAGGTTTTGTTCCCGCAGTGTAGGTCATATTTGGCCTTACTACTGTCTTATAAATCCTGGCCTATATTTCTGTCCGTAAATGTTTGATTCGCCATATAGTATGTTTAAGACATCCTGCTATTCTTTTGGCTTTGTTTATTTGTTGGACAACTTCCGCTTCTGTATCTCCATAACTGTGCATTAGTATTCCCAGGTATCTGATGCTTTTTTCTTGCTGGATCATCTTTCTGTCCACTTCCAGCTTGCACCGTATTGGATCTTTAGATATCACCATACTCTTTGTCTTTTTCGGTTATATTATTATGCTTTGATAATAAATTGATGTAAAGTCTCTGAAGATCATCTTCACTCTCCGCAATCAATACGGCATCATCTGCATAGCATACTATAGAGATAGTTTATTCGCCCATTCTGTACCCTTCATTCAGATTTTTGACTTTATGGATAATTTCATCCATGATGGGGTTAAAGATCAGCGGGCTCAATTAGTCTCCTTGGCGTATTCCTCTTTCCACTGGTATCAGCTGTCAGTTTGTTATTAATTCTGGCCTGTATGTAATTTTTGCTGTATATGTTTTCGATAGTCTTGATGGTATCTGATGGAATGTTTCTTTTAAATAACAGGTGAATAACATCGTTTAGCTCTATCCGATCTAATGCCTTCTGTAGGTCTATAAAGCAGGAGAAGGCCGGGACGTTGTATTCCAGAGACTTTTCCATGACTTGCCTGACGACAAAAACTCTATCGTTACAGGATCGTCCGGATCTGAAGCCTTGTTGTTCATCTGCTAGGTCTATTTTGTTGATGATTTTAGTGGTTATGACTTTTGTGGTCAGTTTCAGAGCAGGTTTATACTTCTGTTGGTCTCAGGTACAGTTAGTTCTGTCACCCTTTCTAAACATCAATATCGTTGTGCTGGTGCGCCAGCTATTTGGTATTGTTTTGATATTGTATGTCCTGACATAATTTTCTGTATAAGTATCCTTAGTTGTTCAGTTACTGTGTTCCCACCGTATTTCAGCATTTTGTTTGGAATTCTGCCCGGTCCTGGAGATTTACGGTTTTTTAGTTTTTCTAAGGCTTTAGTAATTTCCTCCGTTGTGACGATTACGTTTTCGGTTGTTATATCTGGAGTTTCTGGTAGGGTCTGGTCTTCGCTTGTCTTAAACCCGCCAGTATTCGTCCTTTGTCTTCTTTACTAATGCTTTAGTTTAGTTACTTTTTCGTTTGTAGTTGTTGTAAGCTTCTGGTGATTGTTGTGATCTGTACTTTAAGTAGGCTTCTCGTTTTTCTTTACACTTTGTTTTGATTTCATGTTGGAACCAGGGCGTTTTGTTAGGCTTCTTGAGGTTTAAGTTTACTGTTCTTGTTCCGTGCAGCAGCAAATAAAATCATAATAGCCAGAATGATCGCCAACATCCGGACCGGATAGGCACTAGAAGAAGAAGAAGAAGTTCTTGTTCCTAACGCTTCACATGCCGGCGATTTCAGATTATTTTCTTGTTTTTCCCATGCGATTTGTATATTATCTTCCCCCAAGATTTTATTTGCTTCTATTTTGGAAGTTAATCTTATCTGATATAGATACCTGATTGTTGGTTGCCACGTACTTTCGATGTTTATCTTTTGTGTTTTCTTGACTGTTTGCGATCTTCTTGTTTTCCGTCGGACTTCCATTCTTATTTTGCAGATAAGCAGTCTGTGGTCGCTTCCCACGTTCGCAGAATTCAAGGTTGTCACTTCTAATATTTGAGAAGGGTGTATGTTTCTATTTGTTGTTATGTAATCTATGGTTGATTTCTGACCCCTCGTATTGTGTAACGTATATTTATGTTGTGTCTTGTGTGGGAAGTAGGTGTTATGGATGCGTAGTTAATTATATGTGCAGAAATTGACTTCCCAATATCATTTAGCACGGCTTCATTATATATCTGTTAACAGCCTGGTATGATGTTCTTCCCTATTCAAGTATTAAAATCTCCCATCAATAAGAGAGTATCGTTTTTTAGGACATTATCTAAGGTTTTTTGCATTTCCTCACTAAAGACCTCCTTTTCTGCCTTTGGCTTACAGTCTTCGGGACTGTATACACATACTATATGTAGTTCTTTATGTTCTACTGTTAGGTTCACGTGTAGTATTCTCTCGGAGATGTAATCGCAATCCTCTATGCTGTTAGTGTTTCAAATGAAACTCAACGTTTCTAGCTCTAATTCCACAATATGATGAAAAATGTTGAAAATTATAAAAAATTGACAGTTGTTTCGATATTCGAATATCATCGTCAGAATGACAGAAGTTACATTTTATTTGATGCCTACCTGATGATTAGTACTTATTTATGGCTAGACCAAGAAGTGACCTACCTTGTGATTGACTTAATATATCTTAATAGAAAAAAGAAGAAGATGTGATATTACAAATATTGAAGCCTAGATATTATTAGCCCTAAAGTGATATCCTGGTTATCATTTTTCCAATTAATATCAGTATAACTGTGCAATGATATAGAAAACCAGGAAAACTATATCTGCTGATCTTTACAATTATCACTTGAGAAGAAAGTTTAATAGTGGAGAGCTCCCTAGATTTATCTGTTCATTGACGACTTCATATTGTGGGTTTCTTAAGTGTCTTCTAATTTCCAACTCTTCAAGGAAGTCCAGTTCTTGCTTCTTATCACAAATATGTAGTACTTCTAGTTCTGTGTTAGTTGTCAATGAATGGTTGGTGTCAAGTAGATGATTTGCGTAATGGGATTTATCTGGTTGTTTTGATCTGTATGCTCGTAAGTGTTCACTGTATCGGATTTCAAAATTCCTAAGGGTCTGACCCAAATAGACAGCATTACATTCTGGACATTTGAGTTTATATATACCTGATGCCTTCAATGTTGGTATTTTTGTTTTAACATTTAGCAATTTTGTACTTACGTTACTTTCTGTTTTAAAAGAAATTGTTGTATTCGATGCTAAAGATATTATTTTTGAAATATTTCCCGTATATGTGATGGTTTTATAAGTTTTTATTTCTTCAGTTTGTTTAGGAAATATTAGTTGTAATGCTATATTTTCCTCTTTTTTATTAATAAGCTTATTTATCATATGTAATGGATAACCGTTGGATATCAACTTGTTTGATGTATGTATTAATCAGAATTATTTCACTTTTGGCAATAACATATATATTCAAAATGAATGTTTACCAATGGGAAGTCCCATATCACCTATTTTGGCAAACATTTTTATGGACAGTTTAGAAAGACAATTTTCTCTATTTTGAACTGAATTTGCATAGCATTTTTAAATAGATAATCAATTATTAAAACTCTTCTGAAGCTCTGTATCGTGGGGTTACAACCAAAAGGCACTAAGTCAAAAACACGGTTTTGAGTTATAAGCATTTAGCATTAAAATGAATGTCTAAATTTTAAACTATAAGTATGTGTTTTGAGAACACCATGCTCTACATTTAACAAAATTGAATTTATATTGCTAATAATAAAATAATAAATAATGTTCAAAAGCAACGATTTTGTGTCTTTTGCATGTAAATTGTTATTTATATTAAGACATAATCTGAACACTTTGTTTTTCAAATATCGAATTTTAATCGATATATACAAAGAAATAAACTTACTGATTATTTAAATATAACGGAATATTAACTAGCATACACACATAATATGATTAATTAAGTCTGCTCCCCTGAATTGGAGTCAACTTTATTGGCCTTAGGTAAAATATTTCTAACGTCCAAATCACTCGGGAGCCTTAGAAACCATGGATGAAGACTTCAGGAATAACTTTTTTTTCGCACATAGTTAAAATACTTTCTTTTTTTGCCCGGCTAACTTCCAACTCTTGTGAATATGATGAATGATTTGGTAAACCGTCTTCATCAAATTTCGCATTGACTGCTGGTCTTTGCCCACGCCGATTTCCGGTAATTTTGATACCTACATACTTTTTTTTTGACGAGTGTGGAAACTCATGTTCAACTCCTGCGCTATGGTTCTTATGTGACAGGAAGTGTGGGACTCAGGATTCTAACTAGTGAAAGTCCCTGCCTACACCACCAAACCACACCTCGGTAGCCAGTGTTAGTCGGACTCGGAACCGCCGTTTAGCATTACTTCAAGTCCGACAGCTATGATTCTTGCTATTGACTGTCATGTTGCTGTTGCATCTATAAATTCTGAATTATTACCTTCTACCTTCTCTTTGCCTTACGTCGTTTTCTTTCTGTTTTGGTATGGTAGTGGTAAATGTGTACTGCTTCCCACTTTTTTGGATCTTCTAGCATTCTGTTTATGATATTCTCTGGCGTTATAGTTCCTGCTTTGTTTTCCAGATTTAGTCTTTCGATCTGCCATCTACTACAGATAAATATAGTGTTTTCTGCTGTATATTCTTCTACACCACAGTATATGCACGTTGATAGTTCGGTATGGTGGAATCGCTTTCGTTATGCTTGGAAACATCCATGATCGGTCAGCATTTGTGTCAGGTAGGGGAGACCGGGGCTGGTTGACGCACCTCAATTTTTTTAAAAACAGTACACTTGGCAACGTCGCCGACCGGTTTGTCTTGAAGCCGCCAATAAAAACCACTCTCGAACGCTCGTTACAGTTTGATTGCATCAGTGGTGTTGTGTACAGTGCGGTTTGTTGTTTTTTCGGCAATGGTAAGTAATTTTTTACTTTTTTACAGTTTTTGTTCTAGAAACTTTATTTTTAAAGATAATTGAGATCGGTTTGATGCTACATAAAGCTTCAATCGCCCCAAACAAGAACTGTTGAATAGATTTTCCAAGAATGAAATAGTATAGGTGCAGTTGCCTCACACATACAAAAACGTGGTCAGGGGTTGGTTGACGCAAACAACGCATGCGTCAACCAACCCCGAGTTTAAAATAAAATATTTTAACTTTTGATTTATATTTTAGCGAGATGCGTTCTCGTAAACGAACATCAGAAAGGGGTATCACTCCACCAGATATCATGCTAAGGGCAGTTAGAGAGGTTAAAATGAACAACAAATCCATTAGGGCAACTGCAAAAGACTTTGAGATCCCGGAGGCAACTTTAGACGTTTTTTCAAAAAATTTACTGAGGAAGAAATTAATGGTGATGCCGCAATAACGAAAAAAGTTGGATATTACAGGAATCGCCAGGTATATTATATTTCAAATTATTTCTAGAAATATTAAAACTTCAAAAAATGCCTTACGTCTTTTATAATTTTTAGGTGTTCACAGATCAACAAGAAAATCATTTGGAAGAATACCTTAAAACGGCAAGCGACATATATTTTGGATTGTCTGTCAGAGAAGTAAGAAAATGCGCGTATGCTTATGCCACTGCTTTGCGCATTAAATACCCTGAATCCTGGAACATGACAAAAATGGCTGGAGAGGATTGGTTTACATACTATATGAAACTATATCGTGCTCTTCCGGTAAGAACTCCAGAAGCAACCAGCTTAGCTCGCGCTTCTAGTTTCAACAGAGAAAATGTTTCAATGTTCTTTGACAACTCAAAAACGGTCCTCAACCGCCTAAAATTAGAAGCAGCACAAATATGGAACACGGATGAAACTGGGAACGCGGCACGTTAGTTACTATGGCTTTGGCGGTATCTGCAACGGGAAATTCTGTCCCGCCGTTCTTTGTTTTTCCAAGGGTTAACTTCAGAGAACATTTTCTCGCTAATGGCCCTCCTGGAGCAGTTGGAACCGCAAATCCTTCAGGTTGGATGAAAAAGAGCACATTCTTGAGTTTGTCAAGCACGTTGGTTGTTCTAAAGAAAGACCGGTACTACTTTTGCTAGACAATCATGATTCGCATTTCTCTGTAGCTGCCCTTGATTATCTAAAAAGTAAATGTCTAACGGCGTTGTTATTTCCAGCCCATTGCTCACATAATCCCCAGCCTCTCGATCGGTCTGTCGATGGACCATTAAAACATTATGTTAATGCAGCCAGTGACTCCTGGATCACTAGCAATCCCGGACGCACGATGTCAATAAACGATGTCCCTCTAATAGTTCGCCGGTGTTGCTGCCACTGTCTCATAGGGTGGCCTGTCTTTTTTTAACTCTTGTAGAACGAACTAACTTGAAAATGTTCATCCAATCGTTTACGCAAGATACTGATAAGAATTTCTTCTGACGCTCTATAGCGCTGTGCATGAAGTCAACTTCCATAAAACGAATGGCCACTTTCTAAAAATGTTTGTTCTATAACTTCAAAGTCCGAGTTTTCAGCTACATAGAGTAGTAGTGCATATATCTGCAAATTTCTATTTTGACCCCCACACGTGTCTGAAAACAGTGATCAGCTATGATTGCAGGGAGAAACTTCTAAATATATTTGAGGAAACACGTCCCAATTTCAGAACTTCATTCTTTACCATTGATTTCTGTCCAACAGAAACAAAATGCTCGGTTTGGTGATGCAGCTTCGTACAAAGTCAGTTTTTGCATATAATAAGTCAAATACACTTCTGATGATGGAATTTGTAGTAAACTCTGTAAATCAAATGAAACTGACATGAACGATTTATCAGTATTAGATTTTTTCTTATCAGCTGCTTTGGCTTGATGTGATTCCTCCTTTCGTCGTAGTTGTTCTTTGAAATCCCCTTCTAAACCAATGATCCTTTCAGTAGTAGACTGATGTCAGTTGCCACGAGTGAGGCACTGGTCCTTCTTGGGATGATAGAGAGATGTTATATTCACGGCAGGAGATTGTGCGATAAGTTATTAAGCTGACAATTTGCGGGTCACCTTTCTTGACAGACCTGTTTATACAGATTATACATTTTGGTTATTGAGAGGTTGCTGTCCTAATTTTTTTGTGGGCACATTCTCCGATATAGTGACTTTCTACTGACGGAAAACTTTCTATGTGCGCTCTTACTTTAGCAGCTATTGGTCCTTCAACGTATCTGTTACGAAAGGAGGCAATAGAGCTGTTGTTCCTCGTTCACATCAGATTTTATACACTAGTTGGGTAAATCTTAGGAACTCGATTGTTTTTTTCTCATTGATTGGCTGACGAATGTCTCTTATTGTGTTTGGAATAGAAAGTTTTTGTCGAATATTATTGAATTCAGAGCAGTCCAAGAGAATATGCGAAACTGATAAAGGCTGGTCGCACCGAATGCATACTGGCGGTTGTTCTCCTTTCAGAAGGTGAATGTGGGTGAGGTTGGCATGGCCTATTCTCAAGCGCGTTATGGCAACTTGTTCCCGTCTACTTAGGAAGTTTTTCGAAATCCATGGTTCTACAGAGGGTTTGATATTTTTTATGTGTCTATTAGTTCGCGTCCGTTTCTCGCGGCGTTTTGTGCTGCCGCTTCTATTGCAGCGTGACCTGGAGTCCAGATAAATGTCACATTTTTTTTTCGTATCTCTCAACCATTCGAGGGTGGAGAGGATTTGTTTTACTAACGAGTCTCTGGAGAATATGTCCGATATAGCTTCCAGTAGACTGAGACAGTCTGTACATATCAACCATTTTGATGTTTCCCAGGTACTAGCATATCTCATTGCTTCCAGATGGCGTATAACTCTGCAGTATATATACTAGTCATCTCGGGAAGCGACCACGCATAAGTACCGTTCGGTGTTGATATCGCACTTCCGACTCCTTCGATAGTTTTCGATCCACTCGTGTATATTGTCATTGTCCCATTATGTTGATGAACGATATCTTTGAATATTTGTTCATATACGATAGTGTTTGGTGTCGTTTTTCTGAAACTTCATGCACTCTTAGTTTATGTTTGGTGCTATGTGTGTCCATGAAGATGATTCGTATTTACCCATTTGGATGGTTGATACGATGGTTTCCTTTAGTTCAGTTATAATTTCAAGGATTCTCACACCTGTGGGACGCGTGATTGTAGGTATCAGTCGGAAGGTAGCATATTGTTGTATATCAAATAATAGTATTTTATTTGTATGATGGTGTAGGCAGGACATTTTAATCCCATAGTTCATTATCAATTGAGAAAATCTGGATTTTGATGGTGGAATACTTGATTCACAGAATATTGGCTCCGGTGGAATTGTGCGGAAAGCTCCAGTAGCCATCCGGATACCTGCTGCATGTATCCTTTCTAAGATTTTCATGTGGGTGGGCCTTGCAGCGGAATAGACTATTGCTCCATATTCCAGTTTCAAAAGGACCAGTGCTCTGTATAGCTTCAACAGGGTTTCTCTATCCTATCCCCATTCAATATTTGATAGTCCAGGGCTTCCTTGCATTCAGTGGCAAGGCTTTGGGTGTTAGGGCCCCAGTGGAGTTTTCTACCGCCGAGGAATTTTATTTCATCTCTGCATTGTACTGTCTGCCCATTTATATTGAGTTGTGGGTTGTCATGTGGAGTTCTGATTCTGCAGTGATGGACATACTGAGTCTTCTCCGCGAAGAATCGGAATCTCCTTGATTCGGCTTTGCTGTTGATTCGGTTTATGACATTGTGTAGAACTTCTTCAGTTTGATGGATGTTTTTTGATGAATAAAATACACATAGATCGTCTACACAGAGAGTTTTGTCAACTCTGTGGTCGATATTCTCAATGAGACTATTCACTATAGTGAATAGAGTCACACTGAGCGTGGATCCCTGTGGTATTCCGTTTTCCAACTTATGTGGGGTAGGCAAGGAGTCACCTACCTGTACTTGTATTGTCCTATATTGCAGAAAGCTCTCGATGAATCTACCCATATTGCCCTTTATCCCCCATTTGCATATTGTCTCTAAGATTCCATATTCCCATACGCTTTTTCTAGATCAAAGAAAATAGCTATTAGGTGTTGTCTTTGTGTAAAGCTATTCTGTATGGTATTTTCTAAGTAGACAAGTTGATATGTTCTAGATCTGTGCTCTCTGAATTATTTTTTCCTTTGAGATCATAAAAATATTTTTTTGGTTGTATGTTAGTTTTATTCCTTTTTCCGTCTACCCTAGGAGGGATGGAATCTCTGTTTGTTGCTTCCGATTGAGAAGGTATATCATCTGCGTCTGATATATCTTCATGTGAAGTCGTTGATCTTTTTCGTTTTGGTTCAGATTGTACGTCGTCTGTTTCTTGGTTATTTGCTGAAATTGTTGTAATTTTCCTTATGCTTGTGTTCTCAAGAAGTTTAGCAATGATACTTTTGATCTGAGGAATGAGTTCTTTCAATATTTCTTGTGAGAGTGTTCTGTTATCCGACGAATTGACGATTTATGCGTAGCTAGTTCTAGTGTTGTTGTTGGTGATTCTTTTTCTAGCTTCGGTATAAGTGATTTTTTCCATCATTTCAAGTTTTTGGATTGCTGTCTCTTCCTTAAATTTAATGCAGTGTTTAGAGTTCGCCATGTGAGGTCCGTCACAGTTCACGCATTTGCTCTCAGTGGCACATGGAGTTCCTTCATGTGGAGTGTTTCCAAAAGCACATAGCTTCTGATTTGTGTATCTGACAGCTGTGTGACCAAACTGCTGACAGTTGAAGCAACGCATGGGTGAGGGTATACAGTGCCATTCAAAAGTCCCCTCTCCCCTCGTATCTTTTGAACGGCTACACTTACATTAGTAAAATTTGGAGGGTGAAAATAAATTGTTGTAAACTTCTCTACGAATTGTAACAGGTGACGTGATAGTAATAGATGACGTCACAGTGCCACTCTGGCCAATAATTTTGAATAGGACCTTATGGCAAGTGATATCTCGTTTGAAACGCATTGACATTGGCTACATAGCCATATTAATTTTGTTTGGGTGTAAATAAATTTTGACGGATAAATTGAATAAATACCAAAATTATTGAAATTATTTTTTTTAATTTAATTAATCAAATATCAACAATGTATTCTTATATCAAGTGTTCGAAATGTGCTCCGTCTACTTCCTGACAGTAATATATCTTATTAGACAAGCAAAACGCAAGTCATAATATGTTCGAAAATTAATTTATTCAATGTATCAATTATTTAAAGAACACTTTGAAAAGAATGATGAAGAAGTTCTATTTTTCTGAAAATCATAATAATCAAAATTTATTCCTAATGACTAAATTTATTTAACGTGAAAATAAAACCTAACTTAACCTGACTTATCAAATTCTTGAATTAATGAAACTTTTCTACTTACCTAATGATTTTTTCTGTTTTACCCAAATTTTAGCACTCCGTCAACACATTTTTAGTTGAAAAAATCAACATTAACAATGTTATCGACAGATACGCTTCACATAAACAACTAAAATAAGAATGTCGCTAGCACATGCATTGTGGGTTCCATTGTTTCCTTGAATATTGCTCCCAAATATATACGGGCAAAACGCACTAAGTGACTTAGTGTCATGTTTTTCATCACAGATATGAGATTAGAATACAAACAAAACGCACTAAGTCACTTAGTGTGATTTGCTCTAGACAAAATAGAGTTAGTGCATTTTGTATGTTGTTGTTACTCTATTTTGGAGCAACTAAAGACTTAATGCGATTTAGCAGTATAAATATTACCAAAAATTGATACTAGATCCTATAAAAACGCGTTTTTTGACTTAGTGACTTTTGGTTGTTATCCCACGGTATATAGTAGTATCTAGACCATGTCTCTGGAAGCATATATTTCAGCATCTGCCGGTGCTTATAATCCAAGAAGAAGTTTTTGTTGAATAAAATAGAATGCTTTGTTCAATTCCATTCAGTAATTTTTTTAACCATTCATGGTATCGGTTTATTTCAGGCAATTTACCAGATCGTAATTCTCCAAATCTGTTTGGTGGTATTGATATCAGGAGCACCCGTAATAGATTCAGGTGACAGTTCGAACACAGCTTCATGTTGTACAGTATCTCACTGTAAAGAGATTCCAATGGACACCGAAAATCACGATATTTATCAATGTTACAAAAGGGAAGTTTGCGGAGAAGAGTGCTTGAATCATAGAAAGAGACCTCTACCTGCAGTTCCTCTATACCAAAGGAGAAATTACTACCTTAGAAAAATATGCAACGGATACGGGTGCTACGATTATGCTTACGACTGTAGAAAGTGTTCAGATCCAAAAAGTGGTAACTTTAATCCATATAATATAAGTACGGATTGTATGAACTGTTACTATTAAGTAATATGATATAGATGTTACATTCATAGGTTTTTTATTATCGACCTTCATGTCGTCAACTTGGTACAGATATGTACAGAGGACAGCCTCCTTTAATTTTGTCTAAAGCATATAAGTATAGCATGTATTGTATATAGTATGAACAACCTTCAACTTTTCCGTCCAACCCTATCTAACATAAGAGAGAAGTATTGATTTACCCCAAAATAGGTATTTTTCAGCGAGAAAATTAGGAAGAAGAGGTTTTAGAAAAAAAGTCCTGTCGTAGTCGGTCCCTTTTTAGACTTCTAAACACGAGTTAACAAAAGCGACGAGAAATCAAAGTCTCATATTCTGGCTTCCGGTGTTCGTCCGTTTTAACCCTTATAATACCAAGCGGGGTGCAAATGCACCCCACATGTACTTTTTTGTGTATATCTAAGCCAATTATATTTTGTTTTATTTCCTCTTTTTAGTAGCTGCATTTTTTTAGGTTCCAAATGTAATTTACCTGAAATCTTACATGGATTTTTTCCATATCAGTAATTATTTAGGTTTTTAGAGTGTGGGGTGCATTTGCACCCCGCTTCGCATTTTACGTATACCAATATTTTTATGTTATTATGAGCTAATGGCAGGGTAAAATCCTTACATGTTGTACTGATCGTATGCAGAAATAGGTACGATCAAAGAATCGTTTATGCTGTTTTTTTTCAGACGATATATATAACATTATTGTCGCTGAAACCAACAGGAGAGCTGAATTTTATTTTGAAAATTATAATGAAACTCATCCCGAGAGTACAAAGAAATATGTGCCAACTAACAGAAGAGAAATCGAGGCCTATATAGGTCTACTTATTACATTAGGAGCATTGCAAGCTAGTACCGAACCCATTAAAATGCTTTTTACTAGTGACCCTGAATATTGTCGGCCTATAATAACAGCTAATTTGTCTGGAAATCGATTCCATTTTCTGACCAAATTTTTGAGATTCGATCATTTTGAGACCAGGGCTGAGAGAAAGTTAGAAGACAACCTTGCACCAATAAGGGAAGTATTTGATAAATTCGTATCAAACTGTAAAAAAGCACTATATCCGAGTACACACGTGTGCATTGACGAGCAACTCGTCCCATTTCGAGGAAAGGCTCCATTTAGGGTCTATATTAAAAGCAAGCCAGCAAGGCATGGAATAAAGATATGGGCACTGGCAGATTGTGAATACAATTATACTTTGAATATGCAAGTATATTTAGGTAAGTCATTTATTTTCATTTATGCTATGTTATCTACCGATTTTTTTTTGTTAGGCAAAGTAGGCAACAAACCTGAAAAAAGACAAGATGAACGGCTTGTTCTTGAACTTTCTGATTATCTAAGTCAAGGATATGGTATCACAACTGATAACTTCTTTACTAGTCTTCAGCTGTCTCAAAAATTGTTGGATAAGAAGCTTACATTATGTGGCACTCTGCGCAAAGATAAGACGTTTATACCAAAGGAGTTACTTCCATCATCTTCAAAAAAAGAATGTTTTTCAATGTTTGCTTTTACAAAACATTGTACATTAGTGTCTTATGTGCCGAAAAAGAACAATGCCGTTACTTTGTTATCAACCGAGCATGACGATGACAAAGTAAGTAATAAGGAGTCAGACTACAAACCAGATATTGTCTTGCATTATAATAGTACTAGAGGAGCTGTAGATGCAACAGACCAAATGGCAGCAAAATATACCACTCAAAGAAAAACTCTTAGATGGTCCATGGTTATTTTTTTAGCATATTATCGATATTGGAGCTATAAATGCCTATAAAATATGGAAAATTAAAAATCCAAATTACGGGTCTGGGCACTTAGATGCAAGAAGAAAATATCTTCTTCAGTTGGGAAAGGAACTGGCCAAGGAAAATATGATTTATACATTTAGAAATACTAAGGGTTTGCAAGCAAGCATAAAAGAAAATATTCTTAAAGTTGTTCCAGAATTGGAGCAAAATATCCCTTCAACAAGACCTGTAGGAACTCAAGGTAGATGTTTTCTGTGTGAAAGAATCGAAGATAAAAAATCAAGACAACGTTGTGTAAAATGTGAGCGTTTTGTTTGTGTAAATCACTCTGAAAAAGAAATTTTTTGTATCCCATGTAAAGCAAAATTAAAATTAATTTTGAATACCTAATTAAGGTTTGTTTATTTTTTAGTAACTACATTGAAATAAAAATAGAAACAAAATAATTTATTTGCGTTTTTTTTCCATTTTTCTCAAGAAAAGTGTAAAATTTACAAAGATAGACAAAAAAAAGGGGTGCAAATGAACCCCGCTTGGTATCGCACGTATGTAAAAAAGGTTGGTATTATAAAGGTTAAGCATCGGTGGACGAACTATACAATGATTAGGTATAAACGCGTTTGGAATCAGCATAGTCTGAAACCTCTTCAATGGAGGAAAAAATTGATCTCTGACCTTTATTCATTAACTTATTGAATAGTTTAGTTTAAATTATAAAACAGAGACATATATAAATGGATTGGGCGATCCGTATTCAGTTGTGCAAAGAGACCGAAAAGTACGAGAGAGACAATCCATTGTATTGGCAGCATACTTGCATTGTCTCTCTCTAGAGAGTGATCACCTTTGTGAGACTATCGCATAGTCAATTTCTGTGTCCATGTTATATAATAAACGTTGAGATGTCAACGTCAGGTTATTTGTCACTCGATTTTTACTTTTCCGCCTAACCTATCTAATATGCGAGAAAAGTAGTTTACCATAAAAAAAGTTGAGAATTTGAAAATTTTTTTTGAGTCATTTTTACGTTTCCCATCAACAACAACCCAAAAAAACGGTTTTTAGAAAAAAAATCCTGTGGGTATGTCGTCGTCGTTGTCGTCGGCCACTTTTTGTTACATGTCTTGTTAGCACGATATAGCCTCCGGAGTGCAACAAGTCACCAATTTTATGATTGAATATCATTGAGGACATGTCCCAGATGAACCCTATCGATTTTCAGCTCACCAGAGCCAGCACAACGGGTGCTATGGTACTAGAAGTACGACATTTTAGTCATTTTTTGAGAAATTCAAGTTTGTTAGCACGATACAGCCTTCGGCAGTCAACAAGTCACCAATTTTATCATTGAATATTATTGAGGACATCTCACAGATGAACCCTATTGATTTTCAGCTCACCAGATCCAGTACAACACACCAGAGACAGTAAGTACAACAGCTGCTATAGTACTTTAAGTACGATATTTTTGTAATTTTTGGAAGAATTTCAGGTTATTAGCACGATATAGCCTCCGGAGTATATACATGTGACCCATTTTATGATTGGATATTATTCAGAGCGTCTCACAGATGAATCCTATTGATATTAATCTCACTAAAGCCAGTACAACGGGTTTTATGGTACTTCAAGTACCAAATTTTAGTAATTTTTGGAGTATTTTCAGTATGTCAGCAAGATACAGCCTCCAGAGTGTATACAAATAACTAATTTCATGATTGAATATTGTTCAAGGGGTCTCACAGATGTACCCTATTGATTTTCAGCTGACTAGAGCGAGTACAGCGGGTCCTATAAATCCAGATATAAGTAGTACATTTCTAGTTATTTTTCGACAAATTTCGGTTTGTTAGCACGATACATCCCCCGAAGTATACACAAGAGACAATTGTATGATAGAATATTATTCAGGGCCACAGATGCGGAGAAGTTAGTTTTAATCTCTGAAACCGTTTATTTTAGGTCAGTTTTGGTTGTCACACCTACTTCTTCCTATTAATTGCCTCTTTTCAAATGCATTCAAAGATAGTTATTATTATCCCATAATATTGGAGAGAAACAGCGACGAACAACAATAATTGGAGATTTATTTTGACCTCTTCTGACAACTGACATTTAAAAAAATGTTGTCACCAACATAAAAGCCACCAATTTGTTCATTGGGTATTGTGAAAACGGAAAAAACCGTGCACGCCAGTCGACTAGTTCCTAGTCGAAAAAAGAGTGGGTTCTTCAAAATGTAAGTACTTTGGAACTAACAAATCTTCAGTGGCTTACCGACACTATTTCCACACTTGGAAAGGGTAAATTTACAGGTAAGTTTTAAAATAAAAGTCAACAAGTATTCCCAGATTGATGTTTAATGTTTGGACTTTGTGTTTGTTTTCTCAATATTTGTTTTTTTGAATGACAAAAAAGCTGTTATCACCTGAATTTAGCTGAAGGCTACAGATTCAGATTATAGATGGGGCTGAAGCCCAAAAATCTCCATTAATACTTATAATAATTACAATATTGATTTATGAAAGGAAAAAAATGCTATCAAAGTTAATTTAAGTAAACAATAAGTCAGTAAAATACCAGAAAGTTAAATTACATAATTAATATAACTGTGGAAATAACAGAAAATCAGTAAAAGTGGGATTCAAATGGTTCATGAACAATTGCTCAAAATAAATGTAAATATCTAATATCAAATGCAATAATCATGTCAATTATATGGGTAAAACCTCCACAAATGTTTCTCTTGTTTATTTGAACATTTTTATTACGAGTGGGATGGATTTATACACACGTTAATGTCTACTAACTCAATTTATTTATTCACTACATTATTCACTAAGTAATATTATATGCACAGTATATTCACTTACATTAATTTATATATACACTTCAGTACTTAGACTATTTAATTTGTTCGATGTTTATATCACGAGATCACTTTATAAACTGACTTCTCCCGCTAATTGGTCCTTTATATATCGGGACCGTCTGGACAGGGAGTCGGAATATTGGTGACTCACACCAGCTCGACGTTGGATGTTGGAATCGTACTGTTGAAGTCGTTCAATCCATCTAGCGATCTGGCACTCGGGATTCTTGAACTGCATCAACCACTTGAGTGCTGCATGATCAGTCCGTATTAAAAACTTCCTTCCATAGAGATACTGGTAAAGTGTTACCCGGACTTCACTACCGCCAAAAGTTCTCTTCTTGTGACGCAATATTTTCGTTCTGGTTTGGAGAGGACTGTACTGAGATATCCCCGCACTATTTCTCGCCCTCCTTGGATCTGTGAGAGCACTCCTCCAATTCCTACGTTGTTTGCGTCAGTGTTGAGGATAAAGTCTCCCTCTCGAGATGGGTATCCTAATATCGGCGCCGTGGTTAAATGCCTCTTCAAGGTTTCAGAAGCCGTTTGACAGTCTTCGTCCCATTGGAAAGCTCTTGCTTCTTCTGTGAGTCGAGTTAGAGCTGATTGCATAATTGGCTTGGCATAATCAGTATTGATTTTGTGTTTGACAGCTGATGTTCTACCAGTCTTTCTTCTTTTTGGTACGAATAGGTCTCGATACTGCAATAGAAATTCTCTGATTCTCTTTTTTACAGCTCGATTCAAGGATTGACCAGCTACTGATAACATCTGGTCGAATCTGGCATTGGAATTGTCAGTGGTCCTTGTTCGACGAACTATAGACGTCACTGATACGCAGGATCCAATCCCGTTTCCCTTTTTTATGGTAACTGGTATGAGAGACAAACAGCCGAAGAAAATCAGGTGCTGTAATTATGGCGAGCTAGAGCATGCACGCAGTTCGTGTAAGCGTCCTACGACTCCTGCAAACCAAGAACCTCTTAAATGCAAAGCAGCCAAGAAAAGCTCGCGGTGCAACAAAGGTAGGACCGTGCGAGAAGAAGATGACGATGACAAACTTGACCAGATCGTCAACTTGTTGAAAGGTATGGCAGACAAGATCCCGAAGAAGATCAAATGCCGGAAGTGTGGCGAGCTAGAGCACGTACGCAGTCCGTCTAAGCGCCCCAAGATTCCTGTAACCCAAGAACTCCAGTCACAGGGGAAATCAGACAGGGGTGAACATCCAGCTGATGTGAATCACCGAAAAGCCAACTCTTTGCCTAGCCGGTCATGCCCTGTAGACTATTCACAATGCAACAAGTCGAAATCTGAGGAAGTTGCAGTTTCAAGAATAACAGTAGTCAATGAAGAATGGTCACCCACCAGGATCAGAGAAGATCAGGAGAATGATCCTTGCCTAAATATGATCCGGCAATGGAAGGAAGAAAATCGGCGACCTACATGGCAAGAAGTGTCAATATTATCACCGAAACTCAAGGCGTATTGGGCTCAGTGGGACTCCCTTGTCCTGGAAGAAGGGCTGTTGAAAAGAGTCCTTGAAAACGATGATGGTATACGATAATCTCTTTCGCCGACGTAGCCAATCCTCCTCACATTGGTACTCCTTTGCCAACCTCTTCGTCGTGGTTCCTTGGCTCCATCATAACCGGTGTACCTTCCTCCATGGTTCCCTGTAACCGTGCTACTATCATGGTTTCGCTTCGTGCAGGAAGAACGGTATCCTCCTGTACAGCTGCCAACACCGCGCTGCCTTCATATGGATGAAGGAATACCTCCTGGAACCCACTTTAATGGTTCTGTTTCTCAAGTTTAATTGGAAACCATGTACATTCATTACGGCCATTCCCCGAATCACGTATTCTTCAATGTCAGCTACGATTACCGTATGCGTGAACTTTCATGCGCCAATTCCCAATTGGATTTGTGTCTCACCGTGAACGTTGGCACTCTCACCTGTGGCGGTCCACAGTTGCAGTCTCGTTGGTAAAAGCTTCTTCTTGGAAGTTTAATATTTCTGGTCGTATAATGGTTTTAGTTGCTTCAGTGTCTATCAACAGAGTATACCTCTTGCATTCAATTCGCCATGTACATATTCACTGTCGTTGCAACATTTGAGCGAAGCTATCAGTATGAGAGGGTCGTTGGAACGATCATGGGTCGGTGCTGCCCCCTCGTAGCCGACCCCTTCTAGCTTCCCTGTGACTGCCGTTCCTGGTTTTGCTGGAGTCTTGGGACGCTTACACGAACTAGGTACATGCCCCAGCTCCCCACAATTCCAGCATCTGATTTTTCTCAGCTTCTTGTCCATCATACTTTTCATTAAACTCACGATCTGATCAAATCTGTCTTCGTCACTTTCTTCTTGGATGGTCCTAATTTTGTTATATCCCGAAGCCATCGTGGCTGCTTCATATTCAAGAGCAGCTGTCCATGCGTTGACTAATATTTTGGGATGGGCTAAACGAAGCGTCCTCTGTATATCGGGGTCACGTAAGCTATTAATAAAGGTCTGGTTGCTCAGACATTCCATCATGCTCTCTGGTGATGATGTATAAGCAAATCGAACTAGTCGGGCAACGTCCACTTCATACTCTTGAAGGAATTTATCACATTTCCGCCTTCGGTTCTTCAGCTGAGATTGGTACAAATGTTCTAGATTTTCGTGGCCATATCGCACGTCCAACCTCTTCTTCATCTGCTCGAAGTTATCCGTTCCCTCCAGAGGTTTAGTATATCTAAGGCATCTCCTCGAAGCGCGATAGTTAGGTTTACTGCCTTCTCCTTATCGGACCAAGTATTCACTCTAGCGGCTGCTTCAAATTGTTTCACAAAATTGGACAACGATGTCTTTCCGTCGAACGTTGGAGCATTGACTCAGTCAAAACTACTAATATCTTCTATCGTAGAGAGTGTTTCTAGCTTGTAAGGATTTGTTTGCTCGGTCCTCTTCTCTTCCGCTGGCGTGTCTTGAGTTTTTGAATCTGTCATCTTTCTCACTAACTCCTTGATTTTCTCTTCCATCTGGTTTTCCATCATTGACATATTATTCTCAATACCCGATTTTAGTGACGAAATTTTATTTTCGACGTCAGCGGCAATGTCGTTTTTCATTGATAATATATCGGGAAAAATATTGTTCTTCATGACTGAAATCTCATGCATCATGGTTGAAATCTTCTCGCCCATACTAATAGATATCTTGTCCATGTTAGCAGAAATATCATTCTTTATGGCAGAAATTGACGAGATTGAGGTGGAAGCCTCGTCATAGAATAAAAATGTTTCTGGATCTAAGCCGTCATTTTCCAGTGCCATTTTTAGTCTTTCTTTCAATTCACACTTCTTACCGGACATTTTCAGCTCACGATTTTCCAATTCTGCCTTAAACACTGTCACTCTCAAATCACTTAGTTTCTTGGCCATGATTACATGATTATTAGTTTATATTATCCCACTTCTGACACCAATGTAATGTTTTTCTTATTTATTTAAACGTTTTCATTACGGGTGGGATAAATTTATACACACGTTATGTCTACTAACTTGATTTATTTGTATTCACTAATTTATATACACAGTATATTCACTTACAATAATTTATATATATATATATACTCCACTACTTAGACTATTTAGACTATTCACTTGTTCGCTGTTTATATCACGAGATCACTTTATAAACTGACTTCTCCCGCTGGTCGGTCCTTTATGTATTAGTGCCCTTTTCTACTAGATAATTCCAGATTGCGGCTTACGAATAAACAGTCGGCTCCCTGGAGTTTTCTGGATAAGACTGGTCACAAGAACAATGTCTTGATAAGATAGTCACAAAAAAATCATAAACAGTTTTAAGAAATCCCTGCGCATTCGCCAAAATTTTAACTTTTATACATGGCTTAGACAATATGTAATGTTAGATGGTTAGGAACCTCAAAAAAAACTGACCAGGTCAACTGGCCAATATTTACCGTGGAGGTGATTCCTATTAAAAAGTTGTCATACAGAAACAAATCATTCGTAGCCTAACTTACCCAGTCAACACGAAGAGGACACAAAAAAAATTAGGGCGACTAAGCCTAACAACGAAAACCAAACAAAACGTCTTTTCTCCATCGTTGGATTTTTATAAAGAACCTTTTCAACAAAAAACCAAATCCAACCAGCTTAATGTCATTTCAAGAAAAACTGTCAACTCGGAAAGAACATAGACCACCGATCTCAAATTCTATGACTCGGCCTGTAACCAATTGGCATTCCAGCTACCGCACCATAGAAATAATTCAACTGGTGGAGAAAACCCCACTCGACTCGCCGTCGCTACGTTCGTAATTAGTACTGACCTTCTAATTACTTGTATGTATTGCATCATTGCTACGGGCAAGTCTCATGCGATACAATATAACGCTCTGGTGGATGCATTAAGCTTGCAAGCCAATACACAAAAAAAGAAGAAGAATTTACTTGTGTCTCCCACCACTGACATTTGCTGATATTTTAATAACAAC
This sequence comes from Galeruca laticollis, assembly GCA_963921935.1. Taxonomy (NCBI): domain Eukaryota; kingdom Metazoa; phylum Arthropoda; class Insecta; order Coleoptera; family Chrysomelidae; genus Galeruca; species Galeruca laticollis. The sequence continues at coordinate 35,095,459 of OY998176.1, read as the reverse complement.
TAGTTAATTACAATTATTTAATATGTACAATGGAAAATCGAAAGAGGTAAGCACACATTTTATTCGTACTACTCATGACTGATACTCATTTTTTTTTAATTTCAGGTTCTTGAAATTAAAACAGATCTGAGAAGGTTATGTTATTTTAATAATCCTTTTGAAATGCACGGAGATATGGAAGATAAGAGTTTTGGACCTAATTACCAGTTATATGTTGTTGTAAATACCTCCAACTTTATAAGTATAATAAAACATAGAAGTGTAGTTAACTCGTTATTTATTTAGGTGTCTAAAATGAGTACGTTATATTTAAAATGCTACATCACAAAGAAGCTATTTTTCTACTTTGACGCTACAAATTAAATAATAGGTTTGTTCAAGCAAACAATCCGAAACAATTTCGGATAGTTTGATGGGTTATTATATTACGCAAGCCTGGTTTCATTTGGTACAATCGAAACAGCGAAGAAGACCATCCCCAGAGGCTACCGTAAAGAATACGTACCAGGGTGGACCGATGAATGTGAGCAAGAGTATCAGCGTTTCCTAGAGAGCGGGGACAGAGAAATTGCGGATGACTTAACGCTTAAAGTGGATGCGGCGCGGCGCGAGATGTGGACGGAAACTGTTGAAGGTTTAGATTTCAAAATATCTAGTAGGAAGGCCTGGTTACTTTTAAGAAAACTGGGCAGTGAACATAAAACAGCGAATACTGACAAAAAATTATCAGCGAATAAAATAGCAACACATATTGTATCCGTCTCCAGAACACCATAGGACAGAAACCACGCCACTCAAGTCAAAAATGAGCTCACGAAAGTAAAGACCTCTTGTGAAGAGCTGACCGATTTCTCTAGCCCATTCACTATTGACGACATAACAGAGGCTCTTAAGGATATTAAGTCTGGAAAGGCCCCAGGACCCGACGGGATCCACTCAGAGTTCCTTCTAAATTGCGGAAAATACACTAAGAAATGGCTAGCCATGTTCTTCACAGATATCATGGAGAAGGGTAAAATTCCTCACGCAATGAAGCAATCAAAAATCATTGCTATTTTGAAACCTGGGAAACCGGATGACGATCCAAAAAGTTATCGCCCCATAGCACTGCTGAGCATGATATATAAACTCCTAGAAAGAGTACTTCTCAATAGAATAGGGACTATAATTCTTGAGCGAGTTCCGATTGAGCAGGCTGGATTTCGACCAAAGAGAAGCTGCACAGACCAGGTTATGTCGTTAACAACGCATATAGAAGCAGGATTCCAAAAAAAGTTGAAAACATCGGCAGCTTTTATTGACTTGTCAGCAGATTATGATACAGTGTGGAGACACGGTCTCTTATATAAGCTCATACAAATAATTCCATGTGCAAGAACAATTAGACCTGTTGATAATATGCTCGCAAATAGAACTTTCCAGGTTAAACTCCACAATCAAATAAGCTCTTCAAAGATACTGAACGAAGGGCTACCACAAGGATCTGTTTTGGCCCCACTGCTCTTCAGCCTATACTCATCTGATATGCCGGAGACTAAATCAAGAAAATTTGGCTATGCGGACGATTGGGTCATAGCTACCAGACATCAATCTTCTGAGAAAACTGAAGAAACGTTAACAGTTGACCTAAGAACACTAGGAACTTACTTTCGCAAGTGGAGATTGAGGCCCAATCCTACTAAGACAGAGACGTCTTGTTTCCACCTCTGCAACAAAGACGCAGCCAGAGAACTCCAAGTTTACTTCGAGGGAAGACTCCTCCACCACAACACTCACCCAAAATATCTAGGAGTTACTTTGGATAGAACGCTGTCCGACAGAAAACATTTAGAAAACACAGCTGCCAAACTGCGAACGCGAAATAACATCCTTCACAAACTTTGTGGCACAACATGGGGCTCTTCTGCTAACACCTTACCCACCTCAGCAATTGGACTTGTTTATTCGGCTGCAGAACACAGTGCTCCTGTTTGTATAAACAGTGCACACACACATAAAGTTGATGTCCAATTAAATAATACCATGAGGATTGTATCTGGTACCCTGAAATCTACTCCCATGCACTGGCTTCCTGTGCTAAGCCACATACCCCCACCAGACCTCCGACGTAAAACTGCCCTCCTTCGTGAGTATGAAAAAATTCAAGAAAATCCGTTACTGCCTATACACGCCGACGTAAGCGACTTGGACAAGAACAGACTGCGTCCAGAAGACCCTCCATGAGAACCGCCAAAGAGCTGGATGCCTTAGAGTTTAATTCTGCACACTTTTGGGAACGAGAATGGAGAGACGCCTGTCCAGCCCACTGTAGAGATCTTCCTTGTATAACAGAGAAGCCACCTGCCTATGAGCAACCACGGAAAATATGGACTTCCATTAACCGAATACGCACTGGCCATGGTAGGTGCGGGGACTCACTCTACAAGTGGGGGAAAACACCATCTCCATCATGTGACTGCGGTGCGGCTAATCAAACAGTTCACCACATCGTGCCAGAAAAGAGCCTACAACGGCAATTTCAATGACTTCCTGATAGCTACCAAAGAAGCGATTGATTATATTTGTAAATTAGATGTTGGTCTGTAATTTGATACGTGTGTCATATACCTATATATTTATGTTTATGTTTTATATTTTATATTTTTATTGAATTAATTTATGTCATGTGTTTCTGTGCCATACGATAAATAAATAAATTTGGTTTAAAACAGTTTGGAATATTTTCCATGCTTAAACGTTATTTCAATTACGGTTTCTGTGTCAAGATATCGCTCGTACATACGTCAGTTTTTAGCTTGTGGACGTTTACGTTTCGAAGGTTTTAATGTGTTGGTTGATGTGTAACTTGTTTTGTGCCAGCTTTCATCAATGTTTGAATTGTAATCTGTGGTAACTGTATGCTCTATAAACTTGTGCGCCTATGATATGGTGAATACACACATTCAGTTGCTCCATTAAAATATCAATTTGCTGTTAGTATTAAATACTTGAATATTTTGAAAACGTTCTACGTCATTGTTAAAGTATTGCTGTTGTGATAATAATTATATAAATCAGTGAATTAAAAAGAGCATTTTGAACGAACTACTGTAAGTACCCATTATCAGTTGAAGTTTTTTCATTACATTCGTCAAATTTTGTGAAGGTCGGCGATGCCTAATAACTGCGGTCACTGTTCCAAGTTTGTCTCCGATCGAGAATCAGTACTTCAGAGTGACGGCTGCAAGCGACCACTACACATGGAATGTACGGGAATATCTGCGTCTGATCGCGTAACGCGTCAGAAAGTTCGAGGTTTGAGAATTCTGTGTATCTCTTGCGTGGCCAACTTGGGAAGTTTTCTCGACTTAAAGAAACTCTTTACTGATCTTAAGACTGATCTGCAGACAAAGATAGACAATCATATTGCTACTGTATAGTTTCGATAAATCAATATCATTCTGACGATGATATTGATTTATCGAAACAATTGTCAATTTTTTAAAATTTTCAATAACTTTTATTATATTGTGGAATTAAGTAGAGACCGTGAGTTTCAATTGAAAATACTAACCAATACTTCTTAGGGTTATGGTACTTTCCCACAGATTTTTCATATAAGGTAGAAAAAAACTAAAATGTAAAAAGGGGTACGATTTAGGCAGCCTTCCTCTATACAAATGACCAATTTTATGATTGGATATTGTTCCAGGCGTCTCAAATATGAACCCTATTGGTCACCAGAGCTAGTACAAAGAGTCCCAGAAGTTCAGATATACCACATTTTTGGTTACTTTTGGAGAAATTTGCACGATACACACTCCGAAGTATATAAGTGAGAAAAAGTTAGTTTTACTCTTTAAAACCATCAATTTTCTGTCGAGTTTCTACAACTTATTCACAGCCAAACTCATTTATTTTAAGTAACGTTTAGAGCATTCACCTTAAACACCGTTTTTACCGTACGTCTATGATGTACTGTGTGATTCAAAGTTCGACTACCATTTATACATGGTAAATATTTGCCTACTATAGAAAATAAGGTTGTTTTGGTTATTAAAACCAACATAGATTATATCATTATCTCATAATGTCGAAAATTATTTATCTTACATAGTATATATGCACTTTAATGCAATAATAATGATTAACTGATAAGAGCACTAACGAGATGCAAAATTTCTAAGTGAACAATAGATAATAATTTAGTAATGTGTGCTGCTGTAGGTACTGGATAATATGGTAAGTATATATTGCTTTCACTATTTGTTACATTTATGTACATCTAAACGATAATCGAATAACGAAATATACAGTGTGTTGTTATATATCAATTCATTCTATGCTTATGATTGATTATGTACAAGGAAATGAGTTAAGTTAATGAAAATTCCAAATCAAAATTGCATATTTTACATAAATGAAAAGGAAATTTAAAACGTTTTTAAATAATCCGACATGAGTTTAAGGAAAAAAACAGGGTGGGATATAGCCAGTAATGTACAATAAAAATTAGAGTATTACAATGGAACTTTTTGTTGGGGATTAAGATTACGATTTAAAAAAAAACAAAAAAAACTTCACTCAACGTTCAATATACTTGGATTTTCCAAATTATGAATAAAACGTATTATATTTATGAATTTCGATAAAGTCAAAGTTTTTTTAAAGAAATGAATAGAGACAGTTCCATTGATTTCATTACCCTACCGTCACCCCCAATCACTGGGACTACTTATACTCCACCGAATATCTTCTTCTTCTTCTTAAAGTTCCTATCTGCTCCGGATGTTGGCTATCATGTTGGCTATTCGAACTTTGTTAACAGCAGCTCGGAATAATTGTGTGGTTGATTTGTTGAACCACGTTTTCCAATTTTTCAACCACGATATTCTTCTTCTACCCACTCCTCTAGCTCCACATACCTTGCCTTGTAGAATCTTCTGTAAAAGGGTATATTGGCTCTCATTACGCATTATATGTCCAATATATTGTAGCTTTCGGGTCTTGACTCTCTTTAGGACTTCTTTCTCCTTTCCCATCCTTCTCATTACTTTGATGTTGGTTATTTTCTCCGTCCAAGGTACTCGTTGGATTGTTCGGTACAGCCACATTCCATATTCCTCAAGTTTTTTGGAGGAGTCCTCCGTAGGCGTCCATGATTCGACCCCATAGAAAAGGATCGAAAATACGTAACATTGCAGTAGGCGAATTTTCGTTTATAGCTGTAAGTCGTGACTGGTAAAGACTTCCTTCATCCTGATGAATGCTGTTCTGCATTTTTCCATACGCGTTCCTATCTCCACAAAATGGTCCCAGTCATAAATTATGTTCGTGCCCAAGTATGCGTATCTGTTGACTCTTTCTAAAGTAGTTTCGTCCACCAACAAAATTCCGCGGAAGTTTTGGTTCTTACTGATTATCGTGAACTTTGTCTTGTTGGTGTTTATTTCCAAACCATATTGTCGGCTGTATGTTGTAACACTGTCCATTAGGAGTTGTAAGGAAGCTAGGTTGTCCCCAAAAATAACGGTTTTATCTGCATACCTTATATTATTCAATCGTTCTCCGCTTAGCAGGATTTTAGCTCCAATGTCTTGCAGGGCTTTCCTGAAAATGCATTCCGAGTACAGTTTAAAAATTAAAGGAGATAGTATGCATCCCTGTCTCACACCACGTAATATGTGTATCTCTTCTGTTGTCTATTTGTCTACCCTGACATAAGCCCTCTGATTCCAATAGAGATTGCTGATGATTTTGAGGTCCTTCCCGTCCAGGCCAACTTTTTGCAGAATTTCCATCATTTTCGTGTGCCGTACTTGATCAAACGCCTTCCTTTAGTCCATAAAACATGCGTAAACTTTGCAGTTGATATCCTTGCATCGCTGAAACAGCACCTGGACAAGAAATAGAGCTTCCCTAGTCCCCACAGTACTTCTAAAGCCGAATTGAGTCTCAGACATCTATTCCTCACACAGTTTAAATATCCTATTGTGAATAATCTTCAGTAAAATCTTCAGCAGATGACTCATCAAGCATTTTGTTCGAAACTCGGTACATTTCCTAGCATTAGGCTTCTTGGGGAGAGTAATAAATTGAGACCTCAGCCATTCCGTTGGTATAGATCACATTGAACACTTTTGTAAGCCACTTTAGATTCTTACCTTTGATCAGCTTCAATATTCCAGCAGGAATTCCGTCGGGGCCCAAGGCCTTTTGATCTTTTGCATTTTTCAAGGCTGCCTGCACTTCTACCTCTAAGATTGGGGGACCATCTGTTTCTTCGATATTGGTTTGCACCGTTCTCGCGTCATCAAATAGTTGTTTAATGTATTCTTCCCAGGTTTGCTCAATTTCCGACTTCTCTACTATAACTCGACAATGGTTTTCCTTAAGTACATTAACTGTTCTTCTCTTCACTGTTCCCGCCATTTCCTTTTTCTTTTTGTGTCTATTAAAGTTACATTTAGCTTGACATTATTCGATTTCCATCAATTTTTCCAATTTCTTTTTTCCCTTGGCTGCTCTTATTTTCGCCCTTATTTCTTTTTGTATGTTCAAGTATTCTCTTTTATTATTTTTATACAATTTCCTCTTTCCCACTAGTTCTAAGATCTCATCCGTCATCCAAGATTCCTTCATCCGTTTGTTAGGCTTTAAGTACTTTTCTTTGACTGTATGTAAATTTTCTTGAAGCATCTAAAGGTCTTTTTCTACATCTCTATCGTTTTCCTGTTCTTCTATCTCTGTCAAGAGTTCGCTTTTTACCAAATTACTTGTGGTTCTGTCTTTCAGTTTTCTGTAGTCGTATCTCCCTACACGTGTTTTCTCTACCGTGTTTAACCTGATTCCCATCCTTCCTATTAGCGGGTTATAAACCGACTGTACATCTGCTCCTGAATAGGTTTTTATGTTTTTGATGCTGTTTCTAAATCTCTTATTAATGAGTACAAGGTCTATCTGATTCCTAGTTTTCCCATCATTCGATTTCCACGTAAACAATCTTCTAGGATGGTGTTGGAAGAATGTATTGGCAACAATCAGACCATGTTCCGCTACGAATCCACTTAGACTGTCGCCACGTTCGTTTCTCACGCCTAGTCCAATGTGTTCCCCAGTGCTACCTTTCCCGTGCTTGGCATTGAATGATGTTTATATCATGCTGTGTCAAGGTTTTGATTATATCTGATTTTGCTTGTAGAACTGGTCTACGTCCTCGTTGCTGTAGTCTGTAGTGGGAGCATAAATTTGGATGAGAATAACATTCACGGGCCTTGCAATAATTTGTAGAAGAGCTATCCTCTCTGATATTGGCACAAAGTTGGTAACACACGTTGCAATTTGTGTGTGCAGTATAAATCCAACTCCATGTTGGAAAATGTTGTTTGCTGTAATATACAGAATATTCCTCCCCATTGCCATTAGTTCCGTACCCGGCGATCTCATCTCACTAATGCCTAAAATCTGCACTTTAAGTAGTTTCATCTCTCGAATTGTGTTTTGCAGCTTTCCAGGCTGTCCTAGTGTTCGCACATTCCATGTACCAAATATCAATCACGGTCTCCAACTTTACCTTTCTGTTCATCTTTTCTTACTATTAATCAAAACATTCCCTCCCGGAGATTCAAATGAGAGACTATATCCGAACATTTTAAATTTTGTCTTGATCATAGCCATCGTGATAATACTAGGGAAAACTCTAATGGGTCCTTAATGTGTTAGGTTCCCATTTGCCTACCACATCCTTATGCCGTTAATCTTTTTCTGATTGTATTATTATATCTACCTTCACCCCTTTATACCCCCCTGCCACCAAATATAGAAAAAGAGAAAATGAAAAAGTGAAAGTTGCAAAAACCAGCAATTTTTACGAGTTGAAACTTGAAACGATGATAATAATGTGCATGTGAGCAAAACATTAGTGTCAGTGAAAACTGCCCCTAAACATAAATACAAAGGTACTTTCAAAATTAAGACAATTATCAAAAAAACAATGAAAAAATAAAAACATTATTGAAAGCTATTAAACAAAAAACAGTTTTTAAGAAAAGTGACTGGGAAACGAAAGCTAATGATAACGTCGAACCACGTTACAATGCAGACATTATAGACACACTGTCGCCCTCATAATATACGAAAGAAATGAACAGAATAAAAAATGAAAATCTAGAGTTAGAAATCTAAAAATATAAACTATCATAAACTTGTATATATAGACAACGAGTTAACAGTGGATGATAGCATGGATTATATAACTTTATTAGTACACCAAACACAATAGAAACTATGAGTATATCTAAAATTTCTTAAGAAACGCTTGACGTGGAGACACTAGCAAAGTTTACCGAACTTACAAGACCAGTACAAATGCAGAGACCGTAGAATTTGAAAAAGAAAAGTGTATTGTACCAAAAAAATGTATAGAAGATAATGAAACGTGTATAAGAGAGAACAAAAATTGTATTGAATACAAAAATGTCATAACCAAAAGCGACACAGCTAATACAAAATCGTTAAACGCGGAACTTTACATCAATTTGTGCAGAGATAACTAAATTAATAACACATCGATGCTAGACAAATATATTAAAAACATCAAGCCAACCAGAAGGAAGATGGAAGAATATTTCATATGATGAAGCAGTCGACAATCCGAAATTATCACCTGAGGTTCTGATAACCACCGTTACACATGCGCAAATTCACAAACCGGGCATATGAACCTATGCATAGGAAATGGTGAATGAGTTAGTAACAAAACAACAACCACTGACGCTTTCACATCTCAGTATGACAAAATTTTCAAGAAAGCACAAAAACTAAATATGCATAAACAACAGGACGACATAAATGCGATAAGTACCCCCAAGCCTATGTAGATAAGGGATGTGACACCCACAGGGTTTTAAGAACCCAGAAAATTCACTACATTGAACCAAATTCTCAATCACACAAAGATTACACAAACTCACATAAATACGCACAATACCTACCAATTGTTGTCTGAACTCTCCTAAGATGAGGCTCGCACACAAAACTGCAGTAAAAAGAAATGGGAGAAAATCAATTTCAAGAAATTCTACCCCTCAGACCACAGCACTGACGATGACGGAATCCACTCATAAAAAAACTTCAAGAAAAATAGTACGTGTCCCCCAATAGTGATAGATGACAACGTATCTCACCATAGAGACATGGTGAAAAAGTTCTACTTCTTCTTTCTTATATGTAAGCACAATTTGCTTGTTTTTCTTCGTCCCTTTGTTCGCTATAGTCCACTGTAAGATTTTCACTCCATCGTTTGCGAGGTCTTCCGATGTTCATCCATCCCATTGGTGACTTATCCCTTGTTATCGTTACCAACCTGTCGGGTGTCATGCGGCTAATATGCTCATTCCCTTCTCCCTTCCTTTGCAGGATCCATTCACTGATATTATCAATTTTACATGCTCTTCTGATATCCTCACTCCTCTCTCGATCTAACAGTGTTTTGCCTACAATCCTACGCACTACTTTCATTTCTGTTATCTCCAGTATTTGTTTCGTATTCGAGGTATCTGATCTGGTTTCCGCAGTGTATGCTAGAATGGGTCTAACAGCTGTTTCATATATTCTAGATTTAGCCTCTATTCCTATGTGTTTGTTGCTCCATATAATATCATTAAGGCGAGCGGCTGTTCTCGATGCTTTCATGGCTTGCCCTCTCACCTTCGTCTCAACATCACCGTACCCGGATATTTCTGTCCCAAGATACCTAAATTTCATTTCCTGCTGTACAATATTGTTGTATATTTCAAGTTTACATCTAATTGGTGTTCTAGATGTGGTCATGCATTTTGTTTTTGACACTGATATATTCATTCTGAACTTCTTTGCTGTTGTGTTGAATCTATGCACTAGTCTTTGTAAGTGGTCCTCGTTTTCAACTAAGAGTACAGCGTCGTTGGCGTAGCATAGTATTTTGACTTCTCTGTGTCCCATTTTGTACCCTTTCCGTTTGCGTACCTGCATTATTATTTCATCCATAGTGATGTTAAAACAGCATGGGACTGAGAGAGTCTCCTTGTCGGATGTCATTATTTAATTCTATTTTCTCTGATAATTCACCCTCTATGTTAGCTTGGGTCGTACTGTTCTGATATATATTTTCAACTGTTTTACTGATGTTTTGAGGCACTTGTCTATCGTAAAGCAATTGTATCACATCCTCCAGCTGTATGCGATCGAACGCCTTCTCTAGATCGATTAAACACATGAAGGCTGGGCGGTTATATTCGATCGACTTTTCGGTTATTTGTCTTATGATGAACACCGCGTCCGTGCATGATCTTCCTGAGCGGAATCCTCGCTGTTCGTCTGCCAAGGTGATGTGCTCATTAATTTTATTTGTGAGGATTTTTGTTGTTAATTTTAAGGAAGTCTAGAGGAGATTGATTCCTCTATAATTAGCAGGTACCTACTTGTCGCTTTTTTTTAATAAGAGAGTTTTCTATGTTGGTATAAGAGTTTGTCAATAAGCGTTTTCAGTTATTCGATCAGACACTCTCCTCCATACTTCAACATATCATTGGTAATACCATCGGGTCCTGCGCTTTTCCTGTTTTTTAGCTTATTCACAGCAGATTCTATGTCTTCCCTGCTCACATATATGTCGTCGTTAATCATTATTTCAGGTGTGTTAAGTTCATTTCCAATGTTCTGTTTCTTGTATAAGAGCAATGTGAGAGGAAAAGAAGAGCTTTTGTAAATTACAGATCAACACAGTTTCCTTGGAGGATTACAGACCCAGCAAACACAAAAACATATTGAATACATATATGTTACATATTTTTTGAAATATAAAAGTCACAGTTATATAAATCTGAAGTCACAACTAGATCATATTTATGTGTTAAATACTGACAAAGACCGGCACAGCTAGAGAACAATAATGATATAAGAAATACATATTATAAATTATATCTCAAATATTTCCAAATCACTATGTAATATATATGTAAAAATGAGATAATATCTAGAGAATATTTATGTATTAAATATTACATAATATAGATGTAACAAAAGTTACATAATTCTTCTTTTACCTCACCCCTTACCTAAAATATTTTATTTCATTGGATCTATGAAAAAAGTGAGTGAAATTCTTAATTTATAATAAATTCAGAAAAATCTGTTGAAACATTTATCATAGATGAAATGAAATAAAATATTTTAAGTATTGTTGATGGCCAAAAGATTAAGGAACTATTGTTACTATATTATTCAATACCTACCTTATGAATATTTCAAACTTAAAGCAACTTAATACAATTTAATATTTATATATTGTAAATGGTATTTATCTATCTTTGGAATTTAGTAGCTGGTGCTTAGTTACTAAAAAAACAGCAAATAGATGCATATAAGTAAATTTATTTTATTCAAATAAAAAAGAGAAACTAGAAACAAAACACCTAATGACAAAAAATATTGCAAAAATAAAAATATTCAAATAATAAATGATAATAAAATATAAAGAAAGAATGTAAAACAAATGATTATTCAAAAACAAAACAATAATTAACCACGGAAAATATTCTCTTAGAAGACTTTTCGAGGTCCACTTGTAAGCGAGTTGGCAATATTAAGGGATATTATCCATTGTTTTGGAGGGTTACAGTTTCGCCCTTCTCTTCCCTCTAGAGTCTCTTTACTTAGCCTTATCCACACCAAGGTGATTTTATCAAAATCAGTGCATGTCATATATTAAACTGTTTCAGCAAAGTTTCTAAAAATGTAGGTGTATATATTAATTATATTAAATAAACAAATCATATAGTAACAATACCTTGAAATAACTTATTTGATTTTAAGTTTCTTATTTTGTAGTTATTTCTATGTCCTAACCATGAGTGAGATGTCTCTAAATTAAGTATTTCTGGTTCACCGTCACCATTGTAAGATTGTACTACGTATCGTTTTTCTGTCTTATTGATAAATCACAGAAGTCCTTCAACTTTTTTCGTTTTAAACATTTATTTTGCCTAAAATTATATTTTTATTATTCTAAGTATTCAAATTTAAATAACTTTCAACAGATAAGTGTTAATTAATCCATTTCAAGATATTTTGTCTTGACTTACTACCTATGGTCAGAGGATTGAAGATGTGTATTTTATTTGATATTATTACAAAATCTACTTGAGCCCTAAGTGCATACCTGGGCGGCGGTAGTTGTTTCGTATTAATGAATCCCTACAGAGGGAATTATTGTTAAATCATGTCTAAGTTGTAAGGTAAAACGAAAATATTATCTTGAAAAGTACTTTAGTGAGATAGGTATAATGTGATTTGTAATTGTTCAGTTCATTGTACATTTTAATATAGTTAACCGTTTTAATACGTTTGTTAAATAATCTTTTGTAAACGACAATGAACGGCTTCATCGGCGATGCCCATTGCCTGTTGAAAATAATAATAATAACACTTACATGATGTGTTCTCCATTCCTCTACAAACAAAACTAAAAACAAACACACAGACAAAACTAAAGAAAAACCTTTTAGAACGTTATTATACTTACTTGCAGGTATGTGAGCAGATCGACTCGTGACAATTTAAAGGTTATAATATTGAAGAGCTTTCTCCGTTTTCTTTCGAAATACACTAGACGAGGTTCGTAAGAAATACATATGAAATATATAAAATATTTTATGTAACAAATTTTACATAATAAATATATATACAAAAATTTCATATTTATGTAGCAGAGAATTTACATCTTGAATACATATAAAATTAGATATATCAAATATATAAAGCATTTTATAATATAAATATTGAGAATATATAACAAAATTTATAAGGATTTTGTTACATAAATACTACATAAAAAATATATAAACGTTTTATATAAAAATAATTCCTCCCCTGTTATATATTTTTATGTAACATATACATTTGTGTTTGCTGGGGAGAGTATAAGAAAATTTGAAACATCACCAATACGTTAGTGAGACATGTCAAGAACAAACACTGGGAAGCTTTCTCGAAGAAGATGGAAAGCGACTTCTACGGACCCCAAAAACAGATATGGCGGCTGATAAGGGACCAGAGATTAACAGTAACCGTATACCGAAAGAGGATTGGGTAAAATATCTGTAGGAATTATACAAGGTGAATAAGTTAAAAAAGGAAATCCAAAATCCATTTGAAATAAAGACCGCAGAGCAAATCAAAATGCCAAACCAACCCCAATAAATTATTTCCCTGCCCCCCTCCATCAAAAGTTAACCCCTGGACCAAAAACATTAGCAATAACGCAGATCCCTCATCATCCTCTCCAAAAACACCCCCCAGACTACCCCTTAAAATGTTCACCCACCACCCCTATGAAACATAACCATCAGCCAACACAACAGCACTAGTACAGATATTAATAGATTTACAGAGCTGAACAGCATATTCAGAGAATTTCACTCCTTAGTCAACTTTGATGAACTGACAGGACCTAATACAAGAAATGCGAAAAGCCACAAATGAAATGGAAAAATTCATGATTTATAACTTAATTTTTTATTGGGATCGACAACTATGACATCTTAGGAAGGTAGATGGTAAAACAGGATTTGAAAAAAGATATAATCTTAAAATAATTTTCTGCAATATGGAAGGAGTTTTCCAATTTTTTTTGGGATAAGTGTAGGAATATAGTTTTTCTACGCCCATGTCTGTAAACGTCAAAAACTGCACTGTCAACATTCCTTGTAAATGACATTTAACAATAACATGCACGTAATGAGAACTCATAACATACACGTGCGTTTTGAGAAGAAAGCTTAAATTTCGTGGTTTAATTAAATTACAATCAAATTTTTATTTACGTAAGACTTTATTTGGTCTATTTACACAAATTTAGTCAATTAAAAAACATGAAAACTTTTAGCATTAGCGAGATATATTTAGGATTGAAAGAGTGATACCCCTAAATGTAGGCAGCATATTATGCAATTTCTTTAAAAATAGGACACGTTTTCTTAAGTAGCATGCTATGAAAATAAATGTCATGTCATTTATATTGTCAATCTCTTGAACAAAATATAACTGTATCCAAACATTCTCTCTACTTTATCTACGAATATGTCTGATAGTAGTGAAAGTGATGAAATGATGAGCACTCCACCGGAGATTTTAGAAAAAGCTAAAGCAGCCACACATAATTTGTTACCGCTTAAGTCCAAAGAAAGTTACGAAATTACATATCAAAAATTTATGGATTGGCGACACAAGCATAACGTTAAATCCTTATCGGAGAATGTGTTACTTGCGTATTTTGAAGAAATATCAAAAACTATGAAGCCATCTTCTCTATGGGCCATTTATTCGATGCTAAGAACTACACTAAACATTAATAATAACATTAACATAGCAAATTATCCAAAACTAATCGCCCTACTGAAGCGGAAATCGGATGGTTTTAGAAGTAAAAAATCGAAAATCCTTTCTACAGAACAAATTAATAAGTTTCTGAAAGATGCCCCAGACGATAAACATTTGTTGTCAAAGGTAAACAATTAAAATATTGTATAATTATCATCACATAAAAATAAGTTTTTGTTTTTTTGTTTTCTGTTTTCAGGTTATCCTCATTATTGGATTAAGCGGGGCTTGCCGTGAACAAGAACTTAAAAATATAAAAATGGGACACATTCAGGACACGGGAAAATCCTTGATAATTGATATTCCAGATTCTAAAACTAAAACGAGTCGTTCATTTGTAGTACCAGAAACGTTTTATATCACATGTCAAAAATACATGAATTTGCGTCCTGCTGGAATGGAACTTCCTTTATTTCTTAATTACAGAAATGGAAAATGCATAAAACAGGTTGTGGGGATGAACACAATCGGTAATACACCACCTAAAATTGCTGAATATCTTGAGCTACCGGAACCAAAGCAATATACTGGCCATTGTTTCAGGAGGTCATCAGCTACTATGTTAGTTGATGCAGGAGGTGATATGCTATCATTAAAAAGACTTGGTGGCTGGCAATCTTCTACAGTAGCGGAAGGCTATGTGAATCAATCTCTTAAAAATAAAAATGACAACGCATTACGAATATCGGAGGCAATTACCAATTATCAATGTTCGTCTTCTGATGTACCGAGCAGTACTACAATTATAAATAGCCGTTCATCACCCTTAAATAATAAGGCACAATCAATTTACAATAATTGTTCAATTGTTATTAACAACTATTATAATGAAGTTTGAATGATTACGTTGTTTTTTATTTAATGGAAGAAAATGAATGGGCGTAGTAAAAGTATAGTACGTTACACGAGTTGTAAACCCATTACGCACTTATGTAATTTATGCACTCGCCGCTGCGCGGCTTTGTGCATAAACTTTTTCATTTTGTGCGTAATGGGTTACTCACAACTCTTGTTACGTAATATACTATTATTTACAACCATATATGTAATGCTGTCATTACTAACGTCATTGAAGGTTGGGAAGTGGCACATTACACACTGTAACGATCCAAATTTCACAATAGCTTTATAACGATTTACTAAGTACTTATATGTAAATTAGTTGCAATTTATTTTGAGGATCAGGTAATTCGTATTTTAAACTGAATAAATAGGTTACGTCTCGCTTATGTGCTATTGAATACATATCGTTAATTGTCCTTAGTTTCATAGATTTCCCTATACTTTTCAAAGGGCTTTCGTTAATTCAAAGTGGTTTATAATAAATAAGTTTTGTTTACTTCTAAGTTTGACAATCGAGTTTATGCTTCTTCTTTTCTGTTTAACGTTCGTACGCATTGGAACGACTGATTTGCAGAGACGCGTTTGGCTGTTGTATTCGAGTGCGGTGATGGTGTGTATTTGCGTTACCGGTTGCCTATGTCGTTACGTTTTGTTCGATTGAGGGTGGATTATAGACTTTTGGGGACTAAAAGAATTATCTTTGTCGACTTGACTGAGACTTATTTACCGGACTTGACTACAGATTATTGTTTACTCGATTGTGGCGTACCATAGAACTGCTACGTACCATAGAATTGGTAGTGACAGATGTATGGCAGACCTGATTTTTGACCTAGGTCTTGTCAACAATCTGGCGTTTTTTTTGAAAAAAAAAGGAAGTGAAACCTCGCAACGTGGTTTTTGAATTTTGATTGGGAAAATTGGGTGATCCAGGAGAATCTGTGTGTTCATCGAACATCCCGTTTAGGGGATTAGATTTCCTGCTCACATTATTCCTTGTGTACTAGCATTTTATGGAGTTTGAGGTATTTTTGGAATTCGGTACTTTTAAGCAAGGATACCCAGTGAATTGGGGATTAAACTATATTTTCCTGCTCCAAGCTACGAGATTGAGGATTCATATAGTGAATTTGCTTGGACTTTTCTTATTGTATGGAGCTGTATTGAAGATAGAACCATACTGGATATATGGGACGTTTGCTGGTCATTTAGGCCGGTTGTTTTTAGTGAAGACCCTTCAGTGGGAAGGTATGTACACATGTACAACAGTATTTTCCTAATAATGTAATGAAACTTTTTTAAATAGCTTATTAAAATTTTCCACATGGTAATTGATTTTTTTTGTATTATTTTAAGGGTTCTTTTGTGGGAGCTGCATTTTCCTTTGGGGAAGCTATGTTCGTTTGGGGAAGGTTCGTCCTCCGATGGAAGATTTGCTGAATGTATGGTAGCTATAGGCATTCAAACTCATTCTCAGACTTTGGGCTTTCCAATGTGTTTAAACTGCCAATTTGGAGGAACAGTACTAAGATAAGTTAGATTTAATCGTTAGTAATTAGGTTGTATATATTTTTTTTACTTGCACATATAATATGTTTAAATGCCCACGGTATTTTGGGGATTAAACTATATTTTCCTGCTCCAAGCTACGAGATTGAGGATTCATATAGTGAATTTGCTTGGACTTCTCTTATTGTATGGAGCTGGATTGAAGATAGAACCATACTGGATATATGGGACGTTTGCTGGTCATTTAGGCCGGTTGTTTTTAGTGAAGACCCTTCAGTGGGAAGGTATGTACACATGTACAACAGTATTTTCCTAATAATGTAATGAAACTTTTTTAAATAGCTTATTAAAATTTTCCACATGGTAATTGATTTTTTTTGTATTATTTTAAGGGTTCTTTTGTGGGAGCTGCATTTTCCTTTGGGGAAGCTATGTTCGTTTGGGGAAGGTTCGTCCTCCGATGGAAGATTTGCTGAATGTATGGTAGCTATAGGCATTCAAACTCATTCTTAGACTTTGGGCTTTCCAATGTGTTTAAAGTGCCAATTTGGAGGAACAGTACTAAGATAAGTTAGATTTAATCGTTAGTAATTAGGTTGTATATATTTTTTTTAATTGCACATATAATATGTTTAAATGCCTACGGTATTTTGTCTGTGAGGGTGCAGAAATTACCTCTTAACGTTATTTTTTTTCTTAACTATCTGAAGTTGACAGATTTCTCTCCCGCGTCGCTCGCCTTGGTACCAACGCACCGACTGCGCAGTTCAAACGTCTTCAAAGTGCTTACGTAATTTCTTACCTAAAGATTTATTATTTTTTTTGTATGACTAATTGGGATTGGGATTAAATGGATTTCACTTACTCATGTAACTATTCTCAAGAAATGGGAATCTGTAATAATAATACCTAGGTAAATTTGGTTACAACCTGTCAAATATTATTTTTTAAACTTTTCTGTAAAATTGATATATGGTTATGAAATTTACTATTGTTTATGATTGGTATTTTTATGGCTTATGATATTGTAGTCTAAATTTCGTACCAGGGGTAATAAACAAGTGCCAGTTCGAGGTTAGTCCTTTTATTTTATCTTTCTCTTGCTAGGTTAGAGATTGTGCGTACTTATAGGCCTGGCATAGAATGGAAATCTAGCTGGCGCCCTTTTTGTACATTTTTATAATATTGTGGATTCCCAGGAACATTTGACTCGATCCACGACCGTCTCCACTCGAGCGAAGCCGAAGGCCGTAAAGGTTGAAGACCTGGGACAACCAAGGATCCTCACCAACTGTTATTTATTTTTAAAGAGTAAATTGGTAGGTTACAACACCTCTACTTCTCGCCCTCATTTCCCGCCCTCATTTCATCTATTCTAGATAAATATTTTTTATATTTAAAAAATTAACATATTTTTTTTACAAATTTTATAATACCAGCCTGTCGTACTTCTGGTGGGGTACAATCCATGGTTTTCAATTTATAATTCGCGAATTCAATATCCAACTTTATCTGACATTTATTGACTTTATCCGACATTTACTCATATTGGTAACAATATATCTACTTGATTAGTCTGAGAAACCGCGTTCTTGGTAATTCGTCGTTAAATGTAATATTTTAGGAATGTTCAGAACGAAACAGAGATTTATTAATTTTGATCGAAATATGATGGTTGTAAATAAAATAGTATAGAAACCTCCGTAGGAAATTTCATTCCTGTCTCGAGATCATAGCTAACCTCGACGCTTTGCGTCTCGGTTAACTAACTGATTTCACGACAGGAATGAATCACTTCCCACCTCGGTGTGTAATATACTACTTTATATTTGGGGAAAGGGAATATCTTTTTTGCTGGTGCATATTAGTACATAAGAAGCGGATATCGTTGCCATATATTTTTTTCGGAAATTGTCATTGGGGGGACGACGACTTCACTCTGAATAATAAGGTTTAACTAACTTAGGGAGGGGGGAATTTTGTTTGTGTCGGTTCATTAGGAGTGTACTTCACTGCCCTATACTTTTTTCTTAAATTGTCGTTTGGGGGTGCTAAATTTCTGACATGTCTAACGACATCCCCTCTCAGGGGAAGGATCTAAGCTACAACTTAAAAAGTAGCCGAGTAATGAATTTTGGAGAAAACTGCATTTTGGCCGGTTTTTCCCGATTTTCCCCTAAACTAACGGTCCGATCGAGTTGTTCGACCTCTTATTTTTTTTCATGATTTTATTTTCTACAATTTATCTTTTGACGTCATCATGATTACCCTATTAGTTTTAATTTTATAAGCAACATTTAAAAAAAATCTTTTACATAAAATTGTTAATGACAAAGTTATGAATAATAAAGTCACGTTTTACATGAAAACATCTCTTAAGCTTATCCTCATTATGTTTCATTTCACTTCTCCAATTTTTCTGAGAATTCTTGCCTGCTGCTCTTATTTTCTTCTTTTAAGGGTATGAACCTTTCCACACAATAATAAACTAAAACTTCTATTAATCGAGTTTTAAGATTGTCTTGTGAATTATCTTCCAGATATTCTCGAGTCTTTTGAAATGTTCCATCTGATGACGAGTATTCATAAAATTAGCACAATTGCACATTTCTTTATGTATTGTATGTATTGGAAAATCAATGTATACGTTCTATCATATTTTTGAAATTCAACATTGAACCGTATTTGCGGCTTACAGATATCTTACCATGAATCTTAATCATTTATTCAATTGAAAATTACGCCAATAATTATTATCCTACAATATCTATGTTTATATATGTTTCGAGAACACAAAAATCGCTACTCTCCTACCAAAAGACAGCCATAATAGATTAGAATTGACGGAGATATCAATTATTCGGATACATCGAATTTTCCAGTTTTTCCAAATTTGCTGCGTCTCTAATAAATATCAGATCACTAAGATCCCTCGATTTTTTTCAATACATAGAAAAATGAGAATATAAACAAGTTTATTTAGGAAATTTTTAAATGTTTTCTTATTTCAGAATATCAAAGGAAACTTCATTGGTGCTATATTCTCAACTATCGTTATTTTTTGTTTTTCAATATCGGTAGTTGATACTGAATCAGTATTGTTGAAAAAGATAACGGTTAGAACAAAGAGAGAACTTATCAAGGAACCTTGTTGTGTTATGCCGTTATGCACGAGTAATTACCGATGTTTTCAAACCATAAGCTGCGGACATCTTTGCAATAAACGACAATTTTTTGACCAAATGTGAGTAGATTTTAATTTTAAATGGAAAAAAATGAATATCTTTTCAAAATTGTATATTTTGCTGTATTGATTCATTTTTGGTGAGAAAAATTATAAGGTAATTAAGACAATAACAATTTTTTAATGATATAAAAGAGTAATGAAAAAAATGGGTGAATTGATATAACAAATGGATTAATGATGGAGGGCAAATTAATATAAACATAATGAAAATTAATACCACATGTGCAAATTAGCAACAATAATTCTTTATTATTAGACCACCACCACAAGAATATATTCTTCTTCCACCACCATTACGAAAGATATTAAAAAATGGATACCATCTTTATAAGTTCGAAGTCATAATTAATGTTTTTAAAAACTTTTATTTCAAAGTAATTCACAATATTTAGATGTTTTCACTATGAAATACAAAGTCATTCTCTTCGATTTAATTATCATTAACAATAATGAAAGTTCGTATTGCTGAAACAGCAATATAACGACCTCCTTGGAATAAAACAATAAAACAAAACAATTTCGCTTATACAGGTAAATTTATATACCATAACTCCTCCCTCCTCAAATGGAGCTCAAGGGCGTAAGGGCGATGGAGCTACTTGAGTGATATCAGGACTAGTGGTCTTCTTTCTTGTAGAAACATTCAGTAAGTCTTTTCTTAAATCTGTATGTACTGCAAAATATTAATGTTAATATCATGATGCTACTAAGTCCATATTTGGATGTTTTGGCGAAGTCGAGTTTCTTCTAACGGGACTTCATCTTTTTCTTGAAGGACCATATGAAGAAGTTTGTCTAAATGAGTTTTTTATCTTCAACTTTTGAACGTTTATTATTGGAAACGAGGCTTGAATATTTTCTTCTAGCATCAGAGCGTGTCCTGTCATGGTACTTTTTTCGTTAGAGTATGATACAGATGAAGTTTCAATTTGACAGCTGGATGGAACGATAAAAAGATAAGTGCCATGTAGAATCGAATTTAAAAACATCCTTATGCACAGTTTCGAATGGTTTAGTAGATGTGGGAGTTAATTGTAATTCAATTAAAGGTGGGTGTCTTTCATATTCCGCTTGTTGACATATGTTACAATTATTACAAGTTTTAACATCTTCATTTAATTTGGGCTAAAAATATTCATTTTTCAGTTCTTGAATAGTTACAATTATACATCTGAGATTTGTGATGCCTTCGTGACAAGTTTTTATCAGATTCTGTTGCTTGTTTTGATTGATTACATCAAAAAGGAGAATATTTGACTCAAGTACCTAATTTGTGAGCAGAATGTTTGAAAATGTCTGGTATGAATCTGCTCATATTTTTATAAAGAGTTTCGTTGTCATCATTTTGAAAGGAAATTGGGTATTGTTTTCTTTGAGAAATTTTATGATTTGATATTTAAAATATTCATAAGTAACATATAATTACAATCTAGTTCTAACATTGTTATCAAAATGCTTTTTTATTTCTGGATGAGGGTTTTTATCTACCTTCATTATAACAATTTAATTAAGAAAATTATTAAGAGGTATATCTGTAATGTGTATTCCTTCTTGGATTGTATGAATTGTTTCCATGTCACTATCAGGATCAGGATCTATTTGGGCGATCATAGAGGAATTGTCCAAATCGGGAGGTTGGTTAACGTTTTCGTTAAATTCTTTCATGTATTCAAGAAATGGTGTACTATTGCACTATTGCCACTTTATGCATCACTCATTTAAATATGCCACTTACCAATATTTGATTTTATTATTTCCTTGGTTATTATTTTTCTGCCCAAACTATATAATATGCGAGAAAAGTATTGGTTTACCCTAAAAAAAGTTGGAAATTTGGACATTTTTTGGGTTATTTTCACGTTTTCCACATAGAACAACACGAAAAAACGGTTTTTAGAAAAAAAATCCTGTGTGTATGTCGTCGTCGTCGTTGTCGTTGGCCACTTTTCGTAACATGGTCTTGTTAGCACGATACAGCCTCCAGAGTGCAGCATGTTACCAATTTAATGACTGAATATTGTTCAGGACATATCACAGACAAACCCTATTTATTTTCAGCTCACCAGATCCAGTACCACGGGTGCTATGGTACTAGAAGTACGAAATTTTTATAATTTTTGGAGAAATTTATGTTTGTTAACACGATACAGCCTCCGGAGTGCAACAAGTCACAAATTTTATAATTGAATATTGCCCAGGACATATCAAAGATGAACTCTATTGATTTTCAGCTCACCAGAGCCAGTATAACGGGTGCTGTGGTACTTGAAGTACGACATTTCAGTAATTTTTGGAGAAATATCAGTTTGTTAGCACGATACAGCCTCCGGAGTGTATACAAAGGACCAATTTTATGATTGGATATTGTTCAGAATGTCTAACAGATGAACTCTATTGATTTTCAGCTCACTAAAGCCGGTACAACGGGTGCTATGGTACTTGAAGTTCCAATTTTTTGTCATTTTTGGAGAATTTTTAATAGTGTTTTAAATGGAACTCACGGTTTCTAGTTAATTCCACAATATAATAAAAGTTATTGAAAATTCTAAAAAATTGACAATTGATTCGATAAATTTTTAGTTTGTTAGCACAATACAGCCTCTGAAGTGTTCACAAGTGACCAATTTTATGATTGGATATTGTTGAGCGTGTCATATAGATAAACTTTATTGATTTTCAGCTCGCTGGAGACAGTACAACGGGTGCTATGGCAATGGAAGGGCCACATTTATGGTAATTTTTTGAGAAATTTCGGTTTGTTAGCACGATACAGCCTCCGGAGTGTATGCAAGTGACCAATATTATAATTGGATATTCTTTAGTGTGTGTCATAGATTAACTGTATTAATTTTCAGCTGACTAGAGCCAGTACCACGGGTCCTATAATTCCAGATATACTACATTTTTTATTAATTTTTGAGAAATTTTGATTTGTTAACACGATACAGCCTTCGAAGTGTATACAAATGACAATGTTATGATAGGATAATGTTCAGGGTGTGTCACAAATGCGGAAAAGTTAGTTTTGATCTTTAAAACCGTTCATCTCAACCTATATTTATCTCTTTGCTGAACACGTCTTACTTTCACAGGTCAGGTCCGTATTCTCGTATATTTTTGGTATAGGGGGGAATCTGGCGTGCTATCTGGCTTTGCCAAATGTAATTGCAAAGAGCGATGTCGAGTTTTTGTTGGTACGTGCCATTTGACAAAGTTTTTTCTTCAGGCTTGCCAGACCGAACCTAATGGGTATCGGTCCGGATCAAAGAAAGCAAAGGGCCAAAATTAAGTGGGAACATGGCAAAGTTGGCAATGACGTTGGCGTTCTATGGTCAGTTGATACTCGACGATTTTATTAACCGTTTGTTATTTTAATGAAATTAAATCTCTCGTCCCTTACTTAGAATCTTCTCATATAACTGTTTTAAATTAAACTTACTGTTTGTAGATAATTTCACAATAAATTGAAAAAAATGTTAAAAAATCCAAGAAATTTGACAATTATTGTTTCGATATCAAATATCATGGTCAGAATGACAGAAGTTTCATTTCATTTGATGCCTACCTGATGTTTAATAATTATTTTTGGCTAGACCAAGAAGTGACCTACCATGTGATTGACTTACTATATGGACGCTGTTATGCAGAAATGTGTTAACCAACAAAAAGATTAATTTCGAGTTATTATTGTGTAATGAAGAGTGCAAAGATTCCTCTCATAAAAAATTAACACGGAAAAAAAATTCTTTGTATTTAGAAAATTGGAAAAGGTTACCTACGAATGTTGTTGTTCTGAATTTTCATTTAGCAATAACATCTCAAGTATCTTAACACCTTTTTGCATATCAGTCACAGAGATGGACCTTCATTTCGCAGTAATGTTTTAATCACCTCTTAACACAATGTTGCTGAATTGAGAAATGTGCCACGATGAACATCTGAAAAACATGTTTTAAGAGCATTTGATGCTATTACTTTTCCGCCAACCTATCTAATATGCGAGGAAAGTATTGGTTTACCCACAAAAAAGTTGGAAATTAGGAAAAATTTTTTTGAGTTATTTGTACGTTATCCATCAACAACAACACGAAAAAACAGTTTTTAGAAAAAAAAATCCTGTGTGTATATCGTCGTCGTCGTTGTCGTCGGCCACTTTTCCTTGCAAGTCTTGTTAGCACGATACAGCCTCCGGAGTGAAATAAGTCATCAATTTTATGATGGAATATTGTTGAGGACATTTCACAGATGAACCCTATTGATTTTCAGCTCACCAGAGCCAGTACAACGGGTGCTACGGTACTTGAAGTACGACATTTTGTCATTTTTCAAGAAATTTCAGTCTGTTAGCACGATACAGCCTCCGGAGTTCAACAAGTAACCAATTTTATGACTGAATATTATTCAGGGCATC
The DNA here is from genome assembly GCA_963921935.1 of Galeruca laticollis. Taxonomy (NCBI): domain Eukaryota; kingdom Metazoa; phylum Arthropoda; class Insecta; order Coleoptera; family Chrysomelidae; genus Galeruca; species Galeruca laticollis. The sequence goes on along the minus strand of OY998176.1, from coordinate 35,071,052 downwards.
TCATTGATGAACCCTATTGCTTTTCAGCTCACCAGAGCCAATACAACCGGTGCTACAGTACTTTAAGTACGATGTTTTTATCATTTTTGGAGAAGTTTCAGTTTGTTAGCACGATACAGCCTCCGGAGTACATACAAGTGATGAATTTTATGATTGGATAATATTCAGAGCGTCTTAAAGATGAACCCTATTGATATTGAGCTCACTAAAGCCAGTACAACGGGTGCTGTGGTACTTGAGGTACCAAATTTTTGTCATTTTTGGAGAATTTTCAGTTTGTTAGCACGATACAGCCTCCAGAGAGTATACGATTGATCAACCTCATGAATAAGTATTGTTCAAGGGGTCTCACTGATGTACCCTATTAATTGTCAGTTGACTAGAGCGAATACAGCGGGTCCTATAAAACTAGATATACTAAATTTTTGGTTATTTTTGGAGAAATTTCGGTTTGTTAGCACGAGACATCCCCCGAAGTGTATACAAGTAAACATTTCATGATAGAATATTGTTCAGGGCCACAGATGCGGAAAAGTTAGTTTTAATCTTTAAAACCGTTTGTTTTGAAAATCATCCATTCGCCCTTTGCAACATACTGGAACTACATTATTTCAATCTTACCACATTCTTGCAAAATATCGTGATCAACGTGTTACTATATTAGCATGAATATGTTAAGTTAATATGTGTTCTATATGTTAAAGCTCATATTTACATTCTTTGAAATATTCCCATATATGTTTAGGATGTTTGTCTTTGTAAATGATATCTTTTTAAATTCTATACAACTACTTCTTATGATAAATGAACTATCACATTCACGCACAAGCCTTGCTTTTGTGAATGTACGATCTTTTGCGATGAAAATGAATGACTACTTATTTACTCAACTTATTTTAATGTGCTTGTATCTTTTGAATGTATATTTAATTATTGTAACTTTAACTGAGGCAAATAAAGATTATTATTATTATTATTATTAATATTGCGCAATAGATCGAGACAAACTACAGGCTAACAGACACAAACGAGATAATGCTGTTGGCAATTTCACTTTACGAACTTTCCTACCATTTTTCTGGGTTTTACTTTTTCGCCTAACCTATCTAATATGCGAGAAAAGTATTGGTTTACCCACAAAAAAGTTGAAAGTTTGAAAAAAATGTTTGAGTTATTTTTACGTTTCTCATCAAGGACAACACGGAAAAATGGTTAATAGAATAAAATCCTGTGTGTATGTCGTCGGCCACTTTTCGTTACATGTCTTGTTAGCACGGTACAGCCTCCGGAGTGCAACAAATTACCAATTTTATGATTGAATATTGTTAAGGACATGTCACAGATGGACCCTATTGATTTTCAGCTCACCGCAACCAGTACAACAGGTGCTATAGTACTTTAAGTACGACATTTTTGTCATTTTTGGAGAAATTTCAGTTTGTTAGCACGATACAGCCTCCTAAGTGTATACTAGTGATCAATTTAATCATTGGATATTATTCAGGGCGTCTCAAAGATAAACCTTGTTGAGATTCAGCTGACTAAAGCCAGTACAACGAGTGCGATGGTACTTGAAGTACCAAATTTTTGTTATTTTTGGAAAAAATTTCAGTTCGTCAGCACGATACAGCCTCCAGCGTGTATACAAGTGAGCCATTTTATGACTGAATATTGTTCAGGGCATCTTATAGATGAACCTTATTGATTTTTTAGCTCAACAGAGCCAGTACAACGGGTGCTATGGTACCTGAAGTGCGACATTTTTGTCCTTCTCGGAGAAATTTCGGGTTAAGTACGAAACAGCCTCCGGAGTGTATACGAGTGACCAATTTTATAATTGGATATTTTTCAAGGTGTCCCATAGATGTACGCTATTGATTTTCATCTGACTATATAGCGAGTATAGCGGGTCCTATAAATCCAGATATACTGCATATTTGCTTACTTTTGGAGAAACTTCGGTTTGTTAACACGATACATCCCCCAAAGTGTATACAAATGACAATTTTATGATAGAATATTAATCAGAGTATCTCACAGAAGCGGAAAAGTTAGTTTTAATCTTTAAAACCGTTTATTTTACAACCAAATAAAGACAGTTGAGTTAAGAATAAAAGTAAACTTGTATAGTGTTATTGTTGGAAATATTTGAAAGGATATTATCTAGGTAAGTTTGTTTTCCTTTTTTCATTACTATAACCTCACAATTGGCATGTGCTACCAATGCTATCATTTGATTTCTTGATATGAAGGGTGTTTGTTATTAAAATTTGCATTTTTAGTAAAACAAATTACATGCAGAAATTGTTAACTTTAAGTTAGGCTATTATCAAATATTCTTATACACACAGGGTGTCCTATATTCCTGTCTATCATTGTTCACATACTTATAAATTATACAAGATGATTGTATCTACAAGATGTAAATCTAATAATTTTCTAGAGATTACTTTCTGCAAAAATGTCGACACAGGTCTATTACTTTTCGGCGAAACCCATCTAATATGCGAGAAAAGTATTGGTTTACCCCAAAAGAAGTTGGAATTTTTCAATTTTTTTTTAGTTTTTTTCACGTATTCCATCAACAACAACACGAAAAAAAATCCTGTGTGTATGTCGTCGTCGTCGTCGGCCACTTTTTCTTACATGTTTGTTAGCACGATACAGCCTCCGGAGTGCAATAAGTCACCAATTTTGTGATTGAATATTGTTAAGGACATGTCACAGATGAACCCTAATGATTTTCAGCTCACCATAGCCAGTACCACGGGTGCTATGGTACTTGAAGTACGACATTTTCTCATTTTTTGAGAAATTTCAGTTTGTTAGCACGATACAGCCTCCGGAGTTGATATTGATTTATCGAAACAATTGTCAATTTTTCAGTTTTTTCAATAACTTGTATTATATTGTGGAATTAACTAGAGACCGTGAGTTTCATTTAAAAACACTAATATGAGCATATTCCACGAAGTAAGGGTCGAGACAGTCAATTTCACCAATTTTATGATTGAATATTATTCAATACGTCTCATTGATGAACCCTACTGATTTTCAGCTCACCAAATCCAATCCAACAGGTGCTACAGTCCTTTTAGTACGATAGTTTTGTCATTTTTGGAGAAGTTTCAGTTTGTTAGCACGATACAGCCTCCGAAGTATATACAAGTGACCAATTTTATGATTGGATATTATTCAGAGCGTCTCAAAGATAAATTCTATTGATATTCAGCTCACTTAAGCCAGTACAACGGGTGCTATGGTACTTGAAGTACCAAATTTTTGTCATTTTAGGAGAATTTTCTGTTTGTTAGCACGATACATCCTCCAGGGAGTACACGATTGATCAATTTCATGATTGAATATTGTTCAAGGTTTCTTACAGATGTACCCTGTTGATTTTCAGTTGACTAGAGCGAGTGCAGCGGGTCCCATAAATCCAGATATACTACATTTTTGGAAATTTCGGTTTGTTAGCACGATACATCCCCCGAAGTGTATACAAGTAACAACTTTATGATAGAATATTGTTCAGGGCCACAGATGCGGAAAAGTTAGTTTCAATCTTTAAAACCGTTTATTTTTTATTTGAGGTGGACGTGCATGGCACATTATTGAAACCATGATTTTGGACATTCGGTAAATAATATCATACTTCACGTCTGCCCTGTTGATGCGGGAAATTATTTTATGATATTTTTTGAATCCCTCGCGTCATACCTAGGTTCCATAATGATTGGCAATTTATATTAGACATGAATCACGTTCCGTCAACTATTATAACCAAAACAATGTAAAGTATAGGGCAATGTGCTTTTAAAATGCCTGTCTCAACTTTGAAATCTCTAATTGATAGAACCACAAAATATAATATGAAGTGGTCAGATTTTTCCCGAATTGGTCCAAAAATAGTCTACTTAGAAGTAATTACGCTTATTTTTTCAGGATGACATCACGAGGTCGTCGGATACTACAATACTTAGAAAACTTACAATCACAGAAAGACCCAAAAAAGATTGACAAAGAGGAATATCTAATAGCACCAAATTTCAAAAGATGATTCTGAATATAATAAAATTGAACTAATAACATCCGATCTGCTATATTCCGCCAAAGATGATAAAGAGATAAATAACTTTCCTTCAAGCGATAATATATTGGTCTTAGTTCCCGATTTGGAGTTACTAGTAGCGTTAAATTCAACAGAATGCCCAAATCGCATGGATCCTAATGAAGAAAGGAGTGTAGTTGGACAAGAGTTGGTGAAGCCGAGTGAAGAAAATTGTGAAGTTGATGCCGAATTTCCATTGCCAAACATATCGATTTCCACATGCGATTTTGAGCAATCCATGGAGTTCAACAGCAGTAAAAGAGAATGATAGTACCAATGCTGAAGAAATAAATGAGAGCAACCCCATTCCCATCATTGATATCGATTCTTCTCTTACAGAGTCAACATCTAGCGATGACACTTCTGCTGATGCTTGTGAACAAAAGTACATCCAATAAAGGACGGCCTAAGAATGACAGAAAATGGAAATACCCAGAGCAAAATACACATATTAAGAAGATTAGACTTGACACAGGTCTAGAATACATGAACAGTGAAGAAAAAACCGTAGAGAGAGAGTAATTTCAGGAACAGACATTTGAATGCAACTACCCTAAGAAATGTACTGAAAAAGAGAGTGTTGACCAAAGAAAAATAGAATTTGAAATGTTATGGAGTTTGGGATCGTACGAATCAAGATGTGCGTTAAACCAAAGTTGGGTAAAACAGAAAACGAAAGCTAGATGCTATGGGCAGTCTTCAAAAATATTATTTACCAGAATTTATAGTATAGGCATTATATCAGTGTGTAAAAAAACATACTAAACACATTTGGTATTATCCAATCGCGCATAAATGTTGCTTTAGCTAAAACACATATATTGGTACCACTAAACGATTAAAGAGGATTGGCCGTCGGTGGAAAAAATAAAATGTCAGATGCTCAGTTGAATAGCATGAACAAATTTTTTGATAGTCTGCCAAAATATAAATCTCACTATTGTAGAAACAGCTCATTATCAAAAAATTTAGCCCCGAACCTAAATATACGAATAGTATATGATTTGTACAAGGAAAAAAAACCCTGATAGAGTGAGTACAACGTGTACTTCAAGGAACCACATGAAGACATTTGCCTTAGATGTGATGGTTTTTGGGGTAAGAAAAAAACAGCATCTGGGCAAGATCTGGGATATTTGGAATCCGAGCATAGAGCTCACTTAGATCATGCGTCAAACTTAAGAAATCAATAAAGAGAGAATTTACAATTTGCAAAAATGTTGCCTCCATTGAAACTCTCACATTTGATTTGGAAAAAAAACGCGTAATTTGCCACGACTTCCAACCAGTATAGTCTATTACAAACGTCGAATGAATTTATTTAATTTAGGAATCCATTGCGGTAGTACAGGTCAGCGTTTTTTCAACGTTTGGCTACAGATAGATCTTGCCTGAAAAATATGTCGACGAACATTTGAAATCTACAGCCACACATTTAATTCTTTGGTCACGTGCGGTAGACAAAATCGCAGTATCAAACTAGCTAGTAGTCATGCTTATTCATATCCTTGAAAATCATGATAAGTTGGAATAAATCACTTTAAGATTCCTTCAGCCAAGCCACACGTTTCTTCCAAACGATTCGGAGTTTGGGAATGTAGAATGTGCTTTAAAACTACATAATCGTCTCTATACAGACGACGACTACATAAACGTTAGACGACTACATAAACGTTATGGAAAATTGCAGACGAAAAAAAGAAGTTTACTGTTACCAAGCTCTCCAAATCAGAGTTTTTCATTTTCTAAAAGCTATAACTAACAGAAAGCAAGATACCGACAAAAATATGATATCCTGGCTAAAATCCTTCGAAACTATGATAAAAAAATCGGCAGTCACTGGTGATTCCACTACATCAAAAGTTGTCAATATTTCAAATTAAAAAAAATCGTAAATAGAAAATGTTTAAAGATATTGAACTTCATCTGCTTTGGATTACTGGAAAACCAATCTCCACTGCAAAAGTGAAAGATTTAAAAGAGATGTTAAAGTTAATTCCGAACGATGCAAATCAGTTTTATAGCTTTCTTAGAAAAGTGTCAACTGCCGATTTTGTAGATGACGTGCATGGCTACGGGCAGGCAGTGGATTTTGATATTCAAACTATTGGGATGGATGAGATTGATACAACTGACAACCATCACGAAGTGGACGAGATCGTAATATAGACATTTTTTACCCAATATTGTTTGAAGTTTTGAAGAGTCTGGATTCTCATTTTCCAATGTGTCAATAAAGAATATAATGCATCATTTATTTAAATTGTTGTAATATTTCTATTTTCTTTTCCAGTGTTTATAAACTGAAACCAAAAAAAGATAAGTGTAAGAATTTATATGATCAACTATAGCACCCAAGACCAAAACTATATTTAAGTTATTGAATAGTGGTGATGTTAAGGAATGAAAACTATTTAATTTCTAACAAATATGTAAACAATAACATTTCAATATTTCACACAACAGTGTCGAGTTACATGCAGTGTATATGATGAAATTCGTTGGTTCTCTATTTTCACATAAATGTGTTATGTGGGTTAACACATGTCTTAGAATGAAATAAAATTTAGCTAAACTGTGATTTAAAAAATAATGTTTTTTTCTATTATCTCAATTAAATTATTATCTGGCTAGTTATATACTTCGAAATCCACTGACATATCACAATATCTTGCCATGTTCATATGGGTTATATGAAATTGTTCAGGGGTATTAGAACTAACTATGTTCTTTGGAACTTCAAACAGCTTTTTCTCAAAATGAGAATCATGTGGGTTAGCACTCTGCTGCATAACAGCGACCATATGTTAATAGAAAAAAGAAGAAGATATGATATTACAAATATTGAAGCTTAGATATTATTAGCCCTAGGGGGTTATCCTGGATATCTTTTTCCCAATTAATATCAGTATAACTGTGCAATAATATAAAAAACCAGGAAAAATATATCTGGTGATGTTTACATTTATCACTTAAGAAGACAGTTTAAAAATGGAGAACTTCCTAGATTTATTTCCTCATTGACGACTTCATATTGTAGGTTTCTTAAGTGTCTTCTAATTTCCAATTATTCAAAGAAATCCAGTTCTTGCTTCTTAACACAAATACGTACTATTTCTAGTTCAGTGTTAGGTGTCAATGAACGATTGGTGTTAAGTAGATGTTTTGCGTAGTGGGCTTTATTTGTTGTTTTAATTTGTATGCTCGTAAGTGTTCACTGTATCGGATTTCAAAGTTTCTGTGGGTTTGACCCAAATATACAGCATTACATTCTGGACTTTTAAGTTTATATATACCAGACTTCTTTAATGGGGATATTTTTGTTTTTAAATTCAACAATTTCATACAACAATTTCTTTTAATACAGAAAGAGACGTGACTACAAAATTGTTAGATATAAAAACGAAAATATCCCCTTAAAGAAGACTGGTAAACATAAACTTAAATATCCAGAATTTAATGCTGTATATTTGGGACAAACCCTTAGAAATTTTGAATTCTGATACAGTGAACACTCACGAGCATACATATTATAACAACCAAATAAATTTCACTACGCAAGACATCTTCTTGACACCAATCATTCATTGACACCTAACACAGAACTAGAAGTATTACATATTTGTGATAAGAAACAAGAACTGGATTTTCTAGAAGAATTAGAAATTAGGAAGCACTTAAGAAACCCACAATATGAAGTCGTCAATGGACAGATAAATTCAGAGATTTCTCCACTTTTGAAGTGTCTTGATAAGTGATAATTGTAAAGATCAGCAGATATAGTTCTCCTGGTTTTTTATATCATTGCACAGTTGCACTGTTGCGGTTGACTTATTTTTCGTCCCGCACTCGTGGGAACTCTATGATGGAACCCGATATAAACTCAAATAAGGAGCAGTCCAGCACTCTAAATATGGACACAATTGGTAAGATGCCACCTAGAATATCGACTACTGCCCGTCGGGGTGGTAAAAACAGACAAATGAGGCTACAGTTGACCAGCCAGGAAAATATGGAAGTCGTACTACGGTTCTTGGTAATGAAACGTGTGGAAGGAAATTTCTCTAAAGTTGGCCCCTTCCTAATAGAAAAAGTACTAGATGCAGCAATAGGAAAAGTAGAGAGTGTAAAGAAAATCCGGGACGGTCTATTAGTTGAAACTGGATAAACCACTCAAATAAAAAAGTTACTCTAATTAACAAAATTTCATGAGTATGACATAACTCTCTACCCTCACGTAACGCTCAATCAATCAAAAGGATTTGTAACATGTCGTGATCTATTGAACTGTTCGATAACAGAAATTACAAAAAATCTTGAGAATTAAGGTGTGATTGAAGTTAAAAGAATTACAGTGAAGAAAGAAGATAAGATAGAGGAAACAGCATCACTTATAATGACATTCAACAGAGAAACTATTCCAAAGAGAATAATAGCATGTATACATTCTCTTCCCGTTAGGAATAATATTCCTGCACCACTCAGATGTTCTAAATTCCAGAAATTTGGCCACACTCCTACAAGATGCGATAAAAAAAATGTGCGTATGTGGCAAACCCCCCTATCAAGGCTCTCGCATTCTGCTGGTAGTTTTCTTTATCTGAGAATTTGATTCCGTACAATAGGCTGTTGTTTGTTAGTAAAACCTTAGATACAACATATAGAGTCTGTTTCATCTGAATATTTAATCCCGCCCAACAGGCCGTTGTACTGTTAAAAAATTTAGTTCGTTTGCACTTGCTTAGAAAAATCTCGTCTGGATTCGCTGCTGAGCAGGGATCAATTCGAGAGGCCTCTAAGGCAGATTTGATTTAGGAGATACCAAATAATCTCGAGAGTATTCGCTGCTGAGCAGGGATTCGTAGGAGAGATTTTCGGATTCTACTGTCAATATATTTTAACTGAAAAGTTTAGTTCGTACAATAGGCTGTTGTTGTTTTGCCAGTAAAACTTCAGGTAGAACATTTAAAGTCTAGTTTATCTGAGTATTTAATCCCGCTGAATAGGCCGTCGTACTGTTAAGAATATTTAGTTCGTTTGCACTTGCTAAGAAAAATCTCGTCTGGATTCGCTGCTGAGCAGGGATCAATTCGGGAGGCCTCTAAGGCAGATTTGATTTAAGGGATACGAAATAATCTCAAAAGTATTCGCTGCCGAGCAGGGATACCAAAGAGAGGTTTTTGCATTCTGCTGGTAGTTTTCTTTATCTGAGAATTTGATTTCGTACAATAGGCTGTTGTTTGTTAGTAAAACCTTAGATACAACATATAGAGTCTGTTTCATCTGAATATTTAATCCCGCCCAACAGGCCGTTGTACTGTTAAAAAGCTTAGTTTCTTGTGCATTTGCTTAGAAAAATCTCGTCTGGATTCGCTGCTGAGCAGGGATCAATTCGAGAGGCCTCTAAGGCAGATTTGATTTAAGAGATACCAAATAATCTCGAGAGTATTCGCTGCTGAGCAGGGATTCGTAGGAAAGGTTTTCGGATTCTACTGTCAATATATTTTAACTGAAAAGTTTAGTTCGTACAATAGGCTGTTGTTGTTTTGCCAGTAAAACTTCAGGTAGAACATTTAAAGTCTAGTTTATCTGAGTATTTAATCCCGCTGAATAGGCCGTCGTACTGTTAAGAATATTTAGTTCGTTTGCACTTGCTAAGAAAAATCTCGTCTGGATTCGCTGCTGAGCAGGGATCAATTCGGGAGGCCTCTAAGGCAGATTTGATTTAAGGGATACGAAATAATCTCAAAAGTATTCGCTGCCGAGCAGGGATACCAAAGAGAGGTTTTTGCATTCTGCTGGTAGTTTTCTTTATCTGAGAATTTGATTTCGTACAATAGGCTGTTGTTTGTTAGTAAAACCTTAGATACAACATATAGAGTCTGTTTCATCTGAATATTTAATCCCGCCCAACAGGCCGTTGTACTGTTAAAACACTTAGTTTCTTGTGCATTTGCTTAGAAAAATCTCGTCTGGATTCGCTGCTGAGCAGGGATCAATTCGAGAGGCCTCTAAGGCAGATTTGATTTAAGAGATACCAAATAATCTCGAGAGTATTCGCTGCTGAGCAGGGATTCGTAGAAAAGGTTTTCGGATTCTACTGTCAATATATTTTAACTGAAAAGTTTAGTTCGTACAATAGGCTGTTGTTGTTTTGCCAGTAAAACTTCAGGTAGAACATTTAAAGTCTAGTTTATCTGAGTATTTAATCCCGCTGAATAGGCCGTCGTACTGTTAAGAATATTTAGTTCGTTTGCACTTGCTAAGAAAAATCTCGTCTGGATTCGCTGCTGAGCAGGGATCAATTCGGGAGGCCTCTAAGGCAGATTTGATTTAAGGGATACGAAATAATCTCAAAAGTATTCGCTGCCGAGCAGGGATACCCAAGAGAGGTTTTCGCATTCTGCTGGTAGTTTTCTTTATCTAGAGTATTTGATTTCGTACGATAGGCCGTTGTGTTGATCAGTAAAACCTAGTTTAGTTGAATCTAGTGAAATCGCTAAGAAATTCCGGTGGCTATTGAGATTAAACCGGCAGCCGAGACTAGTTTATTGATTATTTTCTTCCGCTTTATTTAAAAAGTACACAAATATTAGGAACCGATATAGTACGCTCTGTTAGTGCAACCATAACGCTTTCTCTGTGCATTTTGACATATTATAACTAGGAACTTTGTATTGTTTTCACCTGCTACGTACTAGTAGAATTCTGCACGTTATTTTCCGCCTCCGTTGTAAAGTAGCTAGAATATTTATTGCTTGGTGTCAATCCGCTTTTGGTTTGATTAATAACGTAGATCTTTAGTAGTAGATTTTGATATTTTTGTAATTTCTCATTTATGTAAAATTCAATTTTATTTGTGGAATTAAAATTAATAATTTCTCCAGTAGCGAGTAATTTCATTTGTTTGATAGTGGTAGGCAATTAAAGCCTGTTTTCACACTACGTATTCGGAAAGGTCCATAACAACAGACCCCTGGAATTACTGAACCTCCATCTGTGGCTACCTTGGTAACTCTCGACGCCGTATTTTCGAGAGTTCGGTGGAGTGAACCACCCCAAAAAAAATCTGGCGCCCGAGGAAATCTAGGAAGTACCGAAGCCGTGGGTGTCATAGTGACGTCCGTGATTATTATAAGGGAAAAAAGCACGTCACACAGAACCTCTAGTATGCATCAACTGCAACGGACAACCCTCTCCTAGATCGAGAAACTGTCCCGTATATAAACAAAAAGCTGCAATACAAAAAATTAAAGTGGAATATCGTATTCCATACGCAGAAGCAAGAAGAAGAGTAACAGAGGACTCACCCAAACAAATGATTCATACATCATATGCGCAAGCTGCCAGAGCAACACAACAACCCATAGAAGAAATTATTCAACAACTTGTACCAGAAATAACTAGAATCTGTACCGAGATAGTTAGAGATACATTCCAACAAATGAGGAACCTGATGCCTCCACCCATTATATCCTGTCCAAGGCTGCAAAAGTAACTACCAATTCAGTACCAGATTTAAGTGATACATCGACGGCATCTGTGACAACGGCTGAAAAAAGAAAACGTACTCCAAATAAATCTGCCGAAGATATATCAGCGGTGGAGGAATCAGACTCTGACGTAAGCATTCACTGGGAGAGCTCACAAAAACCAAAACCAAGGCGAGGTCGAAAAAGGGTAAATCCAAAAAGTCTGCCCCGACTACACCTACCTAGTATCATTATTTTTTTATTTGTGATAAAATCTGTGATATTAGATAAGAACATATACATGTATATATAATTTATTTATATCAATATATTTCTATGTACTAACCAATCCTAATGGATAATGTAATGAATCTCATCTCGTGGAATTGTAACGACTGCAAAAACCACTATCCTGAGCTAAGAGATATAATGAATAGAAAATCACCATTTTGTATATGTATACAAGAAATTCAGCTGAAACAACAGGACATTTTCGATATCACAGGTTATACGACGTACAGAGGAGATACTGTTCTTTTAAATACCTGTGAAGGCACTTACCTGAACCAAAGATCAAATAACCTATCCGCTCTCGACTTAGCATACTGCTCCAGTTGCTCCAGCATGTCAGTGGAAATGCCTCGGTGACCATTTGACAGATCACTTTCCAACATCTATCGAATTTGTGGGTCGAACCGAAACACGTACCATTCCGAAACGATTGAAACTCGATAATGCAAATTGATCAGTATTCAAGGAGAACTTGGAAAATTTTGAATTGCCATCTACAGGTGTCAATGAGCCACAAGTAGTGCCTCAAACAAAGGGCGTTACAGAAAAAAAAATGGTTCCATGGTGGAACGATGGAACAGCTTTTTCAATAGAAGAGAAAAATAAAGCATTCAACAAACTCAATAGATCACCCACACAAGAGAATATGATCGCCTTCAAATAGGCACGAGCCAAGGTTAGGCGGAAAATTAGCGATAGTACAAGACTATCGTGGGAAAATTATGTCTCTACTATAACATCTGAGACACCGATGTCACAGGTGTGGAAGGAAATTCGTGCCATTATAGGAAAAAAAGTATCAGATGTCACCCCAATACTCATAGTAAATGGACAAACTATTACATATAAAGAAGAAATCGCTAAAAAAATTGCTCAGGAATTCGAAACTGCCAGTAGCACACTTATTCTGGACCACGAGTTTCCACAACATAGGGAATATTCAGAGAGATGAATCAATTTGCATGAAGAAATTACCTCAGATTACAACATACTATTCACTACTTTGGAGTTTGATTACGCACTCTCTGAAATGACTAAATCAACACCAGGCGGAGATAGAATCACATACGACTTCATAAAACAAGCCTCAGAATGGACAAGGCACATTATACTGGAGCTATATAATGAAATCTGGTCGAACGGAACATACCCAGAAATTTGGAAGAAAGCTATCATCATCCCTTTACTCAAACTGGGAAAAGACCCAACATCTCAGCAAGTTATCGACCCATATCACTAACGAGTTGCCTCAGCAAATTGTTGGAAAAGATAGTAAGCCTAAGGTTACGATGGTATCTGGAAAAAAACAACCTACTTTCAACTTCTAAAGCAGGGTGCAGAAACCATAGATCCACTGATCATTTATTCATGTTGGAAAAGGCCGTTCAAAACTGCTTTGCTAACAGAAGCCATATGGTGGCTATATTTTTCGACTTAGATACAAACTGGCGATTCAACATACTCGATCAACTGAACAAATGGGGAATGAAAGGCAATATGCCGAGATTCATGCAGAGTTTTATTCTCCATAGAAAATTCAGAGTACGCAATGGGTTAACGCAATGAAACTTACACCAACTAGTCAATTGACTCCTTAATAATCTTTACCAAGCTATAGGAAGATGCTAGTATGTCGATGACCTCACAATATTCTACGCGGCCGAGACAATGGCAGAAATAGAATAAAAACCCTGCAGGCTGCAATAAAAACTCTTTCCAGCCGAGCAAAATATCTGGGATTCAAATTCTCCAGTACAAAAACACATTGCATGCACTTCTGTCTGCTGAGATAAATTAATGGGGCTAATATTTGATAAAAAACTCAGCTGGAGTACTCATATCAACGAACTTGCTCTGAAATGTGAAAAGGCACTGAATCCTCTACGAGTGATAGCCATCAACTGGGGTTGTGATAAAGACGTCCTTCTAAAGATGTACAAGGTACGTATAGCCTCCAAAATGGAATTTGGCTGTATTATTTATAGATCAGCCTGAAAAACAAGGCTCCAAGTTCTAGAGTCACTACAATGCATCGCTCTAAGGGCATTTCGATTAAGCCCTTATGCATCTTTGTGTGCTGAAGCAAGTATCCCACCTCTAAGTATCAGAAGAAAATAACTGCTAGCCAACTACTGTATGGGAATATGGGCTCAACCGAACCATTCAAACTATCCACCATACCATGATGAGGAACACGACTTGTTTCAGCTACGACCGAAAATAGCACGCCCAATTATCCGTCTGATAGAAGAGGATTTTGACTACATGCAAAATTCCTTTCCAAATGTTCTCAATTTCAGTCCACCAGAAATACCTCCTTGGAAGATCGTCCCATTACATGCAATTACGGATATTGGGATACATCGAAAAGGAGATGTCAATCGAACAATTTTTAGAGCAGAATTCAACAGAATAGTTGACAGATACCCAGGAGACCAAATTATATTCACAAATGAATCAAAAACTCTGGGAGGCTGTGGCTCGGCATTCACTACGCTAGGAATATCCCATTCATGGGCATTGCCCAGAGAAACCAGCGTATATACTGCGGAGCTATACGCCATTATTCAAGCCTTAAGATGTGCTGAATTTAGAAACAAATTGCATTACATAATCTGACTCCAAGAGTTCGATTGAGGCCCTGAGTAATCCAATCAGCAAAGATCCGCTGGTCCAAATTATTTTGGTGATACTGACTCTGCTTCAAACTAACGGTAAACTCACAACGTTCATTTGGATACGAAGTCCACACGGAGTTGAAGGAAATGAGCAAGCTAGAGCAGCTACGCAAGCAGATATAATGGAAATTATACCTGTGAGACCAGACGACATAAAACTACATTTCAAACATAAGTTCTTGGAGGTATGGCAAAATGAGTGGAATAGAACAGATGCCAAACTTCGAAACATCCAAACAAAGGTCACCCCTTGAACGCTAATACCTTATCAATGTAGACGAGATTAGGCTGTGATAAGCAGACTACGAATCGGGCATACCTGCCTCACAAACGTATTCATGCTAGCCGGAGACAGAATACTGTCGATCCAGGTTGACAGTAAAACATATTATGATAGACTGCCCTCAATGTGATTTAATGAGACAAAGACTTGCCCTACCGAATGATATTCAAACGTGCCTGAAAGACGAATGGAATACATTGAAAAATGTTTCGAAGTTTTTAAAAGAAACAGGAATATACTCCAAACTGTGACATGCATTCTTACATGTGGTTGCATATGCGTATAAGGCTAATGACCTTAGAAGTCGATGCCTTGAAAAACAAAGTATTAAGTAAATCATAAGGTAGGTCACTTCTTGGTCTAACCAAAAATACTTATTAAACAACAGGTAGGCATCAAATGAAATGTATTTTCTGTCATTCTGACGATGATATTTATTATAGAAACAATTGTCAAATTTCTAAGAATTTTTAATATTTTTTTCCAATATAATATGGAATTATCTAGAAACAGTAAGTTTTATTCAAAACAATGGCATGTTATTTTATTTTTCGTTTCGTATTTTATCAAATGTGGAGTGGTCAAATGAAAATTTTTTAATATTGATAGAACTGTATCGCAGTAATCCCATTATTTGTGATAGTAAATTAAATGATTATATACAATATTGGTTTCTTTTTTAAGGTTATTTTCACATAACTATTTTCTTTCTTATCTAACACCAGGGCACTCTACTTTCGAAAAAAGTGCTGCCACTACAGCACGATCCCTATACATGTTTTATGATGTATGTGCAATAACTTGTGCAATTTCCTTATTTTTACATTAATAGGAATTTTGAAAAATAATCGAAATCATTGTTAATTATTACAAAATTGATAAAATCCGTTTTGTACCTACATCCTAAGCAGGTCATCCAAATTCGAACGAAAATGCTTATAATTCACTATTTTTTAAGATATTTTGAGACTGGAACAAAATATCATTATGCGGTTTCCGTTTTTCTGTTGCTAATTCGGCTTACTTCTATAATCTATGAGTAAAACTGCTAACTTCTATTTAATATTATCGAAAGATAACTTGATTAAAAAATTGAATAGCGTCCTCTACCGTGTTTGTTGCTCATGTCGAAATAATTATTCTCATGTTGGTGGAACAGAGCTGTTTTTAAGAATAGTAGTAATTGTAATAACTGCTCCTTTTATTTCGGGTTTCCGCTGTCACCAGATGTACAACTCTGGACCAACCTAGCGAGTAGTTTCTTGAAACAAACAAAAAATCCGCTGTCACCAAATGAACTAATCCTAGAGGACGTACTGGTCCTTCTCCCACTACCTGCATAGTTTGTCACCAGAAAAAAATTATAAAACCGAGCGTGAGAGACAAGAATATCCGATTTAGGCGGGGATCTCCTGGTCTTAAAGCAAGTAATTCCTTTGCTACGACAGTGTTGATTAATTTGTCCAGCCTCGTATCTAATGAACTGCTCAATCCAAGGGGAATGTCGAGCTAGGGAACTGAAAAAATTTCGATACCTATATACATATGACAAAAAACGCTATACACTTATATCCATAACTTTCAATATTTGAATGGACCCTATGATTCCATCTCCTACTAGTTTCGCTGAAACCTATAACGTCTACGACTTGTGTGAACTACCGCAATGCAAAGAAACGTGTCTGTTTACAGAAATAATAGTCGAGCGGCGCTAATTTCTTTTATTGTACTCTATTTAAATAAAAAATTAAAAAAGAAATATATTCTGCTGATTTGATAATCTTGGCGATAAGGAGTTCCGTACGTACTAACAAACTCCGTGTTGCAATTTTGCTTCCGCGCGAAAAAAAAATGAATTATTCCTAGTTGTTAGCGAGGATTAAATGATACGGCCGTGTCTACAAGAAAATTTACTCAAATGCTGTGAAAATTAAACGATACTTGGGTTACGGAGACAGAATCATACGTTCCCGGTGACTGCTATAAATTACAACTGGCCTCGCTTCAAATTTCACCTACCAACTGTCTACGGGTTGAGCAAAAACTGTGTGACAAAGAAAAAAAGATCTAAATCCTGTTAAATTACATACACAAAAACGTTCCTACTAATCGTGTGTAAAATCGTACTATAATATCATCAAACATACATACATATCTATAAAAGGAATCGGTGCACAAAATATGAGCCAGCACCTACAGATTGAACTGAACCTATGAAATCGTTTCATCCGGTTTGCACTTTCCCAGTCCCTTCTTCCTGGGCGAGTGTATAGAAATTTTTCAATAACAAAATAAAAAAAATTATATTTTCTAACTATACAAATATCTATGTATACACTTGAAACTTTCTTTCTCCCGTCTCTTGCTGCTGACTGATTTCGATACAACGTTCTCGAGAAAATTAGCTAGAGCGGCGGAGACGCTAGTTTTTTAACACACGGTTTCGGGGTATGTTGGTTACCGGCTGGGGAGAGTTCACTCCGTATTATTTCAGGGGGAGAGTTTTCACTGGCAAGGATATCTGAGTATCACTTTGACGTCCTGAACAAAACGGAGAGAGAAATTCTCCCGATAAACCCGCGAACAATTAAAATGAACTGACACCCGTCACCGTGATAGGGAAGTACCTTTTTCCTTCGCGTTTTTCGCCCGACTCCCTGCTCTGACTGACTTTTTATCATTCCCCCAACTTTCACAATTTGCAAAAGGTTTCGTATTTTGTTTTAGAATGGCCTTTTTTAAACTAACCGTTTGTGTAAAGAACAATAGTTTATACTTTACCTAGTTTAGTTATTTTTGCAATGGTATGGTCCTGCCTCATTTTTGCTAAACAAAAAGTATGTCGAGTTCTACTTTTTTCATATTTGAAATACAACATATATTTTACCGTGTGTTATGAAAGGTACTGATGTAATTTTCCCTTTTTAATATTCGCATTTATTACAGAATGCTAAAATAGATTGAGTTGAACCGGGGTTATGGGCGTTTATTCATCATAAAGTTCCCATTCTCGCCACCCCTTATTTGAGTAGATAGACTTCTTCTATCAAACATACGTAGAATTATTTGAAGAATGCGGTGATTGTTTTCGTTAAGCCTGTAATGAGGTTAATTTTGTGAAATTTGACTGTTTAATTTTTTTTATTCAATTACGATTTACACCCTGTATAACAAATCTGGATCAATGGCAATTTTGTTTGGAATGTCAGTACGAATGTTCTGTCAATATATGGTAACAACGCGCCAGCTCGAATGTTTACGTAACAGCAACGTCTTACGGGTGAATTGAAATTCAAAAAACACTGTTATCGACACCTTTTGTATAAAAAATTCTGCAAAGTATACAATAAATTTCGAATATATTGTGAAATATATATGATCCTCATTTCTTATGTTTCTTGTTTTAAGGTCGGAAGATGTTACCGCTCCAGGTTATAGAATAAGAATGAGCTATAGAAGATGGGATTGTCGCCTGGAAAGATGTTTTGAACTCCAGTTCTCTTGCAATGATTGTCCTAATCCTAACAATAATGATTTTGAAATATATTCAGTTAAAAAAATGTGTATACCATGTTATTATAAATAAAATTAGTTAAATTTTCATTTATTTATTATTGTGATAATAAAATCATTGTTATATACAAGACGAGTTTAAGACAAAAAACTAAAATTAATTTGGATGAATCACATAATAAAGTATAGTCTTGATTCACACACGAATCTTTATCAAACAGAAAAAAATACAACACGATTTTCTCACATTTCATTTTTTAATAAATATATTTCGGTCCCACTGTTTCCACAAATGAAAATATATCTTCAGCTAAAATTTCCGGGACTTCCATGGCAGGAAAATGACCTGCTTCGTAATATGTTAAATGAACCAAATTATGAAATTTTTCTCTTAAGATACTCTCTGGAAAGAACATGAAATCATATTTGAACCTAGCACAACCTGATGGAATCGATATTGGAACCCTGAAAAATGTTTTCATATAATATTTAAAATGTCTTAGAGCATTATGTAATCGCTCTGTATAAATACCTGTTCATCCTATATTTTCCGAAATTTTCCTTGAGATATTGTTCAGCATAAATCCTCATTGAAGTAGTGATGGATCTGGAAGTCCAATACACCATAATATTATCCAATAATTGGGTCACCGTAAATTTTTTTGTCAGTCGTCCGCTTTCTAAATTTTTAAAATCGGGGTTGGTTAACGTGATAAACTTTTCCAACATATATGCAGCTAAACCAGCTGGACTTTCACGTAGAGCCACACCTGAAAAGATACTTATTGTTATTCACTAAAATGTTTATGACAATGTATTGATTGACTACTGAAGCCGCCAGAAACGCAGACACTACATTTTAAAAATCAATTCGCAATAACAATTTTTACAATCCATTGTCTCAACAAAAATTTACGCAAATATATTTGATTGGAACCATGAAGGTTGTTCTAATGATAACCCTTAAGTACCGTGGTGGAGTCAAATTTGACCCTCCTTGTTTTTAACCTATTACCTGCCACTGTTGCGTACACGCAACACCACAGTTTTTATTTTTTTTGTAAAAATAAACAATCTTATATATAATATATTCATGTTTTTGTGAATAGCAACGTTAAATAGAGCTGTAAAAAAAATTAGACATTTTTTATAAATAAATAATTAAAATTTTGTTTACTTGAAATTGGGCAAATTTTCTCTTTTTTGAGCGAGATACTTTTCGAATTAATAATACGTTCTGAGTTATAACCAGCTGCTATTATTTTTGATAGACAGTTAAAAAAAGGTTGAAATAAAAGTTCTGTACAAAAAAATTGTTTACTTTATTTGTCATACTTTGCTTCTATTGCAGTAAAGTGCTGCGTTGTGCGAACGCAACGTTGGCCTAATAAGTAAACTCAGGTTTTAGACACGTTCAGACCTGTTGAATTGCTATTTATCGTAAGACGTTCGGTTAGTCATTGTTAGGCTTCTATATAAAGCGGGTCGTTTTGAGCGTTTATCTGTAAACAATCATATAAAAAACAATTGTGGATTATTCTGGTAAAAATTGTCGAAAATACTAACACAAAAAGAATTGGAACTGGCATTAGAAGAGGTACTTATGGATATTGAACAAGAACGAGGTAAGCAGGTTGTTTATCACTGGTAAAATACATATTAGGTACATACAAAATACATATCTTTATAAATCTTAGTACGGTCTGAATTATTTTAGATCGAATTGACGTTGTTTATATTCCACCCGATGTTGACGAGTTGACCGACGAAGAGTTGTTTTCCGAGGAGATGACAGAAAATGAACTACAAAAGGTGGATATAGCTGGTTCTTTTGAAATTCATACAAGGGAGGAAGATTTAGAGGAAACTGAGGTAGAAACAGCGACTGGCCAGGAGAATAACCAAGCCAAACGTAAGAGAGGTGCAAACAAAAAACAAAAACAGAAAGTAAACTGGAGAAAAGGTGAGTTTATGCACAACAATTTTCCGATATCTAAACAACATGAAATTAGGTAAATAACCTCGCTGGAAATTGGTAAATAACCTCGCTGGAACATCTCCACTGGATATATTTTTTAAATTCTTTGATGATGAGGTTCAAGAGATGATAGTAAACTATTCTAACGCATATGCACAACAGAACAACCGACATGAATTTTTGGTATCGAAATCAGAACTACTAAATTTTATTGGGATATTAGTGCTATCTGGGTATCACGTTTTACCACAAACTGATATGTACTGGTCCACAGAAGAAGACAAAGGTGTTCAAGTAGTAAAACAGTGTATGAGTCGGAATAAATTTCGGAGTATAAAACAGAATTTACATTTCAATGATAACACACAGTTGGACAAAGATGACAAGTATTCTAAAATCAGGCCCCTTTTTGACATAATCAATAAGAAGTTTATGCAGTTTGATACCTTTTCAGAGAAGTTAGCAGTGGATGAAGAAATGGTGCCCTATTTCGGTAGACATTCCTGTAAGATGTTTATAAAGGGTAAACCAGTCAGATTTGGATTTACATTATGGTGCCTTTGTTCAAGCGATGGTTATATGTTTCAATTTATTCCTTATGCAGGAGCATCACCTAAAAAAGTAAAACATGCTCTGGGTTTAGGACCACAGGTTGTCTTAGAGTTATTGTCAGTTCTCAAAAATAAAACAATCATGAAGTTTTCTTCGACAATTTTTTCTCCTCTTACAACTTATTCAAACAATTAAAAACTGAAGGATTTTTTGCTACTGCAACAATTCGCGAAGATAGAACTCAACATGCTCCGTTAGAGTCATCCAAAATAATGAAAAAAACCAGAAAACGAGGATCGTACGATAGTTGTTTTGACGAGGATACTTATATTTCGTTGGCTAGATGGTGTGATAATTCTGTCGTTACCTTGATAAGTACACATAATCATGTAGAGCCTATAAAAACAGCGAAAAGATACAACAGAATGGAAAAAAGGGTAATCAATGTAACACAACCTTTTGTAATATCCCAATACAATTCCTACATGGGTGGCGTCGATCTACACGATAATGGTGTAGCTGATTATAGGATTGGTATAAAAGGAAAAAAATGGTGGTGGCCTTTATTTACAAATACTATTGGTAATATCTTAGTAAACTCGTGGAAACTATATAACATCGTAAACAATACAAAGATGTCCCAAATAGATTTTAAATCAAATGTTGCATTGCGCCTGCTGAAAATGAATATCTTGAGAGCTTCAGCTTCACTTCCTGGTAACATATCAACTGATATCCGTCGGAACCAATCAAGTCATTTGATATTTAGGGGAGACTGGGGAGGGTTGAGCCACTTTGTTTCATCAACCTGGTTTTCTGTCGTGTTTTAGTAATCGCATATTTTACATATTAATTAACTATTGGTTTTAATTTTTTAGCACAGTACCAAGATTATTTTAAAAATTGTTATTTAAGCAATAAATAATGGATTAAAGTACCACATGAACTTGTCTCAAACCTCCTTTATGAGGGGAGGCTTGAGACAAGTAAAGGGAGGTTTGAGGCAAGCATAGGGAGGCTTGAGACAAGATTAGTACGATAAAGTCTCGAGTTAAAATCAAATTTATTAAAGACAGTTAACAATTGTTTAACCCTTTAACCCTGCAATAATAATAATTAACAAAAAAATACACATACGTACTTGAAAAAATAAAAGAATACAGCAGTCATAAAAATATTTGCCGAAAAACCTAGAATAAATTTTCATATTTGGAAAAATCGACTGGAAAAGAAAGGGTCCTATGTGTTCTTGCTGTTCCTCCAGTAAAGGAGGGGTTTGGTAACTTAACCAGATCGTCCCTAGGTGCACAACATTCATCGGCAACATCGGGAAAAATAAATTTGTATCCCGGAGGCTTTAGTCTCATGCATAATAAGTCGTATTCGTTGCCATTAATATTTGTGACCTTAGCAACGTAATGTCGGAAAGTCTTTTTGGTGGGAAATCGTACAAGAACATAGTCATCCTTACGAACTTCTTGATTCATAAAGCTTTCTTCAGCATTTCCTTTTTCAATTTGTTCCTTAATATCGGTTAACTCATCAGAACTCGAAAAATTGAAAGAATCGTTAGATTGTTCAGATTCCTCCATGACTATCTCAATCTTCTTTTGTTTAACGGGCACCTGTTTTTCATCTTCTATCAACAATTTTTTTTTAATCTTTCCACCCTTTCTTCCTTTTTTTTATTTTGCTCTTCCTTTTTCTTTGCTCTTTCCTCAAATTCTTTTTCTATTAGGTCTTTTTTCCAAATCTGAATAAATGTAAATTTTTAGTTTGCTCTCTATGTTTATCTATGTTTTGACCTCGATATTAATATTTTATTTATAATTCTCAACCAAAAATATAATTTCGTAATTTTTTTTTATTTTTGGAAAATTTAAGATCGGAATTTTTTTTTAAAACTGTTTACGTCACCTTCAAGAGCATAAGATTTGCTTCAATTCTCATCTCTACGATTTTTTTGTAAGAACACATCCAGGAATGACACGATCATGAATCATTTGAATTTTAGGTCGTCTGAGCTGTGCTTACAAGCTGCGTCGCAAGCTACACTGGAAATTATTAGACAATCTAGGAGAGTGATGCTGGGTCAATATATTTTCATTTAAAAATGAAAAATCAGTCATGGGAAAGTTTTGATAGTTGACAGATTTTTCGACCTTACTTTCCCGGACTATACGTTTTTTTTTCTAATTCATGGCCATCCCTTAAACTTTAAAGTTCCCTAACTCTCCTAATTTCTAAGGAAGGAAAGGCATTTTTTATGTGAAATCGTTTGTGTAGCTCTCACTGGTTTCGACTAATTACGAAAAATACTTTTTAAATTTTGCTTCTTCCCTTGCCGCTGGTTGCAGACACTTCACTCATTGTAATTGCATCTTTTGAACTACAAAATATCAAATATGCAAAGTTGTGTCAATAAGTTTGATTTCAGACTGGACTAATTCACTCATTATTCATTCAACCACCCAGCTAGCTATTTTTAGTCTCAAACCATTTTTCACACTATGTATACATAAAATAACATGAAAGTATTCACTAATCTCAGATTTGGTGGAATATATTTGTTACCATATGTAAAAAACATTAATTTTCGTGTAGAATAACGATTCTTAACAAAGCTACTATGGACTTTCTTTGGATTGTTATTATTAATAAATATAACACATAAAAACGAGATAAGAAATACCTGGTTAGAAATATTTATTTTGAAAGGTCGAATTTGGTCGTCAAATTCAGCAGGTCGCCACCATGTTTCTTCATAACTTGGTACAGAATACACTCTCATAAATAATAACGTATATAAGTAAGACACTATAACAACCGGTAACAAAAAGAATACACCAAACTTCACTATCATTTTAATGCAGTATTTGAAAATAAAAATCAAGCTGATAAAGTAACTCAATAATAATAATAGGTCTGATAGCGACAGATTGCTACTAATGGGTTTTGTATTTCGCTTAGAACCTTATTAGGTTATACTCAAGGACTGAATAATACAGGGAGTACCAGAAATGATAGACTACTATATAAATGCGAGAAGATTAATAAAATTGAGTGTTAAAATTTTGATAAATGAAGGGCGGATTATATGCGTGACCGTCTCAATTCGACCGTCTACGCAATACAGTACACAAAATGTTTACTGAAAGTGATTAGGATAGGGTATAAATTATTAAGGCCATATAATATTTTCATTCACACACAATTTCCTAAATTATAATTAACAATTATAACTAAATAAAAACAAATTGTACAATATTTTATTCAATCTATATCTGTTATACAGATATTGAATTCAAGTTTTCTTCATCTTGTTTCATAATTCCGTGAAGTCAGTTGCTTATTCGGGGGGAGTATAATATAAAACAGTTTATAACATTTTAGTTAATTCAGTTACCAGTTCAACGCATTTCATGTCTACCAGTATTGTCTGTATTCTTTAGATTATATATAGCGTGCTTAAAACAGTTCGGCAGCTATCAAGTGGGCACCTGTAAAATCTCATAATAGACACTTTCATACGATATTATATATTATGTATGATCACCATTTTAATTCATTCTTTATATAACTCTCAGTACAGTCTTTATACATTTCTTGTATTATTTCTGCTCTTCCTTAAAATATATTTTTGTTATAGTTAATTTTAGTTCTTTTTGAAAAGACATTTTTCATAAAGGAAAATAAAACTGGCGCAGTCAATAGGATCGCGCCAGTTGTGAAAACGCGAATTATACAGTGTACCGATTTCTACGGTTTTCGTATAAACTTTCATGACTTTAACGTTTTAACGTTTTGAGCGCGAGTTCTATCTACCCTTTCTGTGGGATCAACAACTGAGAGCAGACATCCTGTGGACGTAGTGAGAGGAACCAAAGAGTCGGGGAAGAAGATTTTCTAAACGTAAGTGCGAAAATTCCTCTTCTCGCCTTCCTATACCATTCTTTGGAATTAGTGAAGATATAAACTAAGATATTTTTCATTATTATATGAATTAAATATATATGAACTATTTGCATAATAGAAACGTTGATAATATTGTAGAAGCTTTTAATAATATTTCGTTAAACGAAATTGATAGTAATGAAATGGCTACACCTAAAATTAATTGGGATCTTTTCAGATCTAAATTAGCAAACATCAAACCATTTAACGGTGATAGTGAATATTTAAACAAATTTATCACTAGATTTAAGAGTTTAATCCAATCCTATAGAAATTTAAATGATGCCGGATTAAGTTCATATTTAATAGAATGTATTCAAGAAAAGTTAGAAGACCGAGCGGCTTTCATGGTTGGTAGTAGAGTAGAGTTAAATACTTGGCAAAAATTGAAAACTGCTTTATTACAGTGTTTCCCTGATAGGCGTGATATAGATTGTCTAGTACGAGAACTAATTAGAGCCAAAACTTTTTAAAATGGGCACCTCATAGATTTTGGCAGGAGGCTGCAGTTAATCCGTAGTATTGTAATTCAGAGAATAAGTAACGACCCAAATATAAATGCTGTTGAGCGGAATTGTCAAATTATTCAATACTATAAAACTGCACTAAATACTTTCATTGAGGGTTGTAATGGAACGCTAAGAAATAATATGCATTTAAGAAAACCCACTTCCTTAGAAGATGCGATGGTATATGTGGCAGAATTTGAAAATTTCGGACGACTTTATGGATAACTACATGATAAAAATTTTCGACAAAATAATTCTAACCATAATAACAATGGTATGCTATATCCGCGATTCCAAAATGTTCAAATTCAGACCAAAATTAAAATCGTAACGACTATCGAAATTCCGTACCAAATAACAGACCAATTAATAATCATCAACCTTCATATGATAATTATCGATATAATCAATCCAATGTCTCAAATAATGTAGTACAAAACAGAGAATATTGGCCTAATCAACCGATACCTGTTCAAACAATCCCACAAAATAATAGATATTACACTAATCGATAAGTATTTGGTCCAGCAAAAAATATTTTTAGACCTCACCAAATACCACAAAATCAGTTACCAAAACCTGTACCAATGTCGACAACGTCGCGAAATTTCGCAGAAAGAAGTCGAATGCCTGTTAATAATAATAGATTCTTCCAAACAAATTCACGTGCTAAACCAAATTTTGTTTCTGAAGAATTATATTTAAATCAATGTGATAATCCAGAATACGATCCTTACCAATTTAACGAATACGAAGAAATAGAATTTAATTAACCCGATACGAATGATGAAAATCCATTTGAGGAAAATTTTCGGATAACCGGGCCTTCCAAAAGAAAGAGGTAGTTGAAATAAACGTTATTTCTGCTAATCCTTTACCGTACATAGAAATTAAGAATCCCAAAGCTAAATTATCAATCGATACCGGTAGTTCTAGATCGATAATAAAACTTTCTATTATAGAAAAATATGTTCCAGATACAATTTACCAATCCAATACTGTATTATCTACTAGTCTTGGGAGTGAAGATATTAGATTTCAAGCACTTGTGCCTGCATTTGTAGAATTAAAATGTAAAGATTATTACATTAATTTTGTATTATATGACTTCCACGATTAATTCGATGGAATCATAGGTATCAAATATCTTGTCAATATGAATTTAAATATATACCTTGCGAACCAACAGTTAGTCGGACCTAATATAAAAATACCATTTAAATATAGACAATCTGATGATATAGAATTTCCTTTTTCCTAAAAATTCGATGACAATATTAAATATTTAAAATGAATATGAATGCTTTAGAAACTGCATCACTTGACGTTCATTTAGGTGACATTGATGAAATTGTAAATCAAGAACTCGAAAGAATTAGTTCATACAATGAATCTACAAATCAACCTCCTAATTTAGATAATATTGAGTTTACAACTATTTCAGACGAAAACGAAAGAGATGTATCAGATGCCATAATTAATTTACCCCCTTTGGAAGACGAAGCGAACCCTGATAATGACGACATTGGAACAGTACACACATATGCGGAAAATCCCATTTTATCAATTCCTATATCTGAAAAACCACTGAATATGTATAAAAATCAATTATATTTCACTAGCAATGAAAATATTTTGTTTAAAGTTAGAAAATATTCGTTTATATGTTACATTACCAGTAGTAGACACTGAATCAAACGTAATAAAATTCATTAAGAAATTAATAAATCCCAACCAACATTATGTTATTTATTTCCAAAACGAACCCTTATCACGAATGTCTATAGTAACTGCCCAAAAAACATTCAAAAATTCTGCTTTTAAATATATCTTGTGTACCAAAATTCTCACTGATATTCAATCAGCTGACGAACAAAGAGAAAAAGTAGTATACTACCATAAAACTAAATCAGGTTACAGAAGCAAAAATGAAGTAAAAGTATCTCTTAGTCGTAGATATATATCATTGGCCAAAAATGATAGAAGAAATAGAACATTTCATAAATAATTGCGAAACTTGTCTGAAGAATAAGTATGACAGAAATACCACAGTTATAAAATTCAATTTAACACCCACAGCTTCAAGACCTATCGAACATATGCACTCAGCCGTTTTTCATATATCAAATAAATCGTATTCAACAATCATAGATTCATTTTCAAGATATGGTCAAGCCTATCCGTTAGACAGTATAACAGGAGTATCTGTAGTTGAGAAATTACTCGAATTTATGTCTCATCACGGTCTACCTAGAAAAATTACGTCTGACCGAGGCACACAATTTGAAAATTTCGATCTTCAAGATTTTTGCGAATTATACCACATTCATCTACACTTCATCACATCCAAAAATAGTAATTCTAACTCTCCAGTCGAGAGATTCCATTCCACCCTAATCGAGCATTATCGATGCTTACAAAAAGAAAAGAAAAATTTGAAATCTGATAAACTGATAAAAAATGCAATTTTCTGTTATAATAATAGTATTCATTCAGTTACGAAATATACGCCTTCCGAAATTATTAAAGGTCACATAAACAATCCCGATCCTTTTGATTTAGACGATCATTTTTATTTCAACTTACGTACAATATCAGAAAACAGTAAAATATTGTATGAAACGATTAAGCAGAATAATAAGTGCACAAAAGAAAAGATTATCCAAAAACGAAATGAAAAGCGCGAAAATCCTCCAGATTTTTCAAACCAAGAAACGTGCTACATAAAAACCAAACAGAGAAATGAAAAATTACTCAAATTAAAAAAGACAGAAGTACTAAGCCAAAAAGGTATCCTCATTAAAACTAATAAAGGCACATACCATAAAAATCTAGCTAGAAAACCGAGGTTAGTGACAAACAAATTGTTACAGGAATCTAATGATGAACCTCCTGACATTGATGACAACATACATCATGATTCTGCAGATACAATGCATTGGAGAGGATGTATCTACCACTAAAATCGAAAGCCTAATCCTTCCGATCCAATTAGGAAATTCTCGTATTATATACAATAAACATATATTTATACACTATGTACGTTTATACATTATTTTTAAGCAAGTATTAAAATAATTACACAAAGACAGAATCTTTAATTAGTTCTTTAGAAATAAAACTGAATAATCTATATCCCCATATCCGAAATGAAAGAGGACTTGTAAATCCCGTCGGAAAAATTTACAAATGGCTTTTTGGAACACTAGATGCAGATGGCGGAGAAATATATAACAAAGCCATTGATATACTACAGAAAAACCAGAAAAATATGATTACAGAAGTTAATATATACAAAAAACTTATTGAACACTATAATGAATTTATAAATATCTTAAACAATAATCAAGAAACTCTTAAAAATAATTTAGAAAAAATACAAGCTTCATTTTACCATTAAATAGAAACTCTTGAAAGTTGTCCAAGTTTTTAGGGAATAATAACACAAATTAATTTAGATTGCCAATCAACGATTACCTTAATAGATAATTTAGAAGATGCTATAGTATTTTCCAAATTAAACTCTCTTCATAATTCAATAAATTCTAGTTCTGATATATTCGGAATGATTATGTAATTACATAATATATATATATATATATATATATATATATATATATATATATATATATAACTCTATTCAAATTCCCAGATTTGAGAATTTACTAACTTATCATCAATTTTTGGGCACTCGAGTGTTAATATCAAATTCAAAATTAATTTTTGCAATACATATACCTATCCTTAAAGAAAAAACCGGATTTTATCACATTTTCACAGTTATCCAAAATCATAAAACGTTTACCCCTCTATTTCCCTATTTGGCACACAAGAATTAATATAACCAATTCGAGAAAGAAGAATGTCCTCTTTGTGTTGTACCTTTTCGGTGTGGGATGGATATCTGAGGGATGATGAATAACACACTTTTAGTAATATGAATATCGTACTGTTTAATGTTAATAAATTGTAGCCATATGTATAACTGAAACATTCAATAGTCTTTTCTCGATCCCCGGTTCAACTCGCCGGCAACCGGCTCTCCTCTCCCCTTCCTCTTTTCCACCGGCTTCTCTCCGACGGTCACCCCACTCTTTTCTCCTTCTTTCCACTCGCGCACACTCGACCTCCGTGCTTGCGCACATACACCGACACACCGATAACCATAGGCGTATCACACATACCCCCCTGTTTTATTGGAGTTGCGTACAAACTAACACAAATATAGCAAACCTTAAGCAACGAGAATCAAACACTCGTGAGAAACAATATACTAACTAAACTATTACTACTACAGATTTTTTTTAATTACGAGAAGATTATTTAAGGAACAACTGATTAGGCAACATACTGTTTATAAGGTTTCAGATTGGTCACGTTTTGTATACTACAAATCCGCCCTTCAGAATCTTGCAATTCATATGCGTTATTACTGACTACTCTTGTAATTTTATACGGACCCTGAAAAAGGACAAACAACTTTTTTATAGTGCCCTCGTATGCCGAAGATAAATGATGATTTTTTGCAAGTACCAGATCACCTACACTAAACTTGGTGATTTTTACCTTTTGGTCATGCTTTGATTTTCTCTTTAAAGCTTTAGATTTTAACTTTGCAGCCGCCAACGCCCATATTACATCCTCGAGCGGTTCTGTTAATGAGTCTTTTTGAGGAAACTCAATTAAATGGTGAATATTATTCTTTTCTATCTTGCCGAATTGCAGAAAGTTTGGACAATATCCTGTCGATTCATGAATCACATTATTTAAGCAGGATTCTACGTCGTTCAATACATATGCCCACTTCGTGTGTTGTTCACACACAAACGACCTCAGTAGTCTCCCCACTTCTTTATTTAACCTTTCTACCGAATTTCCTTGCGGGAAATAGATACTCGTATGTTTAACTACAACACCCTGTTCTTTCAAAGTTCTCTCCCACATATGAGACCTAAACTGAGTACCATTGTCACTTAAAATACTTATCGGCTTTTGCACAACCCTAAAATAGTTGTTAGTGAGTTTATTTAAAATTGCCTTAGTAGTGGCTCTTTTAAGCGCATATAATTTACAATATTTTGAAAATGAATCAGTGATCACTAGTAATTGGGTCACTCCTGCCCGTGAAGGAGAAAACGGCCCCATGAGATCAACACACACCAGCTTTCCCGGTTTATCTACTAATACAGGGTTCATCGAACCCCGACTGGTAGGTCCATGCTTGGTTTTTTGACACAAATCGCAGCTCGCGACGATTTTACGAACTTGATGGCGCATTTTAGGCCAATGAAAAGTGCGGTTCATATGCAAAAAAGTTTTATTACCCCCAAAATGCCCAATATCGTTATGTTGTTGTACAACCAAATCTAGCACTTGATCCTTTGGCACACATAATTTAAATCCAGGGTTGGATTTATTCCCCCGCTTAAACAAAATGCCGTTGTGTAATATAAACCATTAAGCTATACGACTAGCTGTCCCGATTGGCACTTTTAAATTGCCGGATAAAATATTTACTTTTTTCAATATTACGGCGTCTCGCGTTTGATCCTCTTTCAGAGTACAAAAATTCTTTTTTACTAAATTAAACTGTTCTGTCAATTTTAACATAGTAACACTAATACTGGTTATAGTATCTGGTCGATAGGGTACATTTGAATCAGTTGGATTTCGAGACAGAATGTCTGCGATAATGTTATTCCGACCCGCGCAGTGCGTTATTTCAAAGTTAAATTCCTGCAAAAACAATACCCATCTAGATAAACGAGCATTTTTTAATTTCGTTTTAAACGAAAAGGATAGGGCTTTATGATCCGTTACCACGATAATACTAAATCCCAAAATCAATGTTCTCCACTGCTTAAAAGCGTGAACTACAGCTAACAACTCCCTTTCTGTGACGGGGTATCCTTTCTCTGCACCCTGTAAAATTCTACTTGTAAATGCTAAAATTTGTTGAACCCCTGTATCACTCATCTGATACAAACATGCTCCCAACGCGAAATCTGAACTATCCGTTTGAACATAAAAATTTCTATTCATATCCGGATGGTTAACAATCGTTGTATTTAAATAAGCCTTTTTGATAGCGTTGAATGAGTTTTCTTTTTCGGCGTCCCAAATCCAAATAGTTCGTTTTCTTAAAAGCGGTAATAACGGTAATGTAAGTTGCGAAAAATTTGCACAAAATCGTCGATCGTAATTAACTAACCCTAAAAAGCCCTGTAACTCTTTAATATTCCTGGGTCTTGGAAAATTCTGAACGGATTCGGTTCTTTTCGGATTTATTCTGATACCCTGAGACGTTATTATATGCCCTAAAAATTCGATTTCTCGCTGCACAAAACATGATTTTCTGAGTTTAATTGTTAAATTCGCAATTCTAAATTTATTAAAGATAATTTCTAGATGGTGCAAATGTTCTTGTACCGACTCGGAAAATATTAACAAGTCATCGACGTAAGCTACTGTAAACGGTTGCACTTCAGGTCCTAAAATTTTCGATAACCCTCGAATAAAACTACCCACTGCGGTAGAAAGTACGAACGGTAATCTTTTAAAATAATACGTTTTACCATTATACCCAAACCCGGTATACTTACAGTGCTCCTTCTTAATTGGAATTTGCCAGTACCCCGCCGTCATGTCGAGTGAGCTTATTACTTGGCCTTTTCCTAAAATACATAATAAATCTTCCGGTCTAGGTGGCATTACATGATCCATACACATCCTAGTATTTAGATATCGTGCATCTAAACAAACCCTCAACGATCCGTCTTTCTTTTTTACGGTGACCAATGGTGACACATATTCTGTCGGTCCTTCCTCTATAACCCCCCATTCCAACATTTCGTCAACTTGACGTTGTACCTCTGCTCTCTGTGAGAACGGTACCGGGTAGGACGCTTTATAAAATGGAGGAGCATCTCTCATATAAATTTCATGTTCATATTTAGAAGTTAAACCAGGAGTTTCTGAAAAAATCTTCGCGTAATTTTTTAAAACATTTAGTAGTTTTTCCTTTTCATTTTCTTCTAACATTTCAGCGCTTCTCGCCGCATTAATTAATCGTTCTTCGCTGTACAAATGTCTGTCTTTAATATTCTTTATCAAATTCACGGTTAGCGTATTACTACCATTAACTCGAGTCCGAAACGGTATACTAATATCATCACCCTCGTAACAAAATGTTAAAATGTTGTTACTAAAATCTAACCGTGCATGATTATTCGACAACCAATCGGTGCCAAGTAAAATGTTTTCATTCATTTTTGGTATTACTAAAAAAACAATATTATATATTTTGTTACCCATATTTACTGGAATTAAGACTTGCCATTTGATTGTTTGTTCCCTAGCCCCTATGGCTACCCTAACCGCTAGCTTACACACCGGCAATAGTGGTAATTTCAAATCTCTCAAATTAGACAAAAATGTATCCGATATAGCCGAAACTTGACTACCTGAATCGATTAGTGCTTCTGTTTCTATGTTTTCAATTTCAATTTTTATCATCGGAGAAATTAAATTTTCTTTGGGCACTTCTTCTTCTTCTTCTTCTGCTTCAGATAACAAATCTTCCGAACCATTAGTATAGAACTTTGATAATAAATTACAATTTCGCGTTGTCGCATTTCCATTTCTCTCCACATTATTATCTTGATTGTTATCCTGATCTCTCCAATTCGTATCAGCATTCCAGTTCGCCTGTCTCCGCGTATTATCGTTAACCTGTCTCCGAAACCGATCATTTCCCTGATTGCGAAAATTCCCTTTATTTCCCTCTCTATGGTCGTGTCGACTAACATCTTGACCGCGTCTAATATCCGTACCTTTGTTTATTTTACAGTCTACCGAATCTTTTTTTCTCAAAAACATTTCTACTTCATCTACAGTTTTATAACCTTTCAAAACAATACTTTTTTTAATCTCCGGTTCATCTGCGAAATGATCTGATACCCATTCGACTAACTCCACCTCTGGAATTTTATCTGATAAAAAACTCGACTGCCTTACAAGACTAAGTAAATAGTCAGCTTTACTTCGTGATTTATACTTTCCATATTTAATTTCATAAAATAATCCCCTTTCATGTTACTCATTCCAATACCTTGCCTTAAACGCCTCAACAAATTTTTCAAAATTTACAAAACTTTCTTCCTTATATTCAGCCCATTCGGCTGCTGAATTTTTCAAACCCCCTATAGCAAAACTTACCTTCGCCGACTCTGGCACTCTAGCATCATTTAATGTTCTCGATAATTTTTTCAAAAACAACATTGGGTGAGTATTTCCACCCGGTGAAAATGACAAACTATTACCCCCCATATCTTTCCATAACGAAATATAAATGCTTTTCGTCTTTAAAATCATCATTCGATTTATTATCTACTCTTTTTTGCTGATCAACCATATTATTTGATAAAGTTAGCAAAGTTGTTTGTACTTTTTTAAGATCCTCTGCTAAGCTATTAACTATTTTTTGTAAATCATCAGTCGCCCGTGAATTTGCCATATCATTTGCTAATAAATCGCTATTATCGTTCACTTTTATTTCTAGGACGTGTTCCTTATCCTCGTTTGCCTTCGATTGGCTTTTTGGCATCTTATTTACAATAATGTCAAGACAATATTAAAATATTTAAATACAAAAATTCACAATGGATAGTAGTCAAAACATCAATATATATAATAGGTTTGCATCAGAATACCTACAGCGCAAAAGTTTCAAATAAATGATAAAAACAAATATTATTTTCAATCTCTAACAATTTAACTTTACAATATTTCTACCTAATCATAAAAAAGAACATAGGTACTTGAATGCATCGAACAATAAAGTCTAATAAATGTCTTTTTTATTATTTATCTTGATCAGTTTTACTTAGACTTTCAAAATCTTTGTTTTTACTAAATGTAATCAATACTGTGGTTAACTAACATTCGTTAATTCACCCTAAATCAATAGGTATATTTTAATATTCAGATATTCAACTGTTGTTTTTACGTAATCAAAATGGTTCGTAATTAATTAATCAAACGTATTTTCTTCTTCACACTTCAAAAGTTAGTCCAAATTTTAATCAGCGCAATGCACTAAAATATCGTTGCAAAATTTCCAATAGCCATCTTGGATGATTAAATAATAAGAAAACAGTACCTTGAATTTTCCATAACCTGTTGATTGTTCATTCGATGTTCACCTCTATATCCGTCCCCGTTGAGCGTCAAATTATGTGTTGTACCTTTTCGGTGTGGGTTGAAACGGAAACGTTGAGTGCTTCCAGAAATTACCAAATTCCGAACGTAACGAAAATAGACTTTTAAGAACCTAAAGAAATTAGCAGAATTTCGAAATAATTTGAAACAATTACAGAAGTGGAAGACAACCTGTATAATTACACAAGTATATTAGGAACAGTTATTGGAATTGCAATTACTTGCGCCTTAGTCTACATTTTCATCAAATATAGAACCCACATTTTGAAGATTTTCAAGAAGAAGCCAAAGGAAAACCTTACAGAAGAGATTAATATTTCGAAAAGCCACTCCGTGTTTCCTGAAACTTAAGGAGGGAGGAGTTATGTCTGCAGCGCTATCAAGTGGGCACCTGTAAAACCGCTTAATAGACACTTTTATACGATATTATATATTCTGTCTAAACACCATTTTAATTCATTCTTTGTATAACTCTCATTACAGTCGTTATACATTTTTTGTATTATTTCTGCTCTTTGTTAAAATATATTTTTGTTATAGTTCATTTTAGTTCTTTTTAAAAAGACATTTTTCGTGAAGAAAAACAACACTAGATATACAATGATGATTTTAGTAAGTGAAATACTCGACTCGAAATCCGCAGGAAAGTCGTTTATTTGGGAGTGAGATTCACTCACACTCTCAACTGGATGACCGACCTCATGGACACTTTGAATAAAGTCCGACGGCGAGTTAATCTTCTCAAGGCACTCGGCGGAAGCTTCGGACGTACTCATCCAACCACCTTACTCCATACGTATAAAACATATATCCGTCCCATCATCGATTATAGAGCAAACGTATTTTGCTCTCTTCCCGACCGCCTTGTAAAAGGCTCCAATCCTTTGAGCAATCTATTCTGAGATACCGCCAATATAAGGCACCCTACTCACCCAGTAACACCATCTACACCAATATCGACATTGAGCCCATTCCGTCCCGTCTAAACACCCTACAAGCCCGTGGATCGCTAACAGACGGCCTCATGGCAGACTATCCAAGAGGAAGCTCCCATTCCCCCCAGTACGGCTACTAGCCACGGCCTACGACGATCTCCCAGACAGATACATCGACTACCTAGACCAATCCCCAATTCCAATCCGATAACCAAACATTGCAATCATTACACATACAACCTTCTATATCTCTCTACACAGATTCCTCTTCTATCTATATCACCACACAACTCATGATCTCTAAACACGCTCACACATCTCACCACAATTAGTCAACACTTCTGACAAACCCTTCAACCACCCCCACCTATCCCCACCCACCCGTCGGGTTACAGGTTTTCTGCGGTTTCCTTGTAACACGGTGAATCTATTCAACAGGATGAATTCTATCACTAGCCAAATGGACCGACGAGCCAATCACCAATCGACGTAGGGAACAATGCAGCCGCAGCCTTCCCCCCCCCCCCCCCAACGAGATTATTATTGTTGTTATTTTTTAAAAATACAAAAAACAACGAGAATGCTTTTCCTATGGAACCCTAACCTCTTCGAGTCACAAAGTCAATCTCCCAAACTTCTTAACCAACCACTTCTCACCTGACTCAACACAAACGAGCACAAACCCCTCCAACACACCCCCAACCCAGCCCCGCAGAGGAAACTAATCCTATATCAGGGCACACATCTCAACTATAACAATACCATCCAACACAAACCTTCTTTCTAACTTCTCTCTCTCCCTCTCTGATTTCAATTCATTCTTTGTATAACTCTCATTACAGTCGTTATACAATTTTTGTATTATTTCTGCTTTAGATATAGTTTATTTCAGTTCTCTTTAAAAAGACATTTTTCATAAAGAAAAATGAAACTGACGACAAGAGTAACAGTCACTGTCATCCATTTTAAAAAGAATTTCATTTTTGACGGTAAAAAGTTACAAAATACTCGCATTGCAGTGAATGGTCACCTGTTTCATAAAGGCAATTCCTCTTTGTAAATTTAAGAGAAATACGGGATAATACGAATGCAACCAGATGCATACTTTCATATTGTTATGCATGTACTTGTTGAAATATAGATTAAAAATATTCATCAACAATTTATTTCTACTACTTTGAGGACGTGGGGAAGGATTACGGTTGTTCCAGTGCTAGTTTCCTACGTTCATATATATTGATGGATTGGTATGCAAGTGCATATTGTTTAAGTTTTCTAGTGTTTCGGTTTGAGAATTTAGCCCGTTCATATTTGATCCTATCGAGCAGGGTGTATCCTTCACAACATCCTATTTCAAGTTGAATAAAACTACCAGTCAGCGGTTAGTTTCAAAAGATTATCCGCAGAAAGAAGAATAGATCCAGTTTCACCGTTTTTGATATTCTTTTATAAAAATACATTGACTTTCTTATGTGCACTATTTAGATTTAGATTGAAAATTTATATTTTTTAATGGGTTTCGTCTGGTTTGCAGCCGTTAAGGTGATTTTTTATTTCGAATTGTTATCTCTCAACGTTTTTGAAATAATTTTCTTCTAGAGTGTGTTAATTCAAGGAATTAACAAATTCAATTTAGTTTCATTATTGTATGTAGTACGAGAAAAATCAACAAAACATATTTTGTTTCCGGATGGGCAAGCGTAAATCCTTTGAGTTAATTCATTTTCAGAATTTTACTGTTAACTTTGAATAATTTCATATTGTTTTCCTTCGTATTGTACGAAGGAACAAACTAACCGAATATCAAAAAGTGTTCCAAACCTCCTTAGAACTATTTTTTCATTTACTGTGGAGCAGTTGATAAAGTGACCGGCATATGTTAAAGGTGCAATTACTCGTCGTAGTAATTGGATTGATAGTCACTTTGATTCAGCATTAAATCCATTTGTTCTTGAAGAAAGAATTAAGATACTAGATGAAAATGCACTTGAATATTCTGACCTCCAAGAAGAAAATCAAAATTTCAATTCGGATAATTCTGACACTGAAGATAGTTCAATTGTTGAAAACATTGTTTGTAATATGATAGGAAGCTTAAGAGAGAAATTCATTTACTTCAGGCCCATCAGGCCAATACACTACAACAATCTACTAGAACTGAAAATTGCCCGAATTTAGGCGTTGAACTTCCTCATATTTCTATTCCCCCTTTTTAGGTGAATACCAAAAATTGATTTATTTTTCACAGCTGTTTTACACTTTGATAAGGGACAATAGGAAATTAACTGATATCCAACAGTTTATCTATTTGAAGTCTTATCTCGGCGGAGAAACTCGTCAGACATAATAAAGAAAATGTATGTAATTAATTCTTGTAAATAATCTTAAACCTTGGCGACAAAAATTAACGTGCACGGCATGGTCAATCTCTTTCAATTCTTGCACCAAGTGAAATTTGTAAGCCTTTAATTTTAATTGTTTTTTTAAAATCCTATGAAGTGTGCTCCTAGAAACGCCCGTAGTGCTAACCATTTATCTAACTGATGTTGTGGAATTTACTTCTACAGCTTCTTGAACTTGAATAACTTTATTTAATAAATTGTCTTGGTAACGCTCTCTTTTTGGATAAGCAAGTGTGCCTGTGTCCCATAACCGACGGTACCAACTTCTTATTGCATTATCACTGGGTGGTTGTTTATTAACTATTCTTATAAATCTTCTTTGTGTCACCACAATTGACTTCGTTTCTGCAAACATCATCACACACTCTCCTTTTTCAGATAAAGTGAACATTTTTCAAAGAGAAATAAGAAACCTAATTGTGGTAAACTGACAGTTCGCGTGGAATGATTATTTGCTGTCACTAAGCAAAGCCTACTTAAAAAATATATAAATCTATTTCAAAATGCCCCGCCAGTTATCGAAACTTAATTAAAAGATGGCAAATGTGTATAAACGTACAGGTACACAATTTTAAAATTTGTTATAATATTCTTCCTTGTTAAATGTCTCTACTTTCAAAATTGTTAGTTTTATCGACATTTATAATAAATTGCCTTAGAAAATGCTTAAAGTTGTTAAACTTAAATTTTTGGACATAATTTCCAGAAAAAGTAGCACAAACTATATATGTTCAGAAAGCTTAAAGATTGAGCTTTGTGTTAGTCTAAAAATATACATGGTGTTCTATTTAAAATAACAAAGCTGCCCTATCCCTGAAAATCGCCGTGTTAATTTCCGGTCAAACCGGCATTACGATGAAATATCCCATTGTTGAGAAGAAAACTTTTATAAATTTCAATATAACTGGCGAAAACCGCATGTTTCTATTCCTAAAACTGTTTGAGCAATAAGCGATCAAAACCCCGAAAAGTTAAGTGGAACACCCGGTATACTAGCTTCA
Source organism: Galeruca laticollis (assembly GCA_963921935.1). Taxonomy (NCBI): domain Eukaryota; kingdom Metazoa; phylum Arthropoda; class Insecta; order Coleoptera; family Chrysomelidae; genus Galeruca; species Galeruca laticollis. The sequence continues at coordinate 35,032,154 of OY998176.1, read as the reverse complement.
ATATTCGTAATAAGTATCACATCTTCTTCTTTTTTCTATTCATATATATTAGGTCAATCACTTTAGGGATATTTCCTCGAGACTAACCACGCTAACCTGGTTAGAAAAAAGTTACCTACTCTAATTTCCTCGATACATATTCCAAAGGTTAAATGTTAATTACAACGGGCCTTTCGTGTAAAAAGTAAGTCAGAATAATGAATGTATACAAAGTGTTTGTAAACGGAGAGTTAAGCAGTATCAATTATACAGTAGAAATTATTAATCTTCTACAAAAAGGTAAAGAATTCCAAATTGTGAATAGATATTATTTTCTCTGCCAATAACTGATGAACATTTTATATTATATTAGTAATATAAATAATAAAAATAATATAGAATGACGATATTGACATTTGATATCCCCCTATCAAAATGATGATGACATACTACAGATCCAAACTACGTTAACCAATGCCGTCATAGTTTTGTTAACCTGGTTAAGCTAGTTAGTCTCGAGGAAATTCGCCTTATACAGGTCACTTCTTGGTCTATAGTATGTACAAAAAGTACGAGGAGTAATAAACCCTAATTGAGTATGCAAAACCTTTACAGGGAGCACCATGAAATTTTTGATAAATCTCTTACTTTAAATTACATTTCTTCCGTGAATCTAAAAACTAGGTAGATCGACCCCGTATTTGTTTCAGTTGTAGCAAGGGTTTATTCATTGTTAAAGGCCGCTTTACAGTTCGCAATTCTTCTTGCAACATGCAATATACTTGATCGAAAGCATGCGCAGTAGAGGATAGTTTGGCAAGTCTCTTGCCATTTCAAGCTCTTGCCCGAAATCGATCTGGTTCGTTTTTTATTGCAACTTGGATGCAATTCTGGGGGAAAAGTTGGTAACTTTTTTGTTACCAACAGAATAAAAGTTCTTACACGAGATGAAAGGTGATGTGTGACATGTGACATAACCACGTTTTGTTTATTTCATGATTCATGATTGCTAATAGTTGGTTCAAAACTGTTGATTATTTTAATAATTATTTATTGTGTTTGCATTATACAAATATACAATGGCATGTGGCAAAGGGTAAGTTTTATGTTTTATCTTAGCTAATATTTTTTGTTGAGTAAGCATTTGTATACTTAAAAAACTAATAACGAAAATATATTTTAGTGGCTTCGACTGGCCTAAAGAGGCAACCATTACATTGATAAATTTGTATGAGGAGCATCCTTGCCTTTACCTCCCAACTCACGGAGACTACCACAATCGGGCTGTTCGGAACAGAGCCCTTCAAGAAATAGCCACTGAATTTAATCGGCAAAAATTAACTAATCTATCTGCAGAGAATATTAAAAAGAAAATACATGGGGTAAGGACACAGTTCTTAGCAGAAGCTCAAAAAATAAAAAAAGTGAGGTATCTGGGGCGTCTGCTGATCAGGTTTACGAACCCAAACTGTGGTGTTTTGAAAACCTGAAATTTTTGCAGCAGGGAACTGAGGTAGTCCAACAAGGGGAGTCGAATATGACAGAAATCATATCAAGTCAAGTAGAATTCGTTGACAATGAAGTAAGCGTTAAATTTATATTTTACTGTTGTTTTATAAAGTTTGTCACCCATTATAGGTATATTTGAGATATTGGGCAACTGTGAAAGTATAAAAATAAACTTGTTATTTAAAATTAGAAATAGACATGATAAATTAGTAGGAAGACTTGAAATAAACATTAACCTAGAATGTTCTACTCATTACAGGTGGAATGTGAAGTCATCTATGATGGGGATGTTCAGGTTTTGGATCAGGATATGGACGTTACTTTACCCATATCTCCAATTAAGTCCAGGACTAGCATAAAATTTAAGAGCCCATCTACTTCAGGAACTTTAACACCGAAAACTGACGCAAGACCAAGTAGAATATTAAAGAGAAAAGCTGAACCAGACAATATAAGTGCCCTGCTAACAGCAGCAGTAACAACATTGGCAAATATTAATAAGGCGGAGGGCAATGACAACAGTCATCAACAAGCCGGAGGCAAATATTTCACACTCGGAAGGTAAATTACTTGTAAAAATAAAAAAATCATAGATTCTTTAAAATTTATTTAAATTAAGACCCCAATATATTTATGAAATATGTACATTGTGACGACTACACCTTTTCCACATGTGTTTTAGGAAGTTTAAACCTGTTTCAGGTTAAATTTTATTTTATTAGAAACGTAAACATACTAGAAACAGATCTGAATGTCATCATTTATCAATTTTGTTGAAGTTAGCATCTCTTTCTAGTGTGTTTTTTTATAAATTCATTTGAAGCTTTCTGGAATACAATTGTCGGACATCTTTCTAAATAAAATTGGGGTTATATCAAATAAGGTGGAAAAGTAGTATGGTTCTTTTCAGTGATTACGAGCCCTCACTGAAATAATATGAGAAGTTTTTCCATCATACCATCTCTCTCAGTTACATTCATATTAATAATTCATTATACATAATTATATCATATCTCACTAGTCTTTGTACGAACTGATTGTGGTGACATAAGGCTCAAGAATGCTGAAAAGAACTCTATACATATTTCTTTATAACCCAATTGTTTTTAAAAAAAAGTATTGAAAATATGTTGTTTTCGTTGCAATTATTACAGATTTCTAGCAGAAGAACTAGAAGACATTCAAGACGAGGACATAGTAAACGATGTCAAACAAGCAATTCTGGAATCTATTTTTGCTGGGAAAAGAAGGCAAATGCTAAGAAGAAACAAGAATACCAATAATTAAAATAATGTATTTGTATATATTTTTATTTGTAATAATTAAAATAAAGGTTCATATTACAAACATACTTAAAACTAAAATACACTAACACTATCTAAAATCAAAAACTAAAAAAATTAAATCAAATCATCCTGCCAAGGGACACTACCACATCCACTAAAATAATCTTTGAACTCTTCTCTTATACTAATTGCTTCATTTCTTGGCCTGCCATAATTCTGCCTGCTTAAACCAAAGACAAACCTGTACCTCCTGTCAATGTCTTCTTCTGGGTTATTACCTAAATAAGCATTGTTTGTTTCATTCCTTAGAAAATTATGAAGGGCACAGCATGCTTGTGTTATAATTTTTGCTTTTTCTGGTTTTAAGGGTATAGTATTAAGCAATACTCTGAAACGGTTAGCTAAAATACCAAATGTATTTTCAACTACACGGCGGGCCCTGCTTAATCTGTAGTTGAAAATTCTTTGCTCTCTTGTCATATTACGGAAAGGGTAGGGTTTTAATATATGTGTAGATAAAGAAAAAGCAGCATCTGCAACTATTAAATAGGGCACTGCTTTATTTCTCCCAGGTAAAGGTTTGTCTTCAGGAACATTAAGTTTGTTCTCTTCAAGGGCTCTTGCCAGATCACTTTCCCAAAACACACCACCATCTGAAAGTCTTCCATTCATGCCTACATTTATGTACGTAAAATTATAATTTGCATCAACTAAAGCAAGTAAAACTATACTATGAGTTTTCTTATAATTAAAAAACGCAGATCCTTGGTCTTTTGGAGCTTTAATTGTGATGTGTTTTCCATCCAGTGCACCTATAATATTCGGTGCATTCCACGTGGTCTCGAATTTTCTTGCAATTTCCAACCATTCTGCAGTAGTTGTAGGAACCTGAAAAACAAATATATTAATTAATCAAGTATATTTTGTCTGTAACAGTAACTCTTACCTTTAAATATTCATCCTTTAATTCTTCATATATTGCTTGGCACACTATTGGAATAAATAATGAAATAGTGCTTTCAGATATTCTATAATTATACATTAAACTACGAAAACTTTCCCCTGTAGCTAGATATCTTAATGTAATTATTAATTTATCTCGGGCTGAAATAGTTTGTCGAAGAAAGCACTTTTTTGTTATTCTGTGGGCAATTTTGGACAAAAGCTTTTCAAATGTATTCATGTCCATCCTTAGATAGTTTGCAAACTTTTCCATATCTGAGGTGATAAACTCTTCAGTTAAACTGATATTTCCTCTATTTTGGTTCAACCAAGGCCTTACCCACCACCTTCTTGGCATTCTTGTTGCTGCCTCTCTCGTCAAGAGAGCACTGGCCGCAATAATCATACAAATTACTGCAGAAGCTTGTTTCTTTTGTCTTCTATTCATTTTGACTGTGTAGTTTCATACGCGACATAAATAGGTAAGTATCAATAATCTCAATACAAAGTTAGTTTATCAACAATCAACATCATATGACACACTAACCTAACCTCACAATTAACTTTAATTTTTTTGATTGGTATAGACAAGACAAAATAAGCGATACGCCACCTACAGTTTTATTTTGAAACCTTCCAGTGGGCCATTAATGTTTTGTTTATATATGTGATTCATACGTTGATTTTACGGTTTTTGTTTGTACGTGTTGTTTTAAAGTCGCAAAAGGGATAAAAAATTGTTTAATTTATCAAAATGAACCATCACTGTTGCGTTCCCATGTGTTCCTCTTGGGTAAGGGTAAATAAAGAACTTAGTTTTCATACATTTCCCAAAAAAGGACAACGTGTTTTAGTGGAAACTAAATTAGGGAAACGAGAAGCTGTTGATCGAAGGGAGGAATGGATAAGGAAATTAAAAATTGGAAAGCCTGTGAGTCCGTACATGAGAGTATGCTCGTTACATTTCTCTGAAAACGATTATTTTTATAGAGGTTAGTACCCAGTTGGTTTTTGTGTTTCTGTATTAATAGTTTTTATTTGTAGGAGACGGCTCTAAATTACATAAATTAAAATTTAATGTAGTACCGTCTAGGAAGTTACCTTTGGAAGACGAAAATCGACCTGGTCCTTCTTCTAGAAGTTTAAGGTTAGAAAATAGAGAGCATAAAAAAACGTTGTTACAAGAAGAAGCGGAAAATCCAATATTAAAGGCTGAAAAGTGCATATCTCATAATGAAGAAGACGTTGGTTTGGGACATACAGAAGAGGAAATGCAAGCTGCAGAACAATTAATAAGTTTGTTGCATTCACAACCCAACTATTGTGGCCCAAAAAGTTTTAGAGATTTTGGTGCGCAAGTAAATACTCCTGAGGTATTAACATTAAGCCACTTTATCAAAACTGAGTCAGCACTTAATAGTTTTACTGGTATAAACAATTTTAAATTATTAAACTGTTTAGTGCATCAGCTGGAGAAAGTGCATTTGGAGAAAAAGGTGCATCGTTTATCTTTGAAAGACAGAACAATTCTTGTGATGACAAAACTCAAAACAAATTTATCATATGCCACATTGGCTGTTCTATTTGGTATTTCTCCACCATTATGTAGAGATTATATTTTGGAATTAATACCTGTTTTGAGTAAAATATTGGCAACTGCCATATACTTTCCAGACAACAGTGAAATTAAAAATAATATGCCCAAGTGTTTTAAAGAATTTTCTAAAGTGCGGATTGTGCTAGATTGTACGGAAATTTTTATTCAAAAGCCAAAATGCTTATGTTGTCGAATTAAATTCTATTCTTATTATAAATCTAACTTAACTGTAAAATTTATGACAGGTGTATCACCTGGAGGACTAATTACTTTTGTTAGTGAATCCTATGGAGGGAAAGCATCAGACAAATGTATCTTTGAAAACAGCAATTTGATTTCAATGTTAACACCTAAAGAAGATGCCATAATGGTAGATAAGGGGTTTCTAATTGATGATGTATGTCATTTTAATCAAATTGAGTTAATTAGACCCCCATTTTTAAGGCAGCAGAAACAGTTATCAGCCACTGAAGCTATTTTTAATGCAAAAATAGCCTCTGCAAGGGTTCACATAGAAAGGTCTAATCAAAGAATAAAAATTTTCAATATTTTATCAGGTAAATTGAAATGGTCATTAGTGCCTTATGTAAAGGACATTTTTACCATTATATGTGGAATTACTAATCTTTCTTCCTCTATTTTGGCAGATTGTAGATATTTAACAGATTAGTTTTAATATATTTTTAATGAATAATTTTTTTCACCATCCAGTCTTTTAGATGCTATTGGATAGCCAAAATCTACTCTTAATGCCTATAAGAACAGTTTCCATACTTTTAAGGTAACCAATTAAAAAAAATCACATTTAATAATATAGAACTTTATTAATTTTTTTAACGAACCTTTAAATAAATGGTATATGAAAATAATTAGTTAGAATCATCGAAATTTATTATTACAAATTTGATTTGTAATAACGTTTTTCTTCGTTAATAGGAAGTTTTCAGTTGTAAAATTTGTATATGCTTGCATATTCAATCTTAAATATTGCCATGGACTATTAAAAAAATCGTTACAGAGGCCCATTATCACAAATCAGATCGAGTACATAAAACATGTAACATATTTTCAAAATATCTTTCTTTTATTGTTAGAATCATTTTTTTTGAAAATTCGTAATCAAAATCAACCTCTACAATTAACCCAGAATCATCAAAAGAAGCAAATATAAATAATATTGCTTTTTGTAAATTTAAAATTGCCATCCCCATTTGGACCTGTCCATAATATTGATGGTTTTTTTTCAATTTATATTTTCCATTTTCTTGGATCAAGTACTTGGCAGTTTTTACAGCCTCGGCTATAGTCTTAGTAGCTCCTAAAATAAAAAAATAAGTGTGCTTTATAAATTGATTCAATTCATTTTATGTAGATTATAACCTGTACATATGTGTATTTAATTATTTTTTACAATGATTTCAAGCTTGTCAAATATTGGTTAATATAAACTATGACCTACTTTACATTAGTTGTTTTATTACCTTCAAAAATACATTTAATTTCCAACAATTGATGTGGTCTGTCATTTTCCATAATTACTCCATCTGGAGAAAATCCAAGCCATGGGTTTGAATGGCTTACAACCAGTCCAGATTCAAATACTTCTGATTTTGTCCGATCTTTAAAAACGGTCCTTGCCTGTGACTCCCATTTTAACCCATGTTTAACAAATTTATTACTGAAAGAATGTTCATAAAAATATTTGACAGTTTTAGTCTCCCAATCATTTTTTGAATATGTATACAGAGAATAGCAACGACTTCCAGTAATTCTGAATTTTCTATACTTTAACCATTCTGGACTATGTTGTGCTGCTCTTATTATAGAATCAATATCTTCAGAACACAATGATTGAAACATTTCATTGCAACAATCTTTTAAAGCAACTTTCTTTGAAAAGATCTCCATCATTGTAATTGATTGCGAAGCATTGTCCAGCATTTGGTTTATATACCTAGCCGTATTAACTTCCTCCAAAATATCATCCATACCAGTAAAATGTCTTCTACCGGCTCTAAAATAAATTTGGTTAAAATCTGCAAAATATAAAACTTCACACTTATACCTATGTTTTGAAATTGCTGATTGAGGCAAGTTAGCACAAAAGAAGTTTAATACTTCAGATTTGTTAATTTCAATATTGCATGATGGCACTTTATTTGCCAAACAAGGCATTTCTTTTACAGGTACTGGTTTGTATTTTTCCCTGGTAATTAATTTTTGGGTTGACCAAGCACATTTCAACTGTGTTTGAGAAATATTTTCCAAACTTGTTATATCCTCCCTAAAACATAAAGCAGAAAAGAAATATATGTATAAAAAAAGGGTAAATCTATTTTGCTTGATAGTGCTTTTTTGGTTTCCGTAAGTTAAATACCTTGTGCATTTAATAAGAAATGCTGAAATATGCTTGCACCGCCCGCTTTGTCCAGCTTTACAAGAGCAAACCATTAGTTCAATGTGTGCCCTCTCATTCTCTATTTTTAATCGTCCCTCGATTTTATGGGGTTCGTTCTCCAATGCTGATGACTGAAGGCACAAGGCAATAATATTAAGGGATGTTGCTGTGGATTTCGTTTTACCCGCTAATATTAGATGTCCAGCATTTAAAACGTGTTCACCTTCGTAAACACATTTTGAATTTTCGGTCCCTTCTAAATACTTCATGTAATCCACAATACTAAGCCTAATTTCACTCATCTGCAAGTAAAAATAGTATTATGTTTTTAGGTTAATGTGTAGATATGGTAAACATACCTTTGCAAACATACCTAAAAAGATACACTAACTATAAAAATGTCTAATGAATTAATATAACACAATACACTGAATACCTAACACAACACCTAACAAAACACCAATACTAACAAAATCCTTTAACACACTTAAAAAACGAAAAATATAACACTTAAATTCAGGAAACTCCTACGGCCTGTCATATGAAAACGAATGTAAACAAACTATCAATGGCCCAGTGGAGGACGAAAAAGTGACCGGTAGTGGCGCTGGAGTCTAACCTTTTTTCGCCTATTATCTATATTGGTATCCACATTGAAAATTGTATATTGTAAAACGATTGTCAATAGTTGCAAGCAATACCTTGCAAGGTCAAAGTGTTGCTGCAATACATTGCAAAAAGAATTGCGAACTGTAAAGCGGCCTTAAAGGATTAGCAGATAAGCAATAACACAATGCAGTGGTGTGTATTTTGGGAAAAAAATACGTTTTAAATTATAATATAATAAAAAATGAAAAGAAATAATTATTGGAATACATTTATTACTTACATTTTATTCTATATCCGACTCGGAAGAGGAAGAATCGTTGTTGACATTAATAATAATAGGGTCGATTAAATCATCACAAATATTGTCAATTTTCCACATATTTGCCTCTACTTTGATAACATGCTCGATACAGTTTGTCCAATTCTCCTTACTCACATGACTTACAGCACTCTCAAACAATTTCACAACATCGTTTATTTTAAAAGTAGTATTTTTTTTCCAACTTCCCCCTTTACCTGAGCCCATATTAATTCTATGGGATTAAGTTCACAATGATAAGGGGGAAGACGAAGAACTGATATACCACGAGAAGAAGCCATTTCTTCTACAATGTAGGTTTGGTATTTATTCTTGTTCATTTTTGCAATTCTGTAAAGTTCTTTCCTTAGTGGATCTTTTGGAAACTTAATATTTTTCGAAATAAGCCACTCCAAAAGCTCTGCTTTACGCCAACGACTTGTGGGCAATGCTTCTCGTAACCGTGAATGGTAACTTGCGTTGTCCATAACAATAACAGCCCCTTTTGGAATCAGATCCAACATTTGAACAAACCATTCCTCGAAGACATCCCCATTCATATCTTCGTGATAGTCCCCGGTGCGTTTCGAAATAAAAGTTAATAATCCACCATCAGCAAAACCTTCAGAACTTCCAACATGGACAATGATGTCTTTTTCCTTTTCCAGATGGTGGCTGCAAACCTAACGACAAACCTTCCACGAATGCCTGCCTTCCGCTTTTAATGTTTTCATCTTGCCAAGATTTGGAAACTGTATATCCAGCATTTATCCATGTTTCGTCTAAGTAGAAGATTTTCAAATTTTGTTCTCTGGCATGTCGAATGCTTCCTAAATAGTCTCTTCTCCAAAAAACTATTTCCGATTTATCTATCAAGAGAGATTTTCTATTATGTTTTGTATATCTGAAACCCACATCTTTCAAAAGTTTGCATAATGTCATTCTGGAGAATTTTGGATAGTCCGTATCTTCTTGCACTGATGTCATAATTTTGTCAAGTGTTGGAATTTCCTTTCGTAAGTAAAATCCATGGACTTTACGCCTTAGTCTTTGTTTTAATGACTCATCGATCTCAATTGGTTTTCGGCCTGAAGGATTTTTAGGGGGTTGAAGAGTTCCATTCTTGCTTTCTTTTAGTAATCTATAATTTGTTGATTTAGCAACACACAACATAGCAGCCGTTAATTCCACAATATCATCAACACTTGCACTTGGATCCTTGTTTTTCAATGATATATAACAATTCAATATCAGAGTTTTTTCATTCAAAGATAATGGACCTGTTTTTGGTCGTTTAGATGGTCCTTGGCTTATCGACATTGTTTGGTACTTGCACAATTAACATTCAACAAATGTTTTAAATATATTCCAACTGTTTACAATATTATGACAATCATACAACTTTACTCAAAGAACTAATACTAAGTACTGATTTAATGTACCTACTTTCTTTTAAAATAATATTCCCGATAATGTTTCTAAGAAAACTGGGTTGTTTGGAAAATCCCTCTCAATAATCGAATAATCTGTAAATAGGTGTAATCGTATTAAGCCGATTACAGTAGGCCACTTGCCATTTAAAATTTCTGAGAAAAATTCCCCAAACACTACATATAGGAGTAATACAAATAAAAAATATTATGAATAAACGGGCATAAACGAACTCTCACAAAATAAAATTTTACCTGACTTGTATCAATTTGAGGATTACTGAAATGTTCGAACTGTGCCGCAACCATTTAGTTTAATCCTATTAGAGTCATTAGGGTTTATAATAGATAAAATCGGAGGCCCATTGAATTATGTATATTTCTGAAAGGTTTCGAAGATTTCTTGAATTAAATATTTTGAAGAAATCTTGATTGTTTTGATCGATAGTTAGGGGATTAGGGGAAGGATGTTGATGCACTTACACTATTGCCTAAAAATCAGGAAGAAGTATTTAATAGTGTTCGTGAATTACAATTACGAACGAACCGAGAAGAGGAATTTCTATTAACAGCAGACCAGGTATTTAAAATTATTGTGTACTCCTGTTTTTCCAACCTTAATTTTTTATGTAATTCGGATTGTATTTTGATGGATGGGACTTTTAAATACTGTTCAACTTTTTTTTACCAAATATTTACCATTCATGGTTTTAAAAACGGCTATTACGTACCTCTTGTTTTTTGTTTGCTGCCGGACAAATCAAGTCAAACATATTCAAATTTGTTCTTAATTTTAAGACAAAACTGTAAAGAAGTAGGCTTAAATTTTCAACCTAAAGAAGTCGTAGTAGATTTTGAACTAAGCATTCATAACGGTATATATGAATGTTTTGGCAGAGATCAAATTCTTTTTGGTTGTAAATTTCATCTCTGTCAAGCTTGGTTTCGTAAGATTCAGGAGTTTCATTTGGTACAAGAGTACAGACAGAAAGGTTCTGTAATTGGCGAATACTTAAAAGTACATTTCGGTATTATGTATCTTAGTACTGAGGAAGTTGTAGAATTTTTTTATAATGAACTACATTTTTTGCTTCCGAATGACCTCTACCTCTATCACTTTTTTTTATTAAAATTAGTACATCCCGTTACCTCTGACCTAAATCGTATATTCTTTAGCATAGCTGCAACTCATTCGTTCAATACAAAATGTACCTTACGGTATACCCCCTTAAAATATATTTTGGTACGTCTATGAAATCTACTTAAATGAATGATTCATCACTCCTTGTCCTTTCTATATAGACTATAACCAACAATAATTATTAAACACCAGGTATGCATCACATGAAATGTAACTTCTGTTATTCTGACTATGATAGTAATATCGTATCAATTCTCAATTTTTGAGAATTTTCACAATTTTCTCCATATATTCTGGAATTGTCTAGAAACAGTTGGTTCTTATTTTAAGTAACTAGATAATAATAAGAAAGTGGCTTCCTTTTGCTTTTTGGCTTCAAAAATCCGAAAAAGTTCGATCAACCCCATGCAGTTAAAATTCAGTCATGAAATGACTGTATGTCAATTAAATCTTCAAGATAGATAAGTCAAAGTAGCAACCTTGATTACATGTCATCAATTGGTAAGCTTGACACTTAGTATAGCCCTTCATGTTTTGACCCTTTAAAGTGAAGGAACAATAAAAGAAGGAAGAAGAATAATATCTATAGTAAGTGGTAGGTTAGCTAGTAACATTTAATCTTTTGTTTTTATGTCAATTTTGATCCAATATCAACTATGTATTGAAACGGTTTTAGTTCATCTACTTATCTAATTTATTTATTGATCTCTGTTTTCCTTTAAATGAAAATCGAATAAGTTTGAATTCGTAACACCTAGCAGCTAGCTATAATTATGATACTAATTCCAAAGTAACCTCGTTAAAACCCCAGAAAGGTAGCTTACATTTTTAGCATTACTTATTTGAAAGGAACTGTCATTGTCACTACAATTAATAGAAGCGTGATTTAATTATACTGACATGCATGAATAGACAAGAGTACAAATTGTAACTCCACTGTTCTCGGCGAACAGAATGGCACAAGTAAAGGCTTGACTCATACTAGAAAATGCCTCAAAAAATACTCTATGATTATTTTTACAGACGAATTACTACTATTTCTACAGTTATATTTGGCCTGTGTTATATGGACCTGAGACCTGGACTCTAAAAGCTACTACGTTGCATAGAAGAATGCTCAGAATACCCTGGACAGCTATGCAGTCTACCAATGCAATGCCGTTCGTGAATTGTTTTAAACTATTGAGGTAAGAAAGTTATCGTACCTATGGCATGTTATTTGAGGAGTCTGCTGCAAAATCCTGCAGCTTATAATCAAATGTAAAATCCGTACCTGAAAATTACTTATAAATATCTTAACACAAAAATCGAAACATTAAAATCAATTTATTTATATAATTTATCACGAATATTAAAATTATGCGTCAATTTTGGTGTATGTGTTCTAATAACTTATACCAAACGGCTGGATAATCTTTACTTACCAAAAAAATCTGTTTTTCGATTCAATTTCTACAAAAGTACCATTTTGAGACCCTATTTGAAAAAGTAAGAATTTGATTGATGACAAATTTAATGCACTTTCCAACGAAGTAATAAACTGTGCTAAATAACATAATCTACAAATGTATTTCATAGGAAACGTATTTAGTAATAGAGTTGGGTTGATGCGAAGCCTCGACTGATCGAAACGCATTAATAAAAGCATGTCAGATATATCCGGTTAACCGAAATCCGGGGAAACCATAAAGCGTATATCGAGAGACCGATAGCTAATAGGAAAATGAGAAAAAAAATTCAACTCTGTATTGGCAAACACGGAATGACTTTTTCATCATCGATATTACTATTAATGAGAAAATGTCTTTCGAAAAAAAAACTTCATAACTATATTTACGATCGGATAAAATTTTAGACGTTGTTGCTTTGAGAAGCAGCAACTCCTGTTGACAGTTTATACACGTCAAAGCACCACGTGTTACGTTAAACGTCACAGTTCTACCAATTGACATGTTCTGTGTGTTAGCAAACTGTTAGTAACCAACAGAAGCGACTCAAAGATCTTCGCAATGAATTGGAAACTAGAAAAAACATTGGTGAACATGACTTGACAATCAAATATATTCAAGGTACTCCAAAGATAATGAAATTTCGTCAATAATTCTCATTCTTCAAACTTTAACGACTGGCTACTTTTTTATACCAATCTTGACCGCCAAATTTAATTAACCCTCCGCTACTCGCGCGGGGTATTTTAGTACCCCACGGGCATATCCTATGTCAATATCTTGGTGGGGGAATCGCGAAATTCCACGTCGCCTCGTGTATTCTTCAAGCATAGTGTGTAGATATCTGTGCTAGGGAGTGGTCGCTATCGAGTCACTAACTTTTACGAAATACGCTATTGAACCTCGTTGGGGTATTTAAATACCCCACGTGAGTGGTCGTGTCATATTTTTGGTAAGTGTACTATATACTATAAATCTGCTATTACTTGAACATAGGTTATTATATATAGGTTAAAACATGACAAATCAATCCAAGGATCCAGAACAGTGGTTGAAATGGTATGAGGAACTTGACGAGGAGCCGGAGGTATATGGCGAAGAAGATCCCAACGAGTTCGAAGTTGACGCGATTGAAGTACAGGATGAACGCACAGATAGTGAGCAAGACGCAGATCCTGATTATATGGAAGATCCTCTAGCACAAGATGTTGCTGACGAATCTGCGAGTGCGTTCGAAGATCCGCTTACACAGGCTGATGATTCTGGTGAATCTACAGGTCCATACTTCATAGGAAAGGATAAACAGAGTAAGTGGAATAAAATGAAACCACCTTCTTCAAGAACAAAATCTCATAACATAGTTTTGAAAGTTCCTGGTCCAGTGGGCAATGCAAAAAATGCCAAGTCTTATATGGAATGTTTTTATAATTTCATTAACGACACTATGTTTGCTATAATTGTGGATTGTACCAACATATATATATCGCACATTCAACAAAATTTTGCTCGAGAAAGAGACGCACAGAAAACTGATGTTTGTGAAATTAAAGCTTTTGTAGGGATTTTGTATCTTGCCGGCGTCTTGAAATCTGGTAGACAAAATGTTTTATCTTTATGGAACACGAATGGTACAGGCATTGAACATATATTTATTACAATGACATATAACCGTTTTAGATTTCTTTGTCGATGTATCAGATTTGATGATATTTCTACCAGGCAGGAGAGGCGCAATTTGGACAAGTTGGCACCTATTAGAGACATATTCGAACGTTTTGTCTCAAAGTGTCAATCTTCAGTCACACCAAGTGCGTATCTAACAATAGACGAGCAGCTTGTGGCATTCAGAGGAAGATGCCCGTTTAAACAATATATACCGAGTAAACCAAGTAAATACGGGCTAAAGGTATATGCACTCGTGGATGTAAAGACCATGTATACGTATAAGTTAGAAATGTACGCTGGAGTGCAACCCGATGGCCCATACTTCCTTAGTAATAAGCCCGCCGACGTCGTCATGCGCCTCGTGGAGGATCTAAAAGGAACCGGACGCAATATTACTATGGATAACTGGTTCTCCAGTATCCCCCTGGCTTTCGAATTGCTCAGAAATAAGCTGACAATGATTGGAACTATCCGCAAAAATAAAAAGGGAATTCCTCTCGAATTTACCAATACGCGTTCTAGACCTGTACAAAGCAGCATGTTTGCGTTTAAAGACCATTGCACATTGGTTTCTTATGTACCAAAGAAATATAAGAATATCCTATTGATTTCCACAATGCATCACGATGATGAAGTGGATGAAGCTTCTTTGAAACCAGAGATTATACTTGAATATAATCGTACAAAGTCTGGAGTGGACGTTGTAGATAAGATGTGCGCTCATTATGATGTGGCTAGGAATACCAAGCGTTGGCCACTTACAGGTTTTTTCAATATCCTCAATATTGCAGGAATTGATGCCATATGTTTATATGCACTGAACAATGGATTCCAAAAACCCACTAGAAAATGTTTTTTGAGGAGTATCGCTGAAGGATTAGTTCGTCCACAAATTCTGAAAAGAATATATGCCAAAAAAATTGCAAGAAATATAAAGAAGCGGAGATTCCTTCTTCTAAATATCGAAGAACCATCAACAACTGCAAGAGCTCAAGATCCTGAAACACATATGCCAAAGAGGCCAAGAACTGGTAAAGGAAGGTGTTATTTGTGTCCCAGAAGTCTTGACAGAAAAACCCCAGTAAGTTGCCTCAAATGCACCAAGTGGATATGTAAGAACCACCAACAAATTGTTTGCAACAGTTGCCTGAAACATGGAGCGGATGACGATTCTGAATCGGAAAACTCAGTCAATTAATGTTTTGTTGCCATTTTTTTGAATTTTTACCTTGTGCTTCTAAATGTTTATAATTATAAATTTTTGTGATTATGAAGTTTGGTTTATTTTGTAAAGCATACAAGTAGGTGTTTTTACGTAATTTGCCATATAATAAATAACCCAAAGAACTCTTTTTTAATGTTTCCCATTAAAATAAAATTGGGGTATCAAAATACCCCACGCGAGTACTCAAGTAAAAAATGTAGGCGCGAGTAGCGAAGGGTTAATTATTATGCACTGTACAATTGTTAAAACCACATATTATTATGATATCGGAAAACTGGCTCAAACCAACCATACTTGACTCTGTAATCCATATAAATTGATACAGATTATTTCGTAAAGATAGAGAACACCGTGTAGGTGGAGCTGTGTGCTTGTACTCAGTTGATGTCTTTGCTTCTTCATTCTCAGTCACGGTGGGTGACTTTGATATTCCAGGTATAGATGTCATCCATCTGTGCATTGCTAAAATTTTATTTTCAATTAATCTCGTTTGCTTATATCGACCACCAGACACCCACCGTGAAAATGTTAATCGATAAACTGTGGGAAATGTCGGAGCTTGATAATCTTATACTAGTCGGTGACTTCAACTTTACTGAAATTGTCTGGAAAACGACATCTCTATCTGATGGTGTTAGTTCGTTAGTGGCGTTAATCTTTTTCAAAATATTATTTTAAAATCCAACCTCTCCCAACTTATAGAAGAACCCACCAGATTAAGAATCCACAACCAACCGTCTACTCTGGATCTTATTGCTACCAATGATGAAAATCTACTAACAACTCCCGAAATTAGTTCTCCAATAGGTGAATCTGATCACGCAGTCATAACAACTCATTTTCAGTTTAATGTAAACTCCTTTCCAAGTTTGAGTAGCACACTCACTTACAATTATACTGACTTCAACAAAGTTGACGACGACTTATCCCAGCTCGATTGGCATTCTGTGAATTTGTCCATTGGTCCTTCGACAATGTGGAATACCTTCCTTCAAATCACTAGTAAAACAATTAGTGTGAATACAACCCAAGGCAAAATTTCTAATAATAACCTAAAACCTTGGATAAATAACCAGGCAATACATTTAATCAGACACAAGTGACACCTTTGACGAAAATATAAACAAACAAGGCTTACTGTAGATTCCAGTAACCATCGCAATTTTTCTAATCGGGTCAAAGTACTACTTGATAATCTCAGGCACAACTTTGAAAAATCAATTATAGCCAGCGAAAACTCAAAAACGTTTTCAAATACATACGTTCCTCACTATCATCTAAAGTCGCTATTCCTCTGCTTCTAAAAGATGACGGTAGCCTTTGCTCGTCAAATAAAGAGACTTCCGAAATACTCTCACAGAGATTCTCGAAAGTTTTTACAAACGAACTTCCTAATGACAATATGCCCTGACATCATATCCCCCCGTCTTTTCGCCAATCTTGACAATATTCTGTTCCCGAATGATAAAATCAAACAGCATTTGCTAAACCTGCGTACTAATGCCTCACCTGGCTTAGATGGTCTGACACCCTACTTTCTCAAAAGATGTTCCGACGCTCTCGCTACTCCGCTATGCTCAATAATGCAATCGTCCTTTACAAACAACTCTCTGCCTTCTAGTTGGAAACTAGCTTCTGTCACCCCCATTCTTAAGAAGGGCAACAAGCTGGATAGTCACAATTATCGCCCCATAAGTTTATTGCCCGTCGTCAGTAAACTAATGGAATCTATTATTTCCGAAACTATGATGGATTTCCTCCTCGAACAACATATTATTCCAAAACAACAACACGGATTTATTCCAGGGCGGTCAACACTTACCAACTTACTTCATTGTGTGAATGACTGGACATCATTCTTGAATAATAGAAAACCTATTGATATAGTGTATTTAGATTTTTCCAAGGCTTTCGACCGGGTTCCCAAGCGAAGACTCTTGTACAAGTTAGAACATTTCGGTATTAGAGGAAACTTAAAACTATGGATTTAAATCTATTTGACGGATCGTTTCTACAAGGTTCGAGTTGGTGACTCCTTTTCTCATAAAAGTCCAGTTAAAAGTGGAGTTCCGTAGGACTCAGTTTTTGGAACACTTTTGTTTACAGTGTACACTAGCGATTTACCGTTTCACGTTTCCAGCAAAATATCGCAATATGCCGACGACTCAAAAATATATGACAATCCTATCACAAGTCATCTATCAAACGCCAAAACGACCTGATGTCAATACATCAGTGGTCTTCGGAATGGTTACTTCCATTGAACACTTAAAAATGTGTAGTGGTTTACGTAGGTAAAAACAACCCACATTTTGATTATTCTATTCTATTCTAATCACAGTAATCTCTCATAATGACCTGGGTGTTATCGTGAATAGTGAACTATCGTGGTCCGATCATGTGCTCTCAGTATCCAAACGTGCAAATACCAGACTTTATCTTATTAGGAAATGCTTCTCAAAAGTATCCTTTCATAGCTTCTGCAAATTGTATGCTGTTTATGTCCGATCCTTCAGTGGTCATCCACACATACGTGGGTAACAAGTACGTAAGTAATAACAATTGTAAATTTAGTACCTTTTATTCTATTTACTATTTTCAATACAATCTTGATCCCCAAGATCGGTGTTTTCAGGGATGTTCTCATGGTTTTCTATTTCTACATGTGTGTCCATGAAGTGCTGCTGAATTTCTTGTAAAGGACCAACAATGCCACAAATACCACATTTCACATCCTCATCCATGTTAAATTTCACAATCGTAACACAAAGATACAAAGATTATATATGTCACGTGTAGACAATCTTCATTGTGTTCGAATTTTAGGTTATAATCCAGTATTCGCTTCAATGCCCTATCTAATAAGACCGGGAAAAAAGAGCGTGCCCGAAAGACACGCTCTGAGTAAACTCGAATGCAAAAGATTTCGCTCTAAGCATAAAGTCAAACGTACTGGAAATCAAATTTCTTCGAAGAAAATGAAATGGATTCGTTTTAACCATTATCGAGGATACCAGCAGTATTCCTCAAATTACCTCCTCCTTCAAAGAGTGAAATATTATTTTCGATTTCTAACTTTGAATTCGATCTCATGAAATTCCCAAATGTGAGATAAGTTTATGTTTTTTCCATGTACGAAGTATTTTTCGTCGCATAAGAATCAATATATAATTTTTCAAGTTGTCTGTTCGATCGATACATGATGTCCCAATCATCCCCGTGGCAGTCCCACTCATCCTGCCCGAAGGAGCATTGCGACATTTTGGACCACCCTAAAGTTTTCAGAATATCAGTTTTTCTGTATATCTCGAGAACCATGTTGATATCGGGAGTGGTAGTCGTGGCATCATTGTATTCTTCTTCTTACAGTGCCATATCCGTGATCGGACGTAGGCGACCTCTCACTTCTACCTGTGTTGTGCTCTCCAGTTACCACAGATAGAAGGGACCTACAGTTTAACGACGGATCCGAACGTCTATGCTGAGAGGTTGTACTAGGCAGAATACTGTCGGTGGTTTGCCATTGCCTTCCGACAGGTGGCTCTCCGAATTTTACATTATAATGTTAACTAGGCCAGGGTTTGATCCCGGGGCCTCTCGGTTAGCAGACAGAGCACCATTCCACTAGCCTACGGAGACCACTACGGCTTTCGTATTGAAATGAATAAAAATTAAGGTTCAGCGGTTCAGCGTGATGAATATTGATAATGCTAAAAATAGCCCAAACCTCCCCACTCTCCCCTAAATATGGTTAATTTAAAATATAACTTGGAATTTTTTTTTACTTTTATTGCTCTCCAATTAATTCCTCAATCAAAGCTTCACAAGCAGCATCTACATACGCCATTTGTTACCTTTAAAGGGACACTTTAGCATCCCTTCAAAAATAATAGTTTCAAGAGATTATTTCAAAAGTATCCTCTAAAAGATTAACGGAAATGTGGTTAACGAATACCGATTTCATTTTAGCACCTGTTAAATATTTAACGGCCTCTGAATTTTCGACAAAGTATTACAGAATAGGACCCAATGATCGCGAACTAAAATTTTATAAACTATTTTAAATTATAAAATAAATAAATAAATAAATACAGCATACATTCACTCCATAAAGGGATGTTTCATACGCGTATCAACCCTCCCAACGAGAAATGTATCCTGTAACGTATAGTAACAATCGATTAAAGGCATCTATTTAAATGAAATACGCTTCAAGCATAATGTCATAATTGTCTCTAGTTTTTGTTGTTAAATGGATAAAGTCTTCATTTCTTATGCGGATAGGTAGATAACACACTCGAACCTTGAAAACTTTTAAACAACAAGCAATCGTTGTTAGATTCTATCAGACTCTGTTTCAATACCCACGGTCTACTACACTTCACGCTTTTACACCTTCTCAAGGGACCGAGGCGGGAAATTTGAACGTGTATCAAGCCTGCCAATGTATCAACGCTCCCAGTTTCCCCTACACTTCTTTCAAGTATGCTTTTATAATATAAAAAACTAACATTTCGTGTACAAAGAAACCTCTAGTTAGAAAGAACAAAAATCAAATAAAAAAACTCGTTACACGAGTTCGTTCCATTTTCAATGTTATGTGCTATCTCAACGTTGATGGGAGTGGAAGCAATCAGCAGATACATCACGTCATTTAGTTAATGGTTTCGGAAATGCTAATCCCGCTTCAGTTAACCCTCGATCACTAATATGGGTTTTATCTGGAAGTCACTACCTACCAACTTGTAAAGATACGGAGAGATTCCGGCACTAATGATTTTATAATGAAACAATTTATCAAAACAATCCATTTACTCCAAATAGATAATTCGGCGGAAAATCTGGAGAGGAGATTAGAATAATATTAACAGGGTGTAGAGAATTTTTATTTTAGACAACAAATTTCACGCTAATAAATTTAACGTTTTTTGAGGGCACAAAATTTTTTACTTTCTCATTTTGAATACTCCTATCGATTCAACCGTCTGTAGAAACCTGAACAAAAAGAGGGAGACTTTGAATGTAGTGTGGACAAGAAAACAAAAAAAATTATGAATTATGACTTTCAAGAGTTTCAATAACCAATCAAAAATGATTTAGAAAGTTTCTGAAGCATTTTATTTCCATATTAGTCATGTATTTGATTTGTTACATAGGTATTATAGTGTTATAACTTTCACAACTTTATTCAATTCTTGGAAAAATACAATACTACTTTTCAACTTATCACATCAAACTATTTACTGACTGACTCTGCCACAACTGATCTCTATTTATATATAGAAAGTACTTTCCAGAGAGTACTATGGCTAGAAAGCTTCATTTCTTGACCAGTGACCGGCATTAAGGTGTATAACCAGTGGATTCATGCTGTGCACTCCGATAAGATAAGAGAAATAATCGAATCAGTTCATCCCAAGCTTGCTGGTTTTGGGAGACAAATAACGATAGATATTGGCAAAGTGTTCTGTTATGATGTTCAACTAAACCATCAGACTGTGAACACATTGGCGTAGTTCGAGTTTTCTTAACCCTTAACTACTATAAGCCGGGTCAGAGACACCCATGGCATAGCCGTTAACCCCACTTCTTCTTACTGTAGCGTTGTTTAGCGGCTTGGTCCCGTGAATGTGGAGAACAGTTAGTCTACCTTCAGATGCTGGTGAGATAGTGCTGTTGTTTTTTGCCGTGCGTAAGTAATCGACGGATCAGGGTCTCAGAAACCCGCGAAGCTTTTACCGCAAAACGAGTCATTGTGACACTTGTTTCACTAATAACTATTAAGCTAAGTCAAATGTCAAATAAAGATACATAAAATAACCAACTGTATGACACTAAAAATTATTAAAAAAGTGTTCATCGTAGTATTGTTTTCCTGTAGTGGAATTAACGTTCGGTATCCCGAAAATGCGATTTCATGAAAATTATATGTTAACCATATTTTTTTTTAAATTAATGATTTTACCGTCTATGAGACGTATGGTTAGCATTAACGTACCGAATCTGGCTCGTTTGTACTTAACATGTTTGGAAATTAATATTTCTCAATACAAAATTATCGATTCCGATTGAATGATCATAAAGCATCCCGTATAATATTATCTAGCATGGAAGGACGTATGTAAAATGCAATCCCGCCGTATAAAAGGATTATTGAACCTCTCATGTTAGGAGGAAACCTATTTTTGTGGCTTGATGCTAATGGTTGTATCAAGTAACACATCCTACATGGATTCAGTTTCACTCGAATCAGGAAGTAGTATGGAACGAGCGTGCTAAAATATCTTTTCGTTTAGTACAATGAGAGAGTGGAAAGGGTTTAAAAGACTTGTTACACAGGGTGTAATAAAAAGATAGGTCATAAGGTTCTCAAATATACGTTTTCCTCTCATAGTCCGGGAGAATTATGCTCAAAACCTACCAGATATGGTTGTGTCATTACGTTACTTAGATATTCTCAAGATTGATCGAAAATGATATATTCAATCACATTATAAGTATACGCTAGCTCGGGAAGTTGTGCTATTTGGAAAAAAAAATCGAGAACTGTAAAAATTCACGAAAACGGCGCTTTTTCTATCACTATTTTCAATATAACTCTGCATCTATGCAGTTTAGAGAAAAACTCATTACTCGTGAATTTGTTCAATATGAAATTATCTACAAGATAAAATTGAGTTAAAAGTCGAATTCATTATATTTTCGTTGATAGATAGCAATAAGTCGGAAAAAAAGTGACGAGAATCGTGGTAATTTTGAGGCGCTCAACAACCAGATAAGAAACTGCACAATTATACTATAAATAGAGATTTAAGTACTTTGGAATATTACAAAATCAAATACCAAAACCCGATCCAAATTTATTAGTTGGTTTTGACGTGGTTGATTTGTTGATTTAACCGAGCAAAAAAACACTGTTTTTCCGCGTCAATGCTGGGAATAAAATTTTGCATTTTGATTGCTGTCGACTTTTTTACACATTGTTGGGCCCGTTAGCTATCATATAGAATCGATATAAGGTCGATTTTCTTTTTTTTTAATAACTTTTGGCGCGATTTTGAAAGTTTGTAAAATTTTTACTTAATTAACAAATTATTCCGGGAAGCGGTTTTATACGTCGAGAAAAAACTTAAGGTACTAAAACTACGCATAGTGGAACAATAAAAAAAAGAATTTGGTAGGTTGATCCGAGTACTTTTCATAGGCGTTTATATAAATAATATTGTACGCGTAGTCCAGGAGGAATCGGCGCATGAGTACCGAAAACTATTCCACCTCAATTTTCGTATGCGATCCTCTTTGAATTGCCCTACTGATAATATAAATGCATGTTGCCAAGGGGCAACCTAGTGCCATATTGTTTAAACCGAAATTGTTCAAACAATTGGAAGTAATTGTTATTTTTCAACCGCACAAATTTTTTTTATATTCTTTATTGAAATACAAATAAAAAAGGTTATATGACTTTTCACGATAACGCTAATATTTTTAGAGATATGAATTTTTAAAGGTTCGAAAAATCTCAAATTTGGAAAGTTTTGACCCATGAAAAATATATTAAAAAAATATGATAAAATATAAATAATAATTTTTTAAAATTCTTTATACAATTGTTAACAATATTCTTAATAGAGATTCAAAAAAATTTCATTGTTTATACCTGTTTTTTAATTGTAGTATGCGTCGCTATCTTTAAGTATCGCCGTCTCTCTCTGACTCGACCTCTCTGTGTCCTGAATAATTATTTATCATTTATCTAAGAAACCATTAACTGCATCAAGATTGGTAAAGAGAGCAATGTTATTAATAATTAAATTGTCTACAATTTGTTTTTAACAAAAGTAATTTAAGTATGAATCGGAACATTTTTGTTATTATCATAGTGATTCAAGCATTTTTATCAATAATAATAAGATATAATAGTATTTGAAAAATTTTTGGAATCACAATTATATGCTCAAACATACATTTGGAAAAATGCATTGAATCCGGAATATAAAACATTAGATTTTGATCAGTTGGAAATGAGCTTTTGTTTATAAATAGAGGTATTAGCAAAGTATCATACTCTAGTTTGTATCCGAAATTTATAAAATCTAATGTTTTATATTCCGGATTCAATGCATTTATCCAAATGTATGTTTTGAGCGAAAGCGTATTATTTATATATAATTGTGATTCCAAAAATTTTTCAAATACCATTATATCTTATTATTGTTGATAAAAATGCATAAATTAGTATGATAATAACAAAAAAGTAATTTTAATTACATGTTCCGATTCATACTTAAATTACTTTTGTTAAAAACAAATTGTAGACAGTTTAATTATTAATAACATTGCTCTCTTTAACAATCTTGATGAACTTAATTGTTTCTTAGATAAATGATAAATAATGATTCAGGACACAGAGAGATCGATGCAGCGCATGAGTCAGAGAGAGCCGGCGATACTTAAAGGTAGCGACGCATACTTGTGAGCGCGCGAAATTAACAATTAAAAAACAGGTATAAACAATGAAATTTTCTTAAATCCCTATTAAGAATATTATTAACTATTGTATAAATAATTTAAAAAAATTATTATTTATATCTTATTCCATTTCTTTGATATATTTTTCATGGGTCAAAAGTACTGAAATTCGTGAAAAGTCATAGGACGTT
The DNA here is from genome assembly GCA_963921935.1 of Galeruca laticollis. NCBI lineage: Eukaryota > Metazoa > Arthropoda > Insecta > Coleoptera > Chrysomelidae > Galeruca > Galeruca laticollis. The sequence continues at coordinate 35,007,964 of OY998176.1, read as the reverse complement.
TTTTATTAGTATTTTAATAAAGAATATAAAAAAATTGTCCGGTTGAAAAATAACAATTCCTTCCAATTGTTTAAACAATTTCGGTTTAAACAATATGGCACTAGGTTGCCCCATGGCAACATGCATTTATATCATCAGTAGGGCAATTCAAAGAGAATCGCATAAAAAAATTGAGGTGGAATAGTTTTCGGTACTCATGCGCCGATTCCTCCTGGACTAGTGTGCTTTTTGCAGGAAAACTCAATGAATGTTGGCGAGACAACCATCCGAGCGGCGAAACCTGTGGGGAGGGGATGAGCGGCGGAAATTGAAATCGAGCGTTCAAAAACCAGCGCGGGCGCTTCAGTACGCGATATCTCGGCTTGTATTGCTTCGATTTTGAACACTTTTTTTTTTAAAATTGATATACCGAATCGAGAGGAACCTATTTCTCAATGTTTCATAGGAATATTCCGCTTCCCGAAATAATTTGTTAATTAAGTAAAAATTTTTAAAACTTTCAAAATCGCGCCAAAAGTTGTTAAAAAAAGAAAATCGACCTTATATCGATTTTATATGATAGCTAACGGGCCCAACAATGTGTAAATTAAATTATTGAAGAAATTATAGTTTAATTCTAATAATTCAAATTTGTTGACAATGAATTAATGTATATTAAGTAAAGTAAACATACCATTTATAGGAAATATAAAATTCAATCTATAGTATCATCCTCTTCGCTGGCCATACAAGAATCATCCGAAGACTCGTGGAGAGAGATCACTATCGGTTCTTTAGTTTGTTCTATGAGGTTATCTAAAACCCACATTTTCCCTTCCTCTCTAATTACATGATTCACAGCATCTCTTCAGTTCTCTTCAGTTATTGTTGTCAATGAGTACTTCATGAGTTCACGAACATCTTTCATTTTAAATGTCTTATTATGTCTAGCTACATAACCTTCCATTTGGGCCCATATTAACTCTATCGCATTTAATTCACAATGATATGGCGGCAAACGAAGCACTGTTATCCCACGATTCTTGGCTATTTCATCAATAACAAACTTTTTAAATTGTAGCTTGTGATCTGAAGCAACCTTTAAAAGTTCTTTTTTCAACATATCATCTTCAAATGGTATATCTTTTACGATTAACCAGTTTCAAGTATCAGCTTTTCTTCAAGAGGTAGATAATAATAATAATAACACGCTTTTATTGACCACACAAGTTTTACAGCAACTAAAAATTACATTACAAAACGTGGTCAAAAGGCAGAGTTCAGGAGCTTACCTAATCTGTAACAATTAGCCAAGTTCTGCTCTTCCACTCAACCTTTCAAATATACACAACTATGTGAATTACAAATACAAAAACACAAATATAAAGAAGTACACAACAATGTAAATTAACGAATAAGTTCAAGCACATCAAGACAAGATCCACTGAAATAGTTAAAAAATAAACAACAAAAACATTAGTCTAGTTTAAGCCTGTCATTAATCAAATCCATTTTAACCGTATACTTAAATTTATTGAATGAAAATGTTAAGTAGTAATTGGGTAGCCTAGTTATATAAAACGAATAAGAGCCCTGAAACAATTTGGTTTTGTGGATAGGTGGAGTCAGTTTATACTTATGTCTAATGTTAATATTATGAACGTCAGTTCTAAAAGTTATTTTGTTACATAAATATGCGGGTGTATAAGTTTTAATAGTTTTCATAAATAAAGTGCAAGCATGTAAGGCACGTCTCTGATTCATATTTAGCCATCCAAGTGTTTTTAAATGTGAAGAAATGTGATCCCTTCTGCACAATCCACAAATAAATCGAATGCATGAATTCTGAATTCTTTGTAATCTTGTCTCATCATATTTAAATAAACATGGCCCATAAACTGTGTCTCCATAATTAGCATGTGATAAAACAATTGACTCACAAAGCATTTTTTTAGTTCTTTTGTTTAACAGATCTTTATTGGCATATAATAATTTTAAGCTATTATAAGCTTTTCTAGCAATATCGGACACATGAGAGCTAAATTTGAACGACTCGTCAATGAGAATGCCTAAATTTTTGGCACAACTTTCCAGCCGGAGATCTTCACTGCCAATTTTTATTTTAATGTGATTACGAGATCGGTTTTTTGTAGAGGTGCGACCAAATAGAAGCATTTTGGATTTAGTGGGATTAACAGTTAAGCAATACATTCTGGATATATTTATTAACGATTCAATATCTTTGTTAATGCTATTGCAGGAAGCTTGAATGTCATGTTTTGGAAAAGAAAGATAGAGTTGAGTGTCATCTGCGTAGGTATGTACTGTGCAAAACTTTAGAGATAAGGAGAATAGCGAAGTATACATTACAAATAAGAGTGGGCCCAAGATTAACCCTTGAGGTACTCCAGTTTGAGTATAAAGAAATCCTGAGGCAGTATTATTCAGCACCACAGCTTGGCATATGTTGTTTAAGTAGTTTTGAAGCAACGACACTGCTTCAGGTGAGAACCCAATGTACTTTAAAAGATCTAAAAGGAGATTATGATTAATTAGGTCAAAGGCCTTGGAATAATCTAAAAGAATTGAAACAGTTAACAAATTGTTATCAGTTGCTCTATGGATATCATCTGTGACCTTTAATAGGGCAGTAGTACAACAAAATACTGGCCTAAACCCGGACTGACATGGCGGGAGTAACGAAAATGCGTTTAAATAGTCACGTATTTGCTTGTCAAGGAGTTTTTCAAAAACTTTTGATAGACAACAGAGAATACTAATTGGACGTAAATCGGAGAAGTCCATAGGTGAAGAGATCTTAGGTAACGGAACCACAAAAGCCTTTTTCCAAACTGTTGGGTAAGTATTTGTAGAAATAATAAAATTAAAAATGTGCTTCAAATAAATTAACAAGAAAGGACAACCGTATAATATTATTTTACAGCTGATATGATCAGCACCAACAGCTTCAGACTTAATAGACAATAATTTGTGATATACATCATCTTCAGTTACTTCACAAAATGCGAAGTTACCTGCATTACTTTTAATATTACTATTAAAATAGTTTAATAGATCATTATCGGGTGTTTGCACGGTATTAGTTATTTTAACAAAATAATCATTAATTTTATTAATGTCAGACAAGTGGGGAGGTATTACACAATTGGCCTTTCTATCATAAATGTCAAGTGATTTTAACTCTTTCCAGATGTTTGATTTCGTTTGTGTAGTTAGTTTGAACTCTAAATAAGCTTTTTTTTCTAGTTTGACTGTCCTATTTGTTGAATTTCTGAGATCTTTATAATAATTAAAATGGGCCAAGTTTTTAGTCTTTTTAAATCTTTGTAAAGCTTTATTTCTTAGCGACATCATTAGCTTAAGATTTGAAGTAAGCCACGGTGATTTAGGTTTTGTTATTTTAACTGTTTTTATAATAGCATGACGGTTAAAGACGTCTAAAAATAATTTAGAAAAACACTCAATCTTGTTATCCACTGTACGGCTTCGAAAGATATCATTAAAGTTGGTAGCAATCAGATCAGCACAAAAATCATTGAGCACAAAATTTGAAAAATCTCTATAAGTGTAAAACTTAGGGCCATCTTGAGTTTTTTTTTTAGCCAAAGGAGCAGGTAACTAAGTGATGATTGGTAACGGTTGGACAGTCAACAGCAAGAATATTATCACATTTTGAGTTACTTACAAATTATTACATCCAAGAGTGTACTTGAATTAGCTGTTATATGCGTGGGTTGATCAATAACTTGGTTCAAATTAAAAACTTCCAAGACATTGCTAATTAAGTTGTAAGAATTAGAGACAACGTTTAAAAAATCAATATTCAAGTCACCAGCGAATATTAGGTAATTAAATGTAGGTGTAAGATTTCCCAGTACCTCTTCCAAGCCTGTTACATAGTTTACAGCTGAATATTTAGGTGGTTTCTACACGGAACCGATGGCATATGTTAGATGATTCAGACTAAATGAAATCCATACTTGTTCAATATTACTTGTTGGTAAATTATTTATTATTTTTGCTCTAAATTTTATCTTGATATAAATGGCAACACCTCCACCTCTCTGATCTTTTCTATCTTTCCTGAAAAGCTGATAACCAGGAAGGGAGATCGAGTCGCTCAATATATTTACATTTAGCCATGTTTCTGATACGGTAATAATATCATATTTTTCATGTACTGCTCTCTTAAACTCGGGAAAATCACTCAATATGGATCTTGCATGAAAGATGAAATATTTTCTGTTAATCGAGAATGATAAGTGGCATTGTCCATAACGATTACAGCATTATTTGGAATTATTTCGACCATTTGTGTAAGATACATCTGCAGTCATTTCTTCATGATAGTCTTTGGTTGATGTTGATTGAAACTAGTAAACCATCTTCAACGAACCCTTGATTGCATCCAATATGCGTTATTATTAGTCGGCGACCTTTACTGATAGGAGTTTTCAGTCCAGTATAAACCTTCTATGAAAGCTTGACGACTGGTTTGAATACTTTTGTCCTGCCATATTTTTTTCACTGAATGTCCTTCATTGAGCCATCTATATAACAGATTTGTCTTCTCTCCTGTCTGTATTTTCGGATATCTCGTAAATACTGGCGTCTCCAACATATTATTTCTTCGTTGTCGATTAGCACTGATTTGCGACTTTGCTTCTCCCAAGTAAAATTCCATTTGTGTAATATTTTCCACAAAGTTTTTCGCCCTATGTCAGGCAAATTTTCGTCCTCCTTCACCATTCTTAGAATTCTGTCAAGGGTTGGGATCTCTCTTTTAAAATACAATTCATGTAGTTTTCGTCTTATTGTATTTTGCATATGTTCATCAAGGTCGAATAGTTTTCTTCCAGTTAACTTTTTAGGTGGAGATATATTTCCATTTTTCCTCTCTCTTAGAAGCCTGTAAATAGTAGTTTCACTAACTCCTGTCATATTGGAACATGTCCAAACTATATTTCTAACAGTAGCAGCCGACATTTGATGTACAACAGCATCATGCACATTTAACACTACAGTCTTCGTTTGTAAGCTAATCACGCTCTTACACTTTACTGGGGTAAAACTTGAAGACATTTTTCACAACACAGTTAACACTTATGGAATATAAGCGACTCTAAGCAAAACAAATTATACAAATTTCGGCGAGACCAAGTTTCACCGTATATAACTGCAAAATTTCTAAGTAGTCATTGGGACAATCCCTGGTAGGACCCTATTGTAATGTTTCTTGGAAATGTTATTATCAATATTTCTAAAATCAGAAAGTAATTATCTGGAGAATGAATGGATAAATGGTTTGTTAATATGTCTCTCAGGAATTGACCTGCTTCAAATTCTCAAGATAATTAATGAAATATTCAGTCAGAATAGTTGCGTTACAAGATTATTTCAAAAATAATTTATTGTTTTAACTGTATGTACTCTACAAATGTATGAAGGTCAGTTAGTTGTTTTAACTAACCGAATTTACATTCATATTACCTTTATATATCAGATCGGGTATAAAATTAAATAGTAAATAAATTCCTTAGATGAACTGTGACGCTTATGCTTTACTATTTGACTAGCATCTGTAACCTGTTCACGTGCTGTCAGTCAATGAGAAACAGACGACAAATCTATATTTATAGTATAATTGTGCAATTTCTTACCTGGTTGTTACGCGCCTCAAAATTACCACGATTCTCGTCAATTTTTTTCCGATTTATTGCTATCTAGCAACGAAAATATAATAAATTCGACTTTTAAACCAATTATTTATTGTAGAAAATTTCATAACGAACAAATTCACATATAATGATTTTTTCTCCAAACTGCATACGTACAGAGTTAGCGCATACTTATAATATGATTGTAACATCATTTTCGATCAATCTTGAGAATATCTAAGTTACGTAACGACACAATTATGTCAATCTTTACTGCTCCTGGACTATCAATATTTTGTAGCTTTTATAGCTATCATTTTTTAGGATCATCAAAAATATAGTTCTACGCACGTTCCAGATCGTAATCTACATTTCTAATAGCTTCCGTACAAGTTGACTTCAATGCATCAAGGCAAATATTAAAACTGAATTTTGAAATATTTAGATCAATTTTATTTATTACGCTGGTTGGTGTAACGATATTCCACGGTGGTGCGATTTCGGGGCAGTGAAATTCGGCCCTGAAGTATTGTTAAACTGTCTGACTCTGCTATAGTATGATTTGTTAGTTGTGCATTGTTCGTAATAAACTAATTGCCAGAAACTTTACGAGTAAGCGATTTTTGCGCCTGTCAGGCCATGTTTAATTAATATGTGAATAATCCACTGCTTCATAATATTATTTACGCACGTTATTTTATGGATTTATGGGCTCGGTTGTTTTATTAATTGGGAACCGAATTACAGTATAGGCTGGCCTTTTCTCATACAAGTTTCTTATTTTAATTTGCTGATGATCAAGAAAAAGTAGCGATAAAATGTTTATACACTCCATCAAATATAGTAAATAGAATCTATACTTTGTTTCTAAACGAGGAGGAGTGATTTGAATTTGTGTAGGAAATTATGTAGAATTCTGATTGGTCAGACCACAGCCGATTCCACTCAGCATTTTTGACATATAATCGAACAATGGGGGTTTATAATTTTTTTATAATTTTATATCTGTACAGTGTGCGCCATTAGTGTGACAAACTTTGATTTATCCGTTATTATAGAAGATATGGAATCTGTAAACTTCACATTTCAAAATTATTTTCATTTGTACTGGGTGTTCCCTATCACCAGGGTGAAACAAACATACCTCTTTTTAAATGAGACACCCTTTATATTATTTCATATTCAGATTATGCTCACCTCCCTCATACTTACAAAGTAGGCTTTCATATAAGTATATAGGGTATTTCAGAAGTTATGTCCAATTGAACGTAACAATCAATGCGAGTTCAACGCCTTGTATCGTTCAAACGAAACAATTTGACATCAATATTTTGCAGCCATAACATTTTGATATTGATCTACTTTCATGACAAATTTTTTGGATATTACAACATCTGAATACAGGTCGAGCCTAAAGTCAAACACATGATTTTCTCGATTTTTTCAAATGAATCACCCTGTATTTCATTCCAAAAAGTGAAAATACACCGAAAAAACTTCCATTTTTATTTGACATTCCCTATACCTAAAATCATTAATTTCTGAGATATTGTCAATTTAATAACAAAAAGATTTTTAAAAATAATTTAATTGTAACAAGTTTGCTATGGAATAATTACAAGTATTGATTAGTAGCATGTCATTCAACAAACTTTTGTAATTTTGTGAAGACTCATTTACTACTATTTGAAATGAACTTTCCTGTTGAAGAATTAACAGACATGGTTTGGGTATTGGGAGAATATAGTAAGAAGTGTTTATTATCTATTAGAATTTACCAAAAGCGATATCCTGCACGAAGACAACCAATAAAAAGAACGTTGGTTGATGGATCGTTTCAATAATACAGGTTCAGTACTTCATGAAAAACTCGTTTTGGAAACTTCATCCGCGTGAATAATAGTCATCATTCTACACTCGCTGAAGAATATACTATATACGGAGTCCGGTCCTGGCATTATTTTCAGTAAGCGTGCTTGAGCTCTGCTCCTTAAAATACTCTGATATTTGTGGATTAATGCATAATTTTTAATTTATAAACTAAACGTAATCATTCACCTTAGTGTAATAAGTGCCTGTTGTAAATTACAGCAAGATTAGTGTTTTTAAATGAAACTCACGGTCTCTAGTTAAAAAATTGACAATTGTTTCGATAAATCGAAACAATTGTCAATTTTTTAGAATTTTCAATAACTTGTATTATATTGTGGAATTAACTAGAGACCGTGAGTTTCATTTAAAAACACTAATATGAGCAGATTCCACGAAATAAGGGTCGAGACAGTCAATTTGCAGCTAGATTAACTACCAGCCAAGTAAGATTACTTATATATTGTTAGTTATATGCCACATCAAATTAGTATCCATTATTAAACAGTAATCAGCCGGTAGACAAGAAACCAGTTTTTTAAATTGAGATAACACAAGTAAATTAGTAGGCAGATATATTAGAACATTTTCAAGAGTGCCTACAGAGTTAACTTCAGATTATTTTTAGAAGTGCAAAGATTACTGAAAATGGAAAATTATGCTAAAGAAATTTTAGATAAACTTAAGATCGCGGAAGAAAGAAACAAGAATTGAAGGTCAAATTGGTGATATACAAACTAAATTGTCAAAGTTAGAAGCTGAAAATCAAGCAAGAAAACAGGAGAATGAACGACTCATGGGTTTGTTAAGGATACAAAATGATCAGATCGAGCAATTACAGAGAGAATCTAAGAGAAAAAATATTATTATCTTTGGAATCGATGAAGCTAATAACGAGGATCGAAAAATGCAAGAACATAAAGTAGCTGAAGTGGTGAAAATAACTGGTGTAGAGTTTGATGCAGAAAAAGATATAGTTGAGATTAAAAGAATAGGCAAAAAAGAAGAAAACAAAATCAGACCGATAATGGTAGAACTTCGAAATGGTAATATAAGAATTGACATCCTGAAAGCCAGAAAACAACTTAAGAGAACTAAATTTAGTATCAATGAAGACTTCCCGAGGGATGTACAGGAACAACGTAAAGTGCTTAGAAAACATTTGATCTCGGCCAGAGAACTAGGAAAGCGTGCAAAAATGCGGTACAACAAACTCATAGTGAATGGAACTGTATACACAGTAGAGGAATTGATGAGGAGCCAGGAAATTGAAGACGGGAAGAGACACCTCGGCGTGACGCCACATAGACAAACAGGCACAAGAACCACAAGTGAGAGATCACCTACCGAAGATGACGAAAATAAAGAAGTAATGAAAACTTCTAGAACAAACCAAAGACTGCCAAAAAACTAGATAGCCACACATCTAATGCGTATATTGAATTTGCGGAAATGCATCGGTTCGGCCAAGCAGCTGAATATAATGATAAATGTAGTCACAATAATTGTATTAGAGTAAGTTGTAGTTGTAAGGTAAATTTTAGTTCGAAGTCTGGTCCCAAGAGCGATATTCAAAGTCAGGGCATTAATAACATTCATTATAAACGAATAGCTTGGGTTTTACACAATTTTTTTTCTCGCTCTTTTATTGTTAATTTTCATTCTGATTTTGCTGTATGAACTATGTATTTATTTATAGACACTGTACCGGATTTCTTGCTATATTGATTTGTATCAATTTGAAGCAATAAAGATATTATTATTATTATTATAATTATTATATGCATATTCGTGGAGAAAGTATAGTCTTTTACTTAAGTAGAATGGCTATTATTCACTTGGATGATTCCAAAACTTACTCGCTGCGCTCGCTCGTTTTGGAAACTTCATCCGCGTGAATTATATTCATAATTCTACACTCGTTGAAGAATATACTATATGCATATTCGTGGGGAAAGTATAGTCTTTTACTTCTGTAGAATGGCTATTATTCACGCGGATGAAGATTCCAAGACTCACTCGCTGCGCTCGTTCGTTTTGGAATCTTCATCCGCGTGAATAATATGCATCATTCTACACTCGTTGAAGAATATAATATATGAATATTCGTGGAGAAAGTATAGTCTTTTACTTGTGTAGAATGGCTATTATTCACTTGGATGATTCCAGAACCCACTCGCTGCGCTCGCTCGTTTTGGAAACTTCATCCGCGTGAATAATAACCATCATTCTACACTCGTTGAAGAATATACTATCATTTCCCTGGCCGACTACTTGCCTTCTTATCGAAAGCAACCGATGCATTTTTAAACGGGGATATATGAATTTTCCTAGTTTAGTATTTTTTTAATAATTTGAGTTAGGAAAAAGATATTGAGATGCGGATTGCGCCGGCTAATTGGTTGGTCATTTGTCAATTTTCTAGTCTGAGGAAAGTTATATCTTCACATTCAATTTTTTTTAGAAAATCCAATATTTTGGTAATAATATCGAATAACTCATTCTATTAGCAGCCGTGTAGGTCCCAACTGTCATGATACCAAATTTATCCATATTTATTAAGCCGTTTCGAAGTTACAGGCATTTATGGAAAGAACATTCAAATACCCCCTACCACTTAATTTAGAAAGGTAGGGAAAAATCTTTTTCACAAAAAAAGTTCAACTTTACGTTAACATTGAAAGGCAAATACTTTTTTGTTACATTCATTGGGGAAAATCGGGAGAAACGTAATTTTATGTAATTCAAGATGGTGGAAACGTCTACTGGTAGCCATCTTGGAAACTTGGAAATAATTTCCAGCATTTTCCCTTGCCTATAACGAGAAAACCTACCAACCCTCTCAGTGCTTGTTTTAGATATGCGGGTTGTCTCACGTGGTACAACTCGTGCTCGCCAGTCGACTAGCTTCCAGTCGAAAAAGGGGTGGATTTTTCAAAAAAATTATCAGGTTTTCAAAAAGGGCGCCAGAGAAGTTTTGGCTTCTTAAGTTAGCTCACAACTCCTCAGTGGGTTAACAACCCTCACTACACACTCCAAAGGTAAAACTGATAGGTAAATTATCATAAGAAAATAAAAGTCAGCAAGTATTCCCTGACTGAAGTTTTAATGAATCACTTTGGATAAAAGGTATCTTTTCAAAATATTCATTACAATTTCACAACAACAATGTCCCAAATAATGTCTGAACTCAGCTGAAGGCTGTAGACTCAGAATGTAGTTAGGCTGAAGGCCGGAATCTACATAAATCCTAAATCGCAAACTAAATTATCAGTTATAACGAAGTCGCAGCTCAAATAAATAACTGAAAAGCAGGTTCTATAAACTCTGAGCACAGCTGAAGGCTTCAAACTCAGGGTGCAGAAGAGCTGAGGGCCCAAACTACACGATGTCTAAATTCTACAATTATAGAGAAACGACCAAATGGTTCATGTACAATTTCTCAAAATACTTTGAAAATATATACCAAAAATTAACAATGTACAGTTACACGGGTTCACACTTCCGCAATTAATACAAATATGAATATAAATATAAATAAATGCATAAGCATAAAATTTAAAAATTTAAATAGCAAACCAGCTTAGCGTTGCTAAAAGAAAATATAAATCGAAATTATGTACGGCGCAAAATTATTCACATAAAATAGTCAGAGCTTGGAAACTCCACTAAATAACGCAGTACTCAGGTACGTACCGTAGTATCCTAGCGTTTAGAGCCAACAGCCCAATATTTTAAACTATAAGCAAATTATTACGATTTTAAATACAAAGTGAAAATAAATTTTTACTAATTGCCGCAAAAAAATAAAAAATGTTCACTTATCCTTCTTCCGGACCCAGAACAGCAACTGAATATTCCAGCTCTCCTGGAACTGGCCTCACTGACTCATCAAGATCCAATCAGCGAATTTAATGTCCACATAAAAAAACCCCTTGATCATGAATCCTACTAGCTAACGCCGTCTACGGAAATTTATCATGCGTATCTCAATTCCACCAATTCTACTAGTATCTTTAGTCATCGGCCCTTCCTAGACCAGTAGATTAACGGGTCAGAGCTGCCAGCTGTTGACGTAAGCCGTATTTTCTACCCCTGCGTAGGAATTGTCATGTTTTTCGTAAAAATACGTTATGGCTCCCAGAGCACATGCAAAAATGTTTACAGAAGAAATGTGTGTTTACACCTGGACGGCACATGGAGGACCGACCACTTTGCGCATTCAGCGCTTTGAATTCTCTCCGTCAACAAGCTTGCCGATCGTTAAACCTCCGACAACTCGCCGAATTTTTCGCGTTACATGCCTACTTTACGTATAAATTTTTTACTGTAACTCTCTACGATCATTAGTTTCTGAGATACAACCGCTTACCTATCTACATATCTCATGAACCATAAATTTCATCAAGTTAAGCAAAGAGTACGTTTTTGTTAAAAAATCGATTGAAAAATTTATTTTTGCTACCTCTAGATTGTACAGATTGTCCCTGTAAATGTTACGGATTGTTAATCATTGGGCATTAACCGCCCTTGGCCTTTAGATAGTAGTGTAGAATTATTCATTCCGTCAAACCCACCACATGGATATTCGAAATTATTCATTAAAATTCATAATGTTCCAATTTCTAATTTAGAAAATTTATTTAAATAAAAGTTCTGATTTCGCAACTTTAAAGGCTTATAACTCACAATCGAGGGGTCGTATGAGAAAATTTTTGTGTCACAGCATTATTTTCAGGTCATCTACTCACTCCCGAATTTTTTGCATCAAGTCCCGGAACACCTTGTATTGTAATATTACTGTTGTTATATTATTTTTTGTGTAATAATGGGAAAGTACCTTTAGAAACTAACAGAGATGAGAAGGAAATTTTGGGCGGCGCTGAGAGTGATGATGATAGGGAAGGAGATGATATCAGTTCTCAAGAAGATTCTAATGATGATACCGATATTGCAGATATTAATGCCGGTGATAATGAAGCGCACTCCACAAAAGTAGGAGTTGACACGGTTGATGAAATATCTGGTACATATTACTGCTGGAATTACCAGTTAAAATATACAGGGTGTCCCGGGCCTAATGGGAAAAAAGTCAGGAGCGTATATTCTGAGCCAAAATTATGTTAGTACTTCATATAAACTTTTTCAATGCAAGCCATCGTTTTCGAGTCACAGGCCTCCAAAAATTTAATTTTGAATTTGGTTTCTATTTTTATTGTTTGTACTAGTTATTTGATCTTCATGAAATTTACGGCAAAGCTGTAATGTACGTGTTTGTTAATTTTGGAAAGGTGAACAGATTTACAGTAGTGCCTTGAAGCCAGGGACGGACTACTCGCAATGGTTAATGATCCAAAAATTTTGCGGGGATAGCACACCCCATATGAAATTATCGAAATTGACTTCCTCACACATTAAGCTAACGAAAAGGTACTCTTGTTAGAATTCGACAGAATAAGCCATTTGGCTAATATTTACAGTTCTATTAATGCACTACGTACCAATTTACCTAGCTAACTTATTAATCCGATGTCCAAGATTTACCTACAGTAATATAAAAAAATAATTTGATGATAGCAGATGATAAAAACGTTAAGAACTTATTTGATGGGAATTAAATAGGTAGGCAAACAACGTAATTAGTTGCTTTTAATCAAAATTACGAACAAAACATTATCAAGCCAAGCCAAGAAAACCTCAAAAAACATAAGTAATAAAACATTAGACTAAAACTAATTGCTGAACAACAACAAAAACTAACGTTATTCTAATAAATGTTCAATATGAGCTCCTCTCACTTCCACGTATATTATAAGTCTACGAAGGTTGTTTCTTTGCACTTGAATGAGCAATCCCATATGATTTCTGATAATATTGCAGTGTAACACAATTCTGTCTATTAAATCTTGCCTTGTTTGCACAGGTGTTGCATATACCTCACTTTTGAGATAAGCCCAGAGAATGAAATCCATATGATTAATGTCTCCTGATCGCGGTGGCCATTGCAAAGGGCCTCCACGACCAATCCATCTATAAGGAAACCTTGTGTGTAAATGCTGTCGTACATCTAAACTGAAATGACGAGGGGCCCCATCATGCATGAACCATACATTCCTACGAGATTGTAGTGGCACATCATCAAACAGGCTCCATAACTCATTTTGCAAAAACTCCAAATATCTCTGTCCGGTAAAAGTACCGTCAAAAACGTATGGCCCTATCAAATGATTGCCAACTATTCCTGCCCAAACATTAACCATGAATCTATGCTGGTTCCTAGTTTGGTTGATGCCATGTGGATTCACATCATCCCATGAATGCATATTATGAGAAATAATGACTCCATCTCTGGTGAAACCGGATTCGTCCATAAAGGGAACGTTACTAATAAATGTATTGTCTGTTTGTTGTTATCGCAGAAACCATTGGCTGTACTCAAGTCGTGTACGATAATTAGCCACTGTCATACTGTATACTTTTTTCATGTGAAAAGGATATAACAGCTATTCTTTCAGGACGCGATGAACAACTGATTTCGAGACGTTATGTTCTCTTGATAATTTTCGTAAACTCGTTGATGGTTCATTATAAACTGCATTTAACAAGTCTTGATCAACTGCCACAGTACGTAAGCTTCGTACTGGACCTTCTCCACATTTTTTTGGCAAAAAATTTCCTAAAATTTATTATTTTGTTTTGTATACATGGAAAAATACATTTACTTATTCATACCTTTTTCTCGTAACCTGAGATCAATACGCTCAAACATTTGTCTGTCTTGCAATGCTCTGTTTGCAAAATGTTTTGCATGAAGGCTTCTGGCCCCTCTACACAGTTTAAACAGTTTCGAGAAGCCAGTCCATAAATTAGATGCATATCTCCGTACTCAATAAAAGTGAATTGTAAGTATTGAATTAAGGACTTATGAATTATTGACAAGTACTGACTACGAACTATTCTACACTACGTTTAACAACTAATCCTATGGTTACTTGATAAACGGTAAAAGTTTTTGCAAACTTCCGAATTGATGAGTCGTTAATGATTCTTATCTTCTGCTATCGTTAAATTATGTTTTTGGAGTACTGTTGGTAAATCTTGGACATCGTATTAATAAGTTACTTTTACCTCGTTGTGTACTTATAAAAATGGTGATTGCGTAAGTTGGTACGTAGTGCATTAATAAAACTGTAAATATTAGCCAAGCGGCTCAATTCATCGAATTCCAACAGAAGTACCTTTTCGTTAGCATGATAAGTGGGGAAGTCAATTTCGATAATTTCATATAGGGTGTGTCATCCCTGCAAAATTTTTGGATCACTAACCATTACGAGTAGTCCGCCCCAGGCTTCAAGGCACCTTTCCAAAATAAACATACACGTACATTATAGCTTTTACGTGAATTTTATAAAGATCAAGTAACTAGTACAAAATATAAAGATAAAAACAAAACTCAGAATTAAAATTTTGGTGGCCCTAAACTCGGAAACGAGGGCCTGCATAGAAAAAGTTTATATGAAGTACTAATATTATTTTGGCTCAGATTATACGCTCCTGACTTTTTTTTCATTAGTTCCGGGACACCCTGTATATATATATAAGTTCAACTCCAACAATTATGTACCGAAAAATCGTAATTTTCTGGAACAACTAGGATTTTCTTTGGTAAAACCAGCAATTCAAGCCAGGAAAAATAACCCATGTTTACCAAAGACATTTCGTGAGAAAATAATAGATATACCTAGAGACCCTTCTGAACCACCATGCAAAAAACAAAATGCAGGAGTAGGATGATGTCAAATGTACCCAAGAAGTCGTGACAGGAAAACAAAATACCGTTGTAAGAAATGTTGCATACTTAAGTGTTTGGACCATGTGATTGGTACTGTGAAAACTGTATTCATTCAACTTACCCGTAATTTGTTTTTGTGGAATGAAACCTATTTTACTATTATGTTAGGTATTGATTCGGTCTTTGCTCAATTATTAGTTATTAGAAACATGGGTATATGCTCTTGTTTGCTTTTTCATATAAGTGTTAATTTTTATATAAAATATGTTCTGAAATATTTCTTAATTATTATTTTGTGTGTTAAACTGTTGAAGTAGTACTTTTTTATTCTTTTATACAATCTAATGCACTTAGAGAGCAGTAATTTATGGAAATTAATGCAATTATAAAAAAAAGTTTTGTATATTAATTTTATAGTAGGGGGTGCCTCACACCCTACCTGGGTTATTGTGAATATAATTTTCACCTTGGTGATTCCGGGTTCAAAAAAATTATTTATTCAACTGATCTTCATTTCTCATATAGCTTAGTTTTCGAGGAACATACGTATCTGCTCTCTCAATAATTCCATTTTGTGTTTTGTGGTTCCTTCATTCTGAATTATTTTCATTTGATCAGAAACGACTCAGATCTTTACATTGTTTTAAAATTTGTTTCGTCAATAAATACAAAAGTTTTTACTGTCCAAAGTAATCGCCGAATTTGAAATTATTCATAGATTTTTTTTTCATTTTCAATATATCAATACGTTCGGTTTGTATTTGTCCAAGTTAGACCAGGGTCGATAATTTTTGAAACCAAAAAAAATTACAGTAGGATGAAACCCATTAGAAAAGGAGGGGAATATGATCAAAATGGAAGGAAAAATAAATTACGGTCGATCCGAGTTCGGGAAGTGGGAGGGGGTGAGTTTTTAAGGGTAAAAAATAGTTTATCTGGATTTCCGGCAAAACTACAAGTCCTATGGAAAAAAGTTAACTGGCAAAGTTGTAGGTAATAAAAAGATCTACAACTTTTGTATTTGCAATTTTTTCACATAACCTCAAAATTTAGGTGAGAATTTCAAAAAATCAAGTTTTTGGTTTTTTATTTATATCTTTTTGAAAAAAACATTTTTTTACGAAATTTGGTGAAAACATACCTTATTATATTGAATGAAGGACATTGAATGATGCTGGTGGCTGTGTACACGTATAGGGTAACAAAGAAAAATATATTATATACACGTGATACAAATATATTTTTTTTTGATACCTTATTATCTCCCAAATACACTGTAATTTATTTGATTTAAAATATTTATTTTTCCGCCTTATTTTAACTTAATATCAAAAAAGCACCCTAATTTTCAATCGAAAATTCTGACGTCAAAATATCGGCTTTTTTCGAAAAGTCTGGAGGCTTTTTGTTCGTTGAAATATCTACTTTCTGATGGTGTAAAAAATATACATTACGATAGGAAATATTCTCAGAAAATGCAAAAAATTGAAAAAAACTCAAATTCGAATTTTTTTTTAATCACTATGTACAATTTCATCAAAAAAATGTGATTGCTGCAATTTTTTTTAGTTAAAAAGTTTATTTATTTAATTCGAATTACATTCATGTCATAGAAAATCTCATAAAATATAAATATACATGTAAATCGTACTATTGAAGTTAGATACTTAATTCTGATTACGGTATTCATTATATTTTTTTTTCAAAAACGTTAAGCTTGTTATTTATAAATACCTTATTTGGAATTCTGATCAGGTATTCATTAGTTTCTGTCTCTTTGAAGGCATTTCTTCATCGTTGGATTCGACAAACCTTTCCAACTCTAGTTGATCGTCGAAATATTCAAGACCATCATCTTCGTCTCCAATGTTATTTCCAGTCTGCATTGGTTCTTCATCCACAATTTCATCTGAATCATTTACTTCCTCGTATATTTTTTCTTCCATTTTGGAGCAATTTTCAGAACCATGACAATTAGTGCATACATTTGTGCATTTTAAACCGTGTTTTCGGCAGCCACATTTTAAACTGTTACATCCAGTTTCACAGCTGCAGCAAATAGTTTTGATCAATACTTCCGGAATTAAATCCTTTTCTGTAAATTTGGGCATAATGCCACTCTGATGTTGCTTCCAGCCCCAATTTGTTGCTGTCAATTCGTTACCCAACCAAGTTTGAAGCTGATAATATGCACTGTAACAATGTTGTTCTGCTGCTCCTTCTGTGGGTGGGAGGTTTGCCAAAATGAAGGATGATTTAATTTTTGCCAATTGATATTTTTGAAACCTTTATTGATTCAGTGGTATTTTTTCTTTTTCACATTCATAAATAGATTTGATTAATTGTAATCCATTTTTTTCATATTTTCTTTACTTTCATCTTTCTTATAAAAATCATTGGCCAAATTTGACAAATTTTTCGCGACTAATAACGAATGATACTTTTATTTCCTTTTCCGGCAAATCCAGATGTTGTATCGCAACCAGAAAAACAATGCAGAAATGCAACAATATTTTTGAAGGATTCATGTTTGAAACTATTAGACGTGAAAAATAGATCCTTTCCATTTCCAGAGCCTGGTTTGAGAAAATAAATGTCATGATTATTTGAATTCAATTGATTTGAAAGGACCAAAAGATCAATATCTTGACCCACAACTATGACAGTTTTATTAGTATCTCTGGCAACTTCCTAATTATGTCAGCATCAGCATCTTCTTTAACTTGTTTATAGGAAAATCCTTGTGACTGTAATCTTTTCATTAAACTTTTTATTATTTTGTCCTTGTTTTTCTCGTTAGATAAAAATTTTTCTTGCAAGAATGGTATTTTTGTATGGTTTTGATAATCGACAATTGATAATTGTCTGAGGTTTTTCTACGATTACGTTCTCCTCTTTTAGTTGAAGTAGCTGCTGGTACTGTTGTGACAGTAACTGATTTCTTAATTTCGGGGTACCCAACAATTTAGCTGCTTGCTGCGTAATGTTTTTCTACATAGCGCAAATATTTATTAATGATCTCTTCCCCCGTTCCATTTTTCTGCCAAATTAGTTTGTGCAATGAATGGATAAATGCCCATATGTAATTAAAATGTTCTAATTGAAACATTTTATTAACTATTTTTTTGTGTATATTCAGTATGGTACTACAATTGGCAGCTATTAGAAAAGTTATAAATGTTACTTTACATAAATAAAAGATTATTATAGAGAGAATAAAATGTGTTTTTCTGTACGATTTCATTGATTATATAAAATAAAAACTAGTTATGTGCTTGCTGACTTTAATATTATATAATAAGTTCAAATAATTAAATACTATTAAGGTGAAAAAAGTAAACATTTGTACAAAACGAATTTTTTAATTACATTTCAGAAAACATCGGGAGGATTGGGAACCAAATATAAATACTAGAATTTGCAGTGCTAATTTTGTCAATAATCAAAAATCAGATAATCCCCTACACCCATCTTACATACCAACAATTTTTTCGTTTATCAATAAAACAATGAATCTTACGTTTTTTGAGTAATTGAAGTGTAAGTTATAATAAACACCTCAAAATTGTACATAATGATTGAAAAAAAAATTTCGAATTTGAGTTTTTTTCAATTTTTGGCATTTTCTGAGAACATTTTCTATAGTAATGTATATTTTTTTACACCATCAGAAAGTAGATATTTCAACGAACAAAAAGCCAGCATACTTTTAAAAAAAAGCCGATATTTTGACGTCAGAATTTTCGATTGAAAATTTGGCTGCGAAAAAATAAATATTTTAAATCAAATACATTACAGTGTATTTGGGACATAACTTAGTTTTTTGAATTTTTCACCTAAATTTTTAGGTTATGTGAAAAAATTGTGAATACAAAAGTAGTAGATCTTTTTATTACCTACAACAATGCTATTCAACTTTTTTCCATAGGACTTGTAGTTTTGCCGGAAATCAAGATAAACCATTTTCACCCTAAAAACACACCCCTTCCCACTTCCCGAACTGGGATCGACCGTAATTTATTTTTCATTTCATTTTGATCATATTCCCCTCCTTTTCTAATGGGTTTCATCCTACTGTAATTTTTTTTCATTTTTCACCATTTTTGAAGGCTTCGGCCCTGGTCTAATTATTATTTAGTTTGTGGTAAATTATTTCCCGACGGTATTATTTCGTTATGGCTACAATTGTATACCATTTTACTTTTCCTCCCAACCTTTCTAATATGCGAGAAAAGTATTCGTTTACCCACAAAAAAGTTGAAACTTTGAAAAAAATTTTTGAGTTAGTTTTACGTTTTTCATCAAGAACAACACGAAAAAATGGTTTTTAGAAAAAAATCCTGTGTATATGTCGTCGTCGTTGTCGTCGGCCACTTTTCGTTACATGTCTTGTTAGCACGATACAGCCACCGGAGTGCAACAAATCACCAATTTCATGATTGAATATTGTTCAGGACATCACACAGATGGATCCTATTGATATTCAGCTCACAATAGCCAGTACAACGGATGCTATGGTACTTGAAGTATGACATTTTTGTCATTTTTTGAGATAATTAAGTTTGTTAGCACGATACAGCTTTCGAAGTGCAAAAAGTAACCAATTTTGTGATTTAATATCATTCAAAACATTTATTGGTTAATTGGCACTATGAAATTTTCAATTTATATAGATTCATTATCAAGGCTATTCTTATAATATACATAATGATGTTCCATTACATAGTTCAATTTATAAGACAATCCGCAACAATACATTACACAATAAAAACTTTCCTTATATTCATTTAAAGATGATATTGACATTATTCAATCAAAGTTGAAAATATATATTTGAGAGTTTACACAAACATTTGTTAAATATCCCTATCTTTTCTTATATTATAAAATTTAAAATTGAAAGACTCACCAGTTATTTTTATACCTCCATTTTGGTTTTTTAAAAACAATTATAATAAAACATACATATAGGACGAGGACAATTGATTGTGTTACATCATTTGAGTAATTTTCAGTATGAAAATTGGTTTCAGTATCCAAAATCTGAAAATTGTTGAAATTAAATTCATGGCCAGTATTGAAAGAATGACTGGACAGTGCTGTATTATTTTTTAAATTCTTGATCTCATTTTGGTGGTTACGTAATCTATTTTTTAAGTATTGTGAGGTTTGTCCTACATATGATTGGTTGCAGTTGTTACATTCAATTTTATAAACTGTATTAGGTGTTTCTGTTTTTGCAATAGCAGGTTTGAATTTAGTGAAAGATTGTTTAGTTTGATTTAGTGGTTTGTCGGCAATTTGTATATTGAATGGTTGGCAAATATTCTAAGTTTTTCTGTTAATATTAGGAATGTATGGTAAAGCTATATATATGTTATTATTTTTATTATTATCGTTATCATCATTATTATTATTTCTATAGTCTACTTTTTGATTTGAAATTGTGTTACAGTTATAATTATTAAGATTTGTTGCACTATTGTTATTTAACGAATAACAACTCAAATCAGAATAACCACAACCACAATAATAAGTATAACAATATTCCAACAAATCCAAATAACAATAGTGCAACAAATCTTAATAATTATAACTGTAACACAATTTCAAATCAAAAAGTAGACTATAGAAATAATAATAATGATGATAACGATAATAATGAAAATAGTAAACATATCTATAGCTTTACCATACGTTCCTAATGTAACAGAAAAATTAAGAATATTTGCAAACCTTTCAATATACAAATTGCCGACAAACCACTAAATTAACCTAAACAATTTTTCACTGAATTCAAACTTGCTATTGCAAAAACAGAAACACCTAATACAGTTTATAAAATTGAACTACAACCAATCATATGTAGGACAAACCTCACAATACTTAAAAAATAGATTACGTAACCACCAAAATGACATCAAGAATTTAAAAAATAATACAGCACTGTCCAGTCATTCTTTTAATACTGGCCATGAATTTAATTTCAACAATTTTCAGATTTTGGATACTGAAACCAGTTTTCATAAAAGATGTATCAAAGAAATGATTCAGATTAAGAAAACTAACAATTCACTCAATTTTCGTGAAGATGTAGATACATTGGATAATGTGTATAACAATCTAATAAACAAAGTTTAATTCCAAATATGTGATGTCTCCACCTTCCCGTTTCAATTATACCTTCTTCAACCGTACTAAAATGTTTTATTATTTTGATATTCTTGTGTTTAAAAAAGAAATTATTTCATATCGCCAACGGTGCACACAGTAAAAATATCTCTACTATTTGAAATATAATATGAATTAAACAATGGAAATGTGTATACTATAAAAATTAAAACAATTTTATACTGGAAATTGCTCAAATGATGTTACAAAAGCAACTGTCCTCGTCCTATATATATGTTTTATTACTTTTCCGCCCAACCTATCTAATATGCGAGAAAAGTATTGGTTAACCCCAAAAAAAGTTGGAATTTTGAAAAAAAATTTTGAGTTATTTTCACGTTTTCCATCAACAACAACACGAAAAAATGGTTTTTACAAAAAAAAATCCTGTGTGTATGTCGTCGTCGTCGTCGTTGTCGTCGGCCACTTTTCCTTACATGTCTTGTTAGCACGATACAGCCTCCGGAGTACAATAATTCATCAATTTTTTGATTGAATATTGTTAAGGACATGTCACAGATGAACCATATTGATTTTCAGCTCACCAGAGCCAGTACAACGGGTGCTATGGTACTTGAAGGACGGCAATTTGTCATTTTTTGAGAAATTTCAGTTTGTTAGCACGATACAGCCTCCGGAGTTCAAGGAGTCAACCATTTTATGATTGAATATTATTCAGTACATCTCACTGATGAACCCTATTGATTTTCAGCTCTTCAGAGCAAATACAACATGTGCTACAGTACTTTAAGTACGATATTTTTATAATTTTTGGAGAAGTTTCAGTTTGTTAGCACGATACAGCCTCCGGAGTAAATACAAGTGACCAATTTCATGATTGGATATTATTCAGAGCGTCTCAAAAATGAGCCCTATTTATATTCAGCTCACTAAAGCTAGTACAACGGGTGCTATGGTACTTGAAGTACCAAATTTTTGTCATTTTAGGAGAATTGTCAGTTTGTTAGCACGATACAGCCTCCAGAGAGTATACGATTGATCAATTTTATGATTGAATATTGTTCAAGGAGTCTTACAGATGTACCCTATTGATTTTCAGTTGACTAGAGCGAGTACAGCGTGTCCTATGAATCCAGATATACTACATTTTTTGTTATTTCTAGAGAAATTTCGTTTGTTAGCACGATACATCCCCCGAAGTGTATACAAGTAGAAATTTTGTGATAGAATATTGTTCAGGGCCACAGATGCGGGAAAGTTAGTTTTAATCTTTAAAACCATTCATTCGCTGTTGTTCACAAAATATTTTATCTGAATATAACCCGATTTGTGATATTTCAACGACGTTGAGTGTTACTTTTCCGCCCCACCTTTCTATATGCGAGAAAAGTATTGGTTTACCCCAAAAAAAGTTGAAATTTTGAAATTTTTTTATGAATTATTTTTACGTTTTCCATCAACAACACGAAAAAACGGTTTTCAGAAAAAAAATCCTGTGTGTATATCGTCGTCGTCGTTGTCGTCGGCCACTTTTCCTTACATGTCTTGTTAGCACGATACAGCCTCCGGAGTACAATAATTCATCAATTTTTTGATTGAATATTGTTAAGGACATGTCACAGATGAACCCTATTGATTTTCAGCTCACCAGAGCCAGTACAACGGGTGCTATGGTACTTGAAGGACGGCAATTTGTCATTTTTTGAGAAATTTCAGATTGTTAGCACGATACAGCCTCCGGAGTTCAAGAAGTCAACCATTTTATGATTGAATATTATTCAGGACATCTCACTGATGAACCCTATTGATTTTCAGCTCTTCAGAGCAAATACAACATGTGCTACAGTACTTTAAGTACGATATTTTTATAATTTTTGGAGAAGTTTCAGTTTGTTAGCACGATACAGCCTCCGGAGTAAATACAAGTGACCAATTTCATGAGTGGATATTATTCAGAGCGTCTCAAAAATGAGCCCTATTTATATTCAGCTCACTAAAGCTAGTACAACGGGTGCTATGGTACTTGAAGTACCAAATTTTTGTCATTTTAGGAGAATTGTCAGTTTGTTAGCACGATACAGCCTCCAGAGAGTATACGATTGATCAATTTTATGATTGAATATTGTTCAAGGAGTCTTACAGATGTACCCTATTGATTTTCAGTTGACTAGAGCGAGTACAGCGGGTCCTATGAATCCAGATATACTACATTTTTGGTTATTTCTAGAGAAATTTCGTTTGTTAGCACGATACATCCCCCGAAGTGTATACAAGTAGAAATTTTGTGATAGAATATTGTTCAGGGCCACAGATGCGGAAAAGTTAGTTTTAATCTTTGAAACCATTCATTCGCTGTTGTTCACAAAATATTTTATCTGAATATAACCCGATTTGTGATATTTCAACGACGTTGAGTGTTACTTTTCCGCCCCACCTTTCTATATGCGAGAAAAGTATTGGTTTACCCCAAAAAAAGTTGAAATTTTGAAATTTTTTTATGAATTATTTTTACGTTTTCCATCAACAACACGAAAAAACGGTTTTCAGAAAAAAAATCCTGTGTGTATATCGTCGTCGTCGTTGTCGTCGGCCACTTTTCCTTACATGTCTTGTTAGCACGATACAGTCTCCGGAGTGCGATAAGTCAGCAATTTTATGATTGAATATTGTTAAAAACATGTCACAGATGATCCCTATTGATTTTCAGTTCACCAGAGTCAGTACAACGGTTGTTATGGTACTTGAAGTACGACATTTTATAATTTTTTGAGAAATTTCAGTTTGTTAGCACGATACAGCCTGCGCAGTTCAACAAGTCAACAATTTTATGATTGAATATTTTTCAGGGCTTCTCACTGATGAACCCTATTGATTTTCAGCTCACCGGAGCCAATACAACTAGTGATACAGTAGTTTAAGTACTATATTTTTGTCATTTTTGAAGAAGTTTCAGTTTTTTTAGCACGATACAGCCTCCGGAGTATATACAAGTGACTAATTTTATGATTGGATATTATTCAGAGCGTCTCAAAGATGAACCCTATTGATATTCAACTCAGTAAAGCCAGTACAACGGGTGCTATGGTACTTGAAGTACCAAATTTTCGTCATTTTTGGAGAATTTTCAGTTTGTTAGCTCGATACAGCCTCCAGAGAGTATACGATTGATCAATTTCAGGATTGAATATTGTTCAAGATGTCTCACAGATGTACCTTATTGATTTTCAGTTGACTAGAGCGAGTACAACGGGTCCTTTAAATCCAGATATATAAAAATTTTCGTTATTTTTGGAGAAATTTCGGTTTGTTAGCACGATACATCCCTCGAAGTGTATAAAAGTAACAATTTTATGATAGAACATTGTTCAGGGCCACTGAGGCGTAATAGTTAGTTCTAATCCGTAAAACCGTTTATTATAATTGTTTTTAAAAAACCAAAATATAGGTATAAAAATAACTGGCAAGTTTTTCAATTTTATAATATAAGAAAAGATAGGGATATTTAACAAATGTTTGAGAGAGAAAGAGAGAGAGGGAAGTTCGAGAGAGTTTTTGGGGGTTTTCGAGATAAGGCTCTGATATGGGATGCGGTTCCTCTGCAGGGCGGGGTTGGAGGCTTTTTTGTTTGGGGTTTGTGTGCGCGTTCGATTAGGGTTGGAGGGTTGTGTTGGTGTTGATGTTGAGAGGCGAATGGCTCATTGAAGAATTCGAGGGGAGGTTGTTTGTTTATGTAGAATTGATTTGAGTTGAATGTGGTTTGGGTACCAACAATAATTTTAAATCTAAAAGCTTCATCGATGTTGGCCCATTTGGCTAGTGAATAAATTCACCATGCTACAGGAAAAAACGTGAAAAACCTGCAGCATCGACGGGGGGTTGGGGCTCGCGGATTTAAGTGGAAGTGCTTTCACTCCCATCAGGAGTGAAAGCAAAGTGAGCACGCCTGCCTATGTTTGTGATAGATCAGTGGTGTCGATAGATGGAGGGAATTAGATGACGAAGAGTGTCGGCTATGATGTCCCTCGAGTTGGGGATGGCGTTCATTAGGGTGACGGTAAGGATTTCTATGACGATTTTGGAGTCTGTAGATAGTTCGAAAGGGACTGGTGGCATTTTGAGGGCGACTGGGGCAGTTTCTTGGGGGGTGTTGGGTGTGGTTAGCCTATGGGGGCAGCGAGGGTGGAAAGCGGCGTGAGGTCCGCCGCAATTGGTGCAAGTAGGAGTACCAGACTTGGGGCATTTTTCGATGCGGTGGCCGGTTTGACCGCAGGAAGGGCAAATCGGTTGAGACCGACAAGATTCAGAAGAGTGTCTGGATTTGGTGCATCGGTTGCAGTATTTTAGGACGAGGGGCAGAGGGTTGGCGTTGGAAGGTTCGCACTGGTGTGGAAAGCCAAAGAATGAAATGCCAGAAGAGAGGGCTTGGTGGTAGTGGATCTCGGAATGTGTTATGATGCGGAACATCGAAGTAGGTTTATTTGTGGCCTTGGCGATAGTTCGCCAAGTTTTGGTGAACGGGAATTCTTGATCGTGAAGAATTTCTTTGAATTGTTCGAGAGGGATCGTTGGGTATACATTCCTGCAGACAAGTGAGAAGGAGGGAATTAGGGTTTTGACTGGTTGGGGTGGGCGTTGAGTGGAGTCTAGAACGTGAATATTTATGTTGGGGTCACCAGTGGAGTTTTGGATTCTTCTGAGGATCGTGTTGGCTGATAGCGTGGAGGAGGTTTTAAGGAGGGCTGTTCTATTGAAGTTGGCTTTGAGGTATAGGATGTGTCCGTTGAGGAGTTCGAAGGTGTTTAAAAGAGTGAAGAGAGATTTTTGGGTTGAATATTGGGGTGGGAGGTTTCTGAGGTTAAGAGTTTGGGTGTATGTTGGGTTGTTGGCGGGGGTTGGTGTGGGGTTGTTGAGGGAGGTAGGAGCTGGGGTTGATCGGGTTTTTGTTTTCCCGACGAGGGTGAAACCAACCTCGCCGGGGATGGATGGTTGTTGGACAATTGAGGGAGTGTAGGTTGGGGAACTTACAGAGGAGGCGTAAGTCCTGAGTAGGGGTGGAATGGAAGTGTGTATTGAGGTTGAAGCGGAATAGTTTGGGGTTGACGTGGGAGAGTTTTGGGGGTTTGAGGTTGGCGTGAAGAAATTTTGATAGTTGAGGGGGGATGAATAGGGAGATTCTTGTATGGGGAGGTGGTGCATTTCGTCTGTTTGTCTTGGGGTTGACGTGGAGGGGTTTGGGTTTGATGTGGAGGATTTTTGAGGGTTTGGGAAAGTGGGTTGGAGGCTTCATAAAAGGATGCATAGTATCTGATTGAATTTCCGATTTCGTCAAGTTTGTTTCGTAGGTATCGGGTTTTCGTGGGGTCGAAAATGGGGTCAAGGTTATTATATTCTTCTTCGAGTTCGTTAAAAGCTTGGTTCAGGGCGGCGAATTGGGTTAATTGGGTTGTGGTAGTTTGGGATGTGGTGGTTTGGGATGTGGTGTTTTGGGATTTGGTGCGTCGTGATCTGCGGGAGCGTCTGGAGAACATAATGGATGCTTTTGGTTATGAATGGGTGTGGATGGCTGTGAAAGTTAATACCAACAGCGGACTCACTGCTGGAGGGAGTTGCCTCCCCAGTTAAGGGTGTCCTGACTTAGTAACTTTCGAGGGTGTTTTATATTTACCTGGGTTAATATCCTTCCTACGTCTGGTGTGGATTTTTTGTATTGTGGAATTTGCGGGTTTCTTCAGGGTTCATAAATAAAATTTGTTCCAAAAGAAACAGTTGTAACAGTTCCTAAGTATTACAAGAACTGTCGAACTAAAAAGTTCGACAGAACACCAGGGGTTCGTAATTTTTTTGGTGGTGGCGTCCAAGTTGCCGGTGAAGTCGACTACGAGTTGGTTTGACTCAGTGACCAATTCTGCTATTACACCTTCCTCTAACGATGGACTGGAACAAGTACAAATGTTTGTGTAAACTCTCGAATATATATTTTCAACTTTGATTAAATAATGTTAATATCATCTTTAAATAAATATAAGAAAAGTTTTATTGTGTAATGTATTGTTGCAGATTGTCTTATAAATTGAACTATGTAATGGAACATCATTATGTATATTATAAGAATAGCCTTGATAATGAACCTATATAAATAAAGGATTCGAAACGTCGGTAAAAAACAAAAACTTTTGAAGTTTCATTTCTTATAAGAAAAATTTGGCGAAAAACCATTAATTTTATATAAATTATTCAAAACATCTGACAGATTGATTTTAAGCTCACCACAGCCAGTACAATAGGTGCTATAGTACTTCAAGTACGACATTTTTGTCATTTTTGGAGAAATTTCAGTTTGTTAGCACGATACAGCCTCCGCAGTATATACAAGTGACCAATTTTATGATTGGATATTATTCAGGGCGTCCCTAATATGAACCCTATTAAGATTCAGCTCACTAAAGCCAGTACAACGAGTGCTATGGTACTTGAGGTACCAAATTTTTGTAATTTTTGGAGAATTTTCAGTTTGCTAGCGTATATACTAGTCACCCATTTATAGATGAATCTTATTGATTTTTAGCTCACCAGAGCTAGTATAACGGGTGCTATGGTACCAGAAGTGCCAAATTTTTGTCCTTTTTGGAGAATATTCGTGTTTAGTACAATACAGCCGCCGGAGTGTATACAAGTGGCCAATTTTATGATTGGATATTTTTTAAGGTGTCTCACAGATGTACCCTATTGATATTCACCTGACTACAGCGGGTCCTATAAATACAGATATACTGCATTTTTGGTTACTTTTGGAGAAATTTTGATTTGTTGACACGATACATCCCCCGAAGTGTATACAAGTGACAATTTTATGATAGAATATTAATCAGAGCATCTCACAGATGCGGAAAAGTTAGTTTTAATCCTTAAAACCGTTTTTTTCGAAATGTATTAACTTTATTTGCGATTTCTTGAGGTGTGATTAAGGTTACCTAACATGCTCCTCCTACTTTAAAAACAGATTTTAATTAATATTGTTCGTTTCTATTTCTTTTTAACAAACTGAGGTCATAAAAAGGCATCCAAAAGAACGTATCTCATTACTTGAAAGACAATTCAAGGTATTGTGAGTATGTGTTTCTACTGTCAGTAGAAAAGAATAGAACGCACAGTATATGTTTATTCATGTTCACTGATAGATACGCAAAGGTGAAGGTCCGTTCCATCGACTGTAGATTAAATGTATTAGGATATTAGTGTTTTGAGAAAATAACTTAGATGAAAACATACAACTGTTGCTTGATAATTATGTAACATATTTGAAAACTAATTGAAAGTCGGTCCTGTACATCTCAAAAAGTTGTGAAGAGTGCCGTAGGAGGACGGGGGAAATGCAAAGCGTAGCCGTAGCCACAAGTGGCAATAGAGAGCTACGAGAACGTTGCGGAGACACGGCCCCTTCTGCATGGAGATGCTAGAAAAGTAAGATATGTGAAGGGATACTTCAATTGGCAATTTAGATTCCCTCTGAAGTACAAAATGCTTATTCAGGAAATAAGATCGGAAATTCAGTTTTGCATATTTCGGCAAGGAGAAAAATTCAAGTACCTATTACATACTTTGTAATTCAGTCACGGTGAAATGATTTTTCGTTAAAATCAATTTTGAATATTCAATGGAATATTTTTATTCGGTTGCGGAAAATGTATATAATTTCAATGATGAGTATTCGATTTACAGAGTGGATTCGAACAATTACAACGTTTTCATGGAGTATTGAAATCGTGTTGAATATGGTTTTGGTATTGAAAATCACATGAAAACAGGTATTGAAATCGATTCCAATCACAAGGTCAATTTACCTTTATTGGAATCGTATCGGGATATAAATTAACTTAAGTTACATGAAAACGGTGAACGGATGCAAATCAAATCGAAAATAATAGCGCAAGCGCATAAACTATGACTTAAATTGAAAAGTTGGGTTAGTTTTCTTTTCTTTGATTCAAAATTCAGTGCATTTTCTGTTTTTTTTATTGCTTAGTGCTCATTTAGTATTATAATAAAAAAATGAATAACGAAAATAAGACAGTGACTTCACCATCTACATCCTCATCATCAAGGAATGTGTGGCGTGAAAGTGAGGTATTCTGTTTATTAGAAATAATTCGCGAAGAAACAATTTGCAACTTATTCGACGGGAAAAGGTATAAAAACTTTGAAATTGATAAATTAATAGAAAAAAAATGAATGAAATTTGGACCAAATAAAAAATAAATGGAAGGTTTAAAGTCGTCTTACAACAACTGCATTATAAGAATCCCAATGGCACAGGACCAATTGGACGACTTCTTTCAGTATAGTTTTTGCATCAGTTTCAAAACAGAATAAAAACAAAATTAAAATTTTCTTAAATTAATGTTTTCATGTACGTTTTAGAAAAAAGTGTGTCATACAAAAGTTGTAGAACGTATTAAGTTCTAAAAAAAATCAGATCAAAAACAAAAGAAATACGATTTTTTTTTCAATTTTGACAGGCCGTCATTTTGTTTCTACTGGGCCGATTTAGCCCGTTAACAAACTCGTTCAAGATTTTGGCCAAATCAATTTTTGTAGCGAGTTTGGTTTCGATCCGTCAAAAAATGCGCCCTCTATCGTGCTTACAAATTCCGTTATAATACATACATATGTATATATATATATATATATATATATATATATATATATATATATAAATATTATAACGTATATGTAAGGTAGAAACATTATTATGAGACAGAATAATTAGAAATTGCTATATAATAAAACAGTAGACTATATTTTACTAGGGAGATAAGAATGAGATATTAAAATTGCTCATATTTATTAGATAATTGTAAGTATCTTCACTCAATTTGCTAATACAGCTTTCATATAATTAATAATTCAAGGAAACTTTACAACTTGCAAAGAATTAAACAAAAAGAAGCATTACCTTAAATCATAAATCCGAAACCATAGAATTAAGATCATCCATTTGTATCAAATACTTTATAAGAATATAACATTTAACACATAATCTGAAAAAGAAATAAGAATTAATAAACATTCAAACACTATTGTTCATTATTATAACACAATGTTTACAAAGAGATATGATTAGAATATTTGACGCTGTAATGTCAATATGTTTCAATGACAAACGCTGACAGTAATTTCATAGAACTAATAAGTTTAAAAGTATATAAAATGAATGTAAATAATCAGTATAGAGAATATTGACAAATTGTTCAAAGAATTTATGTGAATGGCTAAATATAATCGTAACAATAATTAATTGTAATAAGAAAATTAAACTAAGCATTGGTATATTAAAGACTATTGTATTTTATCAATGTAAACTATTCGTCCCATTACAATCAAATGAATTTTATAGTGAACTAACAATCAAGTGAAACTTATTTTAATAGATAAGTAAAGATATTCAAGAGTAAATAAAAATGAAATCATAAAATAGTGCGTTAAACAAAAAGTGATTGGTTAGAAATAATATGACGGAACAATTTCAATCAACAAACAAAGTGTAACAAACATTTTAAAGATAGTGAGCTGAAAAAAACAAAAGACTGATTGTTTGTTGAAAAAAATTGAAGAAAAAAAGGGTTGGTAGCTTGGCGTCGGTTCGAGGAGGTTGATTGGAGCAGCGTCCCGGAAAATTTTAGAAATTATCCCCAAATCATGATATAAAAAGTAAGAAACCAATATCAAAATATACTATAGTACTTACCAAGTATCCACAGCTGATTTTCCTGAGAGAGAATCAATTCTTCTCAAATTTATTCAACTTTAAACTTCGGAAGCAGCATTCAGATTCCAGAAAGGCATATCCTAGTTTCAGGACACAAGGTCAGTGCGCATTGTTATATATAACAAGAGTTAAGAACTCACTGATTACAATCCAGTGTTTAAAAATCTCATGAGTAAAATAAACTTTGCGAAAAAGATATATCTGAAAAACAATCATAATAGAGACTTAATATAACTATACAATTAAATAATTTTCAATAGTAAATGGCCAATCTAAATAAACAAAATTAAATACTTACTCATTTCAAATAAAAACTTAAGAAAGATGCATCTGATTTCATCTATGTAATATTTCTATTCTATGTATATAAAACGAATAACTTTTTCTTGTACCATATTGTAACTATCTGTATGCATAAGTCGTTTCACATAAATTCTGTACATGTGCTCTAAATATCAAATATTCGTTGGTACAACGTTAAGCAGGTTATAAAATCGAACAGACGTAATTCGTATATGAAGCGTTTCGTTTAACGCATCAACATGTGATGCTTTAAGCATGCGCATAGCATACCATACATAAATGGATCGATAATTTCAACTACACAGAGGCGTCGTATGATAATTTTTACAATATAAAAAAATTCTCGTTAATAAATAATTGAATATTTTTACAAGTAAAGTGTTTCTTTTATTTAGTGACGAATTTATTCAACAATAGAGGAACCCAAGTCCTGAGAGAGTTTCATACATACATACATGCTGAACAAATACCTTAAAACAATTAAATTAAAAAAATCAACATCAATAAAATCAGATAGAGCTAGCCTTATAAAAAAATAAAATGTGTAGGAGTATTCAATAATTTCCATAACTACAATAACAATTAAATTTAACAAACAAAAACAATTCAACCATATTAAAACTCCAGAGTAGAGAGGTATATGCAATAAATTGGCTCCCAACAACGTGGTGCTATTTGAAAAATTGATATAATAAATACTCTTATCATAAATACTCACACTATGCAACAAAATTGTCGGCCCAACGTAGGTGCGTTGAATAAATTCATTAAATAATTAATTGTTAATAAAATAATAATAGATTCGACCAAGTTGTGTGGCGATTTAACTTTGATAAAATCAGTAATAATTTCGGGGAAAATTTGTTTGGAGTCTTGTACTGTTTTGTCTATTAGAAATAAAAAATTTAAACAATGAAGTTGAACAAAACAATAAAGGAATTAAAAACAACAGAATTGAAGGAAATTTTGGAAAGCAGAGGATTGGACAAAACGGGAACTAAACAGACTGCAGGAGGCCATCATAAGAGAAGGGAAAGACCCGGAAACATATTGTTTTGATCAAGAAGAAAATAATGAAGATCGGGATGAAGAAATGATTGGAGAAGTAGAAAATGTAACGGAATCGAGAGAAAACCTGCAGCCAAGTGAGGAGAATATCACACAAGCTGAGGGAAAACAAAAAATTGAAGAACCGAGAAGAATACATGAAGGAGAAACAAGTAAGGGAGACAGTGAAAACCAACTTCTACAGAGCATAAAATACTTATTAAAAGAACAACAGGAAGATAGCAAGAAAATGATGGAAGAACAAAGTAAGAAAACGATGGAAAAAATAAAAGAACAACAGGAGGATAGCAAGAAAATGATGGAAGAACAAAGTAAGAAAACGATGGAAAAAATAGAAGAACAACAGGAAGATAGCAAGAAAATGATGGAAGAACAAAGTAAGAAAATGATGAAAAAAATAGAAGAACAGAAAGAATATTTGAAAGAAATAATTAGAGAGAAGATGGACGAACAAAATCAAAAAATTGAAAGAATGAATAACTCACTGGAACTAAAATTACGGAAACAAGACGAAAAGGTAGCCGAGATCAGAAGAAAGCAAGACGAGATAAAAAAAGTTTAGAGAACCAAGAAGAAAAATTCGAAAACTTGGAACAAAGTCTAATAGAGAAAACGAAGAAGGTCACGGAAGTAAACATTACCAGAGCTGTTGAAATAATAGAAAAATCCGGAAAGAAGGAAATAGAAGATGTGAGAAGGAGCATAATCAAACATGGAAGGGACATCGAATCCATCAGAAGTGATGTGAAAAAGGAAATACATGAAGTAAGAGAAGAAACCGAAAAGAGATGTGAAAAATGAATTGGAACAAATAAAACTCAACTAAAAAGTGAACAAGGAATGATCACTTATGCATATCAAGGTGGGAACGAAGAGAATATCAAATTTGATGGGAACAATTTGAAACTGCTTTTCTTAAATTGTATTGGGGTGAAATAACTCAAGGAGAAGTTAGAGAGAGACTGTATTTTGGACGATATGATGAGAATAGAGGAAATACCATGTATCTCTACTCGTTGCTACTCTATTCTCAAGCGCAACACTTGGAACCTATAATTAAGGAAGAGGAAATAATCATGTTTTTATCCAGGAATTTCAAGTCACAAATAACGGAAACAATAGCAATACAAAACATCAGGACTTTTGAACAACTATCCAACTACCTGATGAGGAGAGAAAGAAATCTAACGAGCAATAGAAGCAAACAAAATGAATATGGAAACAATACAAATCACAGCCGAAACATAGAGCATGCTAACAGAGGTAATACTGGGAATAATTCAAACAATACCAACAACGAATACAACAGTTATAATAATAGAAATTTAAATAGTAATACAAATAATAGAACGAATAATTCAAGATTCAGTAATTATCCAGCAAACAATTATAACCACAACAGTCAAGGAAGGGGTAGAAATAATTACAACAATGTACAGAATAATTATAATAACAGGAGATACAATAATTATAATAACAACAATTCAAATAACAATAATCATCAGAGCGACTACTTTGTGAGAAGGAACTCTGATGGAAACTTAAATAGTAGAAATGATAACGGTCAAAATAGACGTGTAAACTTCCAAAGGAGAGCTAGCAGCCAAGACAGGGCAAACTCTCCAAACAATCGTGTAGATATACATGAGTCGTCAAACAATGAACGTCTTCCTAGCACAACGACTGCTGATGGTGGTGTACAAAATGCCACTAATCAGAATTTTCATTGAAGGATGGTGTAGCACGCAATCGGTATAGTTATGTCCATCCTAGAGAATTCCTCAAAGAAATAGATTGCCTAGAAAATATAGAAAACAATTTATTAGTGTCTATTACGGGAAAATTGTTAGATTTAAATGTAAATATTTTAATAGATACAGGTTCAGAAACATCATTAATCACTGAAAGTATTGTAAATAAATTAAACATGCAAAAATATCTTATAAAAGTACCAAAGGTAAATTTAATAGGTCTCAATGCAAAAAGGTTTAGCGAGGTTAATAAATCTATTATTGTAAAACTACAATTACAAAATATCCACTTGGAAGTACAACTACTGGTTATACAAGATATGGAGTACGATGTATTATTGGGTTCAGATGAATTACTAAAACATAAGATAGATATCAACTATGAAACAAGAACGATAGGCGTTAATGGAATTGGAATTAAATTTAACGAAAACAGAGAACAAACAAGAAACAAGAAAAGTATGAAGATTGCAGAAGAAAAAGTTAGCAGACTAGAAGTAGTAGAAATGGAAATGAATAATGATTGTTATGATAAGAAAAATGAATTTGAAGAAAGAAGAGATGAAGAAATAATTCTAGATGATGAAAAGAATATTGATGATTGTATTGAAAATAATATGAAATATAATATTTGTGAAGATGGAATATGGAATGGAAAATATGAAGTAAATGATATTAATAATTATTTAAAATATAATATGGGATGTGATAATTATGAAGATGGTATATGGAAGGAAGTACATTTGGATTGTGGAAGAGGAAGAAAGGAAGAAGTACGGAAATTGTTGAGAAAATATGAAGGTTTATTCAATGGAGAAGCAAGAGTTGCTAAAAATTTTGTACATAGTCTGAAGGTGAAGGATATGGAAACGTTCAGAGCAAAAAGTTACCCAATTCCATAGAAATACAAGGATAAAATGCAAGATGCAATTAAAAAATTGATGGAAGACGAAATCATAGAATATAGTAATACTTCATATATAAACCCCATTGTCATTGTACAGAAAAGAGATGGAGACATGAGAATCTGTCTAGATGCTAGAAACCTAAATAAATATTGTATACCAGAATTTGAGGCACCATTAAATATTGAAGCAATACTTGGCCGAATTTCAAAAACGAAAATTTTTACAAAACTGGACCTGAAACACAGTTTTTGGTTGATACCACTGGATGAGAATAGCAGAGATTATACCGGTTTCATGGTAGATGGAGTAGTTTACAGATTTAAAGTAGTACCATTTGGAACACAATCGGCTACGTCAGCTCTACTAAAAGCTCTTCATAAAATTTTAAATCAGTATGAAAAATTCACACTACACTATATAGATGATATTCTAATATATTCTGAAGAAGAGGAGGAGCATATAAAACATATAGAGATAATTTTAAAAGCTTTGGATGAAGCCGGATTGAAATTAAACATTAAAAATGCCAATTCTACAAGGAAGAAGTAATATATCTTGGTTATAAAATTGATAAAGATGGTGTAAGCATGGATCCAGATAGGATAAAAATTATAAAAGAATATAAAAGACCTACTAATTTGAAAACTCTACGAGGCTTCCTTGGTGTATTACACTATTTCAAAAGACTAGTGCCGTATTTAACGGAAAAGGAAATACCACTTATAGAACTACTAAGGAAAAAAGTGAGATGGATTGATAAAATTAAAGAGGAGTTCACAGAAAACGTGAAATTATATCATCCAGATTACACGAAAACATTCATATTAAGAACAGATGCTTCACAAAATAGATTTGCCGGAAGTTTGGTACAACAACACCAACATGGGGAAGTTCCCATTTCATTCGTGTCAAGAATTACGAAAAAGGCTGAGAAAAACTATAGCGTTAGCGAGATGGAGTTAGCAAGCATATTATTTTGTGTGAATAAATTAAGATTTTTCCTGTTAGGTAACAAATTTATTATTGAGACAGACAACCAATCTCTCACAACTATTCTAAAAAACAAATATGGAAACAATAGGATACACAGATGGGCTTTGCTTTTACAGGAATATTCATTCGATATTAGATATATACCTGGTGCCAAAAATATAATTCCAGACGCTTTGACAAGAATGGATGGGGAAAGTAAAATACAAAGAAACAAATACGTAGGAGTGACCTTAATGAACGAACAATTAGGTGTATTTTCAATACATACAATAATGGAAGACCAGAAAAACTTGACACATAAATAAAAACATAATTGCCAAACAAAGGACAACATATTCTTCAAAATTATTAAGCAAAAGGAGTTATATGTAATAACAGAACATTTGACAAGAAAAATAATCAAAGAATTACATTTACGGTACAATCATGCAGGAATACGGAAATTGCACAATATTTTTAGGGAAAACTACATTGCAAAGAAAGATCTACCCATCACGAAAAGCATAGTTACTAGATGTGAACTTTGCCAACTTGGAAAAGAAAAAAATCATCACAACGAAAATATGCCAAAATCATTAGTAACGAAACATCCTCTTGAAGTCATAACGGTAGATTTCATTTCAAACATAATACCTAGTAAAGAGGGAAATCAAAACATATTCGTAATTGTAGATGCTTTCTCAAAATATGTAACCTTAAATCCATGTCAACGAACAGATAAGAAGACGGTAAAGAAATGCCTGACAAGCTACTTCCTAGAAGTGGGCATACCGGAAAACTGTTTGATGGATAATGCAACTTATTTCAATAACGAAAACTTTAAAACATGTTTAAGAAAATCGAACGTAAAGCCTCACTTTACAAGTATTAGACATCCATGCGCTGATCAAACGGAGAGATATATCATAGAAGTCATCAAATGTCTAAGATTACTTGTTTACGACCAACAACGAAACTGGGAAAAGAATTTGAAAAATATAGAATTTAAATAACGTACCACATGAAGTAACTGGAAGATCACCCATATTAATTATGAAAAACATAGTACTTGAAAGACCATGGATACCAGAAAACACAGGGAAATATGAACAAATAATAAAGGAAACGAGGGAAAGAATTTCCAAGAATGCTGAAAATTACATCAAAAGACGAAACAAGAGAATTAAGAAGAGAACTACTTTCAAGGAAGGAGAACTAGTAATAATTAAAGCACTTAGAGTTCCTAATCATAAACGTAATATTTGTACAAAATTACAATTACCTTACGAAGGTCCATCTAAAGTAGTAACATCAAACGGCATAAATAGTTACAAACTTGTACATCCGGTAACTGGCTATATTCGAGGAATTTTCAATGTGAACCAATTGTATCGATTCAATCCTGAATTCAATTAAATTCAATAAGTTTAACCTGTAAAGAAAAAGTATCAATTAGAATAAATTTTTTCAAGTTAGAAAAGGGAATTAATTATTTGTAGGAATAAGATGTAAGATTAGGTGTTGAATTAGAAATAGGTTAATTAAGTATAATAACAAATTAATGATTCAATTTCACAAAAAGATAGAATATATGAAGTAGAAAAATTGAGTACTCTTAAATGAATTTTATATTAAAACATTCTAGATCATTGTGAACAATAATTAGAATGATTTTATAAAAATTCAGGGAATGTTATAACGTATATGTAAGGTAGAAACATTATTATGAGACAGAATAATTAGAAATTGCTATATAATAAAACAGTAGACTATATTTTACTAGAGAGATAAGAATGAGATATTAAAATTGCTCATATTTATTAGATAATTGTAAGTATCTTCACTCAATTTGCTAATACAGCTTTCATATAATTAATAATTCAAGGAAACTTTACAACTTGCAAAGAATTAAACAAAAAGAAGCATTACCTTAAATCATAAATCCGAAACCATAGAATTAAGATCATCCATTTGTATCAAATACTTTATAAGAATATAACATTTAACACATAATCTGAGAAAGAAATAAGAATTAATAAACATTCAAACACTATTGTTCAATATTATAACACAATGTTTACAAAGAGATATGATTAGAATATTTGACGCTGT
This sequence comes from Galeruca laticollis, assembly GCA_963921935.1. Taxonomy (NCBI): domain Eukaryota; kingdom Metazoa; phylum Arthropoda; class Insecta; order Coleoptera; family Chrysomelidae; genus Galeruca; species Galeruca laticollis. The sequence goes on along the minus strand of OY998176.1, from coordinate 34,969,634 downwards.
AATGTCAATATGTTTCAATGACAAACGCTGACATTAGAGTAATTTCATAGAACTAATAAGTTTAAAAGTATATAAAATGAATGTAAATAATCAGTATAGAGAATATTGACAAATTGTTCAAAGAATTTATGTGAATGGCTCAATATAATCGTAACAATAATTAATTGTAATAAGAAAATTAAACTAAGCATTGGTATATTAAAGACTATTGTATTTTATCAATGTAAACTATTCGTCCCATCACAATCAAATGAATTTTATAGTAAACTAACAATCAAGTGAAAATATTTTGATAGATAAGTAAAGATATTCAAGAGTAAATAAAAATGAAATCATAAAATAGTGCGTTAAACAAAAAGTGATTGGTTAGAAATAATATGACGGAACAATTTCAATCAACAAACAAAGTGTAACAAACATTTTAAAGAAAGTGAGCTGAAAAAAACAAAAGACTGATTGTTTGTTGAAAAAAATTGGAGAAAAAAAGGGTTGGTAGCTTGGCGTCGGTTCGAGGAGGTTGGTTGGGGCAGCGTCCCGGAAAATTTTAGAAATTATCCCCAAATCATGATATAAAAAGTAAGAAACCAATATCAAAATATACTATAGTACTTACCAAGTATCTACAGCTGATTTTCCTGAGAGAGAATCAATTCTTCTCAAATTTATTCAACTTTAAACTTCGGAAGCAGCATTCAGATTCCAGAAAGGCATATCCTAGTTTCAGGACACAAGGTCAGTGCGCATTGTTACATATAACAAGAGTTAAGAACTCACTAATTACAATCCAGTGTTTAAAAATCTCATGAGTAAAATAAGGCAGGATGAAAAGACGCAAGAAATATAGTGAAATATAGTATTGTTTATATATATATATATATATATATATATATATATATAATATATTGAACTTATCGTAGCAAATATTGAAGAGAATGAGACACAAATATATGAAATTTGAACTTTGTCAGATGGTAAATAGAGATTACTTTCTTCGGACAGATAGAGTTATCATTTATACGTATAATTATAAGTAAGAAATATATCTCATACCAAATCAAACACCTATGATATCAATTATCCTTTATAACTATATAAATACACCAATAATATTGAAAATCGTTACCTTAGATTTCAGTAGTAAACAATGAGTCATAAATTTTAATCCATCCCTGGTGAATTATAAATTCATATTGTTTTAATAGCAGCACAGTTGATCATCTGTATATTTTATCTTGAATATCAAAATGAATCTGAAAAGAACATGAAATTATTATTAGATGATAATAAACAGGATATTTGATACTAATATACAGACAAGTTATCACATTTGTTGAAATGGAAGCATTGTACTGTCAATACATACAACTTCCTGTCATGTAGCATAGAACTAAAACATAGAAATATATTCAACCACAGAAGTTAGTTAGAATTTTGAAGTATTGAATATTTGCAAAGCGGATGGAATGTTTAAAAATATGTAATTGTATTAAATGATAGGAAAAGTTCATATGAGATAATTGGTAAATTATATATAAGAAATGAATTGAAAGGCATTATGAAAGATTTTAAGGACGTAATGATTGTAAATTCATTGATATTTTAAATTTCAAGTGGGATAGATACTATCATTGTAAATAAATATAAGATATATTTTGGAAATTGTCCACATGTAAATAGGTATAATGAATTATTTTGAAATTTCACACAAATAATTAATAACAATAGGAATAAGAAGAAGACAAATAAATTAACTATTAAACATTCAATAAAAAGACTATGAAATATCTAGCAACTCAGTAGTGTTTTGTTTCAAATAACAAGACTAGCAACAAAAGTTTGTTGATTTAAAAAGAAAACAAAGGAGTGTGTGGTGTGATGCTTATGAAAATGGACATGTAAGAAAATTTTTCTAAAAATTTACCTAAAAGATGAAAATTGTTTGAAATTTAAGTCAAAACTGAATATAAATGACACAGTATAACCTAAGAAACATTTAGAGCAGAAAATATTTGTAAATAACAATTATTTGTGGGAATTATCAATTATTGAATTTGAGAAGGGACGCTATGCGTAAATTTTAAGTAAATTCCTACATGAGAGTCACAAGTATTAGATATAAAGCATTTAATATCATTGTAAAACATTTTAAGTCAAGTTTGAAGAACAATTTAATTAATTATTTTGACTTACCTGCGATACAAACTATAGAATTTGTTTCCACGATTTAAAGAGAGTCCAGCTTCATTCCAGGAGCTCTCCTCCATGAATAGAGTGCACAAAAAAGACTTCCAAGTGTTATAAACAGGTCAGTGTATATATAATTTATATGGTACCATTTACAACAATTCAGACATATATATAACTAATTTGGCCAAATTTCAACACTAATAATTTTCTAAGTATAAGAATTTTCAATTTGTATATAGTAGTTTGTGATAGTAATTTGTTTAACAGAAGTTTTTTCCTTAATAGTGATAATGTTTTTCAATTTGATGATTCATAATTATATATACTAAATTTTGACTCTTCTGTATTTCATTTATGTCATATGTTGATGATAGACAAAGGAATGATATCATAGAGGTTGAATGAGTATGTTCCGCGCTATTACTCACATTATTTTTGTAGGAAACAATGGTAAGGTAATATTTGATAAATGAAAATTTCATATATTTTAAGTATCTTGAACCCAACGAGAGTAAGTTTCTCATGTTCTCCATTAAATTAATAACTAAATAAAATCATTCAATTATGCCCTGAGTTACCCTATTCAATAGATAAATCATAGATAAAATTCATAATTAATCATTATATAAACTTTAATAATATATAATATAGTAACATGAGTATATTCCACGGTCGGAACAGTAAATTTCTTTTTTAAAATGCTTAGTAGAAGACCTCCGAGACGTAAATTTGTACTCAGCGCCTATATGAGTCATATCCGATAAGAAAATAAAATACCTCCATTGAAATCTCTTTTTATTTTTATTTAAAATCATTTTTTTGAATGAAATCAGAATAAAACTTTCAAAAGTTAGTATTTATTTCAGTGTTTCAATTTATTTTTTATTTCAATTATCAATCCAATGAAAACCAGTGTAAGTTCTGACAACGTTGAATAACATTATCGAACTACCTTTACTATCAAGAAAAATATACTTCTGGTTAAGTTTTTCTACTCGATTCCTGAATAATTTATCGGCAGAATAAAGGAGGTAGCGCCATTAACACCCATGATTTTTCAAATTTTACTTAAATATTTCATTAGTAGAACATCCTGTATGATTATTGAAATGTTACGTGTCTTTTTAACGTATGCAATTGTCACAATGCATTTTGCCCTAAGTGTAAACTCGAGTAATTCTCAACTAGGTTGTTGATCAAGAACCACTGGCAAACTGAGTTTGGCTAACGAAACTAATTGCTCGTTTGGTGGCTGTGAGAGATCAATAAATCGTTATATAATTAGTGGCCGACATATTGGCGTTATTAAAAAAAAACACTGGAAAATATGGTGCTTGAAACATGCCTGCAACTTTTCGGGGTTTCACATTATTTATAGTTAACCCTTAAATACCATTCTCCCAAAAGTAATACATTAGAGCTATCCACGGGATAATTTGAAACACATTTTTATGTTGCTTATAAGATACAGTTCCAACAAAAAATAAACGGTTTTAAAGACTAAAACCAACTTTTCCGCATCTGTGAAATTCCCTGAATAATATTCTATCATAAAAGTGTCACTTGTACACTTCGAGGAACGTATCATGCTAACAAACCGAAATTTCTCCAAAAGTAACCAAAAATGCAGTATATCTGGATTTATAGGACCCGCTGTACTCGCTACAGTCAGCTGAAAATCAATAGGGTACATCTGTGGAACACCTTGAATGAGAGACCTTGAAAAATATCCAATTGTAAAATTGGCCACTTGTATACACTCCGGAGGCTGTATCATAATAAGAATCCGAAATTTCTATAAAAAGGACAAAATATGTTGCACTTCGGGTACCATATCACCCGTTGTACTAGCTCTGGTTAGCTAAAAATCAATAAAGTTCATCTATAAGACATGCTGAACAATATTCCATCATATAATGGGGCCCTTGTATACACGTTGGAGGATGTATGGTGCGAAAAGCGTGTTTTTATGTGTGAAATGATAATGAATCTCAGGAGAAATGTACCAAACGTCAATCTAATAATGTCTGATGAAGCCACATTTCATTTGACTGGAGCAGTTAATAGACATAATTGCAGAACTTGGTCTGAAGTAAATAACGGAAGAAAATAACGAAAATGGAGCTAATGAAATGGTGGACAACAATAGTGACAATACTGATGAATATACTAGTGTCGCAGAGGGAGAAGTTGAAAATAGCTTTAATTATCAGATAGAACAAAGGGGAAAAAGAATTTTGAATCAAAGAGAAGAATCACATAGAATGATGAAAATTCAAGCAACTAAAATGCTGTGTGAGTCAAATAAAAGATATACTCCTTTACAAATTGGAACAAATGTTTTGATTTGAGTGCCAGATGTTGACAGAGGCCGACTAACTCCAAGAAATGTGTAAGCCATTGTTTCTGAAATTAATAATAAATGAAAAAGACTATCCATCTCGAATGTAGTCTGTAGGTAAATAGCAGTAAGTAAAACTTAAAATCAGTACTACAGCATATATTAGTGAAAGGTGAAGAAGGGCAATTAGTTTCGGCTCACTGAGCCATCATCAGGCCTAAATGAATTGAAAGAGAAAGCCGTCACATATCCGTGGCATCCAGCAGACTCCGACATATGTCAGTACACAATATGGGGATTTACTGTAGGGGAAATCGTCAATAAAAATAGTGATGAAAAAACCTTCATTACTATGTAAAACGTTGAGCACAATAAAATAAGATTAAACAAAACGAAACAGGACAACAATAAGAAAAGTCATAAAAATTTGGTCAAAGTATAAAAGAAAACAAAAGTGGACATCGTCGTATGACAGAATATGTCCGAAGCTAAAGCCCAGTATTGTAGTATGTAAGAGCACTAAGCACATATTTTCCACTGACATATGTCGGAGTCTGCTGGATGCCACGGATATGTGACGGCTTCCTCTTTCAATTCATTAAGGCCTGATGATGGCTCAGTGAGCCGAAACTAGTTGCCCTTCTTCACCTTTCACTAATATATGATGTAGTACGGATTTTGAGTTTTACTTACTGCGAAATTAATAATGATGGCTTGTATAAACTGAGTACTGAGAATGGGCCACTGGACAGATTTTTTCCAAGAAATGAACTTCTTCAAGCAGATTCGCAGTTCATGTCAGAATCAGACGATATTAATATCAAAAAATACCCTTGCGAACTGCAGCAAATATGTCATCTAAAGGTTCCGGTCAAGGTTTTCTCAGATGCAATTGTAAAAGATTTTGTGGTGATAATAAATGTTCCTGCAAATAACGAAACAAATAGTGTAACTCAAAATGTCATGGAACACTAACATGCAAGAATAAATAATAGATATTAGTTTTATAATAAATGTGTGTTTCATGAATAAATGTTAAAAACGTGTCATTATTTTCATTTTACATATTTTTTGATTGATTTCTTTACATTACCTACGACAAACCTACGTATTTTCCGCCTTATGGGTATTCTTTATGACCCATAACACGGAAACAGTCGTGTGTCTTTCACGATAATCGTGATTTCGCGTCGTGGATTTTTGGAATTTACATACAACGCATTTTGGGTATATGATATATACCCGAAACGCGATGTGGAAAATTCGTTAGATCCACATCGCGTTGTGGGTATAAAATTCGGGCAGTGACCGTTTTCGCCAATTGAGTAGAACATATACAATAATTATAAAAAATTCTAGTGGGCATGTTTGTTTGTTTATGTAACCACAAGTTTTTAGGAAGTTCTGGATATTCTGTTTTGTAGGGCATGCGTAGGCACTTGTTTTGCACCACTTCAAGTTTGTGAAAGTTATGTTTAGTGGCAGTGTAGTAAGCTGATGCGGCGTATGTTAATAAAGGTCGTCTGATTTGCCGATATATCAATAGTTTGTTGGGTGTAGAGAGACAAGTTTTCTTACAAATCAGCGGGTACAATTTGCTCATTGTCATTTTTGCTTTTTTTACTTGCTTAAGTATGTGCGCGTTGGCGTTGGTATTGCCATCCACTATGTAGCCCAAGTACTTTATTGTGCTACTGGGTGTGATAGTTTGCCCATCTACACACAGCATCGATTACAATGAGCTCTTGTTCCTCGCTGTCCTCCTGAGTAACAAGTACATTGTCTTGAAGGGGTTGATTGAAAGTTTATTGTCTCTTATGTATGTGAGTTTTTGTGTATTAATGTGTGTTTGAATATTTTGTAGTGCTTTGTCTGGTGTTGATGCAGATGATACAAAACAAGTGTCGTCTGCATACATGGCTGTTAGGATATGTGGAAGGGAGGGTATATCATGGGTGAATAGGGAATATAACAAAGGTGAAAGAACTGACCCTTGCGGAACTCCGGTTTAAATGGAGAATGACCCCGCTAAGCTTAGCTTTCTAGAATCTCTAGGATTTTTACTGAAAAAGAAAAGCCACTCTATTAGCTGCTTTCAAATTGTATTTAGTTTTTGAAAACAATCTGTAAGAAGAGGATTTAAAGATTTGAGCAATTAATATAATCCATCTAGGCCACACAAGATATTCGGATTAACTGATTCACATATAATTTTATTGTTTCATGCATTTTTCTTTGCCTCATTATTTCCCTATCTAATTTCTAATTGTCTCTACAATATTGTAGTTAAGGGTTCTCGAATAATATTTGGAACTAGTAAAATTTTCTATAAATTTTGTGGATTTATTTTTCAACCGATTCCAAAAAATGAAACATTCTTGAATTCAAAAAAATAATACCTATGCCTTGATGGCGTTCGATTTTCAAAATTCGAATTAGTTATAGTTAAAACCACAAACTTAAAAATGAATTTAAAAAAAAATAAAGTTAAAAAATTCAATCCCATCAAAACATAGATATTATTTTTCAGAATTTAAAACTGTTTTTTTTTTTGAAATCAGTTCAGTAGTAAGCTCAAAAAATTGACAAGAAGTTTTATTGTTTCCTCAGAAATTACAGAAATCTAAAACTGAAATATGGTATGCACGCACGTGTCTACCTCTTTATCGACAGTGAGATGAGTCTTGTAGGGGAAAGATGGGTCGACTGCTGACGACAAGAAACTATCTTTTTTTATCAAATCAGTATAGTTGTTATATTTATTAATTATAGTAATACATTTTATGTTAGTTACACGTGATGAAAAAATTCAAATATCAAGTATGTAAACACGAAATTCACAGTTCAATATTGAGAAAGGTAGGGATTCATTGATTATTTGAAGCAAGCAAAAATTTTTAAAAATTTGCAAATAGGTACTGGGAGAATTTATGTCTGCTAATATAATACACTTCATTTTGTTATGGAAATGGAGTTAGATAGTATGCAGATGGTATTCGCAGTTGCATTTTAGTGGTTTACGTTTTGTGTACGAATACTTTGTTTTATTGTTACAGACTTTTCAAATAAACACTTTTTTAGTAAGTTTTTGTGTCATACAGTCTGGCATAGCTCTAGCTAACAAATTATTATATTGAATATTATATGTATTTATAAATTTGATAAACGCTAACATAAAAATTAAATGAAAAAAATAAACAGTTTTAACTATTAAAACTAACTTTTCCGCACGTATACATTACGGAGGTTGTGTGTTTATATGTGAGACACCTTGATCAATATCCATTCATAAAATTGGTTACTTGTAAACACTCCAGAAGCTGTATCATGCTAACAAAACGAAATTTCTTCAAAAATGACCAAAAATGTGGTACTTGAAGTATCACAGCACCCGTTGTACTGGCCCTGGTGACCTGAAAATCGATAGGCTTCATCTGAACGCCCTGAACCATTCCCAATCATAAAATTGTTGACCTCACGCATTCCGGATTTTTCCAAAAACCCATTTTTCGTGTTTATCTCACTCAAGAACGTGAAGATAACTCAATAAAATATGGGGGTAAACCAATACTTTTCGCGTATCGTAAATAGGTTTGGCGGAAAAGTAAAGTAATAGTGATTTTCAAGGAAATTGTTCGAATCGGTAAGGATGTTATATAGCTAGAGCTAAATGAATATTTATCATTCATAATTTTTAAAGGAGATTGAATAGGGCATCAACAACGAAATGCAAAGTGTTCACATAAAAAAAATGAAAAGAAAAAGAATTGAAAATTCTTTGAATTAGTGGATGAACTTATCTCATTGTCATAAAGTTAGAAGGTACAATTTGTGTGCGACTATTATAGTTCAGAGTGCATTATTCGACTAACGTAACATTTTTTCATTCTGTTTACAGGAATCTCAGAAATAAAGAAAATCGTATGGTTGAAACATTCATTCCTATTAATAAAAACTCTGTGTCAAACAGTAATGATGATCTAGCACCATCTACTTCTGGAATTCTTGGCAGTAAAGTAGTGCAAGTAGGCAAATCTCCAATTTTAGCTAACTCTTCTGGAGATATTCAACTTGAAGATGATAGAACTTATGAATATTTAGAGCCAATAGAAATAGAAATTAATGACGGCACTACAAGGGAGTTAAATATTCTGGAGGGCAGAAGAATTGTCGATATAATGAGTATATTTAAACAAATTCAAAATGTCAATAACCACGCACCATTTGATTGTAATTTTTCATATATGACATTTATTAAAGAAAAACGAAGAGGGCTTTCAAGTTGCTTTGTTTTTAAGTGTACTGTGTGCAATATTTAGAAAGAAAATTTTTCTGAAGATCCACAAAAGCAGTCTAACTTGAATGTTAATTCTGCTGCCGTCTTTGCTACAATGAGTACTGGTGGTGGACTTTCCGAGTTAACGGAACAATACATAATTTTGAATATTCCGTCAATGTCTCTATATCAGTATGTCAAACACCATGATATTGTATCTGAAACCATATTTCAAACCGCAAACACTGCCATGGAAGAAGACGGTCAAGAAGAACTTCGTTTAGCCAATGAATTAGGATGTGTTGATAAAGTAGGAAAGGGTCTTATTGCGGTAATAACTGATGGTGCTTGGTCGTAACGGTCATACAAAGTGAACTACAATGCTCTATCAGGAGCGCTAAAACTGGAAAACTCCTCTATCTGGGTTCACGAAATAAATACTGTCCAACGTGTACTTTAAAAAAATGGGTATTCCCCAACATAAATGCTTCAGAAATTGGACTGCATCTTCTACTACCATGGAAACTAGTATTATCCTTGAAGGACTCCGACGTAGTGTTGAAATGTATCAACTAAAATATGTGAAGTTAATAGGTAACGGAGATAGCTGTGCATATGAAAAATTATGTGTAGAAAGGCCGTATGGATATCAGTTTCTGATTAGTAAAATTGAATGTACAAACCATCTGTTGCGGAACTACTGCACTCGGCTGAGAAAGGTTGCAAAAAAAAAATAAGTTTCAAGAAATTGATAGTTGGCGTTCCACTGCGAAATCCAATATAATGAAACTGCGGGTTGGAGTGAAAACTGCCGTAAACCATTATCGGAAAGAGAACAAACCCATGGATGAGCAAATAAAATTATTTAAAGCAGACATAAGTAACTGTCCAAGGCACGTCTTTGGTACAATACAATTTGAACGAGGAGTTTTATAATTTACTTAATAAGCAATTAACAGGACAGATCATTGGAACTCATACTAAGAAATTTGTTATAAACAAAACAAAAAAGAGGTTGAGTAACCTTAAGCGTAGACAGCTGTTCCCAAGAGAGAAAATTAAACTTTCATCGGCTCCCGCGGATGCTGATTACGGTCTCCAGGAATTAGAAGTGGAGGATGAAGAAATTATGAAGAAACGAAAACAAGAATTTTTAACCCATATGACGAAAAGTACGGAAGAAATTGTCGAGTTAGAAATTGAAACAAGAGGACAATCCAAAAATCCAATTTGGAAAGAAGAAAGGGCATATCGATTAACAGCGTCTCTATTTGGCGAAGTATGCAAACAACGAAAAACAACAAACCCAAAAAAAATGGTTACTCATAACTTGAGTAGTCAGTTTAAAGGTAGCGCAGCAACAAAATGGGGAAATGACCACGAGGACATAGCTTAAAGACAGTTTGAAAACGAATTTCAAGTAACTGTGAATGAATGTGGTTTATTTATTTTGGAAGAATACCCATATTTAGCAGCTAGTCCCGATTGTATAACTGACCAAGGGGAAATTAAGTGCCCGTTTTCTGCAAATAAATATACACCAAAAGAAACTATTACAGAAAAAATAATCAAATATTTGTGTATTGATGACAATGACGAAATTAAGTTGAAATTAAATAGTAATTATTATTATCAAATACAAGGCCATCTTGCAATAACCAAAGCTAAATTGTTACGGTATTAAATTTACTAAATCATTTTCTTATAATTAATTGAAATTCAGAATTCACATATTGAAATTCAATAAATAATTTTCCTAAATCTAACTTAATTGGATTTATATCACAAATAATTGTAAAATTAATGTATATCGGGTTGCTTACTTCTAGGATATTTATTTGCAAATCGCTTTATCAGTTGTTGGCGATTAGCTCGACAAACCTGATGGTTAAATTTTATAGTCAGTTCTGTACTTAACTTTTCGGCTATCAATATCATCATCATTTAGGGTTTTAACTGGATGCTGAATAGCACGATAGAGGATTTTAATTTTCTAAAATGAGGGGATGTGTTTGAGAGTCGGTGGGCATGTCTCTTTATCTTGGATACTTGCTGAGAAGTGTTTTCTGTGGAAGTTTGGCAGTGAAGATGGGTGAGTTCGTCTCTGTAGTATTTCGTCTACATTGTTTATTGAGTTCTGAAATTATTTTGAATTTCTGAAGTGGCAATTTTGGTAATAATAATTTTCGGAAGGAGTGGGGCTTCCGCCCTGTAGGACCTCTTGAAACAGTTGTTGAAGAATAGGTATACGCCATTATTAGTGTTGTTGCTTTTTCTGTGCCCCTGTGGTAGCAAGTTGTCTCCATAGCCTGTGGATAGGTTTAAAGGATGATCCGTATTAAGCGGGATTTTAAGCACACCTGTTGTTTGGAGGATTGGAGTTGTTCAATCGTTCATCACGTCTAATTATTAGGATTTGAGTTTTAGTGGTAGATACGCAATTTTAGAAAAATCTCGATTTTTCGAGGTAAGTCTTTTCGATAATATTTCTGTTGCGAACCTACATCTTTCATGGTTTTATTTTAGATTTTTTTTGGCACGTTTTAATTGGAAATTTACCATTTCCATTGGAAAACCAGATATTCAGATAGTTCTCCAGAATCAACTTTAAAGCAAATTAGGAAGTCGTGGTAAGCTGTATAAAAATATCTTTGATGGTATGGTGTTCGCGATCGGAGATCTAGAAATATTATTTAATGCAGTGGCTACTTTCTTAGTCTGATGTATTTGTCGCCACATGGTGAAAGTTATTTTCCATAGTATCCAGTTGATTGCTGCCAGCCTCGTGAAAACACGTTTTTGAACAGGTAGACAAAGTTTTTTGGTCTTATCTGATTAGTGTTACTTTTGTTTTTATATCTAAATTTTCCTTCTTTTAAAATAATACTTTTAAAGATAACAAAAATGAATTTGATAGTTAAAACAATCCTCTACTGTTAATAAATAAAATAAAAAATAATCTTGGAGTTTACCACAACAAAAAAATTTTTGTAATTGATTGAGGATGCTTCTTAAACTTCAAATTATGATAAGGTTTATTTAATATATTCGTGCGCTTTAAGCAATTGCTTCGATTTCTTATTTAAAGTTGTTGATATGAAATTTATTAAGGTTAAATGAAATTCATTAAGGTTCAATGAAACCTATTGTTCGCTGACTATTCTTTCGGACAGCTGTACTCAGTTGTGCTCAATTGTAATTTTGAATTGAATCTGAAACTAAATATTTTTATCATAGAATAAACGTCAGTGGGTCACCTGAACTCTTTGTCTTTGATTTTTTTGAAACTATCATTATTTACATCTAGGGTAAGAGAATATCAAATTATTTAGTACACTTTGAGGTAAGTCATACGGTGGACCTGTGGGTACCAAACCATAGAAGAGTTTTGTAAGACGCATCGGAGGTCTAGTCGTCCCGTCATCGAGTAGGCTCTGCTGCAGAGCATATCGTGGTTTAGGACAGATTATTGTAATTATTTTGTCGTTTCTGACTGGGTACAGGTTGACTCTCTCCATAAAGTTAATAATAATAAATAAATAAAAATAATAGAATAATGATAATACAGTAAATAAATGGATAAGTAAATGCATAGCTGCAACGTAATAAAAGTTATAGTTTTCTTTCTCAAAAGTCTAGTTATCATTAATTAGTTTGTGTTCATTAGAAATGTATATTGCTACGGCCCTTGGTATGTAGCAAAATATTGTTATTTTATTGTCTGGACAGACACACCCAGCGGTGTCCAAACAATAGAATAACAGGAAGGGATGAACAATTCTGGCTAAACATGCTTTTGTAATAAATACGGATATTCAGAAGAATAATTTTATTGTAGAAAGTTTCAGAACACACGGTAAAACATATTTTATTTTGAATCATAATATTAAATGGAAACACGACCCACATTATGTTTAATAAAACAAATACGAAGCCAAAACAGAAGAGAGAAATACTGGGTCAAAGCAAAATGATTGTTTTAAAAACAAGGATTTCAATAACATAAACTAGCACGATTCAAAAAAACAAAAGTTGTTTTTTGCAAGTCGACAAAAACCCCAAAATCAATGTCGGGGGAAAACAAAAAAAGAAGTGCAGGAGATCAAGAGCGGCAGTGGGTACCGGGTGCGAACGCGCGAAGGGAAAGGTTTTCCCTTGCTACGGTAACTAGAGTTTTAGTGTTAGCGGTACGAGAGGTAGAAATTCTCACCGTTGTGTTAGGAGGTGATACTGTCTCCTACTTCGATACACAAACGGTAGATTTACCCTCTACGCTAATTGCCTTTCAACCTAAAACGATTTCGTTTATCGGGTACGATACGTAGCGACCAAACAGATAGAGAAAATCAAGAAATCTCCCGACGTGACGGAGGATGATTGTCAAACAGTAAGTTTTTGAATTAGATTTCGATTGGGATAAATTTCTTTTATTAGTGATATATATATTTACTCGTTATTGGTCGAGCTGGAGTCTGAACTTGGGAGCATAAGAAAATTTCTATATACCAGGTGTAGCGATAGCAGATATTATTTATTTGATTTGTTTTATTGTTGATTTTCAAAGAGACGGGACACATCTGTTCACTCTCAGATTGAGTTTTTTCGTCCTAACGAACAGTTAATTTACCGTGTGTACTAAAATAATTTCGATTTCCAGAGTTTCGCCAACCTGACACTAGTTGGGTTTCATTTTGTTAAGTAGGAGATTATCATATGTTGAGTTACGTATTTTCTCTTCCACCTCGAAAGTAGGAAATAGATAGAAAGTTAGGCAAGGTTAATTTTGTAGGCAGTAGAAAAAAAAAGAAACAAAAAGGCCGGAGCGGATGCTTGCCATATTTGCGTGAGTGTCAGCGAACTCTGGCTGAAAAGTAAATTGATTGTAGAGAACCTTTGTTATCAGTCTTTCGTTCAGCCGTAATTATAAATTATAACTCGATTATATTTTGCCAGGGTAAAAGCATAAATTAACATATGTAATTAAACTACTGGGGAATTTCGCAACTTGGACCGCCAGTGTCGATAAATAATTTAAACTATTTCATTAGCTCATCAGAATTTCTGTATAGAACAAGAATTTCACTTTCGTTTTGAAGGTCAATGGCGACCTGAATCGACATAACGTGAAACGTTTATTGTGGTTAAAAGCAAATTTACACATACGATTTATTTGTTTTCTCGTCGCAGGGGAATAGAAATATTGAGAAACGAATAATAATAAGCTACACTCTTCTCCCGCAGTTGTTGTAAAGGTCCGAGCTGATAACAGGGATAGGCTCACTGCCACCCCCGGAAAAACGGGAACTCCGTTCATAATTATCGTTTTATACAGGGGTAGGAATAAGCAATAAATAAATTTTTAGACAAATTTTATGTATAGGTAGAAATTATAACGGGGAATTTTGGGAACTGAGTCCTTCGGGATTATTGTTAGGGTTAAGTATGCATAGCTGTATCTAAGGATTTAGAAACGTTATTTTTTATTATATATGTATTTTGTATAACTTGTTGGCTCTATATTATTTCACCCAACTCCCCTACCCCAACATTTCCCCTTTGGAAGTGTATTAACGTGGACGTGCGACAGAAACGAGGAAGACAGCCCTGTCCTGGCAAAGGAGGATACATCCGTTTTAAGACCAGGCGAACCTAGCTAAAAGAAATCGGAATGGATTGCCTTGCACGCTCAGCCGCTCTTTGGAGGCAGAAATTGGCAACAATCTAGGGTCGGAATCAATAGAGAGCGGCCGAAAGATAGGTAGGAAATATTTCTCTTTTTTTCTGACCCATATTTTTAGTACATCTAGAGCAGCGGATTTTTTTTTCAGGAGGATAGATTATTACACTGATTATTAAGTTTTGTTGGCTAAGATTATTACAGTTACATGTTAAAATAAATAAGGGTCTAGATTTTATCAGGGTCGACATTATTACACTTTCTAAGCTGCAGATATTTTATATGGACAATATGCTTCCCGGTATTCTTAAAAAATAAGATGAATAATAAAACGACACCGTGTCATCGTGTATATTTTTATCTTGTTGTGTAACTAATTTTGTAATTTCGTTTATTTCTTCTTCTGGCTCTGTTATTCAACATACAAATTTCGTTTCTATTGACTAGCCAATACTTTATGTTTTAAACAGATTGTGCAAATCACATTTTGGAAAATATCATATAGAAATTCATTTTCATGTTGAAAATCATTTAGAAGTAAGTTCCCGTGTCAATGTACAATTTCTTGCGTATTCTGCGGAAAATAATACATATATAAATGAGAATTTGTATCTTATCTTATCACCTTATATTTTTTGAATCATGTAGAAACTAATATGTAATACCGAATTCGTAACTTCTTGCATCGCTTTGTATATTGTGAAGAGAAGGATGAACAAAAATATTTATCTATTTAATTTTGAATATGTAATTTCTTGTATAGAGCTGTGTAATTCTTGTAGAGTCAATCGGAAATTCTACCGCTCCAATAAAATTGAGTACTATTGAAAGTACCATATAACGAATTCAACAAGAAATTTTTGCCCCACTCTACCAAATATAATCGGCGGGCGTAATTTCGGCCGGTAATCCCTTGGCCTACCTGCATAAATCAAAGGGTACCATTTATGACAGGGGTAATTTCGGCCGAGGGGTTGATGTTTACGATGAGATTAAAATATTGGTAATTACGCTTAATAGTTTCTGTAAAATATTAGTTGTGTATTTATTTGGAAATACCTAATCCTGTGTACCTGTCGGAAATACCTTTAATTTACTTATCTCTTTATTCTAATAACTATGTTGTACCTACTTAAGATTATTCCTTTAAATGTATAAAATTCACAAATAACAGGTATAAAATTATTATAGCTAGTCAGTATTATAACTTATCTTTAAGCTACTAGTCGATAGAAAGCATAAAATATATTATTTGTATACGATGGCATCAGTTTCAGTAATTAAGAGTTCACGCGGTTGTGACTTACTAGTTGTAGAAAAGTTTCAGTTTTGTAAACAGGACGTATTAAAAAGTGGTGAAGTACGTTGGAGGTGTATAAAGAAAAATTTAAGATGTTTAGCCAAACTGTACACTGTTGGTGCGGAATACACAGTTACTAGAAGTGAATTAATCCACAACCACGAGTCCGATGAAACTACGTTGGAGAGAAAAATAGTGACGACTTCATGCAAGCGCAAAGCTGAGGAAGACATATCGGAGAAACCTTCAAAAATTATTAAAAGCGTTCTTTCAAATCATTTGCCAGAGAATTTGTCATCGATAGATGTCAGTCTAATAAGAAGAAATTTGTACAACAGCCGCCGTAAGCTCTTACCAGCCCTGCCTAAGGATATTCACGATGTACATTCTGTACTCGATAGTTATGGACCGAAAACCACAACAGGTGAAAATTTTTTGTTTATTAACAGCACAGCTGATAATATCATTGTTTTTTCTTGCCATACAAATATAATAAGTTTATGTAAAATGAAAGATTTTTACATGGATAGCACATTTTCTTATTGTACAGAATATTTTTATCAGTTATTTACCATCCATGGACTGGAAAATGGGCATTATGTTCCTCTTTTGTATTGTCTGTTGCCCAATAAGACCAGTGACACATATATGAGACTTTTTCTGTTGGTAAAATCTAAAATTTTTGAACTTTATAATATTGTTTTTGAACCGAAGGAGGTATTTGTGGATTTTGAAATCGCAATTCATAACGCATTTAAAGTTGTCTTTCCCAAAACCAAACTAAATGGTTGTAGATTCCACTTGCACCAGGCGTGGTATAGGAAAATACAATCATTAGGGTTAACCCAAATGTATAAAGATAAAAACTGCGAGGAAAGCAAATGGCTTACTCATACTTTTGGGCTAACTTATTTAGACCCCTCTGAAGTTGAAGATTGTTTCATATTTGATCTTATGTCATACAAACCGGACCATAAACTTATAGATAAATACGCAGACTATTTATTAGAAAACTACATAGCGCCAGAATCTCATTTTCCACCAAATATATGGGCATATGAAAACCCATCAATTAAAAGAACCACAAATGCCTGCGAATCATTCCATTCGCACTTTAATTCTAGTTTTTATTCAAGTCACCCTTCTATATTCATTTTTATAGAAAAATTAAAAGATTGTCAGATCGATGCATATTTAAAAATAAAAAATTTAAATATTCCAGCAAAAATTAAAGACAAACAAGTAAAAAACAAACTAAAATTTATCGAAAACATGGTAAATATGCTTCGATCTGACAATATTTCTAGAATTAATTTCGGTAAATCTGTATCACATCAAAACGTTTTTTAAAAATTTATAGTTTACCTAAGTTATAGAAATAAGTTGATGTAATAATTTTATTGAAATAAAGAAATATTTTAATATAAAGCATTCTGTTATTTTATTTGATTTGCGGCCGAAAATACCTATGAAATAAGGAAGCAACTTAAAACCTCCGGCCGAAATTACATCCGCCCAATATAATACCGTACTGACCCGACTGACCATCTTAGAAAATATCGATTCTCTTTCTATCTCTTTTGGTTGCGCAGGGTATATGGAAGTAAGTACCTCCTTGTCTGACACCGAGCTTGCAATGTGTTTCAAATAAAATTCGAGATTCCTCTTAAGTACAAACTTCTAAGACCTCAACTGTGTAATGATCAATGCATCTCATTAAGTGTTACCTCCTGGTTGGTGGTTCTAGTTGACCACCACTACAGTAACATTGTCGGATAACAATACGGCGTAAAATATAACAATTGGAGAAATACACAAAACCGGCCAAGTAAGCTCTTTCCAATTAATAACAGACTCTAGGTTGACCTAACAAACTTGGCAGCTAAAATAATACTATGGATATATTATGTATAATACAATATTAATTTAATAATGCTTACTTATATTTTTTTTGGAAACCAACTGGTACGATTTGGGTTAACAACCAATTTTGTTCAATCCCAATTCCCAGTGTAACCTGTGGAATTAAACTCGGTCATATTATTACGCACAATCAACTTCATTTTTACCCATCTCTACTCTACCTTTATTTCGTTGGTACATATTTAGTTTCAATGCATGCACAAACTTTTATCACGAATAACTTTTTGTTGAAAATCCGTTAACAAAAATGTTTCCCATATGGAATGACACTGTATACATATAACCAATTTTCGTAATAAATTTTATTACTGCCCTCATAAAAAAATGTATTCGATGTATACATACGTTGGGCAAATCGCAAAAAACAGTTTTTTAAAACCAACCCCGTGTATCATTGTGGGTTATATGAGCTAAAACATTATATTTTGTGTCAGTTATTAACTATTTAATTACATAGGATTTGTGAAGGAGATAGCGGAAGTAGAAGAGCAGCTTGTCTGTGTATATTTCATATTTTAATAAGCACGGTATGGTACGGCATCAGGCATAACAAAATTCGAGAGAGAGAGGGCTGTGACCCCAAGCAGAATTTCGAACTTGTTGCTATGTCATGGTAGGGTGAGACGACATTCAGCTGTTTCGATGCAATAACACCTGGTGAAATCAACAGCTGACCCAGAGAAATAACAGACATCTGTCTACGTCACGGCTGACACGATTTAAACAATGCGTTATTTTGTATACATCGTGTGCTTACTTTATTGATGTATGAATAGGGAATATATTATAATGTAGATGATATGTTACTAACGCATGCCGGCGATTCAATCCTAATTTTCAACCAGCTTTAACTGAATTAAAGAAAAAGTTGCACAATATACAGTGCGCTCAAGAATATTATAGTATACAATGCGCGCGTAAAGTATGGAAACGGCGATTTAATTTTTTTTTTATTTTTGTTACAGTTTTTATTCTCCGTGCAGCATACATGACAAATTGGTCACGGCCAATATTGACTATTAATGTGAAGAAATTTGAGAAAATATTTTTATTGAAACCGTCGATAAATACTACCTGCGCTACATGACGTCAAAAACATTTACACTGGTGCACGAGGGTGGTCTATCAGGACCAAAGACGACGCAATATTTTGGTCTAATATAGCGATATGCGAAAAATGTCACTGTAATCTATTTTAAGAAATGTTTTTCCAAATATCAGTTGTGACAGGGTAATTAAATTTTAAAATGCGAATATAATATTCTACAATGTTCAGTTTAAACTTATATTATAAAAACTCTGCTACAACGAAGAATTAGTTAAAGGAATCTGAAATATGGACATTAAGGGTGGTAACATAAACAAACTAATATTCGTGTTGATAAGATTGTTAAACAGATCGTCTGGGACCTCACAAATAATTCGGGTGTTGATATGTACATTACCTTATGCGGTAGATTGCAAAAGAAATAAAGACCAACATCGCTTATATCGAATGATACATACCAGCTTGAGTAACGTTGGTTCGAGGTTTCTTGATAAGAGAGGTATCATTACTAAATAGAACAGGGTTGAATGAAGTTTAATAAAAGAAAGTGTGTTTACAGTGAAAGTTGAAAATAACAATAATTATATTATTATTTTGATATTTAGTTGATTTGTTAAACTATTGTAACTTCAACAATTTCGTATTTTACTCTTTAAGTTGACAAATCTATCTATCTATACATATTTATATAAAATGTTTGTTTGATAATTCATTAATTTATTACCTGGAATTAAAAACAATAGATTAATTTGAGGTACGTCGCGAATGATCCCTCGTACTTCACTAATTGAAAGCAGTGGATACTTTGCGAGTTGACCCCTAGGTAAATATTCCGTACTAGCAGTTTTGTGCTCTTGAAGAGGTATTTCACGAGTTCACCCTTAATACTTATGACCAGAGAGACGTTTGAACTTCATTATGTATTATGTGTTACATGTCTTTTATATATACTATTCTAATTATGCCGATATACAGAATGGATACTCGAATTACTTGAATAATCAATTAGTCGCCATTACTTCGTCAACTGACGTTGAATAATGTTGGGCTAACGTAAAGTTTTTGAAAATTCAGACGGAAAATATCTCTAAATGATAAATACACAACAAAGAATGGAAGTATTGTAGCATTTTAAATATAACTTACTCATTTTTGACACTTAAATAAAGAACGAGTTGACTAAGGATATAATTCCATGTTTTATTATATAAAGTTGGAGGTATTCACAACAACATGTAACTGGTAATTAGGTCAAAACCTTAAGTCATCCATATCTTCGTGCATTTCAAAAGGATTTTCAAAATTCTATTATCTTTCCAGAGTTGTTTCAATTTCAAGAACCTAAAATTAAAAAATAAGTATTGTTCTATGATGCAGTAGCTGTAATGTCAATTGGTCACAGGCCAGGTCATAGAATCTGATAAGCATGTTTTGTCTATGATCTTTGCCAGTTGACAGACTGTTGAAATGACATCCGACTGGTTAGCTTGGTATTTTTTTGAAATGCTTTCATTTTATAAATCCGACGATGAAGTAAAGAAAGGATTTGTTGTTGGGCTTGGTTGCCTTGACTTTTTAAGTGTCCCCTTCATTTCGACAGGGTAAGTTAGTCTAAGAATAATTAGTTTCGTTATCACGAGAGAAATTTTTTAATTAGGATTACCTCCACGGCGAAGATTAGCCCGCTGATGCGGCCAACCTTGCTTGAGGAGAGGCAATTTTGGACAGTCGTTATTGCGGCTTTCAGGGTGGGAATAATGCCCCAGGGATTATCCTGGGGTCATCCTGAAAGTAGAGCAGCTCTTCACCCTAGAAGATACTCTGGTGGAAGAGCTGTCCCAGAGCAAGGAGAAGGGGATCCACTTCTCAGGTATCCATTTCCGTTGTGGAATGATACTGGTGGACTGTGGGTCCCAAGAATTGGCAGACTGGCTCATGAGGTCAATGCCAAAATCAAACTCTTGATACGGACTCCAATTGGTCACTCGAGGTGGAGACGATATCCCAAAGCCGGTCACCATAACGGTGTTCTTCCCAAGAAGCCACGAAATGAAATTGGAGAAGATCCACCAACTTGTCAAGGTTCAGAAATCTAACCTCACCACTGGAAGATCATGAATTCTAAAAAAGAGGGACAGGGAACTATCGTCACGATTGGGATCGATCACCAAACTGTGGAGGCTCTGAAAGCAGGAGGTTACGCGCTAAACTTCCGTTTTGGGCGTATCCCTGTCTCGGGACTGGGAAAAACAGAGAACTCCGTGGAGGATCCAAAGGACATGAAGATACATCCGGAACCTCTGGAAAAAGGGGAAAAGGCGAAAGCTTGACCTTGGGTCAGCCCGAGATCTCCTCCGTCTCTGCTGGGGTGACTAGGGATGCGTAGATCGCCTATGCATTTCGGAAAACTGGGTGGAGTTGCCTAGGGGTGGAGGGTCTGACTCGAGATCAAGAAATCTGCTAGAACTCCTAGGAAAATATTGCCATAGTGGTCGATGAGGACCATGGAGAGATAAAGGAGGGGGATGAATAGAGGCTGAGAAACTCTGTCATCCATAATAATTCATCATCACTCGACGGCAGCTTCAGCCGTGATTGCAAGCTACTTCGCTAAACTACAACTGGATATTGCACTGATCCAAGAACCATTGATCAATAAAGATCAAACGTTTGGCATGCAAGGATTCTAAATTGATTTATGATCAAAGGCAAGTATCTCCGCGTGCCAATGTAATCATAAGAAATAACATAAGATATATGTTTCAGAATACGTGTCACGGGACCTTGTTCCAATCATGGTTCACCTCAACATTGAGGGTATCGACCCAGACATCATCATTTCCTCTGCCTACTTCTCTGGAGACGGGCCGATGAGACCGCCAGAAGAAGTACAAGAGCTAGTGAGACACTGCAATAGCATACGGCTGCCAATAATAATTGGTTGTGATGCTAACGCATAAAATACCGTGTGTGAAAGCACTAATAACAACGCAAAAGGTGAGTGTTCATTAAAATATTTCTTAGCAAATAACCGACATTTTAAACGTGGGGGCAACCCCCCACTTTTGTCACAAGAGCAAGAAAAGAGGTCCTGGACGTAACAATTGTTAATGTTGCTGCTAGGAAAAATGTAAAGGATTGTATCGTGACGAGCGAGCCATCAGTTTCCGACCATAGTATCATCGATTTTAGGATAGAGGGAGATAATACCTCGATTACTACAATCCGAAATCAAATAAATACTACAAGACCAATCTGAAGGACAATTTGGAACACGTCGAAGTTAATGGGGTAAATCACCCGCACTACGACCTGGAACAAAAAGTCGAACAGATCAATGAGGCAAAAATGGAAGCTTTTCATTCCAGTTACCCACTGTCAAAAGCTCGTTTAGCAAAGGATGCTCCTTGTTGGAATAAGAACCTGTCAAACCTCAGAAAATTGGGCCGTTGGCTCGTTAATAGAGCAAAACGTGCTGGTAATTGGCAGGGGTACACTATGAAGCTTACTCAGTGCTATAAAGAGGTTAGAAAGGCCAAAAGGCTAAATTTTCAAGCCTTTTGTGGAAAGATCACTTCCACTCACACAGCGGCCAGATTACAAAAGGTCATGACAACTGGAAGAACTAGCCCCACAATGTCGCTGAAAAAGCCAGACGGATCCTACACGGAAGGTGAAAAGGAACGATCGAATCTTCTTCTTAGAACCTATATTTCAGGTAGCGAACCAGCAACAAGCACTGAAATACAACGGTTGGAATGGGCAATAAGAACCTTTCAACCATATAAATCACCAGGAGTGGATGGAATATTTCCGGCACTCCTGTAGCAAAGGATAGAGGAGATTCTTCCTCGCCTGCTGAAGATTACAAGAAGCAGTCTAGCAGTGGGTCTCATACCTAGAAAATGGAGAAGAGCTACGGTAACCTTCATGCCAAAAATCGGAGAAAAGATGGGACTGATCCCCGATCTTTTAGACCCATCGGTTCTACTCAATACGATGGAGAAATTAGTGGATAACTACACAAGAATAGTAGTAAATTTAGAGCTTTTTCAATTCTTCCTCCATCATTTGCATCTAGTGTTCCAAATTAATACTTAGATATGCTACCGCCTGCATTTATTAAACCACGCTTCCGTTTTCTAATTTTGAAAAATTTAATATTATCGAATTTTTTCGGTAACTCGTCAATTATAGAACTCAAGTGATCGATTTTTGATTGTAAATTTAAATTATGCGTTATGAAATGTTATAATTAATCTTTCGATTGCTTTTTCAAGCGTTCTTAATTCTATATAATGCAAGAAAATATGTTTACTAGTGATTATATTTGCAAGGCCAAGTTGAAAGGGAAGTATGCCAGGAGTGTGACTGATGTCAGCAACCTTGATTTCTTGGGCGGTAACTGTTGTCAACATCACTATCAGTTTCCACATTATTTCGAGATTCTGCATTCTCCGGATTCAGAAAACAATGAGGTCTTCTTAATTCTTTGATATGAACTCCGGATTTTTTGTGCTTTTATCAACAATTTCTACTTTATTATTATCCAACAACTTAGTTATAGTATAAGGACCGATAAACTTATTATTTTTCTTATTCCTATAATATGGGTTTCTCTTATACACTACTTGATTAATCTTAAATTCTAAGTTTTTATCGCCACCTGTGTTATGTTTCGTTATTACTTTTTGTTTATCAGTTTCTCATTGTTTACTGACATTTGTGTATACATGTTTCAATTTTTCTTTGTGATTTTCTACATAACTCGAGAAAAGTTCTTTATTTTGAAATATTTCGTCAGGGTTACGTGAGTTGGTGTGTCCGAATACTAATTCAAATGGCGTGTATCCCGTTGCACTATGGATTGAACTATTATAGGCAAGAACAGCATAAATAATGAAGTCGTTATCGTTGGGATATACTTCCTTTAGAATTCGTAAATGTTCAATGAGAGTCGAATGGAATCTTTCTATTATTCCATTAGATTCATGATGTACCGGTGTCGTAAAATGTATTTTAATTTTATGTAAATTGAGAAGTTCTCGAACGGTGTCGTTTCTGAACTCTGTACCGCTGTCTAACACAATTTTTTGAGGAATGCCAAAACTACAAAAGTGTTTAGTTAATGCATCACAAATATTTATGGCAGTTTTGCCAGTGATTGGTATTGCTTGCGCAAACTTAGAAAATGGATCTACTAATGTTAAATATACATTTTTATTGTAATGGAAAATATCAACATGTAAAATTTCAAATGGTTTTGATGCGGTTTCCGTTAGATTAAACGGGGCGTAAGGGGGTTTTCTAGAATATTTAGCCCGTTGACATATATCACAAGCATTTATGAAGGTAGTTATTGTCTTTTTCATATTAACCCAGAAATAATATTGCTTTAAATACTTTAGAGTTTCTTCGACTCCACGATGATTAGTTTTTCCTTCATGTCTATATTTTATTAGCATTATTTGTTCATCCGTGTCTTTAATCGTATTTATTAATCGAGTACACATAATTAATTCCAAATAATCCTTTCGAAAATTTTCGGAATAAATATGTACAAATTGTGGAATGAATTTCCTATTATCGAAATAGATATGATAAGTTGAATTAGGTTTTAGGTAATTTTTTAGAAAATCAATTATTAATTCTGTATTATTTTCTGACGGTAATGTTACTGTTATTATATTTTGTTTATAATATTTCTCTGATTTAACGATTAGTTTATCTCTATTGTTTTCGTAAACTGAAATTTGATTATTTTTATTATTTATTATTTCATCTAATATTGGTATACCTTCGTTGGCAACGAGGAGTCTCATCGGACTCTGATTGGTTACTATAATTGTTAGTTAATTCTGTATGACTAGGGGGAACAATTCTTACATCTGATATGATATTTACTTTTGGAATATTTTGAGGTGCATTGCTAGGACCGCTTTCTTCAAAATCTCTATCAGAAATATAATTTCGCGTGTCGTCAATTATTTTTCGCTCTTCATTTATATCACCTGGATTATATATTATTGATTGTGTTTCTAAAGTGTTTATTTGCGCTCGGCTTACGGCGTCGGCGTTGCTATTTGATTTACCTGGTTTGTATGCAATTTTGTAATCGAACTCTTCTAATTTAAGACGCCACCTTATTAATTCAGAGTTTGGTTCCTTAAGATTAAATAACCAAGTTAAAGGTCGATGATCTGTAACAATGGTGAACTGTCTGCCGAAAAGGTACGGCCCAAAATATTTACAGGCCCATGTAATGGCAAGAAGTTCCTTTTCAATCGTACTGTAATTTTGTTCGGATTCGTTAAGTGTGCGTGACGCATAGGCCACAGGTTTATCTTGTCCAACAGTGCCTTGGGATAAGACTGCTCCAAGTGCAACATTCGATGCGTCCGTTGTCAGTATAAATGGTTTGGTAAAATCAGGATACTGTAAAATGGGGCTGTTAAATAAAATCTTTTTACAAGTGTTAAAGCTTTCTATGAATTTTTGATCATGAATAACTTTTGCGTTTTTCTTAAGACAGAGTGTCATTGGCTTTGTGATTTTCGCAAAGTCTTTTATGAATCTGCGGTAATATCCGATTAAACCTAAGAATGACTCATTTTGTTTTTGCGTCTTGGGAATAGGAAAATTTTGAACGGCTAGTATTTTGTCTGGATTTGGTTTCACTCCTTCGGTTGAAACTACGTGTCCTAAATAAGAGACTGATTTCTGTAAGAAGTCAGATTTATGTAATTGTACCTTGAAATTTGCTTTTCGTAAGCGATCAAAAACATTTTCCAATCTCGAAATGTGTTCTTGTAAGGATGGGCTAAAAATAAGTATGTCGTCTAGATATATAACACAAATATCATTATTTAATCCTCTCAGCACATTATCCATAACACTCTGAAATGTGTAAGGAGCATTTTTATGACCGAAAGCCATACGGGTAAATTCGTATCTTCCATTCAATGCTGTAAATGCTGTTTTTGGTATATCTCCTTCTTCAATTTGTATCTGATGGTAGCCGGATGCTGAATCTAATGTCGTAAAATAATTCGCCTTACCTAACTTATCTAATAAATCAACGATATTCGGAATGGGATATTTATCAGTTACTGTTTTTTCATTTAATTTCCTATAACCTATTACTAATCTATAATTTTGTTCTCCAGTTTTAGAGTTATATTTCTTGGGAACAATCCAAATACTTGAGCTATATAGGCTAACAGAATGTCTAATTATACCTTGATCTAACATTTTGTTTATTTGATTACATACCTCTTGTTTGTGTATTTCGGGAAAACGATATGATTTGCAATATATCGGATTATCATCTGTTAATTTAATTGAATGTTTGATTTCATTTGAAAAACTTAAAGGTATTTCCTCTGAATAAAAAATATCTCTATACTCTAAACATAATTTAGATATTGCCTCTTTTTCTTCAGAATTACAATGATTTAAATTTAATTTGGATAAATTTTCTTTCAAAATTCTATCAATGTTTTGATTCACACTGTATGATGGTTTGTTATTTGGCATATAATTTAATTCGTTTACATTTAATATCTCTACGTTGAAAGGAGCTAAAATTGTAATTTGATGTGGGTTTTCCGTAAAATTTGATATGGTGGTTATCGCAAAGAAGTTTTTTATGTTTACAATACCAGTGCGAGTTACAAGATTTTCAGCGAAGTTTATCTCTTCGAGTAATCCAATTCCATTTTCATGATTTACGGGAAGTTTGACGACTTGCTATGTATTTCCAGGAATTATTATTGCATAATTTTCTGTTATTGTAATGTTCTTTGTTTTAGAATAATTGTTAAAAATTAAAGGCATTTTAATACGGG
The DNA here is from genome assembly GCA_963921935.1 of Galeruca laticollis. Taxonomy (NCBI): domain Eukaryota; kingdom Metazoa; phylum Arthropoda; class Insecta; order Coleoptera; family Chrysomelidae; genus Galeruca; species Galeruca laticollis. The sequence goes on along the minus strand of OY998176.1, from coordinate 34,943,035 downwards.
GTGTGATCAACAATTTCGAATCGATATTAATAATAGCTTGCAATTTTTTCAAAAGATTCATACCTATAAGACCTTGATAATTGTTATTAAAATTGAAAATATAAAATTTATGGTTTCCCTCTATTTTAAAATTTTCAAATATCGGTATTATTACTACTTTATCATGAACCGTTATATCATGGGACGTTTGTATTTGGAAATCACGTTTTGTTAAATTTGGATAAAACTGTTGAACTATCTTAGGATTAATTAAGCTTCGTGAACTACCTTTGTCTATTAAAAATTTAGAGTCTAGTTGGGGTATATAAATATAGGGTAATTCAGTTTCAAATAAATGATTTATTTCAATCAAGTTTTTTGGTTTACTGGTGTCACCTTGTGAAAATTTACATCTCTTTGATTTTTATTGTAAGGGTTCACGGATTCATTGATATGATTATATTCAATGCAATCGGATTCTTGATTATTAACTGGATAATTACAAGATATATCTTCGCCTGTATTTTAGTTATAATCGAGTGGGATTTCAAAATTTGAATCTACATTATTGTGATCAGTTTCTATATTTTATAGTTCCTGTTGTGTGAAATTTTTGGGGCCGGTGCTCTGGAAATAATTTCTATTGAAATTCTGTCTTTGAACAGTGGGATTTCTAGTAGGAGTAGACATGGGTTCAGTATTATTTCTCGGAGTTTGACCTGTAGGTTTAAACACATTGTTTAGAGGTCCAAAAACTTGTCGATTTGTGAAATATCTGGGTGCAGGTGCATTCTGCCTTTGATTAATATGAATGGGTTGCGAGGGGAAATTTCTATGTTGGTTATTCTGACCATGAAAATTATTATTATGATTTTGGAAGTTATCACTCGGATATTGAGTAAGTCTGGAAAATTGATGGTTTTGATTATAAAATATATTTCTGTTGACAGGAATTGGTCTAGAATTTATGTTTTGAATATGACCGTGTTGTTTTTGACTAAGTATAAAATTTTCTTCTTCTACCACGTATGACATATCTAATTCGAGTGAGTCTGGATTTCTTAATCTAACTAAATCTTGCATACGGCCTGTTAATCCGCGAATATAAGTTTTCAATGATAATTCATCATAATTTTCAATTCGAAATGGTCGTTCTTCCGCACTCATTGACATTAACTTTGATGCAATCGAGCTTCTAACTTTTTGTATTCTTTGTCCGAAATTAATATATGATTAATTTTTATATGGTTTCATAATTATTATATCTTGAACAAGACAGTCTAAGTTTCTCTGATCTCCAAAACTAAGTCTAAGTAAATTTTTTAAATCATTCCAAATTCTAACTTCTGGTCTAGAGCCTACTAACATTAAAGCATTGCCAGATAGCTTACCTATCACAGCTCTTAAAAGAAAACTATCTATAGGATCATTTAAGTTTTGTAAATTCTCATATTGATTTATAAGACTATCACAACATTTCGCTTTTATAGTCTTTTTATAAACTGCTGACATTGCAGAAAGGCTGATGCAATAGTGTCCCACTATTGCGCAATACAGGCTGGTTGTATACCATAACTCGCTACACAGTTCGTATGAGAATGATTGGTTTCCACTTATGAAGAAATGTATACCTTTCATGTAGATCATCGAGGCCCATTTCCAAAATCCTGAAGAGGCAATCAATATTTAATTGCCGTAATAGATACAGTCACCAAATTTATCTTCTTAGGAGTCGCCAAAAGCACCCAAACCAAATACGTAATAAACTATTTCAAGGACATCTTCGCTACCTATGGAGTTCCAAAGATATTAGTGTCGGATCAAGGAAGCTTATTCACTTTCAGTTTTATAGCCAACTTTTCTTCTACTTTTTCAAATGAAATAACTGTTTGTGAATAATTACACAATATAATGAAAAAATAATAAAAATTCTTTTACAGCATAGGGTAGTGTGAGTACAAAATTTTTAGATGTGAAAACACAAATCAAAGTCAAAATATAACAATAATCAACTTTCACGCTTCAACAGAAGAAGAAGACGATGAAACAAAAGACGAATTCTACGAAGAACTTTAGAAAGAATATGATGAAGTTCCCAAATAATTCTAGGAGACGCAAACGCAAAAATAGGCAAAGAGGGAATTTACAAAGATATAACAGGAGGCGAAAGAGCAAGCACAATATAAGCAATAATAATGGTCTAAAACTAATAAATTTAGCTATAAAAAAAGAAATGAAAATCATGAGCACTCACTTCAAAAGGAAATATATTCACAAAGGAACATGGATCATACCGGGTACCACACAGACAAATAAAATAGTCCACTTTCTCATTGAGAAACGAAATGCAAACTTAGTTAGAAATTCCGACCACATTCTAGGCATTGCTAAAATGAAGCTAACAGAACGGGAAACGATGAAACGCGTCACCTATAGAAATGCCAACATAAAATATAACATGGAAAAATTACAAAAAGACGAGGTATAGAGGAGATATAGACCAGACGTAGGAAGGAGCCTAAACAATACAACAGACTCAAACATGGCAAGCATAGTTGAGAAGAAATGGAATAACCTAGAGAATGCAATATAATGACCAACGGATATAACGGTTAGGTAACGAATGCGATGAAGAAATCCTAAAAAAAACACAAACTGAGAGAAAAATATCTACAAACAGGAAAAAGTATGCAGAACAAAGGAAGGTTGTGAAAAAATGTGCAGAAATAAGAAAAGGGGTCACCAAGGAAAAAATGTTGCAGAAATGCAAGAAAATTACAAAAAAAAAAGAAATTAAACACTTCTATAAGGATGTGAAAGATATAAACAAAAAATTCTCGCCAAAAAATATTCACATCTAGAATGAGGAGGAAAATTGATTAGGCGAAAAAAAACGAGCAAAAGCAAAGGTGGAAATAATTCTTCGAACAATTACTGAACGACGAATCTGAACTGAAAGAAGATGAAAAAGGGAAGAAATTATTACAAGTATAAAGAATAGTAAACGCGCTGAGTCTAACAAAATTACTGCTGAGAATAGAAAATATGGAGAACAACAACTAATTAAAGAAATAATAGAACTAACCAGGGAAATACGGATAGTAATACTACCAATATACAAAAACGGCGACCCAGCTGATTGTGGTAGCTATCAAGGTATAGCTTTGGTGGACGTTACATATAAGGTACTAGCTCGGTTAATAAAAAAAGGGTAAAAGTAGTAGCAGAAAACATTATCGAGGAATATCAAGGCGGTTTCAGAAAGGGCAGGTCAACGACTGATCAAATCTTTATTTCAAAACAGGTGCTTACAAGTTGCTATGAATACGAAATACCGACCCATATCATTGATTTTAAAAGCGCATACGACACGGCAAATCGACAAAAAATGGTAAACGCTTTGAAAAGTCTAAAAATTCCATCAATTTGCTAATCTAATAAACATGACCCTGCACAGAGAAAACACGTCCAAATAAAAAAAGTTTCTAGAAAAAAATCGCTTGCTGCAAATAAATTTTTAATAGTGGTAGAAACATTATTCATCAGTAGTTGAAAGAAACAGATAGCTAATTATATATTTTCAACACCGAAAACTGTTTTTAAAAAACATTATTTTCACAATATAAATGAAATATTACAATACTTGCTAATGAACTGACTAAGAATAAACTAATTATTAAACAACGAGTTTTGCCAACTAACTTCAACAACACATTTCAACAACAACAACTTGAATAATAATGAATATGAATATATACACTGAAACAAAGCTAACTCTGCATTTCTTATCTTATTTACAGTAATATAATATTATTATTTATTTATAGAAATTTCTAGTTCTATAACTCCTCCATCCCTAAGATCGAAATATAATGGAGTTGTTTTTCGATTTTGAATTTGTTTCTTCCAATTCGATATCTTCTGTCTTGATCTCTTCTTTCATGATATCTTCTTTCTTCTTTTGTTTCTTCAGAATTTTCGTATGAACCAAGATATTATTATATTTATGCAAATAATTAAAATTATTGAAAATAAGCTAATTGTTGTATGTTGCTTTGGAATTATTATTTCTTGAATAGGTTTTATATTGTAAGCAATTTTATTGATTTCATATAATCCTTCAAAATCTATTTTAGTTGAGTTTGGTGAATTATATAGTTGAATTTCTAAAAACTTTGAATCTAATTTTGGCAATATTATTGATTTTCCTTTTCTAATTTGGATGTTGGTTGAAAATATTTCTTCTCGAAATTGAATCTTGCAATCTTCTGGAATTCGGATGATTGATGGATGATTAATTTCCAAATATTGATCAGAAGTACATCTTGTTAATATTTTTATTGCTGATTTTGGAATAATTGAAACTTGATTATTTGTGACTCGTTCCATTATAGTTTCTTGAAGGTGAGCATCATTAGCATCGCAGTTCGTAGGAGAATGGCCGTTTAATATTTCCATAGTACAATTATCTCTTGACTTCATTTCTTGTTGACAGTAATATTTTTCTTCTTACATCGGACACTCTTCATTTATAGAAATTATCCCTTCCGGAGTTTTTGCCAAGTAAGGTTGTAATGGGATAAATATTTTGTGGTTCTGAATGATGGGGTATAAGTGATAAAATTCTGCAGTTTTGGATTTCAGGATGGGTACATGGACAGCAAAAATTATTTTTGATTTTGAAAAAGTTACTTGAGAACCCAAAAATAGATAGTATGTTAAAATATTATTAAATCTCGGAATTTGTTCTTATTCATATATTGTATGTAAATACTTTATCATTTCTACAATTTCTTGATTTAAAATCACTGAACTATGAATAGAATTTAATTTGGAAAATGTAATGGAATTTTCAATATTGTCAATTAACGTTATCAAACTTTGACAATCCAAGTTAATCTGTGAAATCGTACTATAAAAGGTGATAAAATTATTTAAATTTATTATTTTACTTTCTATTGATATATGACATTTTTCCAAATTATCTTGTAATTACTGTTGATTATGCCACAAGGTAGTTAATGATTTATTATAATGATCGATTAATTTCTTATTTGAAGATATTCGCATATTAACTTCGTGAATTATTTGTTTTTGGTTTTGCTGTAATATATTTATAGCATTATCGTATCTCTCTTCATCGTCTGAATCAAGAGTACCAAAAAGCCATTTATCAATTTTTCCAACAGCATTTACTAATCCTCTTTTTGCTCTAATGTGAGGGTAAATGTTTTCGAATTTTCTATCCAATGTATTGATTGAACTTTTTGTTCTTTTCATCATTTGCTCAGCCAAACTATGGTATAAAATAGGGTTTGTTGCATTAGCTTCTTCTAGACTACTTCTTAATTTATAGAAATATTGTTTAACTGTTTCTATTTGCTTACTAATTTCTTTTAAATTTATATAATATATAAAAGTATGTTTAGTATAAATAAGCTCAGATAATCCTAAATTAATTGGTACTATTAAGTTATTCAATTTGGTAACTTGTATGTCTTCGGTTTTGCATTTGGTATGAAAAACCAGGAACAGGGTTACCATTATCATTAATTTCATTTTGCTGTAACAATTTGTTTGAATTAGTTTTTTGATTTTTTAATTACATTTTTTCATAATAAATTCTTTTATTAGTTTCTAAAATTATTTTTTGAATCTTTAATGATTTCTGCTTTCTTATATTTTGGTAAATTTTTTTATCTCTAAATTTTGTTTGTATAATAACTTGGAGAATTCTTTATGATTTTGTATATAATGTGACAGTATTAAGTGATCGTTCAGATCAAATGGATTCATTCAAATCTAAAGAAGATTATTCAAATCAAATTAAGATTATTTAAATGAAATCAGTATTATTCAAATCAAAAGTAAATTATTTAATTATTTTAAAAGATTTCAATTTACATTCTAGCAAATTGAGTTATTTCTGTTCTAAATTTCTTCTAGGTAAAATTACAAATAAACGTGTGTTATCACATCATTTTCTAAATTTGCTTTTGACTTCTGGTAAATAATCAATTTCTTTTTAAATGATCGAATCAAGATCATCAATTTACATTTTGACAAAATGTATAAAATTTAAAATTGAATGTTTCATATCATTATTCTCAAAATTATTTTGATAATTATGATCATTATCTATATATTTATATGTCTAATTATCGTATTGTTATTCATTTATAGTTCTACAGTAACTAAATAATAAGTATTTAGATTTTTATTATCGTTATTATGATATTAATTCTTATATCTATTCTAATTGTTATATATTTCTCTCTTTGAAAATGATTATTATTATGATATTAATTACTATTACTCATCTAATTACATATGTACATAGAATTTGCATATATGAATTATGCCATTTGATAACTTCTTGTATTGAGTACCACCTTAAAGCAAAGTGTTCCCAATATTTCCTTATAAAGTCTTGCAATTCTTGAATATCCTCTCGTCTTCATATTTTATCTTCACGATTTATAATTTTCTTGTTCACTCGTACATTTCTCTTGTTTACGTTCTTGTTACTTTCATCTATCTTCGTATTTCTGTCAACTATTTTCATATTTCTATTCTTCTTTATTTATATTTTCATTTATTTTTTCGTTACTCACTTCAATTTTCTTATTTCCATTAACAGTTTTCTTTCTTCTATTCGTCTTTATATTTTCATTTGTTTTCTTATTAATTTCTTCTATATTCTTATTTATAGTTTCATTTGTACTTTAGTTTCTTTCATCCATTTCATTATTTATAATTTGATTGTTTGAAGTTTTCATTTTTCGTATCATTTCCATTCACTTGACTTACTTATTTTTCCATAAGAACTTGTATATTTTCATTTGCTTTGATTATCTCCGAATTCATTTTTCTCGTATTTCCATTTATTTTCAAATCAGTGTCATTCAATACAATACTTTTATTTGTTGATTGAATATCAGAAATATAAATTTTATTAATATCATTTTCATTATTTTTAATCAAATTATTTTCTACACTACTCTCAATATTGAATAAATTTGATAAATCAGGTACTAAATCTACTTCATTATTTTCAATTTCGATATTTTCCATAACATTATCAACAATAAATAAATTTGACAAGTTAGGTATAAAATCTATTCCATTATCTGTAAGATATTTTAATTTTGAGTTTCTTCTCTTAATGTATTCAAACGGTTCTTGATTGTCTTTTTCTCCTGTATAAACGAAAGTTTCAAAATTCTCTAACGGATTAACTGTTCCTTTTATTTTCTCAATTTCTTCTATTTCTTCCGTTTTATCATAATCATTATTGTATACTTCTTCTGATATGAAATTTGATTGTTGGTTATTATTTTGGAAGTAATTATTATTAGTATTTCTGAATCTATTATCATTATTATTATTACCAGTATTATTATTATTATTTCGATTTATAAAATTATTATTTCTCCTTGGAGAATCCGTAAAATTTCTCGATGTAGTCGACATAGGTTCCGGTCTAGGTGAACTATGTACAGGTATTTGGTGAGGCCTGAAAACTTTTCGTTTTGGACCAAATACATGCGCATTAGTCGGATAATGTCGAGGTTGTTGTGGTTGTGGCTTTATATCAATTGGTTGGCTTGCAAAGTTTTGTCGTTGTTGGAAACATTGATATTGGTTATAGTTATTTCTAGCATAATTTGAATAGTTATCATTCTGACTTCTATTATTATTATTATAATTTTATGAATTATTATTAGGTGATTTATGACTATTAGAATTTTTGAAGGATCTCGGCTCATTTAAATGACCGTATAATCTTTCAAAATTCTCGAATTCTTCGACATAAGCCATAAAAAGTTAGGTTTTTTCAAATGCATATTGTTTTTAAGGAAACCGGTACATCCTAAAACATCCTGTTCAGTGCCGTCTTATCGCGATGATTTATGTTGCATCGTATATCATTTTCAGTAAGAGTAAAGTCATTACTGATTCTCTGAATAATTTTACTCTTTAGCAATCGGAGTCTAGCTCAGGAATCGATTAGATTTTCATTTTTAAATGGCCTTGTTCGTGTTAATTCCTGCACGATGCAAGCCTGATCTCTTCGATCTGAGAAACACTGTTTCAAGGCTTCTTTAATCTTGTGCCATGTGTTTAATTCCATTTGATTGCCCATCATGGCTTCAGCTTTTCCTATAAGTTTTTCCTGTATACAATCCAATATATGGTTGTTTATTTCGATATCATTATATATAGCGTATGTTTCAATTAATTTCTCACACTTGACTATAAACTTATTCAACGTATTACTATTACCATCATATGGTTTAATATTTTCTAATTTTAATTTAAATAAATCCCAATTGAGGGTTTTTACAGTAGCAGTAGACATTTCGTTCATATTCACAGATGAAATTGAATTCTCAAAATTATTATTAGTTATATTATTTTCTTTATTATTCAATTAATTGAATGTTTCCAATAAATTTTCCAATTCGTTCATAAAATAAAATCAGCAGCAAGTATATATAAAATAAAAATATCTCTCTTACACTTTTAGAAAGGTATGGAAAAGTAAAAAAAGAAACTTGGCGCTTACAATTGATTTGAAGAGCTCCGGTTTCTTCTTTCTTCGTTGATAGTAGATTCTGTAATCTGCACTCGATGTTGAAACACCAAATCGTGAGTTCTTTATACGAACGATTCGACAAAGTTTTTACACGAACGCACAGATCCTACTGACTGCGCCAATTATATATTTTTAACACCGAAAACTATTTTTAAAAAACTTTATTTACACGATATAATGAAAATATTACAATACTTGCGAATGAACCGACTAATTATTATTAAACAACGACTTTTACCAACTAACTTCAACAACTTATTCCAACAACCCATTTCAACAACAACTTGAATAATAATGAATATGAATATATATACTAAAACAAAGCTAACTCTGCATTTCTCATCTTATTTACAGTAATATAATATTATTATTTATTTATAGAAATTTCTAGTTCTATAACTAGCTAGTTTTCTCCGTTGAAGCGATCGAAAACATTAGTCACCAGGTAATTTGTACTTAATAAAAAAAGTTTCTAGAATTGAATCAATTACCCTTAACTGTATGTCCTTTATCGTAAGTTAGCTCAATATTAATATTCAGTTATCTAAGTATTTGGAATCACGTCTTCGACACATTCCGATAAACTCGGGTGGCTCGGATGAACTTTAAGTTGGTTTCAGACAAGAAATTGCATCCTTAAATTTTAAGAATTCGGGAAAACAGCAAACAAACAGCACGTGTGGGGTGTAGTGAATGTCTGAACGATCTTTCATTGTGCGGTGAGTGGTTTCTGGTTTCACTATTAGGCGAGGCCTTTAATGCACATAGATTTGCATATGAAGTTAAGATAACTGATAATCTATCTTGCTTTTCAGAGATTCAATTTCATTTTGAGATGGTCACTTTGAATGTACACTCCAATAGCAGAACTTACATTACTTTTTTCAATATTTTCTTATTATTCAGGTGAGTTAAAACAAATCTTTATACAGGGTGTCCCGCGACGATTTAGACAAGCAATATCTCGGAACTGAACAGTAGTACAGAATTGTAATTTTGAGGCTGTATATTAGAACGGATTCTGCAGCTTTTCTTGTAACTATGTTACCAATTACATTTTTGTACCTATATCACATTTGAATTCATTATTGGGAAAACTTGTATATTTCTACATTTCTCTGTCACGATTCCAACAAACTAGCACACTTGTAGTGTAAAACTACTAATTTAAGAACTACAGCTGTTTAAAAATGTTTGTCCCATGATGGTTAAGACAAACAATACCTAGGAAATGGGCAGTTTATTTTGAATTTAAAAATTAAATACAATTATTATGTTGCAGGATTATATTTCAATTACAAATTTAAAATGAACTGTCTAGTTCTGAGAGATTGCTTGTCTTGTTTGTCGAGGGACAATCATTTTTAAGCAGCTGTACCTGTAATTAATCGTTGTAGACCATAATTGTGCTAGTTTGTTGGAAACGTGTTATCGAGAAAAACTTAAAAATGTAAAAATCTGCAGTTGGTCCCATTGAGTTTGAATCTAATGTCACGTAATCCAAAACGAAATTGTCATTGGGTAACATATTAACGAAAGAAAAGCTGCTGCATTCGTTTTATACCACCAAAATTACAATTCTGTACTATTGTCCAGTTCCGAGATACTGCTCGTCTAAATCGTGTAATTACCATGTCCGTAATATAAGGTTGATTAATAATCACTTTTTCGTTTGGTTTAGGAAAAATGGAAATTTTAAAATGTCTTACAGTTTGCAGCCGTTGATTGGAGAGATCTCTAAATCCAATTTTCAGATTTGAAATCCTTTTGGATTTCAAGATTTCTCTAAGCGACGCTTTTGTCAACCGCACCCTGTATAGGATTTTTTTTGTATGAAAATGTTCCTTATTATTTTTATTTTTCATTTTGTATAATTTAAAAACAATTATTAATTTTAAAACTCACGCGTTCCTATATAATTTGTCAGATACTTAGACTGAAAACGTTTCTTACGCTATTTTTAACTTTTATTTTCGACTTTTTGGTTAATTTAAGAAAATTAATAAGTTTAGAACTTACATGTTTCTGTATAGTCGGTACTTAGACTGTAAACTAATTACTTACCACTTTTAAGTTACTTGTATTAATTTCGTATTCTTTGTTAAGTAAATTAATCATTTTAAAACATAAATGTTTTTGTATAATGTGTATTATTGTACTTAGACTGAAAACGTTCCTTATTATTTTTAACTTACTTATATTTTTTGGTACTTATTGTATATTTTGCAAAGTTATTTTTTATTTACTTAGAAAAATACATATGTTAAGTTAATTTTTTATAAACTTAAAATAAATATTTTTTATGAATTTGCTTTTTTTAACCCATTTCTGAGTGTTTCGCAAATATGGAAAACTAATGAAGAAAAAATATGAAATTTGAAGTTTGTATTCCAAATCTGTTAATTTATAATTATATTTTATAGAATACATTTGACATACCTGTTATATAAAATATAAACTTTGGATTAATTTTCAATACCGGGTGCCGTCTTATATTTTCCCTTGATAAACTACATGACTCGAAAGCTCGTAGAGGAATATAAAAAGTGGGGCCATGAAGTAAATGAAGGAAAAACTGAATGTATGTCCATCGGAACAACGGCACAAGACATCGAATTGGAGGATGGGAAAAAAATTAAACACTGCGAGGAATACAAATACTTAGGAATGTAAATAACTCAAAACGGAACACTAGACGCGGCTATCAAGGACCAAAACATACAAGGTAGAGAAGCTATATCTATGATGAACGGAATACTGTGGGACCAAACAATATCAAAGGCCAATGACCAAGGAATATACAACACAATCGTTCAAAGTATTGTAACATATGGGTGCGAAGTGTGGCGAATGCAGCAGACTACGGAGAGAATCCTACTAGCAACGGAAATGGACTTCTGGAGAAGATCAGCGGGTAAATCGAGAAGAGATAGAGTACGTAAAGACAGAGTTAGACAAATCATGGGTGTCGGGCACACAATAATAGATGATATCAAGACCAAGCAGTTGATCTGGTACGGTCACGTTTAAAGGATGCCAGACGAAAGACTACCAAAGCAAGTCCTAAAATGGTCGCCACACAGAAAAAGAAGAAGAGGAAGACCAAGAAAAAGCTGGAGAGAGGGCATAGATACCGAAATACGAGAAAGGGAGCTACCGGAGGATCTATGGCAAGATAGAGAAGGATGGCGGTTAGGAGTCGGAAGACGTCGGAAAACGTTATAAACCGATATTTATATATTTGAAAAGCAATATAGGCTATGTATCTATTAATTTTTAGGAAAACAAGGTAACAAAGCGGAAAAGGGTCAAGGTCAAAGGGTTGTCCTAGATTTGACAGACCATTTGGAAGGCGGATTTGGAATAACGACCGATAACTTTTTTACAAGTTTAGAACTTGCTGACAAGTTGTGGGATAAAAATATTACTTTATGTGGAACCCTCCCGAAAAATAAAACATTTATTCCCAAGGAACTTCTACCGGCATCGTCCAAGAAAGAATTTTCAAGTATGTTTGCTTTTAGAAATCAAAGAACGCTAGTATCCTATGTTCCAAAACAAAATCATGCTGTCATCTTACTTTCAAGTGAGCATACTGATAGTAAAGTAGCTGGAGAAGAACAGCACTATAAACCAGAAATTATTCTTCATTACAACAAAACAAAACGGGCTGTCGACGCTTCAGATAAGTTGGCCAAATAATATACAGTGCAGAGAAAGTCAAACCGCTGGCCAATGGCAATATTTTCGCATCTTATAGATATCGCAGGAATAAATGCTTATAAATTGTGGTTACTGCAAAACCCGGATTGGCGAAAAAACAGTTTGGATAAACGTAAAATGTGTATTTTGGGACAAGGGAAAGAACTCATAAAGAAAAACGTTTTCGGGCGATATAATAATAAATACACTAAGACGAATAGAAAACGGCATATGACAGACGTTTTTCCCGAACTACCGGATGCAACAGAACATAGAGTTGAACAAAACAACAAAACATTACCAGGGGGCGCTGCCATATGTGTCAAAGAGGAAAATCCAGAAAAATATGTATTAGGTGTAATAACTTTGTGTGCCTAGAACATTCAACATCGGAGATAGTTTGTTAAAAATGTAAAAATGATATGTAGCTAGTAGTATTAGTGATTAGATTATTTTGTATTTTTTCGTGATAATTTTTGACTAATAAATTGTTAATAGTAAAACTTCAATGAAACTTCTTTTCTATATATTTAATTTAAAGAAAAATACAGCATTTCTGCAATTTTACGCATGGGGTCTTCTCGGACCCCAGTTAGTCCTTATCGTAAAATTTTGACGTCCGTCCCATGAAGGTTAAGAAATATATTTTTGAACAGGGAAAAAGGTCAAATCTCATTAAACATTCAACATACATATTCAGGTACTTTTTGGTCTGTATTCAGTTACTAATGGAATAGTAATTATTAATTGTTATATTGGAACAATTGCTTAACACCAATGGAATATGACCATTTTCTTCAATTACACTTTGAACTGCCTGAGCCTTCATTTCTGTCAAATTATTAGTTTCAAAAACTGTACTCGAAGTTGATGGTCTCACAGTGACTGATTGTATCCGAGTTGGTTGTGGATGATCTTGATGGTTCCTCCGTGAAGGCTGTTGCATGTTCTATAGACTGGGTTATACGATTGGACATTTCCATGGAAATAAAATCTACCGTTTCATCGTATGACGAATATTCCATGTTTTCGTTACAGATATCAGCAGATTCAACTTATACGAATAATTATCAATTTGATCACTAAATAAATCAAATCAACGCACTGACAGTAGGTATTAATATGTCATGGATTTATTTAAATATATGTCATTGTCACAGCTGCCTACAATTGTGTGAACATCAGAGTGTACCTATTAGGTGAATAAGCACAGCAATCCATCGGAACAGGTGACTGCGTAACATTTCGCACTAATGCGAAATGAATATTTCGCACTAGTGCGAAACAGATAACTGTGTGCGCTAGTTTAGAGTGCGAAATGATACGTTTTTCATGCAGGTCGTCGGAAAAACATTTTTCCTAATTTCTTCACAATTATGAATATTGAATACAATAGGAAGAATAATTGAAAATAAAAGGTCAAGATGGCGAAAACGAAGAAATAGCAATAAAAATGAACAAATAATAAACTAACAATATACACAAACCCAGGAACGATATTGTTAGTATATATCGTAACTGTACATTTGGCAACGTCAAAAATATAAGTTATTTTCATGTTTCCATACTGTATAATCGCATACCAATTTCAAGCTCGATATACCTAAATACCTACAGATATCGATTCTCGCATTCTAGTTATTTCCTAAAAAAGAAAACATCGTCGATAAATTGTACTCGTTTATTTTTACACTTCCCCGAGAGTATCTATACCTACTTGAAAATAATGTTGGATTTAGAAGGAAAAAAACTGCTAATCAATAAATTCCTCAGGTGTTTTCAATTCAGGAGAAGTGAGATTTTCAAACGACGATCTAGATTGAATGAGAATGGGGAAAAAGCAACACTCGACTATGTATTTTTCAATTTAGCATAAAGAAAACATATAAAATGCAAAAGTTATATGAATAAAAAATTATAAAACAAATTAGATATTTATTAATTCATGTAGAATATATAATCGTTTATTTTTATATTATCAACCGATTAGTGATATTTACAGTAATAGTCGGATATTAAGATGACTATGTGACAGTTTGGTAGTGTTTTTAGCAACAAATTATATTTTCTGGGACATCCCAATAATGAGTAAAGTAGCAATAAGTAGTACTAGTGTCCAAATATTCATCAATAATTGTCAATTATCTTTAAACTTTAATAAAGTTTATTAAATTTCATATATACAGGGTGGTTCATTACTAATTGGAAATAATTTAACAGTAGACACCTAACTTCAAACTATGAAGATTTAACCCAAACCAACTAAATAAAATGTAGCTGCCTTCTAAGTTGAAGGGTGCTTTGTTTAAAAATTATAGAAACGATTTGTACTCAGTACTTTAAAACTGTTTTTCTACTTCCGTTACTAAAACCGCACTTCGAACACGGGTTTGACATGCACAAAATGACTCTTTAAACGCTAGTGTTTAAAATGCGAAAAGTCACATCTCGTTTACTTCTGTTTTTTAAACGTCAAACCAAGTGTATCTTTTGTATGTTAAATTTCATGATCCATGATGATTTTGTTATTCTGCGTCATTTGATTTGTATGTCAGCTGTCAGCCATCGTCCGCCATGTAATGAATATAATTCAAATATAATATAGTTTCTTCCTTCCGCGGGCGAAGAAAAAGTATAGTAAGCACCTCGTGTTAAAAACGTCTTTAGTCAATCGTTTCACAAGGCACTTGTTCCGCTTCGCTCCACTCGTGCCTAGTAAAACTCGTGACTGAAGTAACCTTTTTGACACTTGGTACTTAATATACTATTTTTTTCGTTGACCGTTTATTGATTTCGATATAAATGAATTATTTTAATGAGAAAAGGATGCGTTAATGGACGTCATTTAGGTACTCTTTTTCATTGATGCACTCTTTTTGTGATGACGTTTCAATGACATTTTGATACAGACAATATACCAATGTCATTATGGATATTTTCCAAGTTGTTCGAAGCCATTTTGATGATATTTTGATATAAACAACTAGCTATAGACATGAAAAAAAAACAATCACATACTAACATCATACATTTTAATTAACAATTTATTACATAATTATTTATAAAAATATCCTTCATATTACAATTGTTCAAATTCAAGAACGGAACATGTACATTGTTTGTGTTATTAACGTCATGATTTATATTCAGGTTTAAATCATTTTCAATAATTTCCAAGTCCGCAACAATGGTTGATTTCCAGTCCCCAAGTCTCTTTATTGCTGGAAAATCTGCCTCTCAATCGGACAGTATTGCGGCAGAGGATCTGCGGAAGTAATGTCCTATACATAGCTGTGGCTCATCCAGTTTTATAAATTGTGCAACTGTACCTGGTATTTTGGAAAGGTGTTGAAGCAAACAAGGTTTGTAGTGGATTTATTGTTTCGATAATTTACAAAGAATCGTGTGTGTTTTGTGTGCTGTGGTCTCAGTGTTATATACTGTCTAATCAATTTTAAGAATGTATTTTGACCATTATCCAGCAACGTAAAAATTCTTTTCTACTTTGTTTTTGTTTATGATTCTGGGATAGTGATTATGAATTTTGATTTTAGTTTTCTACATTACTGGTTTGCAACTCCAGAAGTTCATGCTTCCGTAACGATCCAGCTATTCCAAAGATTAGTGCGACCTATGAAGTGGTTCGCTATTTACAACAACTTTAAATTTAAACCCTTTGCTCACCTTAGTCATTAAGAACAAATTGTTAGGAGTGTCTATAATGAATTTTTGCACCTGATCTTTTTCTAATGCTATTGATTTTTTGGGTCTCCTTTTGTTTGTTTTTAATATACATAATCAATTATCGTTTATCGTTTATCGTTTATCGTTTATCGTTTATCGTTTATCGTTTATCGTTTATCGTTTGTCGTTTATCGTTTATCGTTTATCGTTTATCGTTTATCGTTTATCGTTTATCGTTTATCGTTTATCGTTTATCGTTTATCGTTTATCGTTTATCGTTTATCGTTTATCGTTTATCGTTTATCGTTTATCGTTTATCGTTTATCGTTTATCGTTTATCGTTTGCTATTTCGTTTTGCGTTTTGCGTTTTTCCTTTTGTGTTTTGCGTTTTGCGTTTTACGTTTTGCGTTTTGCGTTGTTTTGCTAATCTCTCTTACTATCACTGGGCCTTGAATTGCCGAATCCTTGCCTACTCTCCCCCTTCAACCCCTGTGAACAATTTCCCTAAAATTTCCTTCACCCAATCTTCTCCTAACACCTCGTTCCTATTTCCACTGATCCTTTTCACCGCAATATCATAGACCTTTCCCCTTTCCTTCTCTTGCCTACGCCTCAGCTCCTTCTTCATCTCCTAATAACCCCCTTTTTCCTTTATTCATCCTCTTCCCCTCAGCATCCGCCTTCTCTCTTTCTTACACATCCCCATACAGCTCCCCTATTCACGCAGTTCATCAGTAATTAGCCTCCTTCAAACGTGCATTACCGCTCTCTCCTCTCATTTACAGCCCTGTGTCACCCCGTACAATTTATCTACCTCATGTCCAAGTACCCCTTTTATCTTCACTCTTACTTTCTTCCTCATACTCTCTACCACGGCCTTCGTCCACCTCTGTGCCCTCTCTTGCAATAACTCCTTTCTCCTTTTCCTTTTATCCCCCTCCACATACCTGGGTAAACTCAAACTTTCCCTATCCTACAGCACCCTTCATCTACTCACTCTTTCTCCCAGCCATTCATCACATGCTGTTACATCAATGTATGACGAACCCCCGTCACTCCTCATGAAGCTAAGCAGGAGTCCATCATTCGGCACCACTAACCCGTTGTATACTTACACTTCTTCCAGGATCTTCCTTTCCCTTTTCACACCGTTATGTCGTCCTGAAATTCTGTCATGTTTCTCACAGATTCTTATCGACTTTTATTTGAGCTTATATTCACACTGTACATCACCATGACTCCCATTCGTGCTACCACCCACCCATTTACCTTCCTCACTTCATCCGTCCTCGGCCACTCTCCCACCACTTTTATCCCTGCCTCTCCTGTATCGTCCATAATCCATCCGCGCTATCTAATATATCTAGTATTCACCTCAGATCCTAACACCACATTCACTTCTCTCCTAAAAATGACTTCATCTAATATATCATGCGCTATCCTGTATTGCCATAAATATATATGTATCACCATCCATCTATCCCCTACATTTCTTCTTCCTGCGCACTAATCACCCCTTCCCCCTGTTTGGCCATACTCGTCCCTCTTGAGTATTGAAGAATTTAATCGTTGGCTGCTCTATACAGGAATGCGTTTGTTGTTAAAAGGTGCCTTGTGATAGGTGTTATCAGCTATTTAACTCGGTGAAATATGAAAATGATGCTTCGCGATCATCTAATTAGAGTAAATCCAAAATTACATCTCTCAAAATTCAATGAAAGTTATCTGCAGCTTCAAAGTAATGAACTGAATTTATTAAAAGCAAAACTTCTTTTGTATAAACGAAATTTTTGACGATGGGTCAACTTCCAAATTTATCAGGAGTAAAAATACTTTCTTAATCTGAACACTCAAAGGCTGTCCATACCGTTTTAAACACACAATTCGATGATATTTTGAAAATGAACATAGCTCATTGAATTTTGGATGCTTTTTTAAATGCAAACACAGAAGAAAGAAATTTGGACTAGAAAATTTAACCTCTAAATTAAGTTTAAAACTGCTCGGTATGAACCGTGTAACTAGCGCCATCCATTAGAGGCAGATATAATACTAAATTCATATCATGTGGCAACTACCATAACAAATCTCTACAAAATGTCATTAAAATGTTGCCAGTAGTTTCAAAATAATCGTAACAAATGTGTATAATTTTTGCAATACCCTGTATCTTGAAAACAAATGCCGATACGAATTATTTTTTACTGATCAATCGCGACTTATCTAGCAGTGTTCTACATATCCTATTAACGACAAAAAGTATCAACAAAACCTCATTGTTTTAATTTTCCTATATCTCCATACTACTTCTAAAGTCTGGCAACGAGTTGTTCAAATGTGACCTCATGTTCCATAACGTGCTTTAATTTCTATAGTACAAGATCTCTGTTTTGATTGTTCAGTTTCTAAAAGGGACAATCATTGCGATGTTAATCCCTATTTACCCCATATTTCATACTTAATTAGTTTTTTCAGCATTTCATTAAATTTGTTAAATTCGACAACCAACAATTGGTCTCTCTATCAGATAGAATATTAAAATCGTATTCATGGCTCAGTTAATTATTTAATCACGTATATATTCCTTGCTCGTGCTTTTCAACAGCTGTCCAACGCACTCTGTTATACACAATAACATACTGATTCGTGATGCATCGCCCCACTTTTTTTTAAATAATTTTCTATTTAAATATGGTCGGCAATTCCAGACTTCAATTGTATTGTTAGTATAGGGCAAAATTGCTGCTGAATTATGTACATCCAATTAGTACGCTCTGATGGGAAGAGGAAATTTTTTGTTGGTTCCAATAATATGAATAAATCAGATTCAGCAGTTGAATGCCACGTACAAGCGAGGTTTTCCCGTAGTTTGTACGTGTAATATAATTTTGAAGGGTTGTCATCCCAACTAGCTAAGCTATTTTATAGTATTTGGCTTATATAACAATTTGATTTAAATGTTGATTTATTGTTGCGTGCAAGAATGCGACTTATTATATTGAGGTTCAATAAGAGCAAGTTTAGCTTTTTGTAACAAAATTATTTTATACAAATATCACAACAACATTTTGGCAACAAAACTATATGATATTTATTAAGAAATGTTATGCGTGTTATGTAAGAGTCTTATAAAACATTTATTGTTTATAAAATTTGGTTGTTTTATAACACTTTTTAAAGAGATTTTGGTAGCATTTATAAATCAGTTATAAATACATTATAAAACTATTATTATAAACCCATGTGGCAGCTTGTGAAATAATTTTGTTGAAGCGTCAGATGCCGCAATTTTATTGCCATTGAAAATTATAGTCACAGTCACAGCTATAAAATAATCATATAATTATTGCAGTGCAAGCTGTTATATATCTTTTATAAAATAACTAATTAATATATTAGATAGGGCAGTTTTAGTTTTAGGAACACAAACCACGTAAATCTCTATGAAAATGTCGGGATTCAGGAAGTGGTCAGTCAGCTGTCATATTAATAAAATTGTCCATTTGCGAGTCCATTTTTGTCAAAACTGTTATTGGTCTTTTTTTTCGTCGTCTTTATTTTGACCCATCTTCTGCTTCGGCCAGATGTGTCTGCGCTTCATCCAATGTTCTTGATAATTCTTACTCGGTCAACTCTGAATTCATTACTTAATTCCGTTTAAATTTACATTGCATTGTAGACCATCCAACCGCAGGACAAGAAACAAATTTTACAGTACCATTTTTTGCCTATGTCAATTATCCGGTTTCTTCCCATGCAGCAGAAACAATACTTACGGTACTTTGAACGAATTCCAACATTCTAAACCAAAGGTGAAACAAGCTAAGTAATGCTTCAATTTCTGCAACATTAGTTGGTTTGTGGTCCCTCTCTCGGAGAAAACTGTCCGGCACTGTTTAAGATTCGAATAATGTGCCCAAATACCCCCTCCTTGATCATGTGCAACTTAACGGTCGCCAATCAATTACACGGCCGTCCTTCCGAGGAGAATTTAAGTGCATGTTGCGCGGGAGGCATGCGCCAAGACGGAACGGGGTGTCTGCCCGTCCGTGTGTGTAAAGATCAACGTGTGTTCTAACCGGATTTCCAAAATAAGTAGGCTAATACTTGTGGGTAAGTGGTTTACTTATATCTACGTGGGATTTTATCCGTTGTAGCATCAATCTTTGCTCAAAAGACATTAAATCACGAAACAGTGATTGTTTGATAACTACTTATAAAAATAGCTTTTGCAATGGAAAATGTATATACTTTACTTTGTTATGCTCGACAATTTCACCCTGAAAACGCCGTTTTGAAAAGTCGAGGAAGATAAAATTCAAAATTGTTGATGTTTTTTTTTCACTATAATATGCAGGTAAGATTGTGAATACGTTATTTTTTAAATAAATGATAAATGAAGTTCTCAGACATGATTATTATTATTATCCAAATATTATATCACAAACTCTTTTTTGTATATGATTAGACCTAAGTAAAAAACGTCTCTCTAGGCCCGCGCCTGACGAGCTAGTTACGCCGTTGGACATAGGTGCAAGAATAAATGATTAAATTCTGAATGAATTATTAGCTTAGGAACATAACACAATACTATTTGCTTTATTCTTCAACTAAAAATTTAGTTTTGTTAAGATCAGACTGTGTATATCCGGTTTTCTAGTATTTCTTTCAATTCGAATACAAAAAAATCACATAAGATACGTTTCATTTGCAGGAATACACATTCCCCATCATTATTTCATCAACCTGGTTGCATATAAACGAATAAAAAAAAGCAGCTAATAAAATATTTATGATCACAACTTGGCAACCAAGCCGTCATTTGAATGCATTCATATTTCTGCCTACTTGATTATATATTATTATAAATCTAAATTGTTAGTTGTCAATTAGGACAAATTACCCAGTTTATTCATATCAAAATATCCATTTTGTTATTTACTTTGTACTCATGGTTCGTTTCTATTTCTACTACATAGAAAAACAGCTTTTGTCTGGATAGTTGCACAATTTTTATTCATATAAATTTAGATACATATAGGTAAAAGCAAACTTTGTTTTTCTCCTCATTTGAAATCGATAGTTTGAAGGAAAAAAACTTTCTAAATTTTAGTTCATTGGATATATAATTAATGATCGTGCCAACAATTTAATCCAAATTGAGTTAAAATGGCCAAGGTATATTGGAAGCGGCTATCCAATGCAGAGATAGTTATTTTGTGTTATCTGAATAATCATAAATTCTCTCTGGGTGTTCAATAATAAATCAATCAGTAATAAGTCGTGCCATCATTCAAAACGCCATTCAATTTAGAATTAAAATTAATTTGCAGAGATAGTGTACACACAGAAAAATTAGGAAGAGATCTGCTTCACTGTATATGGAGAAAAATCGTTCAGATATATACGATAGTAATTAAATAAAACCCACTAAACAAGAAACATAACAAGTCTTTTTTCTGATGTTCTTTTTAGAGATTTTTCGTGATGTTTATTTAAAACGTTAATAAGATATCTCCTAGATGTCTTAATTTTATTACCAACTCTATTAACATCCATCTCATGTAAATATAACATATTTTTGATGTACACAGTAATACTTGAATTCGCAGTTACGTACACATCCTATGAACTTCTTTTTAGTAACTTTCTATAGGAAACATTTATACGATGTTAATTTGTATACTTCTCACTAATGTCACATACAGAACTTTACTGTAATATTACAAATTAACATGTTTCTAAGATGATCACATGCTGCAGTTGCTTTTACATCTTTCGAAATAATTCTCAGTAACATCCTACTATTACGTCTGTACGATGTTAGTCCATAAAACTCTCGGTCATATCTCATATTAATCATCACAGTAACATAAGTAAAGAAGAAAACAGAAGAGGAACTGACGAACGAAACAAACAGTAGTTATCTGTGGAATCAAATGACAAGCATGAAATGGCGGATGGTTTTCAGTTATGTGTTATATTTTATTTGCAGGAAGCACATATTTTGCAAGTAGTACTTGAATAAAGTGGACTTCGTTTTCGTTAGTACCTACTTAGCGACAGTTTCTATACTTAGTTATAATTCTTGTTATAATGGACGAACAATTGTTATCGGTAAGTACCTATTCCAAAATCATAATTATTAGAACTCAATACTCATTCAATACTTTAATCGGCTATTATACATTGAAATTTCAGGTGGCGGAATTGTACACTAACATTATATGATGGAGTTTAGAAAAGACGGGTTTTTTCAATTTTTAAAATATTTTAGTTAGTAAGTATATTTTGAAAACGATTCACAATATTTCAAATCCTAAATATGCATTATACCCTACAAAAAACTTAATATTGCAATAGGGTAGATATTATTATCAATAATAAAACATGCTCATATGTTGGCAGGTATTTGAATCTAGGAGGAAATATTTTCAATGTTCAAGATGTTTTAGAAGCTACTTACACAAATAAAATGAGGAACCAATAGTTGGTAATTATGTAATGGAAGGGGAGTAACTATTTCTGATAGTCTGATACAAACATTGTATTAAACAGTGAAAAAAATATTGAATCAAGCATCCCTAGTTCTAGTTTTTGTAGTAGTAGTCTTAGCCATCAATATAGTTTTGCAGGTTTAGAAAATTTTAACATTATTACTAACAATTCTTGTAAACAATTAAAGAATGTTTAGGACTTTAAAAACAAAAATTTCTGTTAAAAAGCTCATTTCCATTTGAAAATTCACTGAATACAATAAATAAGCTGTAGGTGTCCCTTACAATGGTACCTATATTAATCTAGTTGAAAAGTATGTACCTTATGATACTGAATGCTCCAGTCAACAAACAGCATTCAATTATTTATTATTGCAGAAACACAGCTATTGGATACTCAACTGAATACAATTAATTATAAACTCATTTAACTTGATAATGTGTATATCTCTTCTTTATGAGTAGTTTTTTTTGTATACAGTGTATTAATAATAGTTTTCATTATATTACAATTCAACGATGTTATTATACAATTTGTTCCAGGATGAAAATAACAAGATGAGAATAGTATATTATTTTATACAGAAAAGAATTATGAATTTTCATAGCACACCTGAATTAACCTGCCAAATGGAGTGAGGAGGAGGTAAATCATGAAAAGTCACTTATCGAAATAAAATATGTTATTATTCTTTTGGAGAACCCCACATGTATCTTATGGAACATGGGTTCCAGTCAATTGGTTGAAAATCAAGTTTGATGTAGTTTATGATGATCGATCAAAGGTCTCCATGGGCACAATTTGATCTAAAGTAATTGTTTTATCAGCTGCTGTTCAGAACTCCTCTAAATGGTTCACATATGAGGATTTTGAAGTGTGCGTTATGGAATAGTTGAGGCATTCGAAACAGCCACTCTTGCGTGAGAAAAAGTAACCGCAAGTAAACGATAGAATTTTCTTTAATCGGATTGGATTTGTGTTGATGTAACGTAATGTTTCATTTAATCTTTATGGTGTAAAATTTCTATTAGTTTTAATATAATTAAAAAATTATTCTAATAAATTTTCTGTAAACTAGCTGTAATGTATGTGTATGCGTTAAACTTTATTAATTCAGTTTCAAAGTATGTTACGTTATGGTAACTACAGATTAATATACCCTTTTTTATTTCTTGCTTTCACTGAATGCGTTCAATAGTTTCCACTTTCCAGACTTGTCATGTAATATGCTTAGACAATTTTATTTTTTAAGGTTGGATTCCTGGACAAGATATTTTTTTTCTAATTGTGTACCTGTTTTTTTCAAATTTACTGCACTGTTCATTAATAGTGAATAAACGTTTTAAATCCTTTATTGCTTTTTTGCCATTTTATTTTAATTATACAGGATGGACAACCAAGAACGACTGTAGGCCAAATCTCAGAAAAGAATCATGGTACAACTTTCAAAAAAATTACCTTTAGGTTAGTGATCCTGAAAAATTCCTGGAAAATATTTTGCAGTCTCTAAAATATCCGCTAGGTGTGGAATGAACACTCGAAAACATAATACTCCGAAGAGACATACTAAAGGTGTCCTGAAAATACAATTTTTGAAGTCTTGATGAGATTATGAATAAATTTAATTAAGGGGATTTTTTGCCATTATTCTTCAAATAATGGGTGAAGAAGGTTCAAACTTATGAACAAATGTATAACTTTTCCGTTTTTTAACCGATAATAATGATTTCAGCTGCATTCAAAAGAGTTTTTCTGTTTAATAAGATTGATAACAAAATTAGATAATTTTGTATCCACTCGGAAATTTCAAATGTAAATTGAAGCATTATTTTAATTTTTATATCTGATAACGTAAATACCTTCTCATCAGAATTTATAAAATGCCTCATTACATTTGATATTTCAGAGAAAATTGTTGACTTTTCCACATAGCGTTGACAAAATTGTTCAATTTTGTTATTTTTGTTAATAATACCTTATTAAAGAGGATAAAATCTTTAAAATGACGCCAAAAACATGGATAACGATTAAAAAAAAGTGTTACGACATTTGTTTTTTGGGTTGAACCTTCCCCCACCCCTCACATGAAGAATAAGGACTAAAAGTCCCTAACTACATTATTTCATAATCTCAACAATATATCAAAAATGTATTTCTAGGATACCTTTAGTATGTCTTTTTTGGAGATAATCACAGTATTATGTTTTTAAGTGTACATTCCCCCCCATAGCAGATATTTTAGGAACTCAAAAATATTTTCCAGCTATTTTTCAGGGTCATTTTCCTGAAGGTATCTTCTTAAAGTTATACCAAGACTATTTTTTGAAATATGGCCGACAGCCGGCGTTCTTAGTTGCTCACCCTGTATCTGCTGATTAGGCACAGAAACATCTATAGGTTGTCATCTAGAATGATTGAGGAATATTATTCAGAGGTTTTTGTAATGTTCATAAAACATCTTCGAGAACAAACTGTGTTGTTTTTGAAATGTCGCATTTAGATCATTGATAAGATGTTATTTTTCAGACATTGCATTAACATCGGCAAGATGTTGAAATGCATTTCAGAATGTAACACAAATGCTGTTTTTAGATCGTTATAAACACTTCCTTTTGAGAAAGTTCTAGTAACATCACAGTAATGTAAAATGGCAGCGCTTTAACATCGCTGAGAAGTTAAGTTGGAATATCACAAAAGTTATCAGCCACAACTGGGCATAAGCGGTTGTATAGATGTGCATGTGATGAAAACAAGTGAAAAAAACGGAAGAACATTACCACAACGTGATGTTGAATTAACATAACTGTAATATTTATTTGCATAGTGGGAATTGCTTCAAATTAAGGGATAGTCTTTGAAAGTTACAGTTAGATGTTTTGGAGCAATGGCATTCAACTAAAGATAGACGAGCCATGTCATTAATAAATCAATAGTAAACGCGATCAGTAGTTAGGTTTGGGACGAAAGTCATCAATACTTATTTGGCAACGCTGCACTAGGCTTCCCCTCAATGTTTTCAACTTCCTCGGCCATGAATATTTGGTTGCCATGAGCGTCTTGTTATCAACATGTGAAGGTTGAATTAATATCAGGAATTTGGAGTATAAGGTATGGATAAGTATATTGATCATCGAGTATAATATTTATTTAAAAATTGTTCAAAATTTTATTGATAGATAGACAGGTTCAAATTTGCAGTGAGACACTGCAAACATTTGAAAAACATTGAATAGATCTTTCTCGTGCTCGTAATTACCACCAATATCCAAGTTTACTTTTAATGGTTACGCAGTGGTCGGCCAAAAAATATGTTAGCAATGCTTAGTTAACTACTTTTTTGGCAACTTTCTGTGATTTGAGTATAATTACTGTGACTGTTAGAACAAAAGTAATTACAATATTCTCGAAGGAAAAGTAATCAACTAGTGTTCAGCTCTGCAAATACACGGTTCAAATAATTACATATAAGAGTGCTAAGTAGCACTTGTGACTACTAAATTCAAAATAATATATCTGTTTCGCGATCTAACTTTGTTTTAGTAAAATTACAAAATGAGGGAAGAATAGTCACTTTCACATAAATTTCGAAGGACCAGCCACTGTGATGTGGCAAGCGTTGTTTTCTGTTACGTTGATTTTATTGTAGGATAAATTAAATGCATGTGCACTTTCATCACTGGGGTTTATTCAACTTTTTATAAGTATTGTTCAATTGCTGAACAATTAAGACTGTATCACTTTTTACTAGCTATAAGGTGTATGATTTATCACATTATTTGATTTGATTTTAGTTAATAATTATTTCACTTCTAATTATATCGGTAACATGCCGGGTGAAAATGAAATGTAAGTACCTTTTTGTACGATGGGTGACTAAAAATTGAAGAATTGTACGGTTGGAGCCGTATTTATGAGACGCTCAGCGTGAGTGTATGTAGGGGAGATCATGTGGGAAATTGGTCAATGGGTGATAAGATTTTAAACTCTAATCGTCATAAACGACGGTTGCATTGTGTGTTGCCGGGGTCGCTTTAATTGTCATGAAAAATGTTATTTTCGGTATAGATAAGGAAAGCTTTTAAGATAGTTTTTTGTATGGATATATAAGGTTAAAATTGATATTTGAATATTTTGGAGTGTTAAATAGATATTATGAACGAATTTTAAGCAGAAATTATGTGTGTATGTGTAGAAATGTATAATGATTATTATACAGGGGTGGAATATAAATGTAATCAATGTATTATGTTACAGGAAGAGTTCAAGCTGATCTTAAATTCGTACATATTGGGGGCGCGGGAAGAATGGTATAGAGGTGAGATATTGATGTGATAAGAAATAAAATAATGATCTTAGTGAATGGATTTATGTTAATTGAGAGTGTATAGGGCTCTGATACATGAGTGTAAAATAAAGTAAATAAGTGTAAATATAAGTATGAGGAAGTGAATAAGGGGTTTAAATGTATATGGATTCTAATATTGATGTCAGACTGGTGTAAGGGCTCTAACATTAAGATTAGTAAAAATAAATGAGAGACTACTCTAGAAATATGCTAGAGTCTCAGTTTAAGGGTAAGAATCAGTGAGTACTCTAGAAATATGCTAGAGTCTCGGTTTAAGAGTAAATTAATTAGTGAGTACTCTAGAAATATGCTAGAGTCTTGGTTAAAGAGTGAATGAATAAGTGAGTATTCTAGAACTATGCTAAAGTCTTGGTTTTGAAATGTAAATGAGTGAGTACTCTAGAAATATGCTAGAGTCTCGGTTTGGAGGCAAGAGTGCCAAAGAGAGAGTGAGTGAGAGTGATAATGGATGATTATGTTGTAGAGTAGTAAGGTTCTTTGTTGTAAAAGTTAGAGATAAGATTTGTTGTATGAGGGCAAGAGGTACCAGAGAGTATGCTCATAAGACTAGAGCAAGTGGAAGTGTGAAGTGAATTGTAAGTGCGACCACAAGTGAGTAAGAGTAAGTACGAATAAATGTAAAAGTATTACGAAGGTGAGTTTAAATGTGAGTGCAAATGCAAATGTGAATAATAGTATAAGTGAGAGTAAGGATGCAATTGTATGCGAGTACAAGTAAGAGTTTATTTGGAAGTGTGACTTAGTATGAAGGTCATTGTGTGAAGTAGTGACCACGAGTGTATAAGTATGATGAGAGAGTCTTATCTGACTCTTTTGAGATTGTTTTTGTATGAGTTTTATAATGATAGACGTTTGTCTTAAGGGGGCCCGGCTCTTTTGACGGCGAGAATGAGTTTTAAAATTTTTAATTTGTTTTTTGGTGTATGAGGAGTGAAGTTATTTCTGTTCTCGTCAAGAAAAAAGAGAGTAAGATAAATTAGTTTCATTATTTCTCCATCATTCAAGTATTTTCTTCTTTATCCAAGTTTCATTCAAGTATTTTCCCTTCTTCGTCCATGTTTCTTCTTCATCCAAGTCATCCAAGTATCTTTTTCATCCAAATTTCTTCTTCTTCCAAGTATTTTTTTGATCTAAGTATCTTCATCATCCAAGTATCTTCTTCATCCAAGTATCTATTTCATCCAAGTTTTCTTGTTCATCAAAGTATTTTCTTCTTCGTCCAAGTTTTTGCTTCATCCATGTTTCAAGTATCTCCACGTTCCATCCAAGTATTATCTTCTTCCAAGTCTTCCAAGTTTTTAAATGTTTAAGTGTTTGTTTTCCAGTGTCTAAGTCTACATGTCTGAGTTAATTTTTCAAAGTTTTTTAAATTTCTTTCAAGTGTCTAAGAGTATAAGTTTAGGGGTTAATCAGTGTCCTCTTCCAGAGGACGAAAGGTTTGGTTTTCTTGACGAGAAAAGAGTTTAAGTAATGAATGAGTGCTAATCTGCACTGAAAGAGAGCTGCGTAAGAGAGTGAATTGTTTGTTTGAGTGTAAGTTTTGGTTTGAGAATGAGTTAAGAGAGTGTTTTAATTTGAGAGTGAGTTTTGATTTTAAAAGTGTTTTGTGATTTAAAGTGTTTATTTCAAAGTAAGTTTTGAAGTGGTGTATGATGAGTATGAGAGAAATTATCCTTAAGGTATTGTGAGAATAAGTTTTGTCCAGAAAAGTACGTTTCTTGACAATAATCTTCTGAAGATTGTTGCGTTGATGGTGAATGGTTAGGGTTTATGTTCAAAGGTCTCAGTGCTGAGTTTTGTTTATTAGTGTGAGGGGTTGAGTGAAGTAAAGTGTGGTGCTTGTTACTGCAAATAGTATATACACCGCCAGATGAGCAATGGGTCAGAATGTATCTGGAGCCCAGACATGCTATGCACACTTTGTTATTTCATATATATTTATTACGTTCAAGTGTAGAGAGTGTTCTGAAGTGTGAGCAAGGATAAATTTCATGACCTACTTTATTACCGAAGGAGCATGTTGGAATATTAATGGTGCTGGAGCTATGAGTTGTACAAAAAGATAGTTGATTAACGGTGTCTTTTTCAAGTAAGTTGGGTAACGAATAATCAGAGAATGGATGTTGAGTTGAAGGTTGGGTTACGACAGAGTATAGGTTGCGTGTTCCATTTAATATGGAATGAAAAGAATGGGTCATGGCGACTATTGGAATGTTCAAATGAAGTAGAGTATGACGTCTCTTTTGACATATGGAACATGATTTAACTGATATACAGTTAGTGATTGTGTCATAGGGCAACGAAATCTCAAAAAATGCCCTCTTTATACCGTGGATCGCTGAAATACAGGCTATTGGCAGAAAACCCGAGGGGAAGCTCCCATTTCCTCCAGTGCGGCTACTAGCCACGGCTTCCGACGACCTCCTCGACGTATACATCGACTGCCTAGATCAGTCTACAATTTCAATCCGATAATCAAACATTGCAATTTCTCACACATTTAATCTTCTATATCTTTCTCACACATAATTCACTATCTAGAGTATTAACACAATTTCCTATCTTTAATAATCATATTCAATAACTCTCACACATCTCACAAATTTCAATTATTCAATACTTCTGACAAACCCACATTCCAACAGCCCCCACCCACCGGTCGTAGTTACAGGCTCTCTGGGGTTTTCCTGTAGCATGGTGAATTTAGTCACTATCCAAATTGACCGACGAATCGACGTAGGGAACAAATACAGCCGCAGCTTGATGATGATTATTATTTATTCATTCATTCAAAAAAGAAATAAAAAAAAATTGAAAAAAAACGAGAATGCTTTTCCTCCGGAACACTTTCTAGAGAAAAGACCGCTACAAAACCTCAATTCCACACCTATTACTCTTCTTTTCAATCACCCATTTCAACACAAACATTGTTCAAATTTCTCGCTCTCTCTCTCTATCTCTCTCTCTTTACACCAGACATTCCAAAAAACGTAAGACGATTACTTAAGGAGATAATCATGATGCGTATTCAAGAAGATGGCCATAACATTTAATTTTTTTTCCTTAATAAAATGTTTTTTTTGTTCGAAAATGTTAACCATTTTCAATAATTTCAAATAAATAGATTTATTATTAGATAGAATAAAAACAACTGGAGGTGGGCATTAAATTTGACATTTCTGTAATAGAAGTAAGCCCACTACACCTTTATGATAAATAAAAAATCCCGAGAACCGTATAAAATGATGTGATTTTTTAATTACATGGAAAAAATACTAATTATTGATATAGGGAACTCTTACATCGATTAAAAGAAAATTATTTACTGCTTCAAATTAAGAAAGTTATTTATATGATATTTCCTACTTTTTTGACTATCATGTACATTATTTAAATTAGCAATGTTACAAAAAGTTGTCCAAAGGCCTTGTTATTAACTTGGGCACTCTATTTTTCATTTATGTTGAACCATTTTTTCGTTATTATTTTTTTCCAATACCTTGCATTTCGTAAAAAACCGAGATATATCGAAAACCATAGGAAATTGTTACGTTTAATTTCAAAATTTATGAAAATACGGGGTGTTCCATTTAAAAAAAACATAAATTTGATATGCCACGACTTTTTGGAAGTCGAAAAATATTTTTAACCTTTATAATACCAAGTTTTTTTACATACGTGCGATACCAAGCGGGGTTCATTTGCACCCCATTTTTTTTGTCTATCTTTGTAGTTCTTACACTTTTTTAAGTAAAATGAAAAAAAACGCAAGTTAATTATTTTGTATCTATTTTTATTTCAATTTAGTTACTAAAAAATAAACAAACCTTAAATAGGTATTCAAAATTGTTTTTAATTTTTTGCTTTACATGGTATACAAAAAATTTCTTTTTCAGAGTTTCACAAACAAAACGCTCACATTTCACACAACGTTGTCTTGATTTTCTATCTTTGGTTCTTCCACAGAGAAAACATCTACCTTGAGTTCCTACAGGTCTTGTTGAAGGGATATTTTGCTCCAATTCTGGAACAACTGTAAGAATATTTTCTTTTATGCTTGCTTGCAAACCATTAGTATTTCTAAATCTATAAATGATATTTTCCTTGGCCAGTTCCTTTTCCAACTGAAGAAGATATTTTCTTCTTGCATCTAAGTGCCCAGACCCGTAATTTGGATTTTTAATTTTACATATTTTATAGGCATTTATAGCTCCAATTTCGATAATATGGTAAAAAAGCACCATGGGCCATCTAAGAGTTTTCCTTTGAGTGGTATATTTTGCTGCCATTTGGTCTGTTGCATCTACAGCTCCTTTAGTACTATTATAATGCAAGAGAATATCTGGTTTGTAGTCTGACTCCTTATTACTTACTTTGTCATCGTCATGCTCGGTTGATAACAAAATAACGGCATTGTTCTTTTTCGGCACATAAGACACTAATGTACAATATTTTGTAAAAGCAAACATTGGAGAATATTCTTTTCTTGAAGATGATGGAAGTAGTTCCTTTGGTATAAACGTCTTATTTTTGCGCAGAGTGCCAGATAATGTAAGCTTCTTATCCAACAATTTTTGAGACAGCTGAAGACTAGTAAATAAGTTATCAGTTGTGATACCATATCATTGACTTAGATAATCAGAAAGTCCAAGAACAACCCGTTCACCTTGTCCTTTTTCAGGCTTGTTGCCTACTTTGCCTAACAAAAAAAATTGGTAGATAACATAGCCTAAATGACTTACCTAAGTACACTTGCATATTCAAAGTATAATTGTATTCACAATCTGTTAGTGTCCATACATTTATTCCATAATTTGCTGGCTTGCTTTTTATATAGACCCTAAATGGAGCCTTTCCTCGGAATGGGACGAGTTGCCCGTCAATGCACACGTGCGTACTCGGATATAGTGCTTTTTTACAGTTTGATACGAATTTATCAAATACTTCCCTTATTGGTGCAAGCTTGTCTTCTAACTTTCTCTCAGCCCTGGTCTCAAAATTATCGAATCTCAAAAATTTGGTCAGGAAATGGAATCGATTTCTAGACAAAGTTGCTGTTATTATAGGCCGACAATATGCAGGAACACTAGTAAAAAGCATTTCAATGGGTTCGGTACTAGTTTGCAATGCTCCTAATGTAATAAGTAGACCTATATAGGCCTCGATTTCTCTTCTGTTAGTGGGCACATATTTCTTTGTACTCTCGGGATGAGTTTCATTATAATTATCAAAATAAAATTCAGCTTTCCGGTTGGTTTCAGCGACAATAATGTTAAATATATCGTCTGAAAAAACAGCATAAAAGATTCTTTGATCGTACCTATTTCTGCACTGGTAGGTGTAAGTCCTGGAACATGCACAATCTTGTTTGCCTGCGAACGTCCAACTTGATTCTTTATTGGCATTTTATACCATTGGGTACCATAATTAGCTGTATAAACAGGTACCTCTAAGTTAGTGTTTTCTTCAACAGAAGTAGCATAGATTTCTTCATCGAATTCTTCTTGGTCGGATATATGGTCCTCACTTTCGATGTCGCTTGAATCATATTCCTGCAATAATTCCTCATATTCTGGATCATCATTTTGCAATAGCATTAACATTTCAACCCCCATTAGAGCTTTTTCATTTCGAATTCGGAAATTACTCATTTTCGACCGAATAAACAACCACGTGGCGCACTATAAACCGACTCGTTTATCTTACACAGAGGCTCGCATAAACGACACTAAATAGTAATAACTATTACTCCTGTACCAGTAGGCGGCCGGCGGCGTAGCAATGCAAGCGCCTCGCCGAATAAGAGAAGTGGGGATACGAACAGTACAACATGTAAGGATTTTACCCTGCCGTTTGCTCATAATAACATAGAAATATTGGTATACGTAAAATGCCGAGCGGGGTGCAAAAGCACCCCACACTCTAAAAACCAAAATATTTACTGAGATGGAAAAAATCCATGTAAGATTTTAGGTAAATTACATTTGGAACCTAAAAAAATGCCGCTACTAAAAAGAGGAAATAAAACAAAATATAATTGGCTTAGATATATACAAAAAAGTACATGTGGGGTGCATTTGCACCCCGCTCGGTATTATAAGGGTTAAAATTTATGTCATATATAATATACCAAAAAAAAATTTCTTTAAAATATTTATCGTTTTGCCGTAGAGTTCCTGGTGACGCACCTTGTATACAGCCGAATCATACCCTCCTTACAGCCAAAAATAACTCTCGATTGACTAGTATCAGCCGCTTGTCCAAGAAATTATGACTAGCAAACTAGTGTATTGATATTTGATTCTTTTATTTCAAATTACACAATTTTGGTTGCAAATGAAGTATGCTACATCCAGCTATACTTAGATTCTCAAAATTATGTGTAATGTCTTCCAATTTTCCATTTGAACCTTAATGTGTCAAATGGTACCCAATTTCCCCTAGTTCATTCTAATTGAAGGAAAATATCGTCCCTCAAATGCAAATGAAGAAATGATTTATAACAAAAGTCGGTGTAGTAGCTAGTTTTACATATGCAAACCTTCAAATGTTTATCTTATACATTATACTTGAAGTCATTTAAATTTTGTTCCTCTCATTTTTGATGGTTATTGCTAACTTCCCCTTCATAAAATAACTCAAGTTCAAAGTTGCCGTGAAATAACGCCCAAAAACACATTTTTACTGCTAACAACCTCTGGAATTCTCTTAAAGCACGTTCGCTTGGGAAAAATTTCATTAAACCAATTAGCGGCACAGTCGTTTACCAACTTGGAACTACATCCACTGATTGCTCGCAATGAATTGGGACTTCCAGTGAGGTTTTCTTATTTATTTCACGTCTTTTCTTTCACACGGCACACTCGTTCGGATACTGGACTTAATCCGAAGGTCGATTAGGACATAAATTGTCACACGGTTAAATTAGTCCGTGGGCGATATTTAGTAAAAACTAGGTTTCTCGATTTTCGATATTCAAGAGCGAATTACGGCAAAACAAGACGATCTTTCGAAAAAATATTCAGTCGAAAATTGTGTAGAATGAGAAAGTGTACAATTTACATCACTTAATTTTTTAAGTATCCTAAAAACTGAAAATAAAAATGCACTTAAACGATTTTTTTCTTGCACATTTTTATTTCGAAATAAATGGAAAAGTAGTATTCATGCTGAATCAAACCCTTCTCTCTATTTTGAGGAATGTATTGAGTTCTTATGGTTCAAATAGTTAGATTGTGTGTAGAATAAATGTTATTGATCTTTGAGTTGATCTTCTCAATATTTAGGAACGTCGAGGCAATTCTGATCATTCATGTGTGACATATCTGGGAGAGACATATCTTGGTGTGACATCTCCTGCTACTGCCTCATCATTTGGAAAATTACAATTACTTGTAGATGGACTATTACGAACTCCATAAAAACTGTGATTACTGGAAAAATAGTTTTCAAAACTATGGAATTAATTGTACTTTGAGAGCTATCATGGGTGTCATCTGGAGTTGAATTTCCGACGTCATTAGTGTGTATGTTTCCCTCGCCTTTATTGTGGCTTTTCTCAACTGCAGGTATAGTATAGGGAGCCCTATTCAAATTCATAGGAATTTGTGGACATGATGAATCCGAATTATTAGTTGGTCATAATTGATCTACATGTCTGATAATCTTCTGTCCATCAACTAGAAATTCATAATTTAAGATGCCCCATTCACCGTATACTGTACCAAATTTCCACTTCTGATTGCCTTTATGAAATCTTGATTGAACTTTATCTCCTATTTCCAATTTTTTCGGGTACATCTTAAACATAACATTCGTGTTTTTACTATTGGAACTGCGTTTAACCAAATCAATCCTTGTTCTTAATGCTCTGTTAACCTTCCGTCGGGCGCATCTGATCTGAGAGATACATCTCAAAATATTTTTGCCATATTTATAAATCGCGCAACGCCGCAAAGTTGTCCCGCTAGGTATTCTACTACTTCAATGAGCGTAACAGCTTAGTGCAAAGATTATATACACAGATAGATCTGCCACTCTGTACAAAAATTTTTTGAATCTCAACGCCATCTACATTCATGCTCATGTACTAATCTTGCAATTGTGCAAAGGTTCAGATCCATGCTAACCCAGTGAATGCGCGGGATATTTGAAAATTGCCTTGCGCGGGAAATTTGAAAATTGGCTTACGATTGCGCGGGAAATTTAAAAATAAAATTACCCGCCAAATTTAAGCGATCGAATCTAGTCGTCACCTCAAATTGTAAATGAAACAAAAGTATTTTGCAAAATACTTTTTTTTACTAGCATTGCAAATTTATGAGTTGCTGTTAACAACAAAATGTTAAAAGTTGAAATGCTATCAAAAAAGAGTATTTCACACAACGCTTTTGTTCCATTTACAATTTGAGGTGACAACTAGTTTCGATCAATTAAATTTCTGGGGAAAATAATTTGAATGTAAAATTTCATAGGAATTAGTTAAATGGATTATTAAAACACATAATGAGCATTAATATGATTTTCATTTTGTTTGCCATTCTACACATTACATACATTATCAATGAAATATAAGAAAAAAATAAGTTTTATAATAGTTATTTGTAAAACAAGTGTCACAATGACTTGTTTTGTAGTGTGAATCACGAGTACTACAGAAAGCAATTATGACACAAGTTTGGGAAGACAGAGAGAATGAACCGTACTCTGGTGGAAAGAGCTAGATGTATTATGAATGCTTCAAATGTTCCTAAATTTCTCTGGGGAGAAGCAATAAGAGCATCATGTTATGTGATAAATAGGTCACCTACGGAGAGTCTGGATGGAGATATTACACCAGCCGAGATATGGAACAACAAAAAACCAGATGTTAAACATTTAAAGGTAATTGGGAGTACTTGTTATGCTCATATTCCAGTTGAGTTAAGGAGTAAGTTTGATGATAAAGCAGGAAAATGCATAATGTTAGGCTACGCACCTACTGGATATAGACTGTGGAATATAGCAAAAAATAAAGTAGTTATTATTATGTAAGGTTTAATGAAAATGAATTTTATTTTAAACAAATGGCAATACTAGATGTAGATGAACAAGTAAGGAGTAGTCAAGATGAAAATATGGGGAACATTGGTAACAGGCTAGAACAAGAAGTATACGACGGAAATTACGAAGATGTAATAGATCAAGAAGAACAGAAAGCGAGTGAAGATAGATATAGAAGTTGTCGAAGCACAAAACCACCAAAATGGCTAGAAGATTATGAGACTTACATGGCTCTAGATGCTATGAGTTTGGTTGAACATGTGCCACGGTCATTTGAAGAAGTAGATGAAAGAGATGATAAAATTTGCTGGCTTAAATCAATGGATAGAGAAATTAATTCAATAAATAAAAATGGTACTTGGGAAGCAATAAGTGAAAAACCTGTAGGAAAAACTATTTTGGATACGAAATGGGTATATATTTTTAAACTTTTTGAGGAGAATGAATCTGAGAAATATAAGGCTCGATTGGTAGTTCGAGGGTTTGCACAGGAAAGAGGAAAAGATTACGACGAAATTTATTCTCCTGTAGCAAAAATGACCACAATTAGGGTGATCTTAGCTATTGGAAATCAATTTTCATTCTATTTTAGACAACTATATGTTAGGTCAGCATTCTTGAATGGAGTTTTGGAAGAGGAGGTTCATATATATTCGCCAAAAGGGGTAAAATGTACATCTAGAAGTGGGATATATAAGTTAAATAAAGCGTTATATGGGTTAAAACAATCGTCAAATGTTGGAACATGGAGATTAATTCTTACTTAATTGAGATAGGATTTGTAAGGTCTGAAAATGACTTTTGTCTATACATCATAATGAATAATAACTATGCTACTTTTATCTCTTAATTTTTGTAGACGATATAATAATATGTGGTCCTGATAATGATTTTATGAACTATATTGTAAAGTAATTAATAAAAAAAAATCGCAGATGCAACTCCCTTATATCTGCCAAGTTGCCCAGAAGTGGATGGTGTTTTCTTAATTACATCCATGTAGACAGATGTGGATGGTTCATCCAAAAGCTTACTCGAGGAGCTACCTACAATTTACATAAATACATTACTTTATTGTTTCCTATACACTTCTACTCACTATTAGAGAGCTATTGAAACATGAAATGAAGGCTGCTTTTAATAAAAGATCCTGTAATGTGGTTTTAAAATTAACTATTAAAAGCGACTCTTTGTGTGAACTTTATTATGACATTTGTTGAATTAGACAGTTAATGACTGTTTTGTTCCACACTTTTATAACATGAAAATTGTAAAGAGCTGTTTTTTTATTGTTTTCGTCATTTATTATTATTTATTCATTTAAAAAAAGAGATTTGGTACATTTGAAATATTATACCACATGGACCAACAATTCAAAATTGCTATTATGATGGGTGTTGGAGAAGAAGATATAGAGCTTCTACTTCTTCATAATATATAATGAATCCAATAACGAAGGAGTTCCTCATAAACAATTCTATTGATGAAGTAAAGTGCAGGAAGCTTGTATTTTATTAAAATACTACCGTGAAAGATCCGATGAATGCGCATGGATACATGTCAATATATGACAAACTTTATTGAAGTAAAAAAGAAGCTTTTCAATAACTCTCTATTAAGTAGAAATGAAATTTTTTATTTTTATAGTTATTTGTAAGTAGTTCATTAAGGTCTATTTATGAATCATTGTCATAGTCAACACTATCATTGTCTTAGCATAACCCCTATCATTTTTCAAAATACAAGATTTGTACTTTTAACCCTTTATCACACACTAAGCGGCACCCCGTGCCACAATTTTGACTAGTTTCAATTTTCCATGCCTATTTTAAGAACAACTCCTCAGTACCCGTACACCAACATTTGTATTCAACGAAAACAAGCATCCGAAGCATTCACGAAAGATTGCAAAGCAACTTGTAGATCTGAAATAAAGGCGGTGTGAGTTTTATTTATACTAGGAGCAAACAAAAGCTGATGATAGATGTGCATAGAAGAATGGAACAGGACTAACCATATGTGGGGCGACATTTGGTAACAGATTCCAATTTTTGCTACAGGCTATCTGTTTTGATGATGTAAGAACTCTAAAAGAACGGATAGTACCTGATAAACTATCACCAATATGGGTATTTATTCAATATTGAATCAAAACTTTTAGAAAAATTATAGTTCATCAGAATTTGTAACAATAGAAGAACGATTATACCCCTTCTGTGGAAGATGTGGGTTTGTTATATGCCGGACATTCTGCCAAGTATGGCCTGAAAATATGTTCCATGTGTGAAGCTAAAACAAGTCAACCAGTAGGTTCATTAATATTTGGATTCCAAGATTGTTGCACAATCGTCTCTTACATGTCGAAAATAAATAAATGCATAATTCTTCTCCCCACCATACATGACGATGACAACGTTTGCCCTAAAACTAAAGTGTCAAATAATTCTAGACCACAATAGCACAAAAAGGGACGTCAATACATGTCGAACAAATGTGTGCTAACTACTACAAAAAGAAAAACATTCAGATGACCACTAGCTATTTTTTCAGATGGCTGGCGTGAATGTTTTTGTTATTCATGCTGCTGAAAATCATAAGAAAAAAAGGTTGGAATTTCTGGAAGGGCTGGCGTTTGGACTTTTTGAAGAACACTTGAAAGATCTAGCCAAAATTAAGAATCTCCCACTAGTATTGAAAGATTTCCTCTCAAAATATAAAGAATCACCGGAATTACCCTAAAATCGAACTCAAGGATAGGTTCATGCAAACATAGAAATAATAATACTGTTCGCTGTTTTCATTTCCTGAAAAATTTTGACAATATGGTTAATAATAGATAGTAACTGTGAGCTAAAAAAAATTCTAAATGTCGAAAACCTTCAGAAAATTGA
Organism: Galeruca laticollis; assembly: GCA_963921935.1. Taxonomy (NCBI): domain Eukaryota; kingdom Metazoa; phylum Arthropoda; class Insecta; order Coleoptera; family Chrysomelidae; genus Galeruca; species Galeruca laticollis. The sequence continues at coordinate 34,904,273 of OY998176.1, read as the reverse complement.
ACCACGGCACTTGGTGCTGCTAGCGGGTAAGAACAATTGTCAGGAAGCCACTTGTCACTAAAGGTTGTCATTTTTTGTGGTTATGGTTACAAATAAAAAATAAAATTATGTATAAATACTTCTACTGACGTGCATGAGTTCAATTTGATTTAATTATTAAGACAGTAACAATGGTAGTGCCTACGACTTACCAATATATGTTTATACTTACAAGGTTCTTCTTCTAAGGCTTGAAATAATCGCTTCCTTGTGTACACCCTAACAGGTTTTCTTACTTCTTGTATTGGGCTAGCACCAGTACAGGTTGTGGCAGAAGAACTAAGTGCAGCAATGGATTCTAAAAAATGTTTCGTCTTAGTTTCAATAAATGAAAAGGAAGGAAAACAAGGAAACAAGAATAAATACATACATACACCTTTCACAATACTACTTAATGTACTATACCTTTTAGCTTTTTAGGAGTTGAAAATGATGGTTGATGCTCCTGTACCCAAAAAATGTCATCTACACCTTTTTGGTAACCTATAAACAAAAATAACTATTCTTTTTATCTGCATAGCTTTTCACAATGATCCCCTATAGGTTTATTGTAACTCCCAACAAGTATTATTGCAACAGTAAACATAGAGTTGAATACTTACTAGGCAAATGTAGTGTTGGTAGTGAAAGCTTCATTAATTTACCATTAGGGAATTTGGAACTTCCTTCAAAATGAATATCACATATTCTATGACGACAATAATGTACCTTCAATTGATAACTTAGGGTTGTTAATTCTTTGCAACCAAATTCCAGAAACATCTTTATTGGTAGGTATGGAATGTCTATAAAAAGAAATTATAGATGAAGCTAATTCAATGCCCTCAAATTTAACTGATTTATTTCAAGTACACATGCTAATTTTTAATTATCACCCAATAATTCCCACTATTAAGTTCAACATAATATAATTTTATACATATTAATCGAGAAATAAAAACTTCATCCCCATTTAACTGCTTGGATTTAACTTGAATATTTTAATGAATAACAAAGAATGTGTACATTCTAATCCCTGAACTGCTAGTAATTGTTATAATAGTAGTTTACGTTAATTTAATATAATTACCTTTTCGCCTCGTTATCAGTACACCCTGGAACACAGCATTTCTTTATTGTTCCACTCATATTAAGCTCTAAGCTGTTATACACACACGTAATTTCACAAAAATACAACTAGATAAATGAATAATCTTTGAATTAGATGAACAAACAAATAAACAATATCAAATACCGTTGTAAAATGGACGTTGTTTGTCGTTGTCAAATTGTCATCTTTCGTTGTTTCGCTGTTGATGCATGATTGCAACCTGCTACGCTCCACAATGGCCAACAATACGAAATAAAAATTCCAAATTGAAGTAAACTTTTAGTTTCCGAACACGAATGTAGATGGCGTTAGAGAACGTATTTTATTTCGCCCATCTAAGTGCCCAGTGCCTGGCTTAGTGTATAATGTGACTTTCTTGTGAGCACGTCGCAGCAGCTGTTTGCAGAACGATCTCTCAAATCGATGCGCCCAAAAACGTTTTTATTATATAGTGTGGAAAAATTTACTTTTTTATATATTTTTACGCATTATTAGCTTATATTATTGGTAAGTACAAGTAATTTTTTAGATACATAAAGTTGTTTGCTGATTTTCTCACCAAGATCTGTCGGATACATGCGCCCGATATTGTAACATTTTGCAAATCAAATCGTAAATTATATAACCCGGAGTATCCTAGAGATCAAGAAATCCTTCTGACAAAATCACTAAATGGACTAAGCGGAAAAAATCTTCAAACATTCGTAGTCACAATATTCTGACTCAGCTTTCAGGAGTTAGGGGTATAGCTAGAGAGGCTAAAACACCTATTGAAGCTTGGAAGTGCCTTATAACTGATAATATGTTGGATTTAATTGTTACTTGGACTAATCAAAGAATAGAATCAATGTCTTACAAATTTCAACGTCAAAGAGATGCAAAAATAAAAGATAAAGTTGAAATAAAAGCTTTAATTGCTCTATTGTACCTTGCAGGTGTACTACACAATAACAGATTGTCTTCCGAAGAGATTTGGGCAACCGATGGACACGGTATAGAGTTTTTTCGACTAGTTATGTCAATTGAAAGGTTCAAAATCCTGATAAGGTGTATGAGACCAAGATACTCGCATATAAAGAAATTGGACCGATAATCTTGCTCCAATTCGCGAACTATTTACACTATTTGTAGAAAATTGTAAACAAAATTATTCCCTTGACCAAAATGTAACCATTGATGAGAAGCTGGAAGCTTTCCGTGGAAATTGCCGCTTTTGGCAATATATTCCTTCGAAGCCAGCAAAGTACGGGATAAAAATATATGCTCTAGTAGATGCACGTCATTTTTACTCTTACAATATGGAAATTTACGCAGGCAAGCAGCCAGAAGGAGAATATCATGTTAGCAATATGTTACGGTTTTTCTCGTAGCATAAAAAAACAATCATGCAATTTTGGTCATAATAAATAAACATTCCTACCTTAATATCAAGTCAGACTAGCTTCGTATGTCAACAATTTCTAGTTATACCATTAATTCAGTTATTCAATTGCCTGGCCGTCAATTTGTTTAGCACCATCTGGGTTAATAGTTTAAAGTAACTAATTACACTCAGTAGAATAGTTACAGTAATCTGAATATACACTTAAAAAGAGTGAACTTGTTATATTATGTACAATTGAAAGGTAAACAAAAACATTTCACTATTCGAATCAAACAGCTGGCTTGCCATATGTCATAGCCTCGTTCATTCTTCTTTCACAAACGTTAAGAGATCTATGATTCGTATGGAAGTTTGCCTACCGGTGTACTGTGGATGTACGTCAGGGTATAATGGGTGATGCTTTATTTTGTAAATATAGTCGTGGGATGTGGTATATTAGTGAATATGGGGTTTATTGTTGATTAGCCAATTATTGTTTTATACGGGGGGTTTTATTATGCGATGTGCAAGTAGAGTAATTCACTCCGAGATCATCGAACGTATGTGCTCCAAACAGCTCGAGGGAGAGTGTCTCGAACGGAAAGGTGGGTTGTCAATGAAACCTGTCGTGTTGCTCTTCTTGTTCTGATCAGCGTGGTGTCGTGAATTGAGGTGTTTATTGGGAGCCCCAAAAAAATTGGTATGAAGATTCCACATTCATCCCGCAGGGGAACATGAATTTGAGGGGGTAGTTTGGTTTGGGTGGAGTAGTGTGGACTAGAGAAGTTTGTGGAGATGGTATTTCGTCCAGACCTCATCTGTGAGATGCAGATGGATTATGCAAACCCAGTCACCTAAAACGCCATGTGTTTAATGTCCATTTAACGGCTTTTAACTACTTATTAGCAGCACACAGGAGAACCCTGTCTTAGCCAAACAGGTGAGATTTATTTTATTTAACATTTGCTGTAACTAGTAATTGTTCCTCATAGTGTTGCGAATAAGATGACACCACCTAATTATATGTTCAGGATAGAGCTTAAGTATAGTATGTTGGGGGAAAAGTACTTGTTAGTAAGGGGTGGTTATCCCGGGTTTTGTTAATTTTAGACTTTATAGGGGGTAATATAATTATATGTTCAGGATAGAGCTTGTATATAGTATGTTGGGGGTAAAGTACTTATTAGTAAGGGGTGGTTATCTCGGGTTTTGTTAGTTTTAGACTTTATGAGGGGATAGATCGTTTAATTGAAGTCTACTTTGAAATTTTTTTTAAAGTGTAGTAACTGGTTATTGGTAGGATAATAATAGGATTCACACTGGGATAAATGTGATGAACTCCCGGTGTGGTTTAATGTCAATTGAGTATAGTGACAACATTAACTAGTGTTTTTTTAGGGTTTGGTTTTTATTCATAGATTCTGGGGTATTGTCGGATTTTTGGTTATTCGGATTTCCGTATTGGATTAGTTCCGGTGTCACTTGGTATTGGTTCGTAGTACCACGGCGTTCCTGCGATGCTTGGAACCTCACCTTAGTGGTTGCTACCCCAGGAACAACTTGTGGATCGCCAGGATTTATCACCAGCGGCTGAAGACGCGCAAGTTTTACAAATTTTTAAATTTTTCTATAATTTTTTTTATATTGTATATATTTATATATATATATATATATATATATATATATATATATATAATTCACCATTTGGGAACACACAAGTGGCTTGTAATTTTTCTTGGTCATTTATTACTCTAGGCAGAGTAGGTAAGTTGCGTCTGAGCTCACACGGAACGTTTATGTTAATTTATATTGTTTTTGCTTTTGGTAAGTTTACAATTTGATATGCGTAGATAAGCCACGGTATGGGTAACCCTTCAGGTTCTCACCGTTTTCACAGTGTATTATTGTAATTTTTTTTTACAAGTTTCAGAACCAACATAACTCAGAACTGGTCTCTGTTTCAAATCCTTCTGAGCATTGTTATATAAATTTTGGGGTAGGGGTATATAGGATTTTAAATAATTGTATCATTGTATATATTGAACTATAAGGGACTTTGTAAACGTCCACAGTTCGTAAGAGATTTCATATTGATCTGTTTTTTTATAGTAAGGGTTGATGGACCTTAAGTGTCCACTGTGGGAATAACTACTCCCCAAAATTTTCTGACTAATTACATAACTGTATTCAAGCCAAACCACCACCTCAATAAACCATTTCTCTTGTGAGTTGAGTTACGTGTTTGATTTTAGGTAATCCTTTCCTAATTGGGGGTAAACTACGGTTAGGGAATTAAACTGCGGTATTTACTCGGGTACGGTTTACCTGGCTTTTATTTTGATTGTTCGTTACCAGCGTACGAACCTCCCTTCTTCGACTGAAGTCTAGCGGGTAAAATACCTTGTGGCATAGATCGGACATCCGATCTGCTGGTAACTTGGTGAATTAGTATTAATTTTGGGGCCACAAGTTCGATATATCTTCAATAGGTCGCTAACGTAAGTGGGATAAGTGCATAGGTGCACGGGGTTTGATTTTACGTTATAAATAAGCCAGCGGATGTTGTAAAGAGACTGGTATCGCCTATACATAACACAGGAAGGAATATCACGGCCGACAATTGGTTCACTGATGTTGACCTAGTTTCTTATCTAAAAGGAAAAAATCTGTCTTTTGTGGGTACCATAAAATAAATAAAAGACAACTTCCCATGGATTTTGTTGCCACAAAGCAAAGAGTAGAAAATAGCAGTTTATTTGGTTCTTCAAATGATGCCACCTTAGTTTCTTATGTGCCGAAAAAAAATAAGAATATCACGCTAATTTCAAGTTTGCATACTGATGACGCTATTGGCAAGAGTACTGGAATTGAACGTAAACCCGAGATAATAACGTTTTACAACGAAACCAAATCCGGGGTGGACGTTGTAGACAAGATGTGTGCATCCTATAACGTTGCCCGGAATCTAAAACGGTGGCCCATGGTCATATTCTTCTCTATGCTGAATGTGGCAGGAAAAATTCTCAGGTAATTATTGTCAGGAACGGAGAAATAGTTAAAAGGAGACGTTTATTTTTAAGAGAACTAGCTACCGAACTGGCATCAAATCAGCTAAAAAGGAGAAGTTTGAATAGGGTTGGTATTCCCACATTACTGCAAACAAAATTGAGATCTTTAAATTCAGAAGTTGTCCAGAAGACCAAACGTGAATTGTCAGATGACGAAAACAATGTCAATATCAGTGACACCAGAAAAAGAAAGGCATGTATGCCCTGTAAAACAGAAAAAAGAAGAAGAGAAACAAACTATTTTTGTAAGGTTTGTAATGAAGGTCTATGTCTTCAGCATGTTGTCTCTATGTGTCAAAGCTATTTTGAAAACAGAGAAACTGTTGAGAACTCTAGCTCAGATTAAACTACAAGTAATATTCTAGTTTTAGTTTGTACTAAATATTATATATTTTACTGTTAAGACGAAAATGATATTCCTTTTTTTATCAGATTTGTTTTCTAGATCTTGTTCTTATATTATAATATGTTTATTTTCATATATTTTTTCTATAAAACGTGTTTTTGTATTTTAATATGTTTGTAATATAACAATATACATATTTCTTTGCTCATTCGAGTTTTTGTTACCTTTATATTGCAATTCATCTGTGAAATACATTGCGCCCGATCTTGTTTCAAAACTAGGTGCGCCCGGCGGAAGGTTAAATATTAATTGGCCTGACTCAAGCACGTGATAGCAGTTGGTGTTTTTCGGTGTTGCCTCAGTAAGTTTTGCTAGTTTAACGTTCAGATCTCCAGATTCATCCATCATAGCTCGCAAATTTCTCTTCAAAATCTGAACATGCCTTTCAGCTTGTCAGTTTGATGCAGGATAGTACAGCTCTTTCACATTATCCGGTTTTTTAGTAAACTGACGGACCGGTGAAATTACCGATCGCGCAACGTATAACCATTTACACGATTCCGGTGAATTTGTTAGTTCTAGTTGAACAGTTTTAGTGAGCAGTCGTCGACTACACTATGAAAGGAGAACACAAAAAACTAGTAATCATGTATTTTGTTTACCGTCGACACAGACGCAAGAGATGTGGCCACAGAAGATTTTGGGTGCATCCAATAAATTTGCAAAGGAATGAAGTAGGTGCTGTCAATACCTTATATCCTTGTTTATTGACCGATGGACAAACATTTTTCAATTACTTCCGGATGACAATTTCAACATTTCAGGATTTACTACAACGAATGGAGCCATACATAGCTCGACAAAACAAGCTGACGAGGGACGCATTTCGGCCTGCCGAAATGTTAGCGGACACATTACGGTGAGTACAAAATTATTGGAAGAAATATAAAGTCCGTCCAGCTACGAATGATATTATGATAGTACAATCCCAGACAAGATGATTTCGTAGATGGCTTGATTCGGCATAATGTGAGTTATAACGTAACTTCATTCTTTGCTGGAATAAACTTGAAGTGCACATATGATAAAAATATTAAGCAAAAGAGTACGCAGACATTAGACGTAGTATTTATTAAACGAAAGAGTACACAAACATATATATATATATATATATATATATATATATATATATATATATATATATATAAACAAAAGAACTTGTCTTGTGGTAATTTCCACAACTGAAGAGCCGAATCTAAGGCGAAACAAATCAAAAATTGTCTATCAAAATTGATTTTGACATTAGTTTTCCATCTCCAGAAGAACTGGGATGATATATTTGAAATTGAAAACGCACTCGTAAGTACGAGAACAATTTCTTCTATAGGTGGGAGTTTCTACATGCTTTCGACCTTATTGGTCTCATCAGTAGGACAAAATAGTCCTAGAGCTATGTATTGTTGGTTTTACCGAAGCAAAAGCCAGGTTTGATTCAAGCAAAAGTCGAATTTGACAAAAGCAGAATCTTTCCTGAAGCGGAAGCCGGTATTTCTTTCTTTGCATAAAGCATCTGGATTAACTAAGAATTTCGACTGCCTCGCGGCTTGTCGTTTGAGCGATCTTGCGATCTTGCTCTTTCCTCAGAGCTCCATTTGAAATTTAAACAAAAGAACTTGTCTTGTGGTAATTTCCACAACTGAAGAGCCGAATCTAAGGCGAAACAAATCGATTTGTTTCGCCTTAGATTCGGCTCTTCAGTTGTGGAAATTACCACAAGACAAGCTCTTTTGTTTAAATTTCAAATGGAGCTCTGAGGAAAGAGCAAGATCGCAAGATCGCTCAAACGACAAGCCGCGAGGCAGTCGAAATTCTCAGTTAATCCAGATGCTTTATGCAAAGAAAGAAATACCGGCTTCCGCTTCAGGAAAGATTCTGCTTTTGTCAAATTCGACTTTTGCTTGAATCAAACCTGGCTTTTGCTTCGGTAAAACCAACTATATATATATATATATATATATATATATATATATATATATATGAGAGTTCTTACATAAGACACCAGTGATGTTGTTGCTGGTAGTGTCGGATTCTTACCGACTAAAAACCTCTCCTCGTTTCCTCTGACACACCACATTAGAACCGCTCTCGCATTACTGCGATGTGGTGGCAGGTATGCTGTTCAGCTCACTGAGTACATCTCTTTTTCCTTGGTCTCGATAATTGTTCTTACTACTTTATATGAACTTTTCCATGCATTTTCACCGTCAACTAAGTCTCTTGAAAAATTTTCAATGGTGAACAAGTTATTTCTCTCTTCTTGGTACCCTGCTCTGATCTCTTCCTATCTGGGACAAAGGAACAACGTGTACTCTACGTCGTCCACGTTCTTACAGTACTGACAGCGATCAGTGTCCGATTTCTCCCTCTTGTAAAGGAATGACTTGAAGCAACTGTGCCCTGGGAGTGCTTGCGTCAGAAAGTAATCGACTTCGCTACAGAATCCATTTATCCACTCTTCGATATCTGGAATTATTTTATAAGGCCATCGTCCCTTCGTATTAGTTTTCCAGCACTCTTGCCAACATGTCTTCAAGGATGTACGTGCAACGTTTCGGTCCACTCCCTCGTAAATCGCCTTTCTTTCTTCAATCAAGAGGTCAGTGGGGGGGATACCAGCTATCACTCCCAATGCGTCAGCAGATATTGTCCTATACGCACTAGCCACTCTGATCGACATCAGCCTCTGTATGCTAACTAGTTTTCTTTCAAGTCTTTTATTATACGTAACCGCGCACTACGCTGGGGCGGCATAGAGGATCTGAGATTGAGCCACAGAAGCTTAGATTCGCCTTTTTGAAGCTTTTGGGCCTCCCACATTGGGCATAAGTCTGGACAAGGCAGATACTGTTTTCTTTACTTTCTCAATCGTACGATGTATATGTTCTGAGAATGAAAGCTTTGGATCCAACCATACCCCTAGATATTTCACCGACCCCTTTGGAGTGATTTTATTTACATGAATGTTGAAAGATACAGGACTCACTCGACTTCTTCCAGTAAGCAGCCAACTTCTGTTTTCTCCGGTGCTAGATTGAAAGAGTTATTCTCCATCCAATTTGACACCATCAGAATTCCCAGATTTGCTTTTTACATAAGGCCTTTCTCTTGTTTATCCACAACCACCATTGCTATGTCATCAGAGAAGCCTATCAGGGTGACGTCTTTTACCAAGTCCATCGTAAGCAGATCATAGTATAGTATATTCCAAAGTGTAGGGCCAAGAACCGAACCCTGCGGAACACCGCTATTTATTTCTATATTTTCCTCAATGTCCTCATATTCGATTATGATTTCTCGTTCGGAGAGGTATGATGCTATCAACGCAAGTAGGTCTTCATTAATTTCTCTATTTCTTAGCTTATTTAAGATTATCTGCCAGAGACCACTATTAAAGGCATTCCTTACGTCTAAAGTTATCACAGCGCATATTTTTCTATTTTGTGGTGAGAAATCCCAAGCCTGTTTTGCAATTTTTATGACGTCTATGATAGCATCTACGGTTTGCCTTTTTGCCCTGAAGCCGTACTGTCTTTCAGCAAGGCCGCCTGTACGTTCCAGTTCCTTCTTAAGTCTAGCCAAAATTATGTGTTCAAATACTTTTCCTTCCACATTTAAGAGACATACGGGTCGATATGAAGAAGGGTCCTCTGGTGCTTCTTTACCTTTGTCAAGCAGTACCAGTCAGGCCTGCTTCCATTCTTTCGGAAAGTATTTTGTATCGCCAAGTGAGTTGTAAAATCTTAGAACAAAGTCCGTCCTACTGTCAATGAGGTATTTCAGAATTTATGCAGGGATATTTCCTGGACCTGGTGCCTTGTTTGTTTTTAGCTTCTGATTTGCTATTTTCAGTTCTTCCACCGTAAAATCTAGGGAGTAAGGGGTTTTTCTACATTCGAAATGTACCTCCTCATGTATCGGAAAGAGGTGCCTTACCACTTTATGTATAGTATCTGCCGGTAGTTGGGGTTTCGGAGGGTAGCCAATGATCCTCATCATAGCTATTTTATAGCCAATGCCCCATATATCGGAGTTTATACCTGCACAGATATTGTTCCAGCAAACCTGCTTGGCTTTTTTTATAGCATTCCTCAATTGTTTTTTGGATTCTTTGTACTTATCTTGTAACTGTTCTTTCACTTCTGGTTCATATCTTCTGTTGTTTCTTGTGCAGATTCTTCTTTTTTTTGTGCATTCCTTTCTGAGGTCTGCGATTTCCTGCGACCACCAATATACCGGATTACCTCTTGGGTGGCTCTTTCTTTTTGGTATCGAGGCATTGAATATGTTCGCGAGTATTTCATGAAAACTTTTTGAAACTGGTGTAGGTGCATTTACTGACATATTAGAAAATACTACTACTACTACTACTTTCTCACTTAGTTTGTCCGATTTTCCGTTCTCATGTACCTCAAACAAAATGTAGTTTTGATCGCTAAGGGTGTCTCTGTCAATCACATACCAATTTTTTATTACACTATCATTGGTTGATAGCGTTATGTCGATGATTTACGAACTTTGGTTTCTCTGTAATGTAGGTCTATATCCATGGTTTTGACAGACAAGGTCGTTTTCTGTCATCCATTTCACTAGGGCTTCTCCCCTTTTATCTGTATTCCACATTCCCCATTGGGCAGTGGGTCCATGGAAGCTTGAGTAGTGGGCATGAGTCTTGCACGTTTGTTCTCGATGTTTTTTATTGCATTCAGAACATCCATTTTAAATTCCAACGTTTCATCATCATCAGAAGTTTCCAGCGAGGGCAAGAGGCTGGCACAAAAGTTCATATGAGGATTTCTGTCCATTGTGTCGCTTTTTCCTGTTGGTTCTTCCAAAAAATCTATAATGTTTCTCTCCAATATATCAGGTTTGCGTTTCCTGCTGGTCTCTTCAACGACTGGCTTGGATGTAGATTGAGAATTTGAGGCAGGCTGTTGACCCCATCACCTCCTTCTTCACTGTCAATGGTTGTCGGTGCTTTTGGCGTTAGTGTGGAGTCTAAACTTGACGAAGTTTTATTTTGTTCATAAATTATTTTCAAAAATAAAAGTTGATCGAAAAAGATGTATTTGCGTCCCGTTTTTGCTGAAGCGCTTTTTTTAAGGTTCTCAACGAATTGTCCCGGATATTATTCCACTTTGTTATGATCGATTTTCCTGAAATCGACAGTGACTTAACACATGCATGAATGTTGTGAGAATATCTAGCAGTTCATTGCAAAATTTTCTTTCAGGTACTTAGCTAGCGGATGTTCGTTAACCGATCTCAATTACACCAACCGATTGGGAATATCGACCGTGAGTAATATTATACAACAGATTTGCTGCAATTTATGGGACTGTCTGCAAGAAGAATGTATGCCGCAACCTAATGATCACTGGAAAGCCATTGCAGAAAAATTTGAACACAAGGCGAATTTTCCCAATTGCACTGGAGAAGTGGACGGGAAACATAACATATTTTTCAAGTGTCCCTCTGGCAATAACAGACAGTGATTACCGATTTGTGTTTCTTGATATCGGGTCATACGGAAAAGATTGTGACTACACTTTTTAAACAAACTTCGTTTCGGAATTTATTAGAGCAAAACACATTAAAAATTCTGAAAGCTTCATGCCCACCTGGAATGAATATGCCACTACTATATGTCGCAAATCTCCCGGGATAGATGGCTTCCGAAATTTCTTCCCTGATTACTGTGGACTTCCAGAGGCACTCTATATAGGCTGATAAATTCTTTCACCAATACATCCCCGCGTCTTGATTCGGGATCGGGTAAATTTCCACACACTTTGTGAAATTATCCATTACTACCAGGATGTATTTACCACCATTTTGTGTCGTTGGAAATGGTCCAGCGATGTCTAAAGCCATCCTTTCGAAAGGGCTTGCAACATTATACTCTTTTATAGGTGCCTTCCTCTTGCGACGTGGTTCATTATTATCATCCAATATAACCTTTCACGGACTCGCTGAATGGTTTTCTTCACTGCCAGATGACCTCCCGATGGACTGTCATGTAACTTCTTAAGTACCTCAGCTACTCTCGTTCTAGGCATAACTAGCTTCCTACTCATCTCGGAACCATCATCGTTTTCAAGGACTCTTCTCAACAGCCCTTCTTCCAGGACAAGGAATTCCCACTGGACCCAGTATGGCTTGAGTGTCGGTGAAAATATTGACACTTCTTGCCATGTAGGTCGCTGATTTTCTTCCTTCCATTGCCGAATCTTCTTTAGGTGAGCATAATTATCCTGATCTTTTATGATCCTGGTGGATGACCATGATTCGTTGACTACAGTAGTTCCTGAAACTGCAGCTTCCCTGGATTCCCCCTTGTTGCAGTGGGAGCAGTCTGTTTAGCACGGCCGTCTGTACATGGAGTCGGCAATTCGGTAACTTACACCAGCTCAATGTTCGATGTTGAAATCGTACTCTTGAAGTCGTTCAATTCGTGTAGCAATCTGGCCATCGGAATTCTTGAACTGCAATAACCACATGAGTGCTGCATGATCGGTGCAGATTAAAGACTTTTAACCATAGAGATACTGGTAAAAGTGTTCCACGGTCATCATTACCGCCAAAAGTTCTCCTCTTGTAACGCAGTAGTTTCGTTCTGGTTTGGAGAGGACTCTACTGAAATATCCCAGCACTCTTTCTTGCCCTCCTTGGATCTGCGAGAGCACTCCTCCAATTCCTACGTTGCTTGCGTCAGTGTCAAGAATGAAGTCTCTCTCTGGTAATGGGTATCCTAATATCGGCGCCGTGATTATATGCCTCTTCACGGTTTCAAAAGCCGTTTATTGACAGTCTTCGTCCCATTGGAAAGCTCTTGCTTCTTCTGTAAGTCGAGTTAAAGGCTTGGCAATATCTCCAAACTTCCTGGTAAATCTCCTATCATATGTGGAAAGTCCAAGGGAACTCATAATTTGATGTTTGTCGGTTGGTTGCGGCCATTGCTGAATGAAAGAAACTTTCTCTGGATCCACCGCCACTTCTTCATTGCTCACTATATGACCTAGATAGTTGACTCGGTTTTGGAACAGCTGACATTTCTTCGGGTTTAACATGAGCTGGGCAGCTTGGAGTCGTTTGTATACGTCTTCCAAATTCTTCAAGTGTTCGTCAAATTCCTTCCCCAGTACTACGATGTCGTCCAAATAGACCAGGCATATCTTCCATGACAACCCTCTCAAGAGATTTTCCATGAGCCTTTCATATGTCGCAGGCGTATTACAGTGCAAGAATTGGCCTAATCCAGATCCGGTGGTGAAAGCAGTCTTATCTTTGTTTTCTGGGTCAATTTCTACTTGCCAATAACCAGACTTCAGGTCCAAGGTGGAAAACAGTTTACTGCCCACCAAAGTATCTAGCGTATCGTCGAATCAAGGCAGAGGATAGCTCTCTTTCTTCGTCACGTTGTTTAGCTGGCGATAATCCACGCAGAATATCGTAATTTCATCCTTTTTCTTGATGAGCACTACTGGAGATACTCATGAACTAGTAGATGGTTCTATTACTTTTTCTTCTGCTATCTCTCGAATTATTCTTCCAGCTTCCTCTCTCTTCGCTCGTGGATATCTTCAAGCTGATTGCCCAATTGGCTTAGTATTACCAGTATCGGTTTTGTGTTTGACGGCTGATGCTCTACCAGTCTTTCCTCCTTTTGGTACGAACAGGTCTCGATACTGCAAGAGAAATTATCTCATTATCTTTTTCACAGTTCGATTCAAGAAGTGACCAGCTACTGATAACATCTGTTCGAATCGGGCATTAGAATTGTCAGTGGTCGTTGTTTGACGAACTATAGACGTCACTGGTACGAAGAATCCAATCGTGGTTTTCTTCTTGATGGTAACTGGGTAATTATTCACTTTTATCACACTTACTGGGACCTCTTTCTCTGACGTAACCAATCCTTTTCCAATTAGTACTCCTTTTCCAGCCTCTTCGACGTGATTCCTTGGCTCCATCATAACCGGTGTACCTTCCTCCATCATTCCCTGTAACCGTGCTACTATCATGGTTTCGCTTCGTGCAGGTAGAACGTTATGTTCCTGTACAGCTGCCAACATCTCGCTACCTTCATATGGATGGAGAAATACCTCCTCGGAACCCACTTTAATGGTTCTGTTTCTAAAGTCTAATTAGAAACCATGTACAATAATTACGTCCATTACCAGAATCACATCTTCTTCAATATCAGCTACAATTGCAGTATGCGTGATTTTTCCCGATGCCCTCTTGGCTACTTCATATTCAGGAGCAGCAGTCAATGCATAGGCTAATATTTTGGGATAGGCTAATCAAAGCGTCCTCTGCAAATATGGGTCACGTAAGCCATCAATAAAGACCTGGATGCTCAGACATTCCATCATATTGTCTGGTGCTGATGGATAAGCGAATCGAACTAGTCGGGCAATATCCACTTCGTACGCTTGAAGGGTTTCGTCACGTTTCTGCCTTCGGTTCTTCAGCTAGGATTGATACAAGTGCTTTAGATGTTCGTGATCATATCGCTTATCCAACCTCTTCTTCAGCTGCTCGAAGTCATCCGTTTCTTCCAGAGGTATGGTTTGGAGTACGTCGAAAGCATCTCCCCTAAGCGCGATAGTTAAGTTCACTGTCTTCTCCCTGTCGGACCAACTATTCACTCTAGCAGCTATTTCAAACTGTTTCACATGATTGGTCCACTATGTCTTTCCGTCGAATGTTGGGGTCTTGGCTCGTGCAAAACTGCCAATGTCTTCTATCCTAGAGTTTATTTCTGGCTTGCTGGGTTTTATATGTTCAATCTTCTTTTCTTCTGCTGACGTGTCTTGTGTTCTTAAATCTGCCATATTCCTCTCTAATTCCTTGATTTTCTCGTCTATCGTTGTCATCCTGTTTTCAATGTCTGATTTTAGACACGAAATTTTAATCTCGACGCCAGCAGCAATGTCATTTTTTAACGATAAGATATCGGCAGAAATGTCATTGTCCATAGTGGAAATTTTCTCGTCCATATTAGTAGTAATATCGTTGTTCATAGTAGGAATCTTCTTGTCTATATTAGTAGAAATATCGTTCTTCATAATGGAAATCTTCTTCCCAACTCACTTCAACAACTTATATTCAACAAAATATGAATATGAATTTATACGTGAACGTGAACAACGTGAACAACATACCCAATTTCCAGAAAAAGTCAATGTTTGGGCAGGTATTTTGGGAAACCACATAGTTGGTCCTGTTTTCCTAAATTCAAATTCAAGCTGTGAAGTCCATCTGTAGATGTTAAAAAATGCAATTGAGCAGTTGATTCCTGAAATTCTGGAAGGAAATCAAGATGAATTCGGCCATCTGGTAATACCATTTCAACAAGATGGTGCTCCTGCACATTATTATGGTGCAGTAAGATGTTACCTGGATGAAGAATATCGAGGTAGATGGATCGGCCGGCGAGGTCCTATAGAATGACCACCTCGGTCACCAGATCGGACACCATTAGTTTTTTTTCTATGGGGTTACTTGAAATCCAAGGTTTATACTACGGCTCCAAATAGCATTTGCGTTTTGAAAGGAAGAATTACTGAAGAATGCAATGCTATTTCAGGTGACACATTCGAACGAGTATGACAAGAGTTTACTAATAGGATGTATTACTGTCAGGAAGTAGACGGAGCACATTTCGAACACTTGCTATAAGAATCCATTGTTGATATTTGATTAATTAAATTTAAAAAAATTATTTCAATAATTTTGGTATTTATTTAATTTACCCGTCAAAATTAATTTAGACCAAAACAAAATTAATATGGCTATGTAGCCAATGTCAATGCATTTCAAACGAGATATCACTTGCCATAAGATCCTATTTAAAATTATTGGCCAGAGTGGCACTGTGACGTCATCTATTACTATTACGTCACCTGTTACAATTCGTAGAGAAGTTTACAACACTTTATTTTCACCCTCCAAATTTTATTAATGTAAGTGTAGCCGTTCAAAAGATACGAAGGGGAGGGAACTTTTGAATAGCACTGTATATACTTAAACAAAGCTAACTCTGCATTTCCTATCTTTTTTACAGTAATATAATATTATTATGTATTTATAGAAATTTCTAGTTCTATAACTCCCTATACATCGTATCATTTGATATAACACCTATTTTTTTCCTGTCAAGAGGTTTTTGGACTGATTTTATTCAACACACGTAAAAGTAAACTTGAGGTCTGTACATAATTGTTAAGCGAATAATTTTGTAGGGATTAAATTCGTTACACCAAATTGTTGATTATGTTGTCGGCGCCATTATATAATATAAATAATTATATATGTTAGGTAACAACGCCGTTTATTGTTGTTCAGTAATGAAACTAGCATCTTGAAGTGATAAATTCTATTTACCCACGTCATTTACGTCATATATGTGTAAACGTAATAAATCATCATTGTGCCTTCTAATGCGATGTATTGTTAATCTAGAATACAAACGAGCAGTGTAGTTAATTTTGTTTACTGACAATGTAACGTGTCAATAAAGTTGTGTACAAACAAGTACTCTGCGTTTACACGAATTTATGTTCGTGAATAATTATTTTCCGACTGATTATGCACTTCACTTATGGATACAAGCAGGTCTCTCTCTTTTTCATGTGACAAATGAAAAATCGTAATCAACCTATTTGTTTCCCATTTATCAACGTCGTATTCGCAATAGTTCCAATGTGTATTACTAAATTAGTTATCCAATTTTATCATGAAATTGTCCATCACTTCGATTTAGAAATTGTGATAAATAATCTAAGAAATTATTTGTCTCGACCCTTACTTCGTGGAATCTACTCATATTAGTGTTTTAAATGAAACTCACGATTTCTAGTTAATACCACAATATGATAAAAGTTATTGAAAATTCTAAAAAATTGACAATTGTTTCGATAAATCAATATTATCGTCAGAATGAAAAAAGTTACATTTCATGTGATGCCTACCTGATGTTTAATAGTTATTTTTGGCTAGACCAAGAAGTGACCTAACTTGTGATTGACTTAATATATGTTAATAGAAAAAAGAAGAATATGTGATATTACTAATATTGAAGCTTAGATATTATGAGCCCTATGGTGATATCCTGGATATCATTTTTCCAATTAAGATCAGTACAACTCGTAAGTGTTCACTGTATCGGATTTCAAAATTCCTAAGGGTCTGACTCAAATAGACAGCATTACATTCTGGACATTTGAGTTTATATATACCTGACTTCTTAAATGGTGGTATTTTTGTTTTTACATTTAACAATTGTGTACTAACGTTACTTTCCGTTTAAAATAAATTGTTGTATTTGTTGCTGAAGATATTATCTTTGAAATATTATGAGAAATATTTCCTGCATATGTGATGGTTTTATAAGTTTTTATTCCATCAGTTTTTTTGGGAAATATTAGTTGTAATACCACTTTTTCCTCTTTTTTATCAATAAGCTTATTTATCATATCTAATGGATAACCGTTGGATGTTGATATTTGTCTAATTGTGTTAATCTCTCTATCAAAATTACATTTGTTCATAGGAACTGAAAAAGATCTATGTATCATTGAATTATATGCCGCTAGTTTATGATACATGGGGTGATTGGAAGTAAATGGAATTGTCACATCAGTCTGTGTTGGTTTTCGGTAAATTCAATAATATCAGATATACTCAACTTATTTGATGTATGCATTATTCAAAATTATTTCACTTTTGACAATAAGATATATATTCAAAATTAAGGTTTTCCCTATATCACCTATTTTGGCAAACATTTTTATGGACAATGAGGAAAGAAAGATCTTTGAAAGTAATGTTTCGAAAAATGTTTTATGTTCGTATAGATATGTAGATGAAATATTAGCTTCTTTCATGGGTAGTGAACGACAATCAGATGTATATTTCAACCACATCAATAATGTATACCCAAAAATTAAATTTACATTAGAAATTGAAGAAAATAGCTCAATCAATTTTCTTGATTAAAAATGTACTCGATTATTCAATTTACCGAAAACCAACACAGACGGATGTGACAATTCCATTTAATTCCAATCACCCCATGTCCCATAAACTAGCGGCATATAATTCAATGATACATAGAGCTTTTTCAGTTCCTATGAACAAATGTAATTTTGATAGAGAGATTGATACAATTAGACAAATAGCAACATCCAGCGGTTATCCATTAGTTATGATAAATAAGCTAATTAATAAAAAAGAGGGGAAAGTGGCATTACAACTAATATTCCCTAAAGAAACTGATGGAATAAAAACTTATAAAACCATCACATATGCAGGAAATATTTCTAATAATATACTATATTTAGCAACGAATACAACAATTTTTTTTAAAACAGAAAGTAAAGTTTGTACACAATTGTTAAATGTAAAAACAAAAATATCACAATTAAAAAGGTCAGGTATAAATAAACTCAAATGTCCAGAATGTAATGCTGTCTATTTGGTTCAGACTCTCAGGAATTTTGAAATCCGATACAGTGAACACTTACGAGCATACAGAACAACCAGATAAATCCCACTACGCAAAACATCTACTTGACACCAATCATTCATTGACACCTAACACAAAACTGGAAGTGCTGCATATTTGTGAAAAGAAACAAGAACTGGATTTCCTTGGAGAATTGGAAATTAGAAGATATTTAAGAAACCCACAATATGAAGTTCTCAATGAACAGTTGAATCTAGAGAGTTCTCCACTAATAAACTGTAATCTTAAGTGATAATTGTAAATATCAGCAGATATAGTTTTCCTTGTTTTCTATATCATTGCACAGTTATACTGATCGTAATTGGAAAAATGATATCCAGGATATCACCATAGGGCTAATAATATCTAAGCTTCAATTTTTGTAATATCACATATTCTTTTTTTTTATTAACATATATTAAGTCAATCACAAGTTAGGTCACTTCTTGGTCTATCCAAAAATAGCTATTAAACATCAGGTAGGCATCAAATGAAATGTAACTTCTGTCATTCTGACGATGATATTGATTTATCAAAACAATTGTCAATTTTTCAGAATTTTCAACAATTTTTATTATATTGTGGTATTAACTAGAATCCGTGAGTTTCATTTAAAACACTAATAATCTAAGACATAAATATTGGATATTAACAATGAATGAAGCAGTAAAAATGTTTGTATACAATTGCCTGAGCTGTAAAAATAGAGGATCATTATCATAATGGGACCCATACCAGAATGTAGGCTAATGCCAACAATAAGACACTTCATTAAATTTGGTGTTACGAACTAACATGTTTCATGCTTAGTAATAATCCCATAATCCCATATTAATAAATTTAAGTATATCAGAAATACATTCTATCACTTTCATTTAATTAATTAGGACATTCGGTATAATTACAATCAGTAGAAAAATAAATTGAACTAATCGTGTTTTACAAATACATTATCAATAAAAACATGCATAAAGCGACTACGAGTGAAGAATTGAAATGTGGGTTTTGTGTTAAGCGAAATGATTATAAGTTCTCCTACAACTGGTAAAGAAATATTTTTAATACTAAGTTTGATTGCTGTAGGCAGGTCTATTAAATATTCCTATAAAAATGGTGTAATTTGGGATGTTGTGGTTTACACAATTTTGTACACGTGTATATGGATATAACTGGTTGGGGTTTAAGAAAGACTAAAACAAACATCTCTGGCATTAAGGCTTACTGTGCGAGAGGCGTTTTTGTTCATGAGTGATTACAAGGCTGAATTATAATACGAGTATGGATTTATTGAATACTATTTAATTAGACTAATAGATGAAACGTAATCGGGAGCTAAAATATACAGCTGTTTCCTAGTGCAATTTATGGAGGCTATCCTACCGTCTCCATTTCTTCAATTTAACGAGAAGTTCCCCCTTCGTGGGAAATTTCACTTATTATAATCTAAAACAATATTAGTTCCATGCACGTTGGATATTTTCTACACTTTGCGCAACACTCATTTTTTTAATTTACCTAGTTAAATGAATTAGATACCTAATCAATTATTTATGTGCTGGATACTTGGGTAGAGGTAATTATTTATGGGGTTCAATCATCTCCAGGCAGCCATGAACTCATTCAAGAGAAAGGAACAATTATTTTTTTCTTATTATTAAGTAATATAGCAATTTCGTACCCATATTGCATTTTTATGTTCTATGCTTTCCTATGTAATAACTGTTTAACGTACAGCACGCAAAATTGACGTAACAGTGGAGTGGGATATTTCGGACCAATAGAAGTACAGGCATATTAATTTTGGCAGTTGACGATGCACGAGAAAGCCATACAACTTGACAACGTTGTAAGCGCAGTTACCAGGAAGAGCAGGCGACGTACATTCTCCATGCAAAATTTTAAAGGTTGTGATGCCGTTAATATGTACGAGGGCAACACAATATTTTGATTTGGAATCAAAAATAATAAATTGCGGCACATGTATATAAAATCGAGTTCACAAAACAAAATAACATTAATGTGTTATTTATTATTAAGTGAATGAATAAGGAAATGAAAACCATTAGAATTTTCTACGAAAATTGGGATTTTTTGTACAGGCATAATTATTTTTTGCTTCCAAAACCATACCGGGAATTCTATAATTATCATTTATTATTAGTGTTTTAAATGAAACTCACGGTTTCTAGTTAATAACACAATATAATAAAAATTGTTGAAAATTCTAAAAAATTGACAATTGTTTTGATAAATCAATATCATCGTCAGAATGACAGAAGTTATATTTCATTTGATGCCTACCTGATGTTTAGTAGTTATTTCTGGCTAGACCAAGAAGTGACCTAACTTGTGATTGACTTAATATATGTTAATTGAAAAAAGAAGAAGATGTCATATTACAAATATTGAATCTTAGATATTATTAGCCCTATGGTGATATCCTGGATATAATTTTTCCAATTAAGATCAGTATAACTGTGCAATGATATAGAAAACCAGAAGAACTATATCTGCTGATCTTTACAATTATCACTTACGAAGGCAGTTTATTAGTGGAGAACTCCCTAGATTCAACTGTTCGTTGACAACTTCATATTGTGGGTTTCTTAAATGTCTCCAAATTTCCAATTCTTCAAGGAAATCCAGTTCTTGTTTCTTTTCACAAATATGCAGCACTTCTAGTATTGTGTTAGGTGTCAACGAATGATTGGTGTCAAGTAGATGTTTTGCGTAGTGGGATTTATCTGGTTGTTTTAATATGTATGCTCGTAAGTGTTCACTGTATCGCATTTCAAAATTCCTAATGGTTTGACCCAAATAGACAGCATTACATTCTGGACATTTGAGTTTATATATACCTGACTTCTTTAATAGTGGTATTTTTGTTTTTACATTTAACAAATTTGTACTAACGTTACTTTCTGTTTTGAAAGAAATTGTTGCATTCGTTGCTGAATATATTATCTTCGAAATATTATTAGAAATATAAGTTTTTATTTCATCAGTTTGTTTAGGAAATATTAGTTGTAATGCCACTTTTTCATCTTTTTTATTATTTAGCTCATTTATCATATCTAAAGGATAACCGTTGGATGTTGATATTTGCCTAATTGTATTAACCTCTCTATCAAAATTACATTTGTTCATAGGAACTGAAAAATCTCTATGTATCATTGAATCATATGTCGCTAGTTTATGGGACATGGGGTGTTTGGAATTAAATGGAATTGTCACATCAGTTTATGTTGGTTTTCGGTAAATTGAATAATCAAGTACATCATTAACTCCTGGAATTTTTAAATCTAGAAAATTGATAAGGCTATTTACTTCAATTTCTAATGTAAATTTATTTTTTGGGTGTGAATCATTGTTGTAAAAACAAAAATACCACCATTAAATAAGTCAGGTATATATAAACTCAAATGTCCAGAATGTAATGCTGTCTATTTGGGTCAGACCCTTAGGAATTTTGAAATCCGATACAGTGAACACTTACGAGCATACATATTAAAACCAACAGATAAATCCTACTACGCAAAACATCTACTTGACACCAATCATTCATTGACACCTAACACAAAACTAGAAGTGCTACATATTTTTTAAAAGAAACAAGAACTGGATTTCCTTGAAGAATTGGAAATTAGAAGACATTTAAGAAGCCCACAATATGAAGTTGTTAATGAACAGTTGAGTCTAGGGAGTTCTCCACTAATAAACTGTCTTCTTAAGTGATAATTGTAAAGATCAGCAGATATAGTTTTCCTGGTTTTCTATATCATTGCACAGTCATACTGATCTCAATTGGAAAAATGATATCCAGGATATCGCCATAGGGCCAATAATATCTAAGCTTCAATATTTGTAATATCACATATTCTTCTTTTTCCTATTAATATATATTAAGTCAATCACAAGTTAGGTTACTTCTTGGTCTAGCCAAAAATAACTACTAAACATCAGGTAGACATCAAATGAAATGTAACTTCTATCATTCTGACGATGATATTGATTTATCGAAACAATTGTCAATGTTTTAAAATTTTCAACAATTTTTATTATACTGTGGTATTAACTAGAAACCGTGAGTTTCATTTAAAACACTAATATGAGTAGATTCCACAAAGTAAGGGTTAAGACAGTTAATTTAATCCTTTATTATTTTATGTGATGTAAATAATAAATAATAAATAGATTCCAAGAGACATAAACTTTCACCTATACTTTAAATTATTGTCTTTTAGGTGGTCCCTTCATAATATCCTTCATTGAGGTTTATTTGTATATAAATTGGAAGTCAAGTAGATTTTGTAGATAAAGCGTACAATATGATAAGGATTGTTAAACGACTTTCTAAATTTAACAATGGCCCACAATTTTTCCGATCGGTTCGTAGTAATATTTGATGACATACCTACCTGTTAAGATTTCTAAAATTGTTATTCCTAATAATATGTAGTAGATAATAATGTGAAAATTCGAGTTTATACATAACATTTGAAAAACAAATTTGGGAAATCGCCTTTAGAGATGATCTAATAAGTATACTAATGAAATATTTAAGCTTTTATGTGGTAGATATTGTTTATTTGGAGCTATGTACAGAAGTGCTACAAATATCATATTACTCTAGTGGAATTCGTCTCTAATATCTACAATTTTATAACACCTATTCACATTTTTACATTTGTTGCGTTCAATATATATTCAGTCATACCACCTACAAACAAACACTATAATGAAAAAATATGTTTTAGATGTACAGGGATCATCAACAGTAAAATAATGATGTGCATCTACAAGTGATTCTTCAAAATCACTTTCTATATCATCTTCATCATCCTCGCTATCTCCGTATCCGGTCAAATTATTAATAATATTATCTACAACAGTATCTAAACGTGGTTCATCGTTAATACATTCATCTTCAATCTTTTTAACATGGTCACATCTAACTTTCCAATCATTTGCAAAAAATGTGTCAAAAAACTCATTACTGAATTCTTCAACCTTTGTAAAATTGTAGGTAGCATTTCGTTTGGCCACATATATATTTAAGTTTGTACATTTTTGCAACGTTATAAAGATCCGGTTTAAACATTTGATCACTGTAATATATGTTTCTTTCAGAAAGCCAGTTATTTAACTGTTGTTTAGTGCAAGCAGTCGTAGGTAATTTTTCATTTGAAACATTTTGATAAGGGACGTTATCAATTACCACAACAGCGTTTTTTGGTAGATTTGGAATAAATTTTTCTTGTACCCACTTTTCATAATTTTCGTACGTCATTTCATTATGATCATCTCCTGTTTTTGACTGGGAGTTCCACATAATACCAGCATTCCTACATGCACAATGATGAGCCTATTACCTTTTGAAAAAGGTTTTCTTAATCCTTCGTTACTCTTGTCGCTCCATCCTTTAAGGTGCGTGTGACATGGATAAATGTATGTTTCATCAATATAAATGATAGGTTTCTTCTTTTTTCTGCACTTTTTCATCTTTCTTAAAAATAGTAGTCGTGAATGTCTGATTTTTTGAAGTTCCATCTACAAATTTCTGTTGTTTCTCATTTTGTTCCAACGAAAACCCAGAGAATGTATTTGTTTTCGCTGAGATTCGAGACTTCCTGCGAAGCCATAACTATCTGCAAAGGTTCGGTGTACATTTCTTAACCTGGGTATTTTTTCTAAGATATGTGATAATTTATTATGCACCTCTTAAGCACAGTTTTGTCGAATTGATTCATACGGATACTGGACGCTCTTTCCTTATTAGTAGGCACATCAGTGTCAGCATTACTTCCTGCCAGAGTTCCTTTTTTAATACGGAAAAACGTTATTTGGCTAACTTTCTTAGCAGCAGAAACTCGTTCAATGACCTGGCAATAAAATAAGTCGATATGAATGTTGTATTAAAAGTTTTACTGATGTTTATTTTTATACAAATAAAATGAGGAAGTAGTTAAATTTGTTTTCAGTGACCGTTTTTTGAAATAAAAATTTTTATCGTGGTTTTCGGCCATTTAAAAGCAGTATTAAATTCAAAAATACTATATTACGTTTCAGTTCATTATTTGTTTAAAACGATCTTTAGATTTCAGTTCAAACATATTTTGATATGACCAAACCGCAATTGTAACTGAAATCGGAAGATGGTTCAAAACAAATAAAAAGGCGAAACGTGATAGAGGTATCTATGAAATGAGTATAATAATTATAATTATAAGCTAAGAAACCTATTACATTTATCTAGCCATATTACACGAAATAAACATGTGCCTTTTTATATACCCCTGTAGACAGCAACAGAATAGTTATTTATGTAACAAGTGCATAACGTAGTGCTTTTGATCACGAATGGAAAAATTAACGCATGAGCCGCAGGCATGCAAAAACGAAAAAAATTCCCATTTAGGTTGCTCTTAATGGACTGAAAATGGCTCGATTTGTTTGTTATGATGACATAACGATGCATTAAATTGACACATGAGTGCATAAAATTGGGACATGTGTGCATAAAATACTTTGTCTCACCCTAATATCACTTTTTGAAATTGTTTAACAAATAAATATCTTATGTACGAAAATAGATTTAAAATATTTACTATCGAGTGTAAATTTGTTAAATAATTACTTTGGTTTAAAATTTTCATTGCAATAATCAAAACTTATCTTTGTTAATGGAATTGTTGACTTGCCATTGTTTACCTCTTCGGTCATGAAATTTAAAACGTTGATAATTATTTCACGACACTGCTCACTCAACTTTTTATGGAAAACTTTACTTTCTGGAGTCGCCATAACAAGTTAGTATTGCACAACTCCGGTAATCACACTTTTCTCTGAACTGTACTGTCGAAACGAAGCTTACGAATTCTGCCAGCGAAGTGAGCTCTTGCAATCCGCGTACGTCTTTGCTACGGCACATCGGACGTTGCCAAACTTCCGACTGCCAAAATTAATTTTCCAACCTGTATCTGTCATCTTCACATACCTGGTAACAAGAGCTGTATATATGAATGTCCATTACCTGAGTACCGGTTCATATAACAACACTCCTCGGCAATTAGGATGTACCCGTGGATATTCGCACGATATATACAGCGACAAAATACTAAATTCCATTGAAACGCAAAGAGATATTTGTGAACATATCCAAAACTTAAACATATAGGTAGGGGAATGTAGTAATGAAAGGGACATGAAAGCATTGAACTACTGGCCGTCAGATGGGTGTATGAGTATGAACTTCGGACGTCTTGAAACTCGCGTTATTCGTTTGTTAGTAAAAAGTTAGAAACGGTGTTTACAGTTTAGGAAGAAAAACATGGTGTATGTGAAATTAGACTACTTTTCATATAGGTGGGTAAATAACAATATTTTGTTTTATTACTTCGTGAAGTTGTAGCGTATAGTGTTGTAAGTAAACTGTTGCAACTCAACCTCAAAATGTGCGATTATGAAGGAAATAGTAGCATACATTTAGCGGGGATGTACTGTGTCTTGAAATGGACAGTAACTGTTGTATTGAAAGGGACAATGTCCCTTTCAATAAGATAGTGTCTCTTCAATTGCTTATGCAAAATACTGAATGAAATATGTCGAATGTAATTATTTTTTTATTTCCATGACAGTTCAGAATTAGAGCATGGAAATACAAAAAAAAGAAAGTTAAAAGAACTAGAAAAACGTCCCACGAAATTGAGGAAGCGGTAAAGGGAGTAATACAACCAAATATGTCCATACGATCGGTGGCAAAAGCTTTTAACATAGGGAAATCATATTTGGCCAGACTGGTGCAAGAGGCTAGAACACTTCCTACCGTTGATACATTTAAACACGAACCAAATAAAGGCAACAGAAGGGTATTTTCTGAAGCAAAAGAACAACTGCTTAGTAAATATCTAAAAACGGCGTCAAAAATGGCTTATGGTTTAACAACTACTCAAACAAGACAAATGGCATTTCAGTACGCAAATAAGTTATCAACTAAAATGCCAGATATATGAAATGATGAAAAGCAAACAGAAGCAACGAGTTTATCACGATCCACTTCAATCAATGTCAAAATGTTTTATGATAACCTTGAATTTTACACCAGATAGAATTTATAATGCTGATGAAACTGGTCTCCTAACAATAAGCAATCATCCCAAAGTTATTACCGAAAAATTTCTTGAACAGGTCGCTCAAGCTACTTCAGCCGAACGAGTGTAGTTGGTTACAATGCTTTTGTTTATATCGGCTACATAAGATACAGTTCCTCCGGTCTTTGTTTTTCCTCGACAAAAATTTAGAGAAATAATGATTCAAGACGCTCAACCAAGCAGCCTCGCACTTGTTTACCCAAGTGGTTGGATGACGGAAGATAATTTCACCCTCGCTTTCGATCATTTTATTAAACACACCGAACCATCTAAAGAGTGCCCAGTCTTGTTAATTCTTGACAACCATGGAAGCCATATTAACTGGAATGTTGTATGTCGAGCAGCAGATAACGGTGTAATCATTGCCACGTTCCCTCCACACTGCAGCCACAGGGTTCAGCCTTTAGATGTGGCTGTATATGGTCCATTTAAAAGTTATTTTAAAGTAGCCCTTAACAACTGGACGGTGTCGAATCCCGGAAAAACGGTGAACATATATCACCTTCCAAGATTGGCGACGTTCGCATTTAATAATGCTGTGACGATTAATAATATTAAAAAAGGATTTGAGAAAATCGGCATTTATTCTTTTAATTCAAGTAATTTCACAGAAGAGGATTTTTTACTATCTCACGTTACTGATCGCCCACTTCAGACTGAAAATACCGACGAAACAGTTACTACTAACATACGAAGTCCTTCCCAAGCCAGTGAGGTATCAACCGAGCCTACTCCAAATCAACCATTCACCTCATTTGCTTCAAAAAATACAGTTACACCAGAATCAAAAACTTCGGTTGATAATCTTCAAGTAGATCAGGTATCATTAGAGCCAATTCAAAACTTACCATCAACTTCATGTTCCTCTGTAAATATTGTTACTCCAGAATCAGTAAGGCCATTTCCTAAGGCACAGCCATGAACACAGTCAACTAAAGGCCGTAAAAAAGGATACTCAAGAATATTGACGGATACGCCCGAGAAAACCAAATTAGAGCAGGAACATTTGGAGAAGCAGATGAAGAAAGAGAAGAAAGAACAAATATCAGAACGGAAAAAAGAAGCTATAAGAAGAAAAAAATAGACGAGTGTAAAAGAACGCAAAAAGACAGGTAACAACACAAAGGTTGTAGATGAGTATAGTACAAAAAAAGAAGAAAATAGACGATTCCAGTGATAGTGACGGTTCTGTAAACTACGCAGACAGTGAAAGTGATAACGACGAAGAGTTTCAAGATGAACAGCTAAACAATGTATTACCTAACATTGGAAGTCACGTATTAGTGAAGTTCGCGACGAAAATAAATCTGAAATACACAGTAGTAGCAATATTTGAAATGTTATCAAGTGATAATGGTAAAGTTAAATTTATGAAAAAGAAAAGCGCTTCGTTCCTTTTTGTTTATCCGGAATTGGACGACATCGCTGATGTTCATATTAATGATATAGACCGGATCTTACCAGAGCCTCGTTCACAAACAGGATCAGAACGTATAAAAAGCTTTTATTCTTTCGCTGTTGATTTCACAGGAGTACAATTATGTTAAAATAAATGTAATTTCATTTAAGAATTATCAATATATTGCATACTTGTACTAATATCTAGACTCCAACGTTTTGTATTTCATCCCAAGTTCAAATTCGCGGTGACGCTTTATTCAGTAAAAAATTAGATGATTAATGCCGTTGAATATACTAAAAATAGTGTTCATTATCTAGTTTTTTATTGAAAACCCTGTCTCCGCGAATTCGAACTTGGGTGAAATAGAAAACGCCGGAGTCTACTAATGTCCCTTTCATTGCTACACATGTCCCTTTCAAAACAACCTATGTTTTGAAAGGGACATTCGCACGAACTACTAGATTTTGATTTTTTTGACCATACATAATAATTCATGTTCACTTTTCATAGTAGAATGATAGCTGATTATGTTTCCTATAAACTTTGTTAAATAAAATACTTCAGCAACTATTTGTTTCTAAGTTATTTTCTATTTGCTGGAAAATGTCCCTTTCATTACCACATTCCCCTACTACCCCCCACATGGTAAGAAAATTTTTGAAGGAAGTTAGTCCAGATACTCTCAAGAACAGAACTATTTTTATAGAATACGGAAACATTTTTAATTCCAGACCATTGACTTAATTTTTCTCAGACTCTCAAGACTCAGAGCATTTAATACTAAATCATTTCCTGATTGGGCCACCGAGCAGAACAGAGAGGTTAGCAGATATGTTTTGGAAACGGTAAGTGAAACCAAGAACCAAAAAATATCGAAATCGGCTATATTGTACTCCATGTTGACCCAAATGGCCCGAAAA
This sequence comes from Galeruca laticollis, assembly GCA_963921935.1. Classification (NCBI taxonomy): domain Eukaryota; kingdom Metazoa; phylum Arthropoda; class Insecta; order Coleoptera; family Chrysomelidae; genus Galeruca; species Galeruca laticollis. Next base: position 34,875,324 of record OY998176.1, on the reverse strand, counting down.
GTACCTAGAGAAAAGCAGAAGTAACACAAGTTTAAACTGCTCGAGACGGAAAAATAAGAATTGTTGACATAGCAGATGCCCACAGAAAATCATTTCGGAGACCAGTAGCAAGACGAGTTGTTTAGGAAGTTTTGGAGTAATCGTTCTGAAGAATAACTACTGGAGGGTAGAAATGTTGTTTTTACTATTTTAGATACTATATTGTTACACAGTATATATTTGTAAATTGGAAAATTGGTTGTACCTACAAATTCGATATGCTATGTTAAAAAATTAAAGATGTTAATTGTCAAGTTTGACACAATAAAAAAATCGAACTTCGAACTGGATATTTATAAAGATATTTTTGGTAAGACACAACACCGTTTGTTTAGTGAAGTTTACCACAAATTTTTTTAGCATTGACTGGAGATATTCCTCTCACAACAATTCCGCCGTCCTAAGAAAGAACACCATATGTGGCATTTTTGTCAAAAATGAGATATTGGTAGTTTCGAATTCATCATGTCATTAAGTGTATCAAATATTTCAGCAAAAAAATTGATTTGAAATTGAGCAAATTGGACGCTCTCTATATTTATGATCGAATTACTAGCCAAGAAAACCGTAAGTAGAGATTTTTGAGTTTCATTTAAAAACACTAATCATATATCTGATGATACTAGTCATAAACACCGTATGTTGTGAAATTGAAACCACATACGGTGTTTTTAGCCTTGAAACGTATATAGTTTTCTAATTTGTGACTTGCCGTACAAAATGACTACAGACATCTGGTGGTCTTGCTTAGGAACTAGTTCAGTTCTCTATCAAGAACGTGCTCGCGTATGTGTAGTCTACGTATCTTACTTCTTCCAGTTGCTTTTCGGAAATAGAGCCGTGTGTATATCGTTCTCTAGTTTTAAATCATGGGGTCAAGATCGCGTCGAATGGTTTTGATGGCAGTTAGTGAAAATAATAATAACGATAAAAGTTGTTCTAGGAGTGGTGTTGATAAGACTAGTTGTAGTATTATTAACAATACTGAGTTAAGTTGTTGTGGTGGTTGATTTATTTACACTACATGAGAATATGATTATTCTGGACGAAAACCTACAGCCTCTCATAACTAGCTGTTTCATAGAGAACAATAATGAGATATGTGAAATAGTTCAATCTTTTGAGACAGAACAAGGTAAGTTAAATTATTTATTTCAAAGACAAATCTAAAGATAACCACAAAAAAACCGGGGTGGGGCTGATTGTATCTTGTATATGCGGGAAATTTTATTCTTGTTTTTTCAGAAAGTAGCTCAATGATTGACAAGAATCAAGAAAACCATGTCGGGACTGTGGTACATATCGAAGCCGAAGTATCACAAACTGAAGACAATATTGTTTCAAAAAATTACACAGTTAACATTGTCGCATTTTCAGTACTTTTAGTTATATTCTCGAATGTTTCATTTTGTTTTCTATCAATAAAATTATAACCTGTTCGTTTCACTGATGATGATGTTATTGTAGAGCAATCCGAGGCATCCGCTTAGTTGTTTTAAATAATCAAACAGGTAACAATACCCCCACAATTTAAAAATATTATGGCAGTTGGTTGAATTATTGTTTCCTTCCAGAGAACTACAACAGTAATCTAACAGATGAAAGTCTTCCCAAAAGTGGAGGAATTAGAAAAAGGAAGAGATACTCACTACTTAAAAAAGAAAGAAATGAGATTCGGAGGAAGAAATGGATTGCATGTCACAAAGTCAAGGAAGGGTGCAAGTGCAAAAAGAGATGTTCAGAAGAGATTAACAATTCCTTACGTCATAAAAGTAATGAAAAATATTGGAACAAAGATTTCACCGCGCAGAAAGAAATCCTTAGTCATTACATAGAGGGCGGGAATATGAAAAAAGGCGTCAAATGAAAAATGAGGAAAGGTACAGAAAGAATGTGTCAAGAACCTATTTTTTCAAAGGCGAAGATGGAAGTAGAATATAAGTTTGTAAAGTATTCTTCCTAACCACTCCAGGATATAAATCAAACAATGATAGCATTCTTCGCATTTTAGAAAATCCACTTCAGGATAAACGTGGGAAATATAGAAAAATCAAGAAAAAAATAGCCCCCAAGTTAATCGAAATCACATTATGAAGTTCTCGCCATGCGTGTCCCACTACCGACGAGAGGACGCTCCTAAAAAATTATATCTGCCAAGTGATGTCTCTATAGCCCAAATGTACAATGATTTCAAAACATCACAAAACTTTTCCATTTTTTATGAGCTTTATCGAAAAGTTGTCAATGAAATGGACATTTCGTTCCCCAAACTTGGACATTGTAACATGTCCATCGACCTGTTTGGTTCTAATATAATAAATTCCGTGTAATTTCCGCTTGCCGTCTCATTAGCCACTCCCAACCATAGAATTAAAACTGAACGTTGAGACAATTGACATTTGTCAATTTCACCCTGTTACCTACAAGCTGAAAATCCTCCCTTTTCCGATATCGACGTTGAAGAGAAAACACGTACTCACGTTATCTCTTGTTCTGAAAGTTTTCTTAATTTGCTGTAGTAAGTTGAAAGTTATATTTTATAATCTCTAAGCTTCATTTGATATAATCGCTGAGATTATTTTTATTGCATTTCTTTCATTTCTGTTCTTTTACATATTCAGAGAAAAATTACAGTTGCACGTGTTCACGGAATCAATATTTTACACCCACATATTCATTTTAAAATAAATACAAATCATTGCTTAATTTTGTGTAAATACTTGAGAGCTTTTTATGTTGCAAAATATCTCTTTTCAATATAAATAACATTATAATCACATTTTAAAACCCATAGAATATTCATTCCTATGAAGGATACTGACACTACAGGTTTCAGATATCTTTTTAAGCACCTTATTTATTCAGATAACAACTTTCTGGCTCTCATAAGTTTTTCAGAACGTTAGTACACTACTAATTTAGTTAAATTGTTTTTCATTGTTTCAATATGGGAGACATATATGTTGGGAAGCTTTCAGTAAATTTAATTTTTGTAAATTCAAATAACTGCCTTCCTTTTAAACCTGAAAAGCCGAACCAACACAATGTGCCCCATTACGATCAAGTTCCTACATATCCCTGATTCTTGTGTACTCTTAGGTAAGCACAGCAGCTACTTCAGAGCTACGTGAGAGCTACAAAACAGCTTTCATCTATATAAGACACCTTTAACGTTGAAGACAGCTTCCATTTATCTTCCATCCATCTAAGACACCTTTACCTTTGAAGACAGCTTCCATCTATATAAGACACCTTTAACGTTGAAGACAGCTTCCATTTATCTTCCATCCATCTACGACACCTTTACCGTTGAAGACAGCTTCCATTGATCCGAGACATCTTGCACCATAGAAAACACCATTTCCATCCACCAGACTACCGTCAGTTAAGTACATCCTGTATTTTTCCGTCCGTTCCAAGGCAGAATTAAATTAATTTTTCTTAGATCTAATTTCTTTTATTTCTAATCCACCCGGCTGTGAGAGCCACAGGGTTTCGTGTTCGGGTTGACATTTTATTTTTAACGTTTTTCATATTAATTTTTTATCATATTTTAATTCGAAGTAAATTATTTTACATCGTGTTTCCACCTTTATCACCGTAGTTTGTTCTTGTGTTCTTTCGTAACGTTTTAAAAGGTGGTGGCGCCCTGAACTTTTACAGTCTGATCATCCTCTGTTATACAAAGTGTGTCATTAACTTGGAGTTGGACCACCCTTGAGAAGTCTCATGCCGGGATTTTGTTCAAGTGAACGATAAAGCTTTACAACATGAAGAATGCGAAAAATGCGAAGTATTTACATTACATGATCCGAAGCATGCAGAAACATATGCTACCGAAAATAAAAACTGTGATCATTGCGAAAATTGGTTACAACATATCAACAGAGCACAAATGTCAAGAAATATGTACAAATTAGACAAGGAGAATAAGGATGATGATACGCTAATTTACTAGTCTGACATGCAAAAAGTTGTTATGCTCCCGAGAATCGATATGTTCAAGCAATTTCCATTAGGAGCTATTACAACAAAAAATAAAGCTGTTGCTGTGATTTGGCATGAAGGAGTATCGGGCCGAGAAAAGGAGGACGTCATAAGTGCTTATAATTATTTCTTGTCCATTGATGCTAGAGATAAAAAGCACATTTGCATCTGGGCTGATAATTATAGTCAATAACCAACATATCATGGTTGAGACAATCACTGATAAATTTTTCGAGCCGGGTAACACATTCATGTCTGCCGACAGTTTACACCATTTGGTAGAAAATGGATTCAGAGAAAATCCCAAAGTATATGATTTCCAAGATTTCTCCACTGTAGTTCAAGACTGCTTTAAAAAAAATTCCGTTCTTGTTAAAGAAATGGAATTCAAAGATTTCAGATGTTGGCCCAATCTGACTACTAATTACCAGTGGAATATACTCAATAAAGATGGGCCACTCTTAAAAGAAATCGTACTAATACAAGCTAGAAGAGGATCCAAATTACTTTATTTTAGGACTAAATTTGATTGCGAATATGAAGAGTTGAATATTTTACCCAAAAAATGCACACTGTTGAAAGAGCCTAAGGCACACGAAGGAAATCGGGGAATAGCTGCTGAGAGAAAGCCAAAAATTTTAGATAATCTTGGAGACATCATTCCCAAGTACAAGTTAATTTTTTGGGAGAATCTCCACGATAATAATGTCCCTGACCTCATTACCAACATTGAAGATGATTAGAAAGGTACCTACCTAGTTTTAGTTTCAAGTGGATAATAAGATTAGTTTCTTATTTTCTATTTATAGATATTGCATAGACATATAATATGTTTTGTTCCTTTTTGAAGTTATTTGAATGAATGTTGAAATTTAGTTGCAGGCGTGTTTTATTAAGATCTCACATTTTATAAGAAAACATAATAGGAGTTCTAAGTTCGCTTAGATTGGATAAAGTTTGTCGGATTTTGAAACTTATACAAAATATCACCGATATCACACTTTGGCCGTTTTCCTAAAGAACACAGCACATTCTCAATGCTGGTAGCTAACTGTCTACATTCGGTGTTTTTGTCTAGTGAAATGATCGCGTTTTAGTCAACTACCACCCGTATGTTTGAAAAACTGAACATACGGTTTTCTCCCTAGGAACGAAAAGTTCTTTTACTAGACCATATCCACGTATGTGAATAATTTTTGCTATAAAATGAGAATTATACGCATCACAAATAGAATGGATATATCAACATAACAAGCTAAGTCATGGGTGATATGGTATAGAATTGGAAGCAAGTATTCCCTTCCATTCAACCAGGAGGACCATATATATTGCCCCAAATTTCAATCGCTGTTTTTACGAAATATGAATTCTTCCACATACTGTGTTCTTCCTTAGGACGGCAAAATTACTAAGTCAAATTTCTCTTCTTTTACCATTCAACGTAGAGTTCTCAATCTTAGCAATTCTGAATTTGACAACCAACAGCTTAACAAACTTAACATGGGGCGTGAATTTGAGTTTTCTACTTTGAATACTAAACATCATTTACAAACTTTGGCAATAGAGTCAGAGGTTATTTTGGGTAATTCTAATTTGACTAACAGAGAAGCAATAAGAGATGATATTTCATCGTTAATTCAAAGAACTTTCAGTGGGAACACATATTTATATCATAATTCTTCTATATTTCTTTACCCAAAACATAATAATTATAATATTACAGAATTGAAAAATCTCAAACGTAAGATTATTTAATTAATTGTGTCGTGATATTGGATGGAATTACTTATGTTGAAAAGATAAATTCTCTCATTAATTCGGCCTGTTCTTTTCCTTTTTCATGTTGAATCCTACAACAACATTTCATAACGAGGTCAAGAACAAACTTAAAACTCACACTGATACATTAGAAATGTTTAATACCGAATATTACCAATTAATACAAATAGCACCAATTACTTCCTCTATGATGACAAGATGACAGTTAAATCTAAGCAAGAAATAAATAATTCTAATATTGACAGGCCTGATCAACCTGACGTTGTAGAACTATTGAAACGACCTTGTGATGGGGTGTTGAATTGCAAATTATAGAAAATAAAAATTTCAAAAGTTAGTTAAAAAATATCCACATAATATATTGTTATGGTCTGAATTTAGAATAAAATTATTACTTACATTATTTCTTAAATATCTTCTTCAATTTAAGAATAATTGAACCAATTTTAAATTGGTGTTTGAATAAATCCCAGTGGACAATGAAAATAACATTGCACATTCATATTTCCTGTAGGTAATTATGGTTCGTCTTAATTTTTTCTTGATATGCATTCTTTATTTGACTGTTGTGGACTACTGATCTTGTATTACTTAATACTTTGGGACACTCTGTATAGCTAATAAATCTAAAAATGCTTCGGTCAGCGGTAAAACTCGTGTCCTTTCTAAACGGCTGGTATTAATCTCCGACTCGCCAAAATTGCTTTGCTACAAGAGCGGTCTTGCATTTTCACAACATGTATAATTATTTATTAAAGTGGCAATAAGGAAGGAGAATGTAGGAATTTTGGACGTACTTCGTTTGTTTCTCCATTGTACTCGAAAAATACATGTTTACCAACTGGAATAATTTAAAGCCTAGATTTTAATAGTTTTTATTAACGGACTGTTGGATATTTCGAATTATAAAACTTATGATATTGTTTGTATCATTGGTTTTGAGACCATCTTTTCTTTGGAAACGACGAGAAGGAAGGTGTGTATTGTATGGTTTGAAAAACGAGAAGGGTTCGGTGCATTGTGCGAGTTATTTTCTTGGTTTCATTCTCATTTACCCTAATTGGGAAATAGAATTTGCAAAAATTGTTTGGAAATCCGACTATTTTGAGGAAGCAATTATTTTGGAAGTCGATTTTCCGCCGTTAAGGGATATTATTTTGCACTGGAACCACGATTCACTAATATCGAATCAACTTTCTTTCAACACCTGCAAGAATTCGCCATTTTGTAAGCCTATTGGTGCAGGCTTTTGATTGATTAATTCCACGTTACTGGATATTGGAATTTTGAGTACCCTCATTGATAAATTGAGGTGAGTTATTTTTAATTTTCACTAATTACAACTTTGTGGAAGGCGAGATTGATTATTTTCTCCCCATGTTGTAGGGTTTTTATTTTTTGTTTCCTACTTCTACGTTTTATATTCCCGTCTGTTTTGGGATCTATTTTGGAGCCTCTTGATTATCGATATTGGATTTTGTACTTGATTTCACACCTGGTTCGACAGGCTATATACTAGCCGAAATTATTCCCGGCCGAGACGATCCCTGAAGATGTACCAGATATCTACTCCCGATTGTGACCTTGTAGACGTTTGGTTGGAACCCAAATCGTGCCATTCAGCTTAGTATAACAGAGAACTTAGTTTTGCTGAATCACCTCTCAATGAAGACTTATATTATCGTTTTATGATTCTCATTATCATTCGTGATTATTAAGTGATTTTCTATTAGTTATATCTACTAATATTAATTTGTATGTTAGTACAATTGAACATTTGCGGCTTCATTTGGGCTGGAATCCCATATCAAAGCATTTTGATAAGTGTGGTATTTACAATGTTTCAGATAATTATTCGGCTTGTGATGTTTATAGATACAGGGTACAAACATGTAAACCTCGTATGATCAATACCACGCTATAACTCCTACTAAATCGATTACTCTTTTATTTTATACCTACGATATTTTTGTATTGGTAATTGATATTTGACTTATTTTCTTCCGTGTTTACTTGTAACAGGAGCTTCGTATTGCCGATTTCCTTATTAGCAATAAACGATTGTCCTGTACTAGTTGGACTATTTATTTATTTATACGTTAGTTGTGTACATATATTTTTCCGCGCTTTAGCTACTTCTATAACGTTTTTTTACGATAGCCTTCAGCATTATAGTTTCTAAAATTCGGTGGCGCCTATTCACGGATTTGACTTAAGTATATCACCAATGAAACAATAATACAAAGAACCCTTAGAGTAATAATAAACATAGAGAGGGCTATCCATTCATAACCACGTTTATTTTTGCGGCCAGCAATTCTAAACGCCAGTAGTGAAATAATGAATGAATTACAAAAAGTAGGGATGGTATTGTAGATACATGGCATTGCTAATTTTTCTGACAAACTGGGCACCGACGAACCATGATAATCCAAAAACATTAAATTAATTAACTTAAAAGTTTATTTTCACACTAAAAAGTCTTGGAAAACACATCAAAACGAGAGAACTGAATGTTTACTCTCTAGTCGTAATGGCGCTCGAATAAACAAACTACGTTTGACATTATTTACTACAATACTACGGCGTATTTAAAACGATCGTCGATCACACTCTGACGATATTTGCATCTCTCTTTATATGGTAATTAAACAAGGACAAAACTACTAAATAGATTACTATTGACACATTAAACAGGTACTGAAATTTTGAGCAATGTTGCCACTTTTAGTTATAACCATAAAGGTATCTAAGGATAAAACAAATACTTGTTTAAAATTTATATAAGAATATGCCTTTGTTAAATAAAATTCAAGTATAATTAATTGATTGTAACAGCAGCGACTCAAATGTAGAAATTAGTATAGCTTTTCAGCAAATTTTCAATTAAACTTCTAATTTCTTTTTTCCCGCAACTAAAGAGGATTTGTAAATATGGTAGAGCAGTGGAACTGTCCCGAAAGTGAGCTTAGAATGTGACTCAATGTTTGGGGCAGGAAAAAGTCAAAACAAACATATCTATTTTATTTGTTAATCCGAGAAAGAACCCCATATTATTTCCTGAGGTATAGTTCTTAATTATTTTTCTCCAGATATAGTTTAATCATTGTAATTCTTTTATTTAGTACGGGCAATCATCGGCGATAACGCCTTATATAAGCAGCGATTATTTATCTATTTTTGTACTCCAGTATTTCTCAAAAGAAATTAGTTTCGGATAGTTTATTTCAGTATGCTATGAAAATTATATTTTAATAATAACTTGTTGTAGTCTTTGATAATTTTGTCACCTTATATTTTCTCTCAAGAACACTAGTAACAATCGAACTTATGGGTAACGGTTAATCACATAATGGTTGATATATCCGCGGGTAACCATAGCTCACCTTAATAATTCTTTAGTTAAGGTTAGGGCAACCCTAATGAGAGCTCAAGACTCTAATAATATAACAAACAATATATTTATTTAAATCATGATTCTTAATCAGCGTTAGGTGCATCATTAAAAGACTTGGTGAAAACGTGTACATAAAATAAAATATCAGAATTGCTGATACTGAAAAATAATTTTAACTGACAAGTTATAAACAAATTAATAACTTTTTAATGGAAGACTGTTGAAGACTATGTACACACTTGAATTTTAGAAGTAGAAGAAGGTTGATGAGTGTATTTTCTCAAAAGATGAAAGTGTGTAAATGAATTTTATTAAAAAATTAAGCTAAGCGCTTTCGGCAAATAAACATGCCATCATCGGAGCTTTCCTAAAATTACAGATGTTTTTGTAATAACAATAAAAAGTAGATAAACAATTAAAAAAGTTTTGAAAAACCTACGTCAATGGTAAAAAATACCTCTAAAAAAGGGAAACAATGAAAGGGGATCGGCATTACAAGCACAATAGTTAGATGTACCTTTTCACAAACATAATAAATAAAATGAAACTAAAAACCCCCTCTTTTATGGGGTGAAATTATTCACTCAGGTCATTTTTTATATTTTGAAAATGGAGCAACGATGTATGCAAAATGACAAGGTGTAGAAGACACCTACAAAATTGACAGTTTATTTCAAAAAGAGAAGGGGGGGAAGTGACTATTGTACCCACAGTAATGGAGTTAATTAGAGTTTGAAAACTATATTGAGTTTGAAATTTTTCAAATTTGTATGAATTTTAAATGAAACTAAATGTAAAGGTAGATAATAAGCTAATCCATTTGAGAATCCCGAAGATACTTAAACAATGGTTTAAAATTACAATTTAAATTTACTTGAGTATTAACGCAGTTAACTGGATTTTTCTGCAATTCCCTTAGAATCTCCAAATCTTCAAGAAGATTCATTTTTCTGTAATTGTTGACCGGGATGTTATGCAAAATTTCACTGTTTTTTGTTGGAGAAAAATTATGTTTACTGAAATTAATGTGGTGACCAAAAGCGGATTTTTCCGGTCTAGATAAATGTTCTTTCATACGTACCTCTAAAGATCTAGTTGTTCTTCCCACATACGCAACAGGACAGTCCCCACAAGCCAATCTATAAATTCCACTTTTTTCTAGTTTTTTAGTTTTATCCTTGGTCTTTGAGAATAAAGATTTTATGTTTGTTTTACATTTAAAGGAAATTTTTAAGTTTGGTATTTGACTAGTTAAGATTCTAGCAATATTGTTGGAAATATTACCTAAATAGGGTAGAGATGTATATATCTGTTCTGATTTATCTGTAATATCTATGTGCTGACTAAAAGCTAAATTTCTCCTGTTTTTATATTTAATTTTGTTGATGATTTTATCTACTATATGAGGTGAATAGCCATTTGTTTTAGCTAGTTGTTTGATTATTAAAACTTCTTTATTATAGTCAACTACTGTCATAAGTATGTTAAGTAATCTGTGAATGTAACAATTTAATGAAGACATTTTCTGCTGGTATGGATGGTTAGAAGTAAATGGAATCATATGATCTGTTTGAGTAGATTTTCTAAAGATGGAGAAATTTATTTTGTTGTTCAATTTTTTAAGCTTCAAATCTAAGAAATTTAATTCCTCATTTTCCTCAATTTCCAGGGTGAAAGAAATGGAAGGGTGTAAACAATTGATCTTTTGGAGAATGTCCCCCGCATCTGAAGGAGAACCATCAACAACGGCCAAGATGTCATCTACATATCTAGACCAATGTAAAATATTTTTGAATTGTGATGTATTGTTGAAAATTAAATTTTTTTCCAAATTATCTAAAAATAAATCAGCTAACAAAGGAGACAATGGGTTACCCATGGCCAAACCTTGTAGATGGCGATACAGTTTATTGTTGAAAACAAAAAAGTCTTGTGATAAGCAAAGTTTAAGCATTGAAAGCAACTGTAAAATTCTTATATCTGACAATTCCTTACACTTTAAAATCTGTTCAACAATTGTGATTGTTTCTTCTCTGGGAACATTAGTAAAGAGGTTGCTCACATCAAAAGATACCATTAAAAATTGTTGAGGCAAGTTGCATATAGAGACTTTGTTAACTAATTCTACTGAGTTTTTAACTGTATATTCTGGGGTGTAATCTAAAAATTTTTTGAGTAAATTGTTGACAAATTTAGATAAAAGACAAAGGGGAGTGTTAACAAAACTGACCACCGGTCTCATAGGTGTATCTATTTTATGAATCTTAGGCAACCCGTACAGCTTAGGTGTAGTTGGATTTGAAATTAAAAAGTTTTTGAAGTTAGCATTAAGTTCTAAGAACAGATTTTTATTTTGATTTAAGTTGTGTTTAATTTCTGAAAGAAATTTGTTAAATGGAGATTTTTGCAGTATTTCGAAATTGTTGTTAATGAGAAATTGTTCTGTTTTTGTTATATATTCAGTTTCATCCATTATAATGAGACAATTACCTTTATCAGCTTTAGTAACAATCAAGTTGTTATCTTTGATTTTTTGTGATATATTTTTGATTAAAGAAAATTGTTTAAGACATTTTTGTTTAATTTTATTGTGTTTAGTAGTGAAATTTAAGAGATCTCTTCTAATTGACAAAAAACAGCTGTTTTTTATAATGGTTTTAAGATTTAGGTCTAAATCCAAACTTTCTAAAATTGAGTCAATGTCCACTGCAAACTCCTCAACAACTCTGTTATTAAGAAACGTTTGAGTGGAATATTTTAAACCGTTATCCAAAAATGAAAGTTCCTCTGGAGAGAAGAAACAGTTAGATATGTTTTTGATCCTCTGATCAAAGTTAAAACAAAAAAAAATCCACTTACCTGGTGTGTAAAATTATTGTTAGTCTTTATAGCATGACTTTTTTTTTGTTGTTAATTAAGCTGTTTAGTTTCTTACTGACTTTTTGATGTTTGTTCTGTTTGATATGAATTAGGTAATCATTATGTCTGTTAATAGTATCCCGGAGGTAATCAAATGGAACAGCTTGTACAATTTGATCATAAATAATTTTAAGTTCTACATTAATAAAATCCAACTTGGCGTAGTGTTTACAAAGTTCAGCTTGTAGAAGTTTCTTTTCTATATTCGATTTTAAATTAGCTGGAATATTTCTGGAGATTTTGCACTGAGCGAAGATAGGAACTACTTTGTTGTTTAAACATTTGTGAATGAACCATATGTCGATCTTAATCAATTCTCTCTTCTTAGACAGTCTAAGGTATTTATTTAAGTCCACTACCATACTGTAGGAAGTTTTTAATGGAAGACTGTTGAAGACTATGTACACACTCGAATTTTAGAAGTAGAAGAAGGTTGATGGGTGTATTTTCTCAAAAGATGAAAGTGTGTAAATAAATTTTATTAAAAAATTAAGCTAAGCGCTTTCGGCAAATAAACATGCCATCATCGGAGCTTTCCTAAAATTACAGATGTTTTTGTAATAACAATAAAAAGTAGATAAACAATTAAAAAAGTTTTGAAAAACTTACGTCAATGGTAAAAAATACCTCTAAAAAAGGGAAACAATGAAAGGGGATCGGCATTACAAGCACAATAGTTAGATGTACCTTTTCACAAACATAATAAATAAAATGAAACTAAAAACCCCCTCTTTTATGGGGTGAAATTATTCACTCAGGTCATTTTTAAAATATGAAAAATGACCTGAGTGAATAATTTCACCCCATAAAAGAGGGGGTTTTTAGTTTCATTTTATTTATTATGTTTGTGAAAAGGTACATCTAACTATTGTGCTTGTGATGCCGATCCCCTTTCATTGTTTCCCTTTTTTAGAGGTATTTTTTACCATTGACGTAAGTTTTTCAAAACTTTTTTAATTGTTTATCTACTTTTTATTGTTATTACAAAAACATCTGTAATTTTAGGAAAGCTCCGATGATGGCATGTTTATTTGCCGAAAGCCCTTGCTTAATCTTTTAATAAAATTTATTTACACACTTTCATCTTTTGAGAAAATACACCCATCAACCTTCTTCTACTTCTTAAATTAATAACTGACAATAACATTTGCAAGAAAGAAGGTATCAAGATATGTAGATTGAAAGATGAACAATGTATTAAAGCTTAAGATTTGCAACAAACAATCTTAAATGACTTCCATTGGTTACCAACAGGCGGCCATTCGGGTATAAACTGCATGTAGAACAATATAAAAAAATTACTTTTGGGCAGGCTCGAAAAATGTCTCAATCGTTGTGAAGACTGTCAAAAATGTAAACGTATTACGCAGTCTAAACAACGAATAATTATTACAACAACGGCGCATGCTGCATTTGAAACAATTATTTTAGATCTCGTAGGTCCTTTAGAAACATATTGTGATAATAATAAATATATATTAACGTTACAGCGTGAGCTAAGTAAATATGTAGAAGGGTATAGTATTCAAAACAAAGAAGCCAATACTGTGTCTAAATCATTTGTAAAAAATTAATGTCACGCTATGGGATACCAAAAAGAATTGATACAGATCAGGGCACCGAATTCATGGCAAATATTTTTAGTGAAATTTGTAATTTACTAAAAATCGACTAGCTAAACTCAACAGTTTATCACCATGAAACAATCTAAGAATTCAAATTTCCAATCATAAATAATCTTGGAGTTCTTGAATACCTTTTTGGTGTTTTTCATATAATATGTCGGTTCATTCTTCGACAGGGTATACACCTTACGAACCAGTTTTCGGAAAAATATGTATTTTGCCATCTAATTTGACGGGAAAAAATTGAGTCTTTATATAATTTTGATGACTATTCGTTAGAATTAAAATATAGGTTACAAGTAGCATTAGATGATTCAAGGAGAAATAAAAGAAAAATCAAATATGATGAATCAGCCACGACTTTCAAATGATTAACTTGAATAACAGTTTTTAGAAACGTTTATTTTACAAAAATGATACTCTTACAAATACGATAGAACAATGTGAAATATAGTAACTGACTAACTTTCAATTTACAAACAAGTAATTTTATATAGAATATTTCTGCTGATTACGTGGTCTTCGTCTTACACCGTGGAACAGCTACTCATCGGTTTCCATGGGAATCGTTGATATAATTCCTCCCCTCGTAAAGTGAAGTAAATTCAGCTTACGCAGCTAGCGAGGAAGTTGAACGGTTGAGTGATTTAACTGGGATGGTTTCTTTGCAGCTTTGCAGTACTTCGATGCCCATTTTTTATACAAACAAAATACAAAATTAAAAATCAATCATAATTAAATTAATAAGGTCCATAAGCTTGGGGTTTTTGAGACTTGTTCAAATGTTAATTGAGGTAGATTTTCTACAAATTTACTTTTTAGCGGTTGAATATCATCTAGTTCTGTTCCCTCCAAATGAAAGTCCAGGTTTGATGTGGTTGGGCGAAAGGTACTGTTGTCTAGATCTAATAGTAGTATTGGCTGGCTAAAGCTACTATAGAGTTGTTGGTTATTTATTACTGTATGATGTGCTACTACTTGGAATTTCTAAGAGGTAAGTACCAACTGTGAGATACTTGGATTCTTTCTGATTTGGACATTTTAAATTGGCTGTATCCTGGAATGGAATGAGGTACAACCAGTGGAAATTGTTAAGTTGTTTCAGAAATGGCTTCGGCAATTGAAATTTGGTTTTATCGCAGGTGGAAGTGCGTTTCATTTCAAGTAAGTTTATTTCACAGAGCCTTTCTTCTTCAATTTCCTGCAGGTCTATTCCCGGGCAGACATACTGCTTAAGGATAATCTATTTGGATGGTTTGCTTGAATAAGCGAAGTTGACACCATTCGTAATTAAACATTTATTCTGAGGTATTATCACCTTAAACTGACTCCCTTCCAGTATTGGAGCTGAAAATAAATGATAGTGATCAAAAAATTTGGGATACGTTATAGGAATATTTGAAATATATGTAATTTTATTAATACATGAGTAGCAATCAGTTTTATTTGATTTTTCATAGAGTAAAATTTTATCGAATCCAATTTCTAAGGGCAATTCGTCTTTTGTAAATATTTTCTCCAAATTCTTTAATTGTTTAAATAAATCAGAAGTTTTAATTATGCTTGGATGCATCACTTGAAGTTTAGCAAATGTAATAGAATTTGCGATATCGTTCAAAACCAAATTAATCAATTCATACAGATCTATGATTAAGCTAATAGTCATCTCAATATGTGCATATTATTTGTAATCTGCTTGTCTGTTGATTAAATTATGGATAAATTTAATTTTTGTTTCAAAAATTTGTTCGGTATTGGTTATTTGTTCAATGGTTTTATTAAATTTATCAATGAGTGAAACTGATAATGAATTTTGATTTCTCATACTACTAGCTAAATTATTTTGTAATTCTTTGATGAAAGTTTCAAATCTATATCCATCGTTAGAATATAAATTTCCAGTGATCTATTTACAAATTGATCCTATGCCGTTTATAATGCCTCTTTTTGTTCTTGAAGGATGGGGTAATATTTCTGATAGCTTATCGTTAATCTTGTTTTCTGTGAAGTCAAGCAATTTACAATAATTTGAAAGATCATTAGCGTATTGGATGTTTTGATCAGCAAAGGCCCTAATTTTTGCGGCTTGAACTTGTAATTTATTTATTTTTGAAATAATTGGGTTCAAATCATAATAATGTATAGGTCCATAACTGTACATTTCAATTTTCACGGTTCCTAATTTAAATGGTAGCAACCCGGGATTGTTAACTAGATTTCTAATTGTTATTTTATCCTGGAGTTCCATAGTTTCAGAAAATCTGAAATAAAGCAAAATTCCACATTCTAAATTATTGTCTTAATATTACGTGTGAAAGTTGTGTGTAGAAGTATCGTACCTAAATTTCTATTTTTCAGGGTTTTTCCGGGGAGGTTTCAAGTTATCCATATGTACCTTATCTCTATTTTCATTTGAAGCTGTTTTATGTGCAAGGTTGACGGTTTTCAATTTGATTGGTAAAGTGTATTTATTAGTGTATTTTTGTCGTATATGTCTTTTCACATATACTTTTTGATTAGGTTTAAATATTTCCGGTTTGTCTTGATTTGTATTTAGTTTAGAAATGATTTTTTCTTGTCGATTATTTGAGTGGGAATTAATTTTTGAGTACAATATTTTGTTTTTTCTTTGTGATTGTTGCTGTAATCATTTAAGAGTATTTTATTTATGTCAATGTCTTAAACATCATTATTATTAATGTGTCCGTTGACTGTATCTATCGGTTTTACTTTTGTACTGGAATGAATCAAATGATTGTGAGCAAGCATAGCATATAACATTTTAATTCTAACTGAGGTTTTTGAGAAACCTTTAGTATTTAGGAGTCGTATATGTTCTATTAGAGTTGAATGTAGTCTTTCTATTCGTCCGCTGGATTGAGGATGATTGGGAGAGGTAAAATGAACTTGAATTTTATGAAGACTCAGTAGTTCTGTTAATACGAAATTATTTAATTCTCTGCCATTGTCAACTATGATTTGTTTTGGTATGCCGTGATGAGAGAATAATTTGATAAGATTTTCTATCACTTCTGTACCAGAGGCAGAATTTATGTGATATGCTTGAGCGTATTTAGGAAAGCTATCAATAATAGTTGAAAAATTGGTTTGTCCCATCGTGGAAAAATCTAAATGAATAATTTCGAAAGGATTCGAGGCGGATGAGGTGATATTTAATTGCATATGTACTGGATTTCATTCATATTTACTTTGATGGCAAATGTAACATTCGTTTATAAATGTTTGTACGGATTCTTCTAGGTTCGGCCAATGATATTTTTGTTTAAATCTTAAATAAGTTTCATCTATTCCTCGGTGATTAGTTTTTCCTTCGTGATAGTTTTGATCTCTTCTTGATCTGTTACAACTATTAATTTTGTGGTACAACGTTTCAATTGAATTGAATTTGATCTGAAATATTTTTGTAATATTGTCGAAAATGGTTCGTACAATTCGATGCTTTCGAAGTAAACGTGACATTGAAAACTTGGTGAAATCAATTCCTTAATAAAATTGATAACGTCTTGTTCCAGTTTATTTTTTGATATTTGCACAGTTATTTGCTTCTTTTTCTCAAATAATATTCTAACTTTAGGTTTGGCTGGAGAATGTAAAACGGAACTAATTATAATTTGTTTTATCCGACGTTAACTGCGCATTTTGCGATAGAGATACCTTCAACTGGATTTTCTTCAGCACTAGAATGAATCGTAAGAGAGTCGTTGTCTTTTTGTTTTAAAAAGTATTTCTTAACAATAATTTAACATTGAATGTGTACAATTGTGTTCAAGATAAAAAGGGCCGGTGTTCTGGCAATCCTGACACGTTCGTTTGGCTGTGTCGGGGTATATGGCACCTTGCGCTCTTGCATAATCCATTTATTTTGATTTTATAACTACCTTTGTCCCGCATTCACAAATATGATTCCATGGCTATTTCGACTGTAAATCCCTGGAAAGCAGCTGAAAAACAGGGTTTCAAAACGAACTGAGTGATTAGGTTATGAGAGAAAGCAACATGACAGATGTTTCTTATGTTCTATTATAATATATTATGTATGTTGAAATTTAGTGGTGATCAGAGGTTTTGATACCTTTGATTCGATGTCTTTGGTTGTTGAAATTGAACAACTGGTTTTGTGAACAAGTTACCATGCAGAAGCCTACACCCACTATCATGGGTGTCTTATGCGCGACTAGCGGCTTTGAGTGTTTCACGAAGATTTTTGCGTAAACAATGATTGTAAACATTTTTAGATATTTTTGTTATGAAGTCCTTAATAGTGGGTAATTCGGCTTGTTCATGTAACCATGTAATTTTTGGAAGTTTAGGGTAAACTGTTTTGTATGGTATTGCCATGCGTAGGCACTTGTTTTGCACCACCTGCAGTGTATGAAAATTGTGTTTGGTGGCAGTGTAGTAGGCCGGTGCGGCGTATGTCAATATTGGTCTAATAATCTGTTTCTATATTGTCAGTTTGTTGTGTGGTGAGAGATAGCTTTTCTTACATATCAACGGGTAGAGTTTGCTCATTGCCATCTTCGCTTTTTGTACTTGTTTCATAATATGTGCGTTGGCGTTGGTGTTGCCCTGCATTGTATATCCCAGGTACTTTAATGTGCTACTGGGCACAATTATTTGCACACAGCTGGGATTGCAATGAGCTCTTGATCCTCCCCTTCCTCCTGAGTAACAAGTACTCTGTTTTGGAGGGGTTGATCGTAAGTTTGTTGTCTCTCATGTATGTCAGTATTTGTGTGTTTATGTGTGTTTGGATGTTTTGTAGTGCAATGTCTGGAGTCGATGCAGATGATACTAAACACGTGTCATCTGAATACATGGCAGTTAGGATTTGCGGTGAGGAGGGTAGATCGTGGGTCACATATGATTTAATAATTTTAATTAGATATTCCGAAAAGTTAAGTTTAATAAGTTTATATAATAGTCATTCGTGCCATACGGTATCAAAGGCTTTTTGGATGTCGATAGTAGTCATTACTGATTTATTTTTCATGTAAAACTCTTCTCTAATGTGATTAAATACTCTTATAATTTGAGCGACTGTGCTGTGTCCGCCTCTGAAACCGTATTGCTCTTGGGGTATAATATTATGTTTTTCAACATATTTTTGTATTCTAATGAGAATCACCTTTGCTATATTGTCTAGTAAGGAGATAGGTCTGTAACTATCCACATAACAGGGTTGTTTGTTGGCTTTGTTAATCGGGATAACATTGGCAATCTTTAGCATATCGGGATAAATACCATTTTTAATTATATAGTTTACAATATGTGTAATTTGCACTATTGCTTTTTTCAGGAAGACTTTTTAGTAGTAAATTCGATATCTCATCCACCCCCGGCGCGGTTTTGTTTTTAAGTGTACCAATGGTGCTTATAATTTCTGATGTGGTGGCTAAATTTGTGTTATGTGTTGTTTGGGCATTGTTTAAGTATTCTGTGACTGTTTGAATTATCTTTAAATGATGTTGTGTGTTTAGTACGAGTATATTATTTGTAAAGTTGTCCTGAAAGTACTCTCCGAAGGCTTGTGCAATGTTGTATTTTTGAGTAATTGTGTTTCCATTTGCAATTATTTTAATTATTTCTTGACGCTTATTTTTAAGTTGTTTGGTAATTTTCCATGAAGAATTATCTTTGGTGGAAAGTTTTTCTAAGTACACATTCCAGTTATAGTTTCTGTATTCATTTATTAATGTGTTTATTATTTGTTGATAATGTTTTAATAACTTTCTTTCATCTTCCTTTCTATTTACGTGCTATCTTTTACGAATTTTATTTTTGTCTTTGATTATATTTAAGATATAGTCAGGAAGTGAGTTTTGAATTTTTGGTTTATGTTTTAGGGATGTTGAAGTGTTTCTAGCAGTGATTATGATATTTTGGAGATTTTGAATTATGTTAGTTAATTGATTAATATTTTCTATTTTATCTATGATGTTAAGTTTTTCAATAATATGATTTTTAAACAATTTCCAGTTACATGCGTAATCATGTTTTCTAGTTGGGGGAGGGTATATGGTGTGGGTTATTTCTAATTCTAGGAGAATGGGATCTTGGTCAGAGTTGAAGTCAGGAATGGTTTTCATTTTATTTATTGTATTTATGTTTCTCCCTATTGCAATGTCGAGGGTGCTAAGTGAGAAACCGGAGTAAGGGAAGAAGGTGGGATCATCAGTACTGAATATATTGCAGTCAGTATTGTCACAAAACCTTAAGAGAGTACTTCCATTCGTATTTGCATGTGTGGCAAAGGTGTCCCATAGCGGGTGCTTACAATTTAAGTCACCTACTATGAGAACCCAATTATGTGTATTTGTGATATTAAAAAAGTCTGATTCATACAATTTTTTATTTGGCGAGTTGTATGCCCCCACTACTTTTAGTTTGTTATCTATTAGTAATGAAATATGCTCAATCGATGAATTATTTGGTTGCAGGATTTGGAATTTCATGTCTTTTTTAATTAATACTGCGATACTGCCTCCGCCGACATTAGCGGGGCGGTCTTATCTATATAGACTATATTCAGGATTTCTAAAGTTCACGGTTTTGTTTGGTTTGATGAGTGTCTCGAATAGATAGAAGATATCTGGTTTATGGATGGTGAGAAAATGTCTGAGAATTTGGAGTTTATTTATAACTCCATTGGTATTATAGAAAATTATTTTGAGATGATTTCGTTTTTGAATTCCTGTTTCACCACCTACCTGAATAGATGTCATATTTGTCAATCCCGGCTATAAAGTTGTTATATATTGTGAATTTGACTAACTTTGATGAGGCAGTTTTCATCTCTTGAAGTAAATCGGATACGGCTCTTGTAAGTTCATCAAGATTTACAATGCTTTGGAGTTCTTGAAACATTTGGTTTAACTGAGTAAATTTATTTATGTCAGTCGTTGGGACAGCATTTGTTTCTGGGATATTGGCATTTTTAGAAATATTTTGTTGTGGGGCAGGATTTGAGTGCTTTGTTGGTAAATTGGGAAATTCTTGTTGTCTTCTAGTTTACGAGATACCCTGCAAAACACACCAATTTGGGACGCCCTGTACATATTATGACGATTACCGCTCTTCCAAGTGTTTGAATCTCAGAACGATGGCTCTTAGGCGAAGAGTATTCAGACATTTTTATAGATAATTATCTGATTTACAATTTGTGTCGGTACTAACTTTCTGATAAAACTCACCGTTTTGCTGAAAATCGAGAAAAATCAGTTTTCGTGACCTTTGACACCGAGTAAATTTTTTCCAGGTATCGGATCGAGGAGGACTTTTTAGACTCAATTTATGATGGTATTATGAACAATCTTACCAACTTTGAGCTGGCTGCGAATTTGTGTAACTTGGTCTAATTTGACCGGACTATCAGCTCATAGAAGTTTTTGATGTCACCAAGTTAAGATTGTTATTCGGGTTTGAAGTCACACAGTGTACTGTGTATTGAACACTATGTATCTCATAAATCATTCATCTCATCATGTCTACTAATACAAAAACATGTTTGGCTCAGAAATTATTGTTTCTAATCGCAAACTGTGAGTCTAGATGATGAAGCGATAGAGATTAAAAGTCATTAGCAGTATCCTAATCGGTTTGTTTACTGGGCATGAAAAATTAATGCCAATGTATTTTTAGTATTAGTACTTTTGTACAGATACAAGATAACAACTTATAAATGGGCCATTAGTGGCAAAATGTTCAGGTAATATATACTGATACAAACATAAAATTAGGCCATTTAAATTAAATGCTTTAATAGTATATGAGCTGCAAAGCTAAATTTATAGGAAATAAAGATACAATGAGTGGTTATAAATTTTACAACCTTTTTACGGTTAAGAATATATAAGCTTGGTTACGATTATTGTGTATCGTTCTAATGCTTCCGAATGCGAATATTTCGTTATCAATAATTGGAGTTTAGTTTATGAGAAATATAAATTCCAAATTTCACTAATTTGCTGCAGACATTATTTTAATAAATTTACAATTGTCCTTAACTGAATAATCAGTAATTCTGAGAATTATTTTTCTGGCATAGATTTACAGTATCATGATAAGACTTCTATACTATGAAGATCTTCTAATCTAATTTCGAATCAATTGACCAGTTTCTTTTGCCTGATTGCAGTCAGGCAGTATTTCCACTGCACACTCTGTGCACGTGCCCAGGGCCCCGCGATCGATAAACGATAGCCGATATTAATCACCCAAATCCTCAATGTTATGTTTATCAAGGCTATAAAGGCTCCATCATCCTAATGTACCCAGGGCCTTCAAAAGGTTAAAGACGGATCTGATTGCAGTGATTCGTATATAATTACTGTCTTCGGCTCCTCTGTTGTATTGTTTTTAGTCTTTCTTGCATTTAAGGAACATCGACAATTTTCCGGTAATCTGAGGTTCAGCTGGTTTTGCTGGCAAAGCTCCATAGGTTGTCACTGACAATCTTTCCAAAAATATACATTTCTTCTCGATATTTGACAGACTGAATTCCACGAGTTAGTATGCTGATTGCTTGAGGAGTTTCACCAATGTCCTAACTCCAACCGAGACTTCTTAGTTTATTTTAGATTATTTGGCCAATTTATTTTCAATCACCTGTCTGTTGTTTGCAATAATTATTATGAAATTACTGCCTTTGGCTACCCTGCTATACTATTTCTAGTCTTTCTTGCGTTGTAATCTGGTTTACGGAACATCGACAAATATTCGGAAATCTTAGATTGACCTGGAATTGCTGGCCCAGCCTTATAAGTTGCTGCAGAAAAAAATTAAAATATGTTTATGATATTTGGCAAACTGAAATCTGTGAGTGGTTTTGCTGGCTGCTTGAGGAGCTTCATTAATATCCCAGTGAGGCTTCTCCAGTGAGAAGCTCTTTTAACTTCATTTGACCAATTTATTTTTAGACTTCTGTCTGTTGTTTGCAATGATTGATATAAAAGTGCAGCCAGCTTTCGCTCCTCTGTTGTAGTATTTCTAGTTATTTTAGCATTATTATCCGGCTCACGGTACATCGACAATTGACCGGAAATCAATGAGCTGGAGTTGCTAGCATAGCCCCACAATCTTATATGATATGTCTAAATTGGAATGATCAAAATTTTCCGTCTCCAAGTTTATTTGCTTACGTTTTTTGTTCAAACTTTATAAAGTGATTTATTTCCATTCTTCAAATACAAAAATATATTCTTGTAGTTTTGTTAATGCAACTAGAAGATTAACATGAGTCAATTCGATAGTTATCATTTGCAAATTTACCTTCCACTGTCCTTATTGCAACTGGGTGGTCAGAAGTGTAAATTAAATACATCAATGGCTTCAGTACGCTACCTTGTAGTATTCCGGAGTTGATAGGATCAAACTGTGATATTTTGATCATTTGTATTCTGAAGTGCCTGAACAAGATTCTAATAAGTTGTAAAAGTGACCATTTGATCTAGATTAGTGTAATAAAGAGCTCTTAACTCCGTTGGGTGTATCCAGTGACCGCTATCCCCACTCTAATAGATCGTTTTGTTTATTCCATGGTATAGGAAACGGTATTACTCCTTTGGTTTCTTTTTTTTTTGATTGTAGTGACCTGAGGAGACCTACTGTACACTCTTGTCCTAGAAATCTTTGCAGCGTGCTGTCACCAGTGCCTTACGGCACAAACTTAGAGTCAGAAATCTCCCTGCGGGTAACCTCGAGGGAGGTGTTTTCCTGGCACGAGCGGTCAAGGTCTCCGTGGGGCCTCTTGGGCTGATACAATGTGCCATGCCTGAGTTCTAAGGTAGGTCGCGTCAGCCCGTTCAAACTTGCTGGTACGAGGGTAAGGGTTGTTGATAAAAGAAACAGACTGGGTGCATAAATATGTACAAGTATATTACAAACAGTCGTTATTTACATAGCCCTGATTTGGATAAAATGACAGTTACTCGGGAGAGAATTCCCCGGTACGTTACACTGAAATTTCAGTTAAAGAAAAACGTCTTTCCTAATCTGGAAGTAGTTACCCGTTACCGTGACACCCGTAAAGGATGCCTTATATAGGACTATCCCTGTATATGAAATGAAACAAACGAAATAAATCTGACTTGGGCACAACGTCTTCCAAATCTTTGGAAGGGGTCTTTCCTGATTATGAACGATAAAATACGATATCACGTATAGTTGAATATTTGGTACAATATAAGAAAAATGATTATCGAACTACTCTTGGAATCGAATGGTATAAATGTGATATCCTGTACAATATATTAATAATAATTATCAACAAACTTTTGAAATTGAATGGTATAAATGTGATATCCCGTACAGTTGAATATCCTGTACAATATATTGATAATAATTATCAACAAACATTTGAAATTGAATGTTATAAATGTGATATCCCGTACAATTGAATATCCTAAACAATATATTATAATAATTATCAACAAACTTTTGAAATCGAATGGTGTAAATGTGATATCCCGTACAGTTGAATATCCTGTACAGTATATTAGAATAATATATCAAACAAACTCTCGGAATCTAATAGAATGATTATGATATATCGTGCATTTGGATATCCTGTACAATACAGAAAGGAAAATCTAAGAAAAATGATCATCGAACATACGATATCTCTTGTATATGGATATAATTTTAGACTAGATCGGTAGGTGAGGGGCTCAGATGTAAATAGTGCACTCAATATGACCGAAAATATATGTATCCCTTTTCTTTTGGACACCCAGTTAAATCAAATAGAAAAATATCAATACAGTATATAAAAAAATATTTATACGTTAAAAAATTACGCTTTTGAAATATCACAAGTCACAACTACACAATATTACTGTCGACGACAAAGTGGCAGGCCGTACTGTGCATGGTCACTTAATGAGGGTTACTACCTCACTGATTTTGTTTTCAAAATTCCTGCTATTTATTTTAAAATTGTTTCATTTGTGCCCTTGTCTCATGTTTTTTTTATTTTCGTAACTGAAGGTTAATTTTAAATTTCATTATACTAGTTTGCAACGTTTGATAATATTTTTTTGATAAACGAAGCATGGTAAACACCAGATGTAATGTTTATCGACCTTGCTGATTAGGAAAAATTGTTTGTATCAAATTCTTTCCTGGCGGAGGTCAACAATTGTTGTTTATTATTAATTTGTTTCGGCTTATTTTATGATCAAGAAAATTTTATCTATATGGGGTGTCCTTAAAATTTCCTATGTCATATCTCGTGTTTATTACATTAGTCTAACTTCTCACTAGGGAAATTCATGAGATTTTACTAGAGCTGTACACAGGGTGATTCATTATGTATCTCCTTCGATTAAGTGGCAGCTCCTCGAGATGAACGAAAAGAGTTGTTTTGTGAAAATTGTAAATGTAAGTTACCATTTAATTTTGCTGGTAATTCATATGAACCCAACAAACTGTCTCCAAAGTTACCATACATTTATCTTAAATTCGTGGTGAAAATGTGATACTCGGAATTAATGATCTGATAATCATAGGTAAAACAATTCGTTCATAAACGGCAACAAATTTAGTAGCCAGCATAATATATGGGCAAGACGTGGGGAGGCACAAAGTGGGACACTGATTGGGGATTACGGTGCATTTACTATAAAATCCATGATTAGTTTGTTAGATAATTGCGTGGAATTGTTCATTGATGTGTTGCCGTGCTTCAGTTGTTTTAAAGTTATAGAAGAAAATACATATTTTTTCAAACCCTAAATTCCAATACTAACCTTAAATATCTGCTTAATTTCACCAAAGAGACTACCAATACCTTTACTTTACTAAATTTATGCGGGAATGGACATGACAAGTCATTATAAACAATGTTTCAAGCTTTTCCGTATATAACAATATGTGTAATAGCGTAAGATTGACAATCAATTTGGAGGGGTGAACTTTGCACGTGAATAAACAGTTGGGTGCTGGTCACAAGGTTATTTCTGTATGTTATATATATGAGGTTCATCGTTAGTCTCCTTCCCGAGCATCTTTCAGGCAGAAATAGTTGCGATCGAAAGATGCGTGGAAATGAACCTAGAAAAAAACTATCAGAGATGTGACATATCGACCCATTCTGATAGTCAAGCAGCTATCAAAGCATTGAGCTCCCATGTCATTGACTCAAAGTTGGCATGGGAGTGCCGAAGAAAACTTAATGAATTAGGCAAGAATAGCAGAACCTCTTTAGTCTGGGTTCCAGGCCACTCGGGAATCACACGGAATGAAGAGGGCAATACACTTGCCAGGAAGGGAGCACAAATGCCCTTTATCGGCCCGGAGCCTTTCTGTGGTGTAGCAAAATTCTCCTACAAGAAAGAGTTTCGTAAAAAAGTGGAAACCGAAAGAGAAGCACTCTGGCGGTGCCTTTCCGGGTTGGAACATTCCAAAAAGTTCCTACGGAACTTTGACACTGTTCTATCCAAAAAATATTTGAAACTCAGTAAAAATAAGCTACATCTCCTCACGGGCTTTCTTACAGGAGACTGCCGCCTTAGGAAGCACCTAATGAGAATAGGTCTAGCAGAAACTGACGAGTGTAGATTCTGTGCGGAGAAGGATGAAACTACGGATCACCTAGTTCTGGAATGCCTCGCCATTGCAAGCCAACGCAAGGAATGCTTAGGACAAGAAACTTCTAGAAGTGAGGATATAACCTCGTTGAAGCCGTTCCAAATACTAGAGTTTATCAGAACCCTCGTACTGAAAGGCGAGCTGTAGTAGTAGCGAGAACAGCTCTGATAGGGGGGGGGCACAATAAACCTAGTTTTAGTGCATTGTAACCCCGTTCAAATCTAAATCTAAATCTACGGGGTTATTAGATCATTGCTCGGAGTAGATGGGGATTTGCAATATCCCAATTGTGACTGTTTTCCCAGTTACAAACTCCTCTGCGTGTAAATGTGGACTCGTCAGTGAAAAGAATTTTCTTAATAAAATTACGATCTAATTTTTTTTTATTTATCATCCACTGAGCAACATTTAGTCTCAAGGGATAATCTCTAGGCAATAAATGTTGTACTGGTGTAAAATGGTGAGGCCGTAACTTTTCCTTTTTAAAAATTCGCAAAACTGAAGATTGCCTTACCCCAGTCATTGCTGTGAAACGGAGAGTGATTAGTTCCGTATTATTAGCAACTCGCACTAATATATCAGCCTCCTGATCTACAGTTATTATTTTCGGTCATCACTGTTACGCATAAACTGTCCATTCTCTTCTAATCGACGAAAAGTATTGCTGAAAGTTTGCCGATTCGGTTGTACTAGGTTTGTTGATATCTGCGAGCAGCAGCAGTACAGGAACAATTTTCGTTTTCATAAATACAAAGCTTGTCTTGCATTTCAAGATTAGTAGATTTATTGCGTCGAGGCATTTTCACTTAAAATTTTACAACAATCACAATTTCAAGGGCCATTAGCAACAACTAACATCAATGACAAATGCGATGTCAAGATTGTAGAAGTTTAATAGCAACAAAAATAAATGCATCAAATCTACCACCTCATGAAAAATGTATTAGACTAGAGAGTTATGATGAGTTAGCATTGAAAACATTCATTAGTGGGCTCAGCGGCCAGTTACAAAATAATATTCGCTTAAGAAATCCAGACAGCTTAGAAAAGGCAATGCCTTTAGTAGTCGAAGCAGAAAATTTCTTGTACAGTAGACGTAAAACTAATTTAAATTCACATAATTTTAGACCAGTTCAGAGAATGGCACCATCAAATCCCCGGATAAATCATTTGTCAACTTCAAGACCATCTCAACCTTTTAACAGACAATATTTTCCGAATTTTAACAGAAACTTTAACAACTATAGTTCAAACCAAATAACAATAATAATTTCCGCCATCCTAATAACAACAATCATACAAATAATTCTAATTATAATCAGAGATCTTTTTATATTCCTCAAAATGAATAATCTCAAAACTGTTCTAATCCATCCCAAGTAGTTCTTCGTTTGGTGGAACCAATGAAAAATACTTCTCGAAACATAACAGCCGTTAACTGGTACTCCTCAGTTGAACTAATGAGAGAATTAGAGAAATTAAAGTTGACATTTGTTGGGACAGTGAAAAAAAACAAAACATTTATTCCTTTGGAATGTATGCCATCTCCCAAGAGAAAAGAAGAGTCATCCATTTTTGGGTTTACTGCTCAGGAGACAATAGTATCCTACGTACCCAAAAAAAATAAATCTGTTATTACTTTTCCGCCCAACCTTTCTATATGCGAGAAAAGTATTGGTTTACCCCAAAAAAAGTTGGAATTTTGAAATTTTTTTTTGAGTTATTTTTACGTTTTCCATCAACAACAACACGAAAAAACGGTTTTTAGAAAAAATATTGATTTTCAGCTCTCCAGAGCCAGTACAACGGATGCTATGGTACTTGAAGTACGATATTTTGTAATTTTTTGAGAAATATCAGTTTGTTAGCACGATACAGCCTCCGGTGTTCAACAAGTCACAAATTTTATGATTGAATATTATTCAGGGCATCTCACTGATGAACCCTATCGATTTTCATCTGACCAGAGCCAATACAACAGGTGTTACAGTACTTTAAGTACGATATTTTTGTCTTTTCTGGAGATGTTTCAGTTTGTTAGCACGATACAGCCTCCAGAGTACATACAAGTGACCAATTTTATGATTGGATATTATTAAGGGCGTCTTAAAGGTGAACTCTATCGATATTCAGCTCACTAAAGCCAGTACAACGGGTACTCTATGGTACTTGAAGTACCAAATTTTTGTCATTTTTGGAGAATTTTCAGTTTGTTAGCACGATACAGCCTCCAGAGAGTATGCGATCGATCAATTTTATGATTGAATATTGTTCAAGGTGCCTTACAGATGTACCCTATTGATTTTCAGTTGACTGGAGCGAGTACAGCGGGTACTATAAATCCAGATATACTGAATTTTTGGTTATTTTTGGAGAAATTTCGGTTTGTTAGCTCGATACATCCCCCGAAGTGTATACAAGTAACAATTTTATGATAGAATATTGTTCAGGGCCACAGATGCGGAAAAGTTAGTTTTAATCCTTAAAACCGTTTATTTTTATTTCAAGTACCCACCATGATGATAAAGTGGATGCACAAACCAAGAAACCAAATATAATACTATTTTACAATAGTACTAAAGCGGGAGTGGATGCGCTTGATAAAAAATTTGACAATTACACAACTTCACGTAGAAGTCGAAGATGGCCAATGACCATTTTTCATGCTCTTTTGAATATTGGAGGGGCAAATAGTAGAGTAATCTATCAATTTGCCTCAGGTGGTAAAGAAATTTCAAGGTACAATTTTTTAAAACAACTTGGACGTAATTTATGTATACCGCATATGCAAAAAAGGTATCAAACTTCGTTGCCACGCGGTTTGAAAACTTTAATTTTTAATTTGATTGGAGATACACTTTCACCACCCCCAGCACCTCAACAAAGAGTGAGAGCTTTTAAAAGAAAAAGATGTGCAATTTGTCCCGTCAAAAATGACAGGAAAACCAGCACCAACTGTCAAATGTGTAATATTACAAATGTGTATAGAATGTGCAAAAACTTTGTGCCCAAACTCCGCCTAAATTTTTTTTATTAATAGCTATGGTTTTTTAGTTATGTTTCCATTTATGTGTTTATAAATAAATGTCAAAATATTATTTTTTATTGTTTTTTATGAGTAAAAAAAACTGGGTCTCTGTGACCCACTCATAGTGTTTACGAGATAATTTTAGGGTGGTAGTAGTTAAGGGTTAAGAATATTGAGATATATTTTATTCCTCTTTCATTTACAAATACCGTAAAACATGAAATTGAACTAAATGACGATACTCCTGTTTACACTAAAACATACAGATATCCCGAAGTTTACAAAGAAGAAGTAAAATCTCAAATCGACAATATGTTATCACATGGTATTTTTAAACACTCCTCATCTCTCTATTATAGTCCAATCTGGATTGTAGAAAAGCGTAAAGAGGCATCCAATAAGAAAAAATATCGATTGGTTATTGACTATCGAAAGGTGAATCAAAAGACAGTCGACAAGTATCCACTACCTTTAATTAGTACAATTCTTGACAAATTAGGAAGAAGTTAATTTTTTGCTAACCTTGATTTAGCTAACGGTTTTAATCAAATACAAATGGATGGAAATGATATCCATAGAACAGCGTTTTCCGCTGAAAAATACATTACGAATTTGTTCGAATGTCCATGGGAATGAAAAATTCACCGAGTACCTTCGAGAGAGTCATGGATAATATACTTACAGGTTTACGAAATGAAACTTGCTTAGTTTATCTCGATGATGTTATTATATATAGTACATCTCTCCAAGAACATATTACTCGACTAAGACAAATTTTTGACAGACTCAGAGAAGCTCATTTCAAAATACAATTAGACAAATCGGCATTTTTACGAAAAGAAGTAAATTATTTAGGACACGTAATAACCCCCTCTGGAGTCAAACCTAATCCCGATAAAATGTTAGCTGTAAAAAATTTCACAATACCTAATTCCAAAAAAAAGATATTAAAAGCTTCCTTGGTTTATTCGGATATCATCGTAAATTCATTAAAGATTTTGCCAAAATCACTTTTAGCAAAATAATTAAAAACAGGTATTAAAATTATTCATGATCAAGAATTTGTTGATGCTTCAAATACTTGTAAATATTTATTAACTAATGTTATATACCCAGATTTTAATGAGAAATTTATATTAACGACATATGCATCATATGTGGCTATAGGCGCTATTTTATCTCAAGGACCAATTGGTTCAGACTAACCTAATGCTTATGCTTAGCGTACCTTAAATGATTCAATGCAAAAATATAGTATTATAGAAAAGAAACTATTAGCAATAGTATGAGTATGTAAGTACTTCCATCCTTATATATATATATATATATATATATATATATATATATATATATATATATATATATGATCGAAAATTTACAATAGTAACTGATCACGAATTTTAGTATGTCTTTCTAAATTACGCGAACCCAATTCCAAATTAGTACGATGGAGACTTTAATTCGAAGAATGTAATTATGACGTAGAATATAAACAAGGAAAAACAAACACTAATGCAGACGTAATCTCTCTAATAACCTTAAACGCACTAGAAAATGAGTTAATTATTAACAATCCCGGAGATATCAATATCTTAAACGAATAGCTGAGAATCCTTTTGACGACGCTAATATTCAAAATCAATCAAATATTGATATTGTATCTGATATACAAGTTAGACACTGGTACACAACACGTTATGAAACTACTAACGAAGAAATTAAAATCCTTTACGAAATTATTAGTAATTAAATCATATTTTAGTTTTTGGACAAATATATCATAAATTAGACGTTAAACAAGAGAATTATGAGTACCATGAACTCGTAACTCTAGAAATTCCCACAGAAATAAATCACGATTAAATTTTTGAATTTCTGCGAGATTACACTATACAAATTAAAACATATATTATTGTATGTACTTCCATACAGAAGGTTTATGTACAAATTTCAATGAAGTGTATTTCAGCAAATTTCTAAATAAATTAGATGTACGCAATACAATAAAGGATAAAGATGAACAGATTTTGCTAATAAAAAATCATCATGAAAGTAAAAGTATTTCGAGGTATTTCTGAAACCATTGAACATTTAAAAAGAAACTATTATTGGATAGGATTAAGGGACTCAGTCACAAACTATATAAATTCATGCGATATTTGCCAAAAAACCAAATGCTAGGAAAAATCCATACTCGCCGTTAATTATTATCGAGACAGCTCCAAAACCATTTCAAATCATTCATATTGATCTTTTCTTTTTTGATAACAAAATATTTTTAACATTAGTTGACTATTTTACAAAATTTGCTCAAGTATATGAGATAATAGCTAAAACCGTGATTCACATTAGTAACGCTTTGATTGAATATTTTTCTTCATTTGGCGTACTAGAAAAATTAATATTGGACAACGGTACGGAATTTAACAACGAGGTAGTTCAAGAAATTTCGAAATTGCATAAAATAAAAGTACATTTTGGTACTATAGGCCATCATGAAGGAAATGCTATTGTTGAACGTTTTCACTTCTCAATAATAGAACACCTTAGAGTACTTAGAGAAATGTATCCTAAAGAAAATGAAAATTTTATGAATTAAGCTATTTTAGGTTATAACAGTAGTATACATAATGCTACTAACTACATGTTTTTCGAGCTAACTTTTGGGCACACGAACTCCAATGAAATATTTTTATCAACAACCTTTCATGCAGACTATATCGAAGATCATAAAAATAATTTAGAACATGTATATGATAATGTTGAAGAAGCACTTGAATAAAAAAAGCGAAAGAAAATTCAAAGCATAACGTTAACGGAGACAAAAATGAACAATTTCAAGTAGATCAAATAGTTTATAAAAGAGATGTGAGAAAGACAATAAATTTTTAGGTCCATTTCAGATAATTAGTTTATTAGATAGGAATAGGGTGGAGATAATGAATACTAGAAATAATAAGGAAGAAATCATTCATATGAAAGAATAGAGAAAACATTTCGTTGCAGGTTCTTCGCAGCCATCAACTTCGGAAGTTACGGACTAATATATCCAACCTTCCATAATGTAAACGATAACCCTGGTATATTACTGCTTAAATTAGGGATCAGTCAAAATATCGTTGACTTTAGGTCATTTCTAAAAACTTTTGATACATCAAAAATAATCAGTGAATTTAAATCATTGCAAGATAATCATAATAAACTGCAAAGCATGTTTTTCAGTAAAATTTCTAATATTCCAAAATTCGATGATACTTCAAGTACATTTCAATTAGTTACTATAATCGAAAATAAGATTATTGTTCAAATCAATCAATTAATTCCTACAATTGATCAACAATTCAGAATAAAAAGACGAATAATAAACGGTTTAGGTTCAATAATAAAATCAATAACAGGAAATCTAGATAGCAGTGACGCCGAAAAATACGATCAAGTTATTGAAGCCCTTTCAACAAACCAAAATAACATGAGATCATTAGTTAATAAACAAGTTACTATCATGCAGGAATCGATTGATATTTTTAATAAAAGCACTCAAGTCCTAACGAGGAATCAAAGAACATTAGAATCTAAAAGAACTGAAATTGAAACAGCACGGAACAATAACTGACATACTTTCGAGTATTATTATAAAAAAAATGTTTGGTATTAAATAACAATTTCATATCAAAATATATACGATTTATTAGAGAGGATTGAAACAGACATAACACTTTCTAAATCAAACACATTCCACAATTCAATAATGGAACCAAAAGATCTTTTGGAATACAGATTTATCAAATTCCAAATTACCATTCGAACCAATTTCAGAAAGCATCATCAATTTCGAAAAGGTTATGCAGATTAAAAAACACTGTAAAATGAATAAAATAACATTTATAATATAAATACCAATTGTAGAGACCAAGAATTACAGTTTATATCAACTTTTTCCATTACCCACTCCAAAAGATAATATTTTTCATATAATTATACCAAATTCATTATCCTCAATGAGCAAAATTTCATGCCTTTCGACAACGATTCTCAAGAAATTAGTGATCAAGAATTCATCTGCCATGAGTCGACAGAGAAGATGATGCCCCTTGTGAAGTGCAAATGTTAAAATTTTCCTGAAATTTAAATAATTGCCATGTTATTCCAGCTAGTATCAGAGAAGTCAGCATTCAAAAACTGCAATCAAACAAATAGGCTGTCGTGTCTCCTCAAGTTACAGTGGCTGAACAAATGTGCGGTGGTGATAAAGACAAAGTACCATCAAAAAGGAACATTTATTGTAGAGTTAGAAAAAAACTGCATAGTTAAGATAGAAAACGTAGTTCTCCCTAGCAATAGACTTAATAAAATTAATCGGACACAATTAAAAATGTTATGAATAAAAAACCAGTGAAATTTGACTTTCTCGAATTGGAAAATGGTAATTTGGATAGACTTAATTATTTAAAAGACTCTTTAGATATTCAAATTGAAAATTCAAACGAACCCTTTCAAAATCCAGTACACTTTAATAATATTAGTGTATGGAAAATATTTTTATATGTATGAATTGTTTTTATTTGACTTTCATTTACTACCACTACTCTAGATATTATAATATAGAAACTAGAGAACCAGCTACAAGGGATGAAGAAGTACTCCGAATTCTCTTCTAATGGTGGAGGAGTTATAAACCTGAATTTCCTAGAAAAGAGCCGACGTTGCTGAATCCAAGAAGCGTTCCCCTACTCACGACAACGGAAACAAAACCAGTTGTGAGCCGGAATTTTCATCGAGAAGCACCAGTCCATTGCCTGAGGAAGGTGATACAAGCTCGAATTGGTCACTGATACAAACCAATTCACCGCGACTTCGCCGGCACCGTGGACGCCTCCACCAAAGAAACCCCGCCAAACCACATATTCTGCCGAACTTTTTAAGTTCGACAGTTCATTCAAATACACTAGAAAGTGTATTCAATTGTTTCCATCGAAACAAATTCTTATTTATAAAAATAAAAAATTATGTTTTACTTTGTTTTATTTTAGATTCAAAAAATAAGAGCAAACCACACCAACCGAAGAGGGAAGGACATTTAGTATCTAGGTAAATATAAAACTCCTGAAAGTCAGGAAACCTTTAACTAGAAAAGCAAATCCTACCAGAAATGAGTCGGATGTCGGTGTTAGCTTTCGCCCCCAATCCCACACCACACTCAACCCAAAAATGTCCTCCGGACATCGCCGCAGCAGCAGAGCTGCTAAAACCTCTTCAGCCCAACTCCAACTCGAAGTCTCTCAGGGAGTCCAAGATATCCTCGACGCAATCGACCCTCACCGCATAAGGTACTCTCAAGAACTATATGATAGCTTCAACATTAACTCTCCCTCAAAACAAAAAATCTCTGTGAGAAAAAACACCCTCTTCTCACATCCACCAAATCCAGCACAACCTCAATACCCACTTTCAAAAAAACCCACTCTTCCTCAACACCATCCCCTCCAACTTCATCAAAACCATCCTCTTCAAAACACACATCCGAACGACAATACACACACAAATCCCCAACCAGGACTTATGCTTCCTCCGTAAGATCCCAATCCCTCACACCCTTAGTCATCCGACAACAACCAAAAGCCGACCTACAACAGCTGACCCTATCAATCACCCTACAACAATCCCCACAAACAACACCATACAAACCGTAAACGTCAGACACCTTCCATCTCAGTATTCTACACAAAAATCCCTTTTCACCCCCTTAAATACTCTTGAGCTCCTTAACCGACAAATCCTTCACCTCAAAGTCAATTACAACAGAACTGTGCTTCTGAAAATCTCCTCCCCCATGTTAGTCTCAACACTTCTGAGACGAATCCAGAACTCAACTGGTGATTCTAACATCACCATCAACGTCCTCAACTCCACCGAACATCCACCCCGCCAAGTCAACAAAACTCTCATACGCACCTTCTCTTTCGTCTGCAGGATCAGCTCCGAAGAAATTCTTCACGATAATCACATTCCATTACTCAAAACATGGCGAATCGTCGCCAAGTCCACCAACAAGCGCACATCGATGGTTCGCATCGTTACCACCTCCTAAACACACTACCACCAGGCCCTTACCTCCTGCCTCTCATTTCATGGTCTTCCAAATCACTGCGAGCCATCCAACATCAATCCGCTACACCCTGTCCCTAAATATTGCAGTCGATGCATGCAAACTGGACATTCCTCCGAATCTTGTCGGTCTAAACCGATATACCTTTCATGCGGCCAAACAGACCACCGACCAGAAAGTTTCCCCAAGTCCGGAACTCCCACATGCACAAAATGCGGTGGTCCTCACCCCGCCTTCCACCCTCGCTGCCCTCACAGGGTTATGATACCCAAAACCCCACAAGAGACCGCTCCCGTCTCACCAGTTCCCCTTGAACTCTCTATCGACACCGAAATCATAATCGAAGTCATCACAGTCACTCTCATGAATGCCACTCCCTATTCAAGGTATATCATAGCCGACACACTTCGTCACATAATTCCTCACATTTATCGACACAACTGTTCTATAACAAATATAGGTGGGCGTGCTCACTTTGCTTTCACTCCCATCAGGAGCGAAAGCTATTCAACTTGATCTGCCAGCCCCATCCACCCCGTCGATGCTGCAGGTTTTTCATATTTTTTCCTATAACATAGTGCATTTATTCGCTAGTCAAATGGGCCGACGTACGACGAGTTTTTGGATTTACTTGATTATTATACCAGCCATCCACTCAATTCAACACTTTAACCAGTCATTCAAAAAATTTTTTATACTTTAACATGTTAACAAGTAATTTACAAACTTTTATATCTCAACATTTTAACAAGCAGTTTACAAAATTTTATATTTCAACATTCAAACCACCTCACCACACACAATATACACCTAACTAACTAAAATCTCTCCTCGAATTCGAAAAAATCCAGTCACCACCACCAGACATCTTCCACACACCCTTCAATGTCTCCTAGTCACTTTTCAAACAAGTTCAAAACAAATCTCAAAAATCCTAAAATCATTCCTAACTTTTCTTATTAACAATCATGACATCGGAGACACCCAATTCCAAAAACATTTCCAAATTTCCAATAATTCCTACACCCACCTCATCTTCTCTTAACTATCCGCAACGCAACGTGGTTCGTCTATTCATATTCGACCTTTACTAGTCACTTTTAAACTCCCCTTCGCTGCTGATTGTTCCTGCCTTTCTCTCCGGTTGATTTCTTGCAAAAAACCCCAATGATCCTCAAACAAAATAAAACTACGAATTTTCTAGACACATTTTTCTCAAATATTCCATACACTTTGCCAAAACTGAATTTTCAGTCACTCTATTAATCCAAGCCAAAATCAACTCGCGCACACAAACCACCAACAAAACACCCCCAACCAGCCCTGCACAGGAAATATATCTTATATCAGGGCCAAATTCCAACACAAACTAACCCAAAATAAAACATTACAAACCCTAACATAGAAAAAATCTTCGAACTTCTCTCTTTCTCTCGGCATTTTCATCTTTTTAACTTGTAATTTTCTACTATAACATTTAATGGTTTATTAGGTTAATAAAGTTCCGCTTTCTTGAATTGTTTAATTTTAGTTAAAAACGACTTTTACGCGAGTGAACATAAAATTTGAAATATTTACTTTATCGTATTGACGAAAATGTAAATTATTCATGTAAAAAGTATAGAAAATCGAAAAATTCTGGTAAATGTTTTATTCCGCCAGTGGCGTAGAATTTGGGAACAATTAGCCAATCACCGACTCCTGTCGTACGCCTCTGGTAGTAGACAGAAAGGTTTGTTCAACATAATTTTGTAAGGTGGATAATGTCTACAGTTTCTGCCAAATATGAAATGGATACGTGAAACTGTTTCAAAATACTGAGCACAAATCATTTTTAAATTTTCAAACAAAACACCCGATAACTCAGTAATGAGCTACATTTTATTTAGGGGTTTCGGGTTAAATCTTCATTATTTGAAGTCAGGATTCTACTGATAAATTATTTCCAATTAGTAATGAATCATTCTGTATATTTCGCACATCCTTCGATGACACTGTTGAGTTGTTTAATGTTTTTTCAAATCCGAATTAATGTTAGATTATTCTTTCTATAAACAACAAGAAGAGTTTCATAATGTTGATCATATTCACATAAAATATGTGAGTAAGCATTACACACTATTTTTCCGACAATTCTTTCAACATTTTTGCTGTTTTTATGACAGCCTTCTCGTTACGCATTAAGATAGTTCTTTCTTTATTTCCTTTCGGGCTTTAGCTTTGTTTATTTTGAATTATCTTATGCTGAATTCCTTGAAGAGGAGTTAGAGTTGCTTTTTCATTTTTACTCCTTTCTAAACAATGCAAATAGAAAAGAATATTTTCATTTTGTTGACAAGACCTTAGGAAAATGATCAACAAAGATTCTCGTTTGTCTGTTTACCCAGATAAAGATGGTATATTTTTCAAATATTGTCAGGGCCTATTTCACCAAAAGGCACATAAGGCCCGGGCCTTGTGCCCAGTATAAAGTGGGGCCCGCAAAAAGGCCTTAAAAAGTTATAAACCATTTAGTTAATTTGAATTTAAACATCAAAAGAAAACCGTATCTGATAAAGAAAATTAGGCTTATATTGGTATATATAAGGATACTCCTGTTATATTAGGTTTGTTCCAACCTTCAATCACAAACAGATTTCTTACAGTTTGCAAATCGTTTCCAAAGCGCATGTCTGTAAGATACTGGTTTCCTGATCAATTTATGTTTTAGGTTGGAACAGCTGATAAAGAGTTTGAAGTGTGTAAGTAAACATAAAGAACACTTGTTCAGAATACTGGGGCAATATTTCTTCTGAAAATATCATAAATAATAATTCATTCAATGTAAGAAATAGCACATCTACCTAAATAATTTTGGATTTTAATTATTTGCTCGTTTAGTAGCAATTCTAAATTTTTGTCATCAGTACTTTCCATGAACGGTAGTATGTTCCTAATCTCACTAAAATTTTCGACGCTCATACTTTACTATTTTTTAAAAGATATTTCAAAACAAATAGTAACATATTTTCAATGGGGGATTTATAAGCTATTTACTATTTGTCGGGTACGGGGTTAAAGGTTAAATTTTTAAAAGAAACAGTAATGCGCATGCCCCAAACGAATTGCTAGAGAATAATCCACAAACCGTTCTGATAGTTTACAAACAGGTTTGCAAATCAGTTGGAACAGAAAACTAATCGTTTACTAACTGTCAGAAACTCTGGTTGGAACACATTTGAGTTAGTGCGCAGAATCCTGACTGTAAGAAACTGTTTCTGACGCAGGTTGGAACAATCCTATTATGTATAATTTTAACTAGATTTAAAAACATAAAACATCGGCACTCTTTTAGA
The DNA here is from genome assembly GCA_963921935.1 of Galeruca laticollis. Lineage (NCBI taxonomy): Eukaryota > Metazoa > Arthropoda > Insecta > Coleoptera > Chrysomelidae > Galeruca > Galeruca laticollis. The sequence goes on along the minus strand of OY998176.1, from coordinate 34,836,500 downwards.
GCGTTTTTGTTTATGCCGCTATAACCAAAAAAGCTTAATCTTTTGCCGAAGGGACGACGAAATTACGAAAAAAACTGTTTGTTGCCTTCTATCGTATTTAGTTTTTGTTCTGTTCTCAGTTTCCAAGTGATAATGGCAAGCTATCAATATCAGTCGAAATACAAATTCTCATTTTAAATTGTAATAATTTCTATTTACCATCGTCAGAACCCTGAAATTTACTTTAAGGTTAGTTTTAAGTTATAATTAATAATCCATATTTTGTATATTTAGTATAGGAATTTTACGGGGAAAAAATTATGGAAAATTTTTAATACCTTTGTGTTTTGAAAATTCATCATTTTAGTTGTTTCAAAATATCTCAAATAGCAACAGTGGTAGAATCGCAAAGTAAACGGCATTCAATGAAAAACTTAATTATTGTACTGTCTTTTACTATCTCAACAGTTTTCGAAGTCGTAATATTATGTTCGTTACCAATTTCAAACACACTGTATTAATTGACACTATTATTGCATTACCCAAAAATTTAAATCAGTTCAACATTGATGAGTTTTTAATTTTAAAAGGGTAGAAGAAAGAAGAATATGAGTTACAAACATCAAAGTGGTAGTGAGAAGTGGTAAACGGCATTAATAAGGGAAAATGAAAGAGAAAAACAAAAAAACGCAAAGTCGTTATTACTCAGAAAAGAACTACAGAATCGACAAAATCTTCCTGAACCGCCATTAAAAGATGAGGAAATAAATGCTTCAACCAGCAATATTAATAATACCATCGAGTTACAAGAGCACAAAGTCGCGGACGATGATGAAAACGTCTTCGTAAGTTATTTATTAGAAATTGACAAAGAAACTTCTCCACTATTTCCTTGTGATCTCGCAAACTGGCCTCAAAATATAACCTCGAAATTTCAAGAATATTTCTTGAAAACAGACCTGAACAAAATATTGACAAAATAAGTGTGCGTCTAAAACAATTGGATGGTGAAAAATCTAGAAGTTTACGATGTTCAACAATCTATAAATTTAAAAAAAAATGGCGAAAAAGTCCTTCGTGAGTGGTTGGTTTACAGTTCCAAACCTTTTTCGAAAAAAGATATCAAGCTAAGTACCGATGGCTACACTGACTGGAAAAATGCGACTCAGTACTTAAAAAACCACGAAATGTCTTCTGAACATGAAACCTCTGTCGGAACAATGATTAATAGAAATCGAATAGAGGGAAGGATGGATACAGAAATCAGAAAAAGTTACTTTCAGGAATAGAACGACTGGAAAAATGATTTATTAAGAATACTACCATTAAGTTTCTATCCAAAAGTAGTTTACCATTTTGTGGTTCCGCGACTAAACTTTTTACAAAAGGGAATGGTAACTATTTAGGCTGGTTGGAATTTCGTAGTGAATTTTTAGCCGGACACCTCCAGAAATATAGTGACATTGGAAGTGGACATGTTGATTATCTCTCTTCGACCATTTGCAACGAATTTATTCCCCTTCTTGCAAATGAGGTAAAAAATATTATTATCACCGAATTGCAAGTGGCAAAATATTACTCAATTATCGTCGATTCAACGCCTGATATTTCACGTATCGATCAATTAACTGTGATTATAAGATATATTTTACCAAATTGTCAACCAGAAGAAAGGTTTTTAGGTTTTGTGGAAATATTTTCTCATACTGCAGAAAGTCTATCGAATGTTTCACTAATCAAATTAAGTGTCCTTAATATCAATATAAATCACTACAGAGGTCAAAGTTATGACAACGCATCCAATACGTCCAGAAAATATAACTGATTGCAGGCGGAAATTGAAGAGAAGACACATAATGTACATTTTGCACCATGTTCCAGTCATTCTTTAAACTTGGTCGGTAATAGTGCTGCCGAAAGTTGTTCGGAAGCTTCTAGATATTTTGAAAATGTACAATGTTCATATAATTTTTTTTTCGGTTTCGACGCACAGAAGGGAAGTACTTCAAAAATGCTAAATTACCATTGGTTAAGAAAATATGTGACACAAGATGGTCAGCACGAGCTGATGGTATTAAATCTATTGCGCTTGGTTTTAGTGAAATAAAAACAGCGTTAGTAGAGCTAAATAACGATGCAAACCAAAAAAAGTCTACCAGAACAGAAGCTGGAGATTTACTTCACAAAATGAATACATTTGAATTTGCCTTGACAACAGTGATTTGGAAAAGAATCCTAGACAGAATAAACTCCACCAGTAAATATCTACAAGATAATTAAGCCAATTTAACTGCGGCTTGTACACTATACAGTGGTTTGATCGAATTTGTGAATATTTTTAGAGAACAGTTTGATGAAGTTGAAAAGGAATCCAAAAAAATTCAGCCAAATAATAATGTTTACAAAAATGAGATTTTAAGGGTCCGTAAGAGAAACACTGCTTTGCAAGATATTACTTTAAGAGGTGCTGAGAACTTTAAAATAAATTCTTTTTTTCCTATATGTGACAAATTGATTTTTTAATTGAGAATGAGAATGCAAGCATATGATTGTGTAAATGAAATTTTTGGTGTATTTCTTAATGAACCCTCAAATTAAAAATTTAATGTAAGTATAGAAAATATGAAAAAATATTACAACATGGATGTGGATGTTACTGAAGATTTAGTAGATAACATTGTACAGTTCAAAGAGCTTTGTAAATCAGATGATTTCCTCTAATGACCCCTATGAAATGTTAAAATTTTTATTTCACTACAATATTTTGTCAACCTTCTCTAACGTTGAAGTATTGTTGCGTATATATTTAACTATTCCTACTAGTAACGCATCCGGCGAGAGAAAATTTTCTACGTTAAAACGGGTAAAATAATATCTGAGAAACTCATTCAATGAAGAAATTGTTTCATCGTTGGCTATTCTATATGTAGAGAGCGATATTCTCGATGAGTTGAAAATAAATGATAAGTTTTCAGAAATGAAAATACCTAAGTAGAAATTTAATTAGTTGTTTATTTTTATTAATTATTATTTATTTTGTTCGTTGTTCCTTAGAAGGGGAGTTATTTTTTTATTTTTGTTGTGTTGTTAATTTTTAGTTGGAAATTTTGTTAAAATAGTTTTTTGTACTAAATAATATGTTTTTGCCAAATAAATCTTTCTATTTATTTATTTGAAATTATGTATTTATTATTTATTCAACATTTTTTATTATTACTCAAGGTGCCAAAAATAAGCAGAAAAATTCTTATTGAAAAGTCATATAGGATATTGGGGGCCCGAAATATTGCTTGGACCTTGGGGCCCAACTAACTTAAAAATAGGCACTGAATATTGTTGAGTAAATTATCAACTTACAGTGTTTGTGAAGGAAAGAAATAAATAAAAATCCTCAAATCAATGTTTTCTATTCTATTTATTATGAAAATATAATACAAAACTTACTATGTATTGTTACATAATAATAATAAGTATAATGTGGTCAATAGTGGACTGCAAGTGTACAGGTTCTGAAAGCATCGCTCTGGCCAAAGGTAAAAAATAATTCACAAACATGCATAAAATTTACATTGTTCTTTGGCAAGGCTGCTACTCTTTTTTTTTCTATCACGCCAGAGTGCTACGCTTCGATAGATTTCACTATAAAACATTAATATTTAGAATGGCAATCGATTTTCCAAGGGCACTTTTCGAACTTTCACAAAACATTCCATGTATTTTGAATATTTTCAGCCGAAAATTATGTTTATTATAACAATATTGCCTAAAAATCCATTTTGGTGACAGAAACTTTCTTTTTACGCTATTTTTCATCCTATTCCACGTATAGCATGCATTCCTTCCCTTTATGACTTTCTAAATTATATAAAGTTTGAAGTGTACTCTCGGAAATTTTCGATTGACCAAACTTTTCGTACTTCCTTCGATTTTCTTGTAACTTCTACCTATCTAAAATCTAAATTTAATATAATATTTAATAGTAAGTACTTGTATGTATTATAGCAACGGAAAAATTTGTACCACTTTTGCATAAAAATCGGAGGAAAGACGAATCAAGTCATTTCCAGAAAAGTAGTTGAAAACATTGTGTTTCACATTGAAAGCGATATATTGAGGGGTAATACTTAAAACAAAATCTAGAAATTTGTTTCCCATAAATTCAGGATAAATGAAGGTTATAAAGAGTTATCTAATCGTTTTCATCCTACTTGATACCAACAATCACCCTTTGGTGTATATATACCGACATAATTTTTTATAGTGTAAGATCTATATATTGCTTTCCAAAAGATTCGTTGATATTAAAAATGTTGATCAATTATTAATTGACAAATTTTGATTGACATTGCAGTGTTGCTACATTTCTGGAAATCTCCTTAAAACTGCCGTATAAAATATGTGTTTTTCTAAGATTTCTCTAGATAAACTACAATATTATTAATACAGTAAATGGTATTGCTTTTTTGATTATATTATTTATTTATATGTAAACTATTGCTGACACTATATTGCTATATATTAGATAGGCAGGGCTATAATTATCCTAATCGGTAAAAGAACTCTAACAAATCCGTATTTTAATTGCTCTGGTATTGACAAAAATTATCAGATTAAAAAAAAGTGCAGTTGAATTGGATGGATCAGAGAAGCATGAAAATATCTTCAACCTCTCGTTTCATTCTGAATACGAATATGTTTGTCAAAATATCATTTTCTTAACTTCTGTATCTAATTCAGCTGCACTATAGTCTACAACTGTTTTATCGCTTTTATGAAGAGATACTACTCTCTTTCTTACTGCTGAAGTTTTGTTATTACAGAAGAAAATAAACTATTTGGGTTAACAAAATTATTTTCTAGATGTTTGAATTTTCTCAGGTGACTTTTAATAGCGTAAAATGGGGATGCATTACTATTTTAAATTTAACAAAAAATAATTGAAGCTGGTAGAAGCTGCTTCTAATGGTGTCAGACCTCTCCTCAGCAATCATAAGGAAGGTACCTAATACTTTATTAGTGTGATGGCCCAACTAATTTTTGATTAACTATTTAATCTTAAAAATCGTATTTCTTATTTGTGGAAAATTTGATAACGTATAGATTTAGCCGTCGGTTAATTAGAGGTGTTTATTTATTTAGTTTATATTTCTCTCAATAATTATCTTTTATGGCTGTGTTTTGATGGAAATGTAGCGGTATATATGCTCTTTAAGTTGGCCGCAAAATGGACACGGTAGGATGAAAATTTTTGACGTAAATACGATTTCAATAAATTATCTGTAGAATGTCTGTATTCCGCATATGTTGTTATATTTTGATATTAAAAGAGATTTTAAGAATATTATGGTAGCAAAATGAGAGGAATATCTTGTTTTTTCAATAATATATTGCAGAATTCCATAAAAAAGGTAAAAACATGACTCAAAAGGGCCGAGCGTTGAATAGTAGTGGAGTGGCGAGTAGAGACGAACAGTAGGAAATCCACGTATGAGAGAGAGAGAGGGAGAGAGAGAGAGAGACATTAGCTTTGTTGTCATGAAATATTTTTACAATTTTATGGACAAAGCGACATAATTTGAAAATAGATAAAAATATAAAAAATATTTAAAAATTTAAAAAATACTGACCATACTAACAGTACAAAACATAATATATAAAATTCAAATTCAAATTAGTAACATGAGGGACCTCATATTCTTGGATGACATACGTGTTCCTTTCGTAGACCATGACTTGTGATGTTTAGTTTTACGAGAGCGAAGAGGAAGTGATGTATTGAAGCACCTGATAATTGTATTAAGAAAGTCCAACAATTTAGAGTCAATATCTTCAGAAACATCAATCCAATCATTTGCTGAACATAAGTAGTGAAATTTGGTGGAGTTTTGTTGAGAGATTATTCTCAATAAGTGAGTGTTTTTCTTAAGAGACTTACGAGGTAGTACAAATTCTGCGAAAACTGCTTCATGACCATAGCGACCTGAGTTAACTACTGAATGATTCACATCATGGGTAGAAAGTCAGAAACTATATAATCTAAAGTTGAAGAAGTCGTTTTAGTATATCGAGTTGATGATTCCACGTGCATATTTAGATCAAATAATTCAAAATCACCTCATAAAACTTTCTTGCTCTCAACACGCAGAGCGTCAAGTAAATTTAGAAGGTTCTCAAAAAAATAATGAACATTTGATTGATGAGGTCTGTAAATACAAATTATATATAAATCGATATTTTTGTAGTGAACTATTGAAAATTCGAAAGTATTTTCTACTTGTTGAAAATTATATTTTATGACAGCTCGATGTCTGTCTGTTTGTCTACCACCACATTGCACTTGACGGTCGTTTTGAGTCATATTTGTACCTTTTTATGCCTTTTTGCATTTCCTATCCTTTGCCTTTTTTTCCAGTCCTGAATCCTTCTTAGCATTTCTATTATGATTGCGTACACCTGTTCCTTGGTCTACCCTTTTTGTTGTTCCTGCTTGTTCTGTGTTCATCATTTTTTTTAAGATTCTCTGAATGTGTTCCAGCCACCCTATTCTTTTGGATCTTATTATTCTGCTTGTCCAAATAAATTTGTATTTCATGATTCATTCTTCTTAGCTATAATTCTACCACTTTTTTGCCATTAATATCCTCCTGAGTATTTTCCTTTCCCATGTATCTAATTTCCCTTCCTTTACATTGTCATGCATCCTCGTTTCAATGTTTCGCTTCCTTTGTGGAGTTGTCATATTTCCATAAACTTGGATTTACCTTCATGGACTAGCAGTTTCACTGTCTGCTGTTTCCATAAAAGCTCTGCGCATTGTTTTTACTTCATTTTCAGATGTTGAGAGCAGTCGTCCATTTATGCCAGTAATTGTGTTGCCTGTTCTGTTCATACTACTTTTGCATATTATCCATTCTTATACAATGTTTAACAGTGTTGTGGAGAATGGTTCCCCTATGGCTTAAATTTTTTCTATTTCTGTGTTGGTCTCCAAACATTATAGTATTTTTGGTTTGTCCTGATTTTCATTATGCTGTGTTCTAGTGTCATTTTGGTGACACGCATCCGTTTTTAGGGATGTCTATTCCGTTCATATTACCAGAAACATAATATGTTTGTTTACCGTATCGTACGCCCTTGAGAAGTAAATCGAAATGGCAAATATTAGCAGATTATTCTTGTCTTAGTCATAATAACTAAGGAAAGTATTTAGGTGAGGGACATGTTCATGCCAGGGAGGGGTAGATGGAGTCGGAATCGAAAGTTTATGTGAGAGGTTGATTTTGCTTATTATTGGTGAAATAAGTTGTGGAATAGATTTTAATTTTGATTGATCGGGTTGATTATTTCAGATATAAATAAGGAGGGCATGCGTAGTATTTGAGGGGTTCGATGCTACTGAGGCTGCATATGAAGGGAGAAGTTTTGACGTCTTACCCCGAGAGAGGGCTCATTGGCCTCGATATGAAGCTCCTAGGCAGAGTCGTGAAGCGGTATTATGCACCGAGTTAATTATGTTTAAATATGTTCTGCAAGAGGATATTTGAATAAAGTTGTCAAAGTCAATTTTGCGTATACTTTTAGGAAAGTATTTTTGTCGGCACCACAGTGATAATGCGCGAGAGTGTATTTAGTCTTTTACAGTAGTTGCCCTTAATTACCGTGATGTGCTGTTTCCAAGTTAGACGTGAGTCAAAAATGAAGTACTAGTACTTCACATCCTTCAACAACAGGAATAGGGAAGAAATTATTCAGAATGCAAGGGATTGGTATCGGAGGTATTCTGCTCAATTTGAAGATTCTAGATTTTTGGAGGCGTAGAACTTGTTATCCAGGGCCATGCTCCAAACGGAAGGCATCGTGGGTGCTCACATACACGTTGGGTGAATGCGAAAAAGTAATTGCCAGATACTAGTGTCACAAGAGCAACTGAACTGAGAAAAAATAGCGAAGTGCCATTTTCAGAGCAATTGAAAAGATTCATGCCCACAATACTCCAATTGTGACCTTATACATTTTAGTTCACAACATGTCGGACAAGATATTGTGACTATGATGATGAGAGCGAAACATAGGACCTTTGTTCTGCTAAGTAGGATATTTACTGTGTTTTGCAGCAATGAGCATATAGTGGGTATACATTTTTCATGGCAATCTAATACTAGATCGATTAAAGGGTATGTTTGATAGGGTTTGTGAACGTAGGAATTAGGATGGAACCTTGAGGCACACTGTCTGTTTCAAGAAGGGGAGAGGTGAGCATGCCATTAACGGATACTTGAAAATTTCTGATGGATAATAAGTTTTGGGTAAAGGATAGAATATGGTCTTGAACGTTGTAATCTTTCAATATGTGGATTATCAATGCTCTGGATATAGTCTGAAAGATCCCTCTTTTTGAAAAATGGTTGTTTGAAAAAGCACCAGGTTATCATTCGTAGAATGATAAGGTCTGAAGCCCGGTTGGGCTTCTGGGATAATTTTATGTTTGTTAGGAAACCACGATAGTCACAAATTTTGCGAGGAAAATGTGAGGGAGGTCATCAGGTCCCGCAGCTGTATGTTTACAAGTATTGAGAGCAGAAGTAAGTTTGAGATAGGTGAATGACTTATTCAAAAAGTGAACATCTGATGTAATCGTTGATGATAGGGGAGTGGTGGGAAATTTATGGCAGATAAAGAAGATAAAGGATTATTCTTACTTTCTTATTTTTTCTTTGAAGCTTTCAGCTTAACAGTTTGCGATGTGTAAGTTGTCAGTTATTACTGAAGAAATGGTTACTAGACTAGGTATATTGAAATAAGTTTCATTTCCTTTTATTTGTCTGATTTTTTCCATATTTGGCTTGGATTAGTATATTTAATCATAGGTGATACGTAGTTTTGCCATGCCGATTTTTTGCTTTGTTGCATTATGAATTTGGATTTAGTTCAATTCAGAAATATATTGTTCTCTTCTGTTTCGATTCTGCGAAATTTTTTAAGGGAGGTGTTGTATTGATGAAAATCCGACCAATAATAACAGAGTGTCAAAAATGACATATTTATGTCGACACCCTGTATATTGATTGAAATTCGTAGTGACGTAACTAACATAATGTCGTTTGTTAGATGAAAATCCGACCAATAATAACATAGTACCCTTATGACATCTTTATGTCGACACCTGGTTTATTGATCGAACGTCGTAGTGACGAACCTAACATAATACCGTTTGGTAGACTTCAATCCGACCAATAATAGCAAAGTGCCCTTATGACATCTTTTTGTCGACATCCTGTATACTGATCAAACGTCGTAGTGACGTACCTAACATAATATCGTTTGTTCGATAAAAATCCAACCAATAATAGCAGAGAGCCTTCTTGACATCTGTATGTCAACACCATGTATATTGAACGTCGTAGTGACGAACCTATCATAATGCCATTTGTTCGATGAAAATCCGACCAATAATAACAGAGTACCTTTATGAGATCTTTATGTCGACATCCTGTATATTGATCAAACGTCGTAGTGATGTACCTAACATAATACCGTTTGTTCGACTTCAATCCGACCAATAGTAGCAGATTGCGCCTTTTTAGCATCTTTATGTCGACACCCCGTGATCTTTATGACGATACCCCGTATAGTCACGCTCCCCAGCGCCCCATTTGAATCACCTTCCAACAACAATTTGACTCACCCACCAACGGCACTATCACCATGGCATCGCCGACACCCTGTATATTGAACGTCGTAGTAACGTACCTAATGCCGTTTGTTTGATGAAAATCCGACCAATAATAGCGGAGTGTTGACATCGTCAACACCCTGTATAACAAACGTCGTGGTGACCTAATGCCGATTGTTCGATGAAAATCCGTCGTAGCGACGTCACCAGCGCCCCATTTAAATCGCCCGCCAACGATCAGCGCAATCTAGTGGCGAAAATTGGAAATAGTGGACTAAGATGAGCCAGGACCAACTTATTATATCTACTTCAACGGCTTGTTCACTGGAGGTACTCCACCAAGGTACAGTTTTTTTTGTCTGCATAATCATCGATATTGAATTCATGATTATCGCTTGTTCTCTTTTAGAAAAGGTCGGAGGTGGGGGTTTAGTGAGTGTTGCTGCTACGTACGATTTTGAATTTGAGGTGATAGTGACAGAAGGTGTATTTGAATGAATGAATTGAGAAGAAGAGCTGACAATATTATTGTGAATTGATGTAGTTGGTTGAGTAGATGACATTTTGTGTGTTATTCTGGGTATCGAAAGCAGTACAACATAAATATAATAATCCGGTTAGCGGTGAAATAACTGTCACTTACCAGCGAGAGAAGATGTTACGTCACTTGTATAGTTTTTAATGGTCGCCACACAAGAAATTATTACATGCTTAGTGCATTGCTAATTACAAGTTAGAGAAACACATAGTAAAAACTGATAATTGATATTTAATAACTTAATAACTTACTCGATCGAACTGAAATCGTCGGCAGTTGACGTAAGAATTGGTCGGTTCATTTAAACCGTCAAACTGACTATAATTATGTGATTAAAATTGAAGATTCCTACCTATAATACGAATGTTACTGTTAACCCTTTGGTTGTTAACCTAAATGAGTACCGCGTTCTTTTTGTTCGATTCACAGTGAAAATATGATTCATGGCTGATCTTCCAGGTCTAAAAATCTCCGAATAAGTTTTCTCTATATTCCTTCAACATTTTCTCTATTTTACAATTAATCGCATTAATGAACTGAAATGGCAATTACGCCAATGATTATTGACCTACAGTACCTATTTTTTGCAAATCTGAAGATCGTATTAATCGCTACATTTCCACCATAACACAGCAACAGAAGATGGATATTAACGGATATATTAATTAGTTTGATAAACGTACAAAATTTCAGGTTTTCAAAATGTTTTCCCCTCTCATTATCCAATGATATCAAACGACAGCTTATTCTATTCGTTTATTCAGTTGCCTACAAATCATCAATTAATGTCATTAAGATTATTCTATTGTTTTTCATTATATAAATAAAATTGAGGCGTTTTTAATTTCTTCTGTATTAGATATCGGTAGACTGCGAATTTTTTATTTGTCAAATATTCAATTGAATACGATAATTGACTGGGATTGGAAGAGAACTTTTACCGAAACGCTCTAGGAGTGTTTATAAACAAATTTCGATGTTAAACTTAGCACTAAGTCGAAGTTAAAATATGAGTTACGAAGTTTTTTCTTTAAATCATATTAAAAAAAAATTTAAATGTACATTTTCTACAGCTCTTTTTACAATAATCCTTCACCTAATTCTAATATATTCTCTCTCAAATACAATTCAAAGAAAATACTTTTTTTAATTTATTTCCAGAAAGAAAAAAGACTTCCTACAAATGATTTTCTTCAATTTGTGTCATCATTCCGATATTGAAATAAATTCTCATTGCATATTTTAACTTCGATATATTTTATACATTTTAAAATATTCGTTAAATCTATATTGCTATAGTTTCAGAGGAAGGGTCCTTCTGACCAATCTACTCGTTTATTGCTTTTGAATACCCGGCACTCCGGGGGTGAAATACCGAACCCAAAATATCCGCCATTTTATAAGTATATTAAAAAAATTCATATTTATTCGATGTGCATATATGTATATCTCAATAGGTTCACACGTATATATATAGAACAATAACAGTGTTTAATCTTCGTTAGTACTATTATAAACAATATAATATACATTTGTATTAGAAACCAAATAATAGGTTTCTATTTGCATATACTCATCATAAAAGTCATTCTAGCTGTCAAAATTACATATAAAACATACTAGACTTTCATTTAGGTATAATTCTGACCGTTTTATAACAAATTTATATAGGTACCTATAGTTAAACTATATTCCAAATAAAATTATTTTTTAAGGAATTTAATGTATCAATTTTAATATACAAATTTGAAATAAGTGGAATTTGTTTGTTTGCTCAATAGTATATACATTTCACAAACCACTGAGTGAAATTCTCTATTTTTGAGTTAGTTACTCAACAATAATTCCCAGCTGGTGATAATATAAAAATTTGGTGCCTATACTTCGCCCTTCCTAATTTACAACAGTTTCTTTGTGTATAATGTTCAGGCTATTTCAGAGAAACAAATTAAATTCAATGAATGAAAAATGGCTATTTTAACCACAAAAAAAATTGAAAAATTACTCTCGTGATTGAAATTAAGATGGAAGCAAATTTTCTGGCGTAAATAAATTATCAGAAGTCGTTCATATAATTGAAAAGCAATTCTTTGATTTTTTTGCTCATTTTGAATTAAATGTACACAAACCCCGATTAAAGCGTTTCGTTTCTGCCTGGAAACACCAATTTGCGAAACAAATTGAGCAATTAGGATATAGATGGAGGGGATCTCTTTAATGAATTTTAAATTTTACCAATGTACATTGATGACTGTATCTACAACATCCGAATTTTTTAACTATATATTTTCGAACAATTTGAAGTTAGTTTTCCAAAATTTATGTACTGAGCTCAGAATTTACCTCAAAGTAGCACAAAAAAAGATGATTTTCTAAATTAAAATTAATTAAAAAGTACCTGCGATCGATATTGTGGCGATATTGCCCATGATAAGTATTGAAGAAGAAATCCACACAGAAACCAGTGACATTGCACGGTTATACTGATCTTAATTGGAAAAATGATATCCAGATATCCAGGATATCACCATAGGGCTAATAATATCGAAGCTTCGATATTTGTAATATCACATCTTCTTCTTTTTTTATTTTCTATAAACATATATTAAGTCAATCACAAGTTACGTCACTTCTTAGTCTAGCCAAAAATAGCTACTAACATCAGGCAGGCATCAAATGAAATGTAACTTCTGTCATTCTGACGATGATATTGATTTATCGAAACAATTGTCAATTTTTTAGAATTTTCAATAACTTTTATTATATTGTGGAATTAACTAGAAACCGTGAGTTTCATTTAAAACACTATTACTGACATTGTGAGTAATTTTGCTGATGCAAAAATTCAAAAACAGAACTTATATATTGTAAAGCCTTGGTTCTTAAGAATAAATCTTCTTTATTGGCCTTCAAAATAACGAAAATTTCATAGAACTATCATTAGATTGAACTCTAGTAATGTCCTACCCAAAGTGGTGGGGAGTTAAAATATATTTCGCAAGCCGAAAAGCCCACAGCTGGCCCTGTATACTGAATGACCCAATAAAGTCTGTGCCTCAGAAGTAGTACATCTTTGGGAAAATAAGTTACCTTGAAGGAAGCCTGTAAATTATTTACAGGTTTGTAAAGTACACCACTAGATGGTGATTTTTAGTTCATTAAGAATTGACACTTTAGTACGATGTTCTGGTGAAATCCATATTGGACAAAATCTCACCAATTCAGAAAAATTAAAACTAGTTGGGGGTAAGTGGGAACTTTATTAAACAAAAAACAATGAAAATATTGCATACCTCAGTTGAACTATTTAGAATGATTATGTCCTCAGAATCAGCTCAGGAGTTTTGAATAAAAGATTTTATTTAGTACCGGTTTCACATAATAAAGTGAGAGGAATAGGAAAAGAAAGAGCATCGTTGTCGGTATAGTTTGAATCTTTTACCAACTCAGAAGACGAACACGATAAGGAATAACACAAGGGAACGATTTCTAATTCAATTACAGTTGATTTCGTTTTTCTGGTTGTGTTAGACTACAATCGGCATGCTGATTTCAAAACTACAATTTGTTTTCTTCTGCCACGTCAAGTTTTGTATATACAACTTATGTGAATTATCTCAAATGGAGCATGAAAAGAAATATTCTTCTTTTTATCTAGAGCAGTTCCATTAGGGTACTCAATTTTTTGGATTGGAGAATTTGAAGACATGATGACAGTATCTCATTTGTTGCAATATCACATGCACCAAAGGATCAATTGTGAATATCTTAAAATGGTATTCGTCCTTGGCCAGCAACGGTGATATAACAAGTATCCCTGTTTCTTTTATGACTGTGGGACAGTAGAGCTCGAGAGAAGCATTGGAAACAGTCAAATTGGCCTTCAAGATCTGACCTGAAAACTGGTGGTCCATCATTGAATTAATTTATTGATGACGACAGTTTCAAATATCTAATTTTGCTTTTTCCTAGTATTTCATTAGAAACAATTAAGGCAGGTGTGTTGGATGGTCCACGGATTCGGAAGGTCATCAAAGAATATATTTCACGGAAACTATGACAGGTCAAAACAATGCTTGGATAGCATTTAAAAATATCGTTAAAGACTTTCTAAGACAAAAAGAGCTATAAATTACATTGAAATTGTCCAAGATTTCTTGGAAACCTTCAAAATGATTGGATGCAACATGAGCACCAAATCGTATTTTTTATGCAGACATCTTGCTGACTTCCCGGAAAATCTTGGTGCAGTTAATGATGAACAGCGTGAACCATTTCTTTTAAATTTGAAGGTTATAGAGGCACGGTATCAAGGTAGTTGAGATGAATACATGATGGAAGACTATTGTTCAAGCATTAAGAGGGAATTTATACAAATTGAATACACCAGAAAAATCTATAAGCATGTATACCATTTAGTAGGGGAAAGGATTGTACATTAACACGGGACAAAAACTGTGGCTGGAAAACTACTGCAAATGTTGTCAATATATAAAAGTAATTCTCTGGGCAATACTGTCTTTTGTTTTGTATTCGACAATGTTTCCATGTCACGATTAGAAATAATGAGATTAAGATTAGGTTCTGTGTAAGTTTGAAGTAAAAATTACTTGTTAATTTGGCGGTGTGATTATAGCGAAGGTAAGCACTAATCTAATTATTTAATTAGTGTAGTGTTATTGTAAGAATATGCAAAACCCTACTGTAGATAATAAACGTGAATAAAAATTTCTTTTAGTAAAAAAAATATATAGTTGTTAAATTCGGATTTGGTGGAACCATGGGACAAAGTTCTGGTTGTACCATGAGAATTGTCCCAAGGTATAACCAAATATGTTTATGATATGAATTAAACTGATTGTCTTATTTAAGATGGGAAGAAGTGCTTCTGGGCAAAAAAGACAAAACATAGATGTGGCAAAAATGGATACTGCAACCATTGCAGTTATTACGCAAAAGCGATCTTTACGGGAAGCGACATATATGTATGGCGTCACAAAAAGTACTCTTGGGAGACATATAAAAAAACATAATGCATCTGATGGAAACAACTTTATAAGTTTTCAACATAGAACAGGAAGAAGAAGTTCTTGAATACGTGATTAAGTCTGCCCAATGGCACTTCGAAGTTACTGTAGAAGAAATGAAAAGAATAACCTACCAGTATGTTAAACTTAATAAGGAATGAAGACAAGGCAGCTAGTAGGCTGTAGTATCGATCGTTTCGAAAGACTTTTGAACAGAGGAAATCTCTTAGAAAACCTGAGCGACAAGTAGGGACAATGGCCTGTTTCTAAAATCCAAATGTAGAACTTTTCTTTGAAATACTAGATGAAGTGTATACTAAATATTCCTCGCAGTCCAAAACGTATGGAACGGGATGTTCTGCACTTCACACACCACCACGTATTTTCGGCGATAGAAAAGGCAAACAAATTGGAGCAGCCACTTTCGGTGGACGTGGAAGTAACGTTACTTTGATTGCTTGTATTTGTGCTGCGGGAACATTTATCCCACCAGCTGTTATATTTCCATGTATAAACATCAAAGATGACAGTACTGGTTGGTCAACTTCTCAGCACTTTGTACAGTTGCTACGCCATTTTTTAAGCATAGTAAAACCTTCCATCAGAAAAGGGGTATCACTAATTATGGGAAACCGTGAGAGCTATAAATTTGGCTAAATAACATGGTACTATTTTTGACGCTCCTACCGCATACAAGCCATGAGCTGTTTCACTTAGATAGGATAGTATTTGGCCTTTTTAAAAGTTTTTATAGTGAAGGAATGGATACTAAACCATCCGGGGAAACATATCCGTACTCTTGATGTGTCCACTCGAATCTGGTATATTACGCACATATTACCAACAGGCCTTACGTTACGATTTACCAGATAAAAGTGAACAGACTGGTCACGAAGAGTCTATGGAAGAAACTCCTTCAACAAGTGAATAACAAAATCTAAATGCTACTCCAGATGAAATTCGCCCATGTCCAAAAGCACCCCCAACGAAAACAAAATGTGCGGGAGAAAATCAGAAATCCGCTACAGACACTTCAGAAGAAATTGGTGAGAGAAAGGAAAATGAAACGTGTTCCAAATGATCAGACTTTTGTCTTCCAGTTTTATTAACGATGAATTAGAAAGTTGAAGCTGTAGCTTGAGTGAATATAGCGATTCAGCTTCTGGTGAAGAGGATTTTACACATTTTTCTGAAGGTAACAATATTACGTACAATTTAAGTTCTCTCTTATTCAACAAAAACATATTTTATTTATAGCTAATTAAAAACAGGTTTTCTCTGAATGCAGTTGAATGTAAACGATCTCAGCGGTGAATCAGAAAATATTCACTATATGTATATTGTCACATTATGCACCGAAGACGATGTTATGGTTGAATTTCTATAGCGAAAAATCTAATATTGTGTATTCCCAAATGTCGACGGCATATCGGTGTAAGTCGGCAAAAGTATAACAAAAAAGTTACCACCTCCATCTTTTAGACGGGGATGCACAATTTTAATGTCAAATGATAACAAGTATTGTTTTAAAATGAATTACGCTCAATAAATTAATTTGTTCAGTGGTTAATAGTTTATTTTGAGAACCTAATATAATGGCAGAGTAGTCAGTCTCATATATACATATCAAGGTACAACCATCACTGTCCCACGGACGAACTGTTGGTTGTCCCTCAAGATAAAAAATGTAAGTAATTCTTTAGACCGCTAGGTGACGTGTTCATATCAAAGAAAGCACATATTGTTGTTAACTAAATGATAACTTACATTGAACAGAAAATAAACTGCATCACGTTAAAGATCTTGTCCAAAAAAGTAATATGGAAAGTGTCCCGAGGCATAATTCTTTCCCATTTAAATTTTTATTTTGTTTGAAAAAAAATTTGCTAGCAGAAACTATACCTATATAGCCATTATATGAATTAAAATATATTCTTCTGGTAAGTTTGCCTTGTATGTGTACATTTTTCACGACATTTGAGAAAAAACAAGAATATTGTGTAGTTTAAACAAATTGACGTGATGGACAAAATCTACTATTAGTTTTGGATTAAGACGTCAATAATAAGTCTCAAATTAAAGACAACAAAATTACTGTTTCCAAGTGTAATTTATTATAACTAATATGAATGAAACAACCTGTTTCTCACTTTACTAAATTCATCACTGGTATACAGGGTTTTCCAGGAGTTCGTAACAAAAACTTGGGAGATTGATGATGCGTTTTTCGGGAAACTTCCCTGTGAGGAGAGTTTAAGGCCACAATCCCCACGAATCTAACCACAACAGCGTCTTGTATAAAGGAATGCACTTACCTGTAAATTCCAGATGTTTATCCTTCAAGTTCTGGTGTGGCGGCGGTAACAATCTCTAGTTTTTTTTTGCGGGTGCGAATGAGGTTTGGGTGGATTTATAAACTCTGTTGTTCCCGTTGTTCGTTGCTTGCCGTCATTTTCAAGTTGCTGGCGATTCGTTATTCACAGTTGTTCCCGAGTCGACTAATTTATATATAATATCGTTTTTCGTTGCTGGCGTTGTCGAAATTTGATTGGTCATAACCAAACCAAACCACAAGTTCGTATTGTAAACAGCGCCACGTCAAGTAAAAAATGTCAACTTCACATGTAGAAATCGCGCATCACAAGAGTGAATCTAATTAGTGCTTTTAACTCGACAGCAGGTAGCACCAATAGTTTCCCTCATTTCATGCTGCCGAAGTGCATCAATAAATAGTAGCTTATTTGAATGTAGCGCCTCTCTTGACTGACCGTAAAAACAGTAGTGTCAGTATTGAGTTTAAAATGATTGGTATAAATCAAGTCACGTGGCACTAACTTCAGTTTTCATTGGTGGAACTGCGAAACACGAATAACAAGATATAAAATTTGGTTATTTGAGAGCAGCGACGAACGACGTGGAAACGACGAACAACACGGCAACAACGGTTTATCAATGTTGTTTCATTTTTGAGCAGCGGGAATCACGAACAACCAATAACGAACAACAGAGTTTATAAATCCAGCTTTTGTGTCTAAAAAAATGCGATGACAGTTCTACTTTTTATATTCATCTAACTGACAGCAATTGTCATCCAGACCACAGTATATTTTTAAGGTTAACTGTATCCATATAGAACATCTAAATCCTAGAGATAAGTACACTCACTTTTGCCAGAGGGCGCTGGGTGTTGCGGTTAAAAACAAAGATAAGCGGCGCAAACAGAGATGGTAGAGATACTAAACATACTGAAGGTTTTTCGTATACATTTTTTTCTTCAAGCCATTAAAAATGGTATTTTATTTATAATTATTGAATGGCGAATTAGAAGTTAGTAAAATTTTAACCGTTTATGAATATTATAATTGCGCACTTCAAGGCGTGATAGACAAGTCTACACTGGCCCGAGTGAATAAAAACGTAGCTTTTGCTTTTAGTATGAAGTATAAGCTTTAGCTTTTACTAGGTAGATTTAGCTTTTGCTAATAACATTTGCTGTTGACCACACTTACGGTCGTTATTCAGCTCATCACTACCTTCCACTTCTTCACCATCGTGATACTCGGCGGCTACTTCTTCTTCGTCATTTGGTAATTGATCATCTAAATACTTAGCAACATTATGCAGAACCACAGCGCTGACGATTACTGAGGGAATGTTGTCAATGTTCAATCGTATCTGATGTTGCAAAACAGGGAATCGACGTTTTAGTTCTCCGAAACAGCGTTCTATAATGACGCAATTTCTTGAGGTATGGTGGGATTTCTATACGGTGTTAATAGCCATGGTGTTATTCCGTACCCTTCGTCGCCTAAAATAAGTCCATAGTTCTGTAGACGTCTTCTCATCATACCAAAAATATTTGATCTTAAAATACGACTGTCGTGCTCCAAGTCAGGCCATTGCGCATATACGGATGTAAATATTTCTTTTCTGTTACAAGTTGCTTGCACATTTATGCTACACCAGCCTTTCCTATTGATATACTCGTCACCATGTAGCGATGGCTTTATTATTGGTACATGAGTACAATCAATTGCACCAAAATCACAGGGAAATCTATACAAATGTGCCCATTCGTTGATTGACTGATCAGTCGAGTTTTCTGTAAGAAATTCAATCCAAATTCCTGCCTTTTCAACTATTTTTGGTAAAACGTGAGATATCGTTTTACATATTGTTGTTCTATGAACTCCTTCTTCTTTCTCGATCCCTATTTGAAATCCAGGATCACTTAGAAATCGCAAAAATATTTGCGTTTGTTATTTTGGACTCAATGCACCACCTCTAGTCTCCACTGTTGGCTCCAAAAAACGGTTAGCTATCCACTCAACATTTTCTCCACTAAATCTATACAGACCTTGGGATTCTTCGGCACGACTTTCTTTTCTTTCGGGATAAAATTTTACAGATCTCATATTCATAAATGCATCCATGTCTGCCAAACTGTTTACCAATACTAAATTTTCAAGCCAGGTTCTAACAAGCTTGCAAAAATGTAAGCTTGTCCTTGATATTCTCAGTAATTGCTTACTTTCATTCAGACCATTTTTAGACAATGCTAGAAACTTTAGCTTTTGCTAATTGCATTTTCAGTAAAAGCTACTACTTATTTTCATTCACTGCAAACTAAGCATTTGCTAGGAAAATGTAAGTTTCAGCATTTACTGAATTTTCACACTGCTAATTATGCTTGTGAACTGAGGTACGGACTAAATTCAACGGTGGATGAAATAATTTTTTGGAAAATATAACTTTTTTCGGTTATAAATGGAACTATTGACTTTTTTTAACATTTTAAGTGATACCAAGTCCTTAATTTTCTTTAACCATTTTGACTTTTTTAATAATGTTAATAATTTTGTTACTCGTTTTATTAATATGTTAAAGGAATGTAGTTATTCATGATTGAGGGTTTTGTCGTCATTTTTACTTTTGTTAAATTAATGTTCATTTTTGTTAAAGTTTTTTATGCACAAGCAACGTAAAAGTGTATTTTCATAAATTTAGACTGCTCCGATTTATTTGGTATCCTAAAAAATGTTAAAAAAAGTCAATAATTGCATAAGATAACTGAAAAAAATTATATTCGCCAAAAATTGCCATACCCACCATTGAACTTACTCCGTACCTGAGTTCACGTTTACTTGTTTATAACGCCAAAATGTGTTCCATTATGATGTTTATTAACGGTTAAAATTTTACTAATTCTCAATTAACCACTTAATAATTATAAGTTTTTGGTACAAACTCATGGGGCTGAGAATGTTCTTCATAAAAACTTATTATACTTTTTATAGTCCTCAATTCAATTATATTTTTTCTGATAAACACCACGAAATTTATTTTCACGAAGTTCATGTTTCTTTGAAATGGACTGTCAATTCACATTTTCCACATCGACGGTTTCGAAGTAAAGGAGAGGTTGATTGGACATCAATAAAACGACCAGAACTTTTGAATGGAATTTGAGATGCTACTGGTTTTATTTCCACAACAGTTATCAGAAACAAATAAATATAAAAAACTGTATTTTTCTTGGATTTTTTGAAAACATATCCCTCATAATTGAATGTTTTCCTACATCTACTTTCTGCTAATTTGGTTATAATTTATTTAACTATAACACAATTATGTCGGATAATTTGTAGCAAATTGAATGTCAAATGTCTTCTTTAAGTCCATAGGAACTCGATTTATAGCATCACAGCTATAGCGTTTACTAGAAAATATTTATGTTATCTTCAGGTAGTTCCACAGAACTCATTGAATTAAAAGGGATCCATAAGATCAAAAGATGCACGAATTGATCTTATAACTGTTATAGATGTTTTGTGGTTAGGAGTCACCTCTAAAGTAAGTCAGTATTAGGTGAAACAAACAATCTAAAAGTAGATCTACTTTAAATAATTATTTCCTACCACCCTATACATTTTGCGAATATTAAACTTTAATCCACCTTTTCAATAATTCATGTCGACTAATAACTTTTGCATGAGCCTTCCCGGAACTGTAGGGAATTAGGAGGAACTTTAACTAGAAGTTGGCCAAGCATTTGTTGGCGAATATTTAAGTAATTTTATCACTCATTTTCCTACCAGATATAAATTGACATACACAGTGTGATTTAAAAATACCGAACACATAGTGCCATTTATTTCTCTGGCTAATCGATACACAGTTTACAGAATTACGTCAGTATTTACTTGGATGAAACAGCTGTTTTTACTGCATCATAATGTACCAGTTAACAAAATTAAAAAAGGTAACGAATTTTTGATAAAAAAATAGGTTTGACTCATCGAACACGCTTTATATTCGCTTGATGCATCATCGTGTGATTACTATTTCGAGTGAACCTTTTTTTAGCTGAAACCAGATCAAGGAAAAAATTTCGATTTTTCATTATATAGATGCCAACCCAAACACAAAATCTCAGAAATTTTTCTGCGGAAATGCATCATTTTCCGACATTAGAATAACTGAAACTAGTTATATGAAAACTTTGGGTGGCATTTTTTTGCTAAAACCAGTTTCAGAAAAAAAATGTTTTTCCAGTATATAGATGCCTCCCCAAACACAAAATCACAAAAATTTTTCTGCAGAAATGCATCATTTTCCCGACTTTAGAATAACTGAAACCAGTTACATGAAAACTTTTTTATGCTTTATATTTCAAACACTTTCTTAAACATAACTAGGCAAAAGAACTCCTGCGGAAATATTTGATTTTCCTACCAGGTGTTATTTGTACAGTGGTTGTGCCTTGCAGATAAATGAAAACTCATCTTTGTTAAGTATATACAAAATATGCGAAAGGAGGCAACATACTCAGAAAAAATATTTATTAAATAACATTTTCAATGTCAAATGACATTTTTGAAGCTAAATTTTGTAGAAATTATTGGAAATGAAACTGAAATTCAACTGTAAACTTTCGAGAAAAAATTTATGAACATGTATGTACCAGTATCAAATAAAGGAACAAAATTTGCCTTGCGGAATAACTCATTAAAGTCGAACTCTAAAGTCACTGTACTCCATTCTAATTGAATTTAATAGTTCAACCATTGGATCTTACTCATGTTTCTTACAATACCGCCTCCAAAGATATTCACAAAGTTTATCAGGAAACTCATCTTCAGGAATATGCTGACCTCTCAATACCTTTTCGCTGCATTCTATTGAGATTCTATCCTCTGAGTATGTGTCCCATCATCCACCACAAATACCACGACATGATATACTGTGTGATGAATATAACCATAATTTTTCATTCAAAATTATATTATATTTATATTTAAACGGATACAATGTATATATGAATATATAAATAGATTTTGCAGAAAAAAAAACAAATAAGACATTGACTCACAATGAAAATATACAATTTGAAAACTATTAAACTTAAAGGTGGGATTTTGTGTCATCTTGTTCATAGAAGAGAACATATGCTTCTCCACTGACTAAAGATTTCCACGATATTAATAGCACTCTTGAATCGTTATATTCGTGCCACTGCTCCGTATAGAGATGTCGGCAAAATGCTGTGTAGTGACCATTATAAGTGGTTCCACAGTGATTAGATATAGCGTAGAGGTTCATATCAAGCCCTTCTATTATAAAATCTATTGAATCATTAAGTTTTCCACTAAAACTTTCTGTTTGCGAAAAGCGCTTCAGGTGAATAACCAGTATTTTCGGAAATTTATGAATTGAGAATGATTTAATGCATCGTCTTCGTTCCTTACATTTCGAACAAGTTGGTTTCTCATCACCGTCGAGTGTTTCTTCTCTTGTAAACGAATCTAAACATTGTGAAAGTCATAATTGACCTGTTCTTTGTGGTATCGGAAGGGATACATCCCAAAAATGATCGTAGGTAACTGAACAGTGACCACAGTGTGCGCACTTGATTGTTGATTTTAATTGACCGACAAAGTTATCCATAATCTTGGAGTTGTCCATTCTCGCATATCTTAACCAAAATTCTTGTGCTTTCTCGATATCACTTGATTTGTCATCCAATTCTGTTAATATGGGCTTTGGTTTTTCATATACCTTGTTGACATCTTCGAAGTCCTGCTAATAGGTAACGAATAAACTCATGTGCATCATGTTGAGTGTATCCCATGAACCTTGAAGTAAATCGCTGAATCTTCCTTTTCAATGATACTGTATTAACCACTCTGTCTGAGCCGCCTTCAGACCAAAGCTCTTGAATAACTTCAGCAAATGCTTTAATTAGTGTTCCTTTCATGCTAGATATGTTTATGTTAATATCTCTTATGTATGCGTCTTTCTTTAGATATTCTAATAGCCACATTGTGTTTGATAGGCATTGGATAATACTATTCATGAAACATGTCTTACCAATATTTTTGAGGCCTTTGAGACCTAAAGAATCTTGGGGAATACCCTTTATGGATCTGAATGTGGAAATATTGTTAAAAGCTGTTTCGCAACTACTATCATTGTACGAATAATCTCGGATTCTATAATTGTCTTTCTCACTTCATCGGCGTGATAAGGAATTTGAATTGATGATATTTGCTACTGAATTGGATGTAGATATTACGGATTTGAAAAGTGTTTTGGTTAGAGATAATCTATTGCGTATAGGAATCGAATCATTCTCTAGCATAGTCATTTTCTTCAGTATTCCTATGAAATGGACATCATCTGGCTGGTGGTTATCTGTATTTTTTAGTACACTGAGGCCCAAAAGCTTGTTGGGGGCATAATTTATTGAATTGTCAACGCACGTATTATCAGAAGGCACACATTCTGAAGAAGAGAATGAAGATGTTAAATAAGAATTTCGGAAAAAGGAAAGATCACATGTTTTAGGGTCTGTAATGTGAGAAAGTTTGAAAGTGGTAGAAGAATTACGTTTCTTATGATTAGGTTTCATAAAAAGTTCTTCTATAGGTTCAGAACGGGGAAACGTACCGAGAAAAGATGAAGCGTTTCCTCTTTGAATTGCAATACTTATTTGTTGTATAAAGAACAAAGTTGCTCTTGGATCATTGGTTTCTACTGATATTTTTTTACCGATTTCTTTGATGAATTTTAAAGCTTCATGACCGAAAACACTAGAGGTTTCAATTGCTACAGGAATAAAAATGTAAATGTTCTCCAAATTTTTGAATTTATTGATTTTAAAAGTTTCGCCTTGTGAAGCTGCAGCGCCTGCGGAAGTAGATGTGGATCGGACATGGGAGGGAGCCCAAGTGTCAGTGCAAGTGAAATCCCATATAACTGGTCTGCCTCGTTGCCATGGAATGAGGGTCATACCATCTGGACGTTTACCATCGTCGCGGCAAGTACCTAACGGTTCCAACGAACAGGGAATCTTTGCAGATGCCATGCCTCGTTTGATTAGGTCATTTACTGCATAATGACGTGAAAAACGGCCGGCACTTAATTTGCAGCTTAGGCCGTGTGTACCATATTCATCAACATCAGCTCCGCAACGACAGCGATTTTTTACATAAATTTGACAACCTAAACGGAGACCAATAGAAATACGGAAACTTCCGTCATCTAAAAGCGTACCTAATGGGGCCGACGGTAAAGCGTTCAACCATGCTCCTGATTCCTTTGAAAATGCTGCATTCAAACGAGCCTTGTCTGGTAAATTGATAGCTTTCTGAAGCAGATTTTCTTTTTCAATGTTCAATGAAGGAATATCCCAGGATTTTTGAAAGGATTTATAATCATCGGGTACAACTTTGTTAGACTTCAATGACCAAATATTTTCTGCCTCCATTAATAAAGGGTCTTGTGTGTGGAAAAATATAGGCAGAAAGTAATTGATAAAATTTTTTGAACTATTTAATGATGACAAAAAAGAAGGAAGAGCTACTGAAACAATTGACCGAATTGCTAAACCACCATATGAAACAGGTAGTGAAGCTTGTTTCCAAGAAAGGTCCTCTAATTTAATGTTAATTAATGACTCTAATGAATGACGAATGGCATTGTCAAAATTGATCAGGATATCATTATGTAATCAGGTCGGACTACATCTCAACATATATGTCAATTTTGGAATTAATAGGCAATTCTTGAGAAGGTAATAAGCAATATGTGTCGGTAACCAGGATAAACGAGATGACATTTTTTTGAAAAAGGTTAGTTTTTCATTGAAAGCTGATAGAAAGGATTCGTTTAATAAAGGAGCACCTAATAGAAACAAATTTTGTCTGTTGGTAATTGTTATGCCTGGTTCTACAGAATTAAATTTATCAATGGTTAGATTATTTGGTGATTCTAAGAAAAATAACTCGCATTTGCTGAAATTGAGTTCAAGACCTATATCCTTGGAATTGTTTATTATATAGATAAGAGACTTGAACACAGAATTAGTATTACCACCTAAAGAACCATCATCAAAGTACCAAGCATTGAATTCGGTGTCAATGTTGCTAATAAGTTTGTGTATCGATATGCAATGAAGGAGAGGTGCCAAAGGGTCCCCTTGTTGGACGCCTCTTTCCGAATAAATCATGTTTTCGCCAAATAAAAGATATGAAGGGAATCGATAACATTGATTGATGAAAGAAGAAATTTCAGGTAGAATATCTGCTACAAGTTTTAATAAATGATCGCGATGAATTGTATTGAAAGCATTTTTAAAATCAATTTTCAGAAAAACTTTATTATTAACGTCTGGATGATTAGAGACGTAACGTCTTGCTGCATGTGCAACTGCTTCACAACCACCTTTCGACCCGAAACCAAATTGTAATGGACGAAGTAAATATTCTAATTTGTCTCTGATGTTTGAACAAATTATTTTCGCTACTAAACGACGATAAACTGTACCAATAGCAATTGGTCTGATACCTCCTCCTTTTTTAGTTAAAGCTAATAGTGACGCGCCGAATAAAATAGGACAAATATTGATGTTTACTGTGTCATTTAAAATAAAATTATATAATTTGCACAAAGATGATAAGAGATTTTTTCCTGAAGGGCCAGCACTGTAACTTATTAAATCTTATAGATGTGAAGGTCTTAAAGAGTCTAAACCACCAGCAGAACTTGTTTTTAAAGAGTTTATTGCGCTACTCACAAATTCTTCTGTTCAGAGTAGGGAACGTACTATTAAGTTTCTCTACAGGAAGTTTCGATTTTAAATCTGTTAAAGTGGCTGCACTGACATCAGCAAAACTGTCATCTGAAGCTAAGATTTTGATTTCGGATGTCAAGTCGCCGTCAGAAACTCTATTAATGACATTTTTAATTTTATTATTTTTTGATAAATTTATGTTCTTCCGAACTGAGAAATTTCTATTTTGTTGATCAGAGAAATGTAAATGATGATCTATATTTTCAAAAGTTTTTCAATTATTCTTGATTATAGTAGAGAGAGATATTTTTTTATTAGAATTTTTAGAAGGAAGACTCAAAACATTATACGGAAAAAGCAATAGATTTTCCCAGGTAGTAATAGAATTTTGTGTTACGCATTCTTCAATCAGATTAGATAGCGTTGAGGCACAAAGAGCCCTTGAAGCTTTTGGGACTCTTCTTATTATTGATCTTTGGCTCTCCAATTTTGCCAACTTTATATGAAAATTCGTATCTTTTATATCCTTATTACTTTTCCGCCAACCTATCTAATATGCGAAAAAAGTATTGGTTTACCCACAAAAAAGTTGGAAATTTGAAAATTTTTTTTGAGTTATTTTTACGTTATCCATCAACAACAACTCGAAAAAACGGTTTTTAGAAAAAAATCCTGTGGGTATGTCGTCGTCGTCGTTGTCGTCGGCCACTTTTCCTTGCAAGTCTTGTTAGCACGATACAGCCTCCGGAGTGCAATAAGTCAGCAATTTTATGATTGAATATTGTTAAGGACATTGCACTGATGAACCCTATTGATTTTCAGCTCACCAGAGCCAGTACAACGGGTGCTATGGTACTTGAAGTACGACATTTTGTCGTTTTTCGAGAAATTCCAGTTTGTTAGCATGATACAGCCTCCGGAGTTTAACAAGTCACCAATTTTATGATTGAATATTATTCAGGGCATCCTACTGATGAACCCTATTGATTTTCAGCTCACCAGAGCCAATACAACCGGTGTTACAGTACTTTAAGTACGATATTTTTGTCATTTTTGGAGAAGTTTCAGTTTGTTAGCACGATACAGCCTCCGAAGTATATACAAGTGATGAATTTTATGATTGGATATTATTCAGAGCGTCTTAAAGATTAAGCCTATTGATATTGAGCTCACTAAAGCCAGTACAACGGGTGCTGTGGTACTTGAAGTACCAAATTTTTGTCATTTTTGGAGAATTTTCAGTTTGTTAGCACGATACAGCCTCCAGAGAGTATACGATTGATCAATTTTGGGATTGTATATTGTTCAAGGTGTCTAACAGATGAACCTTATTGATTTTCAATTGACTAGAGCGAGTACAGCGGGTCCTCTAAATCCAGATATACAAAATTTTTGGTTAGTTTTGGAGAAATTTCGGTTTGTTAGCACGATACATCCCTCGAAGTGTATACAAATAACAATTTTATGATAGAACATTGTTCAGGGCCACAGATGCGGAGAAGTTAGTTTTAATCCGTAAAACCGTTTATTTTCAAAACTTTCTACTGTAATCGAACTTAAATTTGGTCTACTATGCGTCTTGTTTCAATGTAATCTTAGGCCTCGCTTCTTAAATAATTTACCACAGATTTCGCACTTCACTGTGACTGGCGCTGACATAAGGCTTATATCATATAGAATTTGGGTTATGCAGTCCAAAAGATTATGAATAATAGATCCCACTATCACATGATTTTTAATAATTTCTATAAGGGTAGCAACATCTCTTTTATTTTGCGGACAAACAACTAGCCTTAGATCTTCTGAGTTTTGAGCGATCATTCCCAAAACCCAATGACCCTCCATAACTCGTACACGATTGTACTTCTTCTCCTTAAATTTCGATTCGTCAGTCTAGAAATAAATAGAAATATATTTTATTCAATTTGTTGATGTGTTATTAAAATATAAACCTTAAAATATTAAATGGAGTTTAATCATCTCCCCGAACTTTAACACAGATCAACGAATAATATCTATTTCTATCAGCTTTATATCGCTTAAAATGTCAAAAAACAAACCTGCACTATGATTCCTGGCCCTCCAATTTCCGGCAGAGATTCCTTCATTGATGTAAAAGCACTGGTAACCATCTCCCTATTGTTATCATTGATAAACTCCCTTCTGAACCACTTACACTAACATATATCCGTTCATATGATTCTCCGTGAATAAATCCAAAAATAATCCTGCATATAAATATTTAGGAAAAAAAAGTTTAAAAAGTCTTACCTACTTAAACTCTTTTTCTGGTGAAAGATAACTGTTCTCAAACCAGGTTTCATTTACAACAGAAAACAAAGGTTTGTATTGTTGTCATTTAGAACACCTATATATATTCCTTAATCTGTTTCTGAAAAATAATAATGTGAAAATATATCCATATTACTCGTATGTCCTTTACATTTTGTCCTACAGTAAAGTGGTTTAGTTATTAAGCCTTAATTTTTCGCAAATTTATAAGCTTCTTGCCTAGTTTTAGGTAGACTTTGCTCAGTTATAATAAAATAAGACATCATTTAACCACTAGGTATCCGTATTTCTACTCCTATACCACATATGATAGATACTAACAATAATAAAGCTCATAACGACATTTAAAAACCTATTTAACGTTTTTTTATATGCCTTTTAAGGTTCGAATCAATCTAAATCTACAATATTTTATCAATAAATGAAAATGGTATATTTCCGCAAGAAGTTTTTCGCGTGTTTATATTTAGAAAATTGTCTAAAATGTAAAACAGAAACGTATTTTCATGTAACGGGTATCAGCTGTTCTAAAGTCGGAAAAATGAAAATTATGCATTTCCGCAAAACAAAAATCGAATCTTTCTGTTTGAAAAATATTCCTAATGGTAAATAAACGAATATTTCTTACATAACTGGTTTCAACTAAACGAAAGTTGAACCACTATTTCTTACGAAAATAGAAAATTGCAACGGAAGGAGCTTTATAAAATAACGTGCCATTTATTCAAGCAACCACATCATGCTTGTTTCATTTTACAAGTAAAAAGTTCGGTCATTGCTAGGTCAAACTACGTCATCAGCATCTGTTTGCTGTAAGTATTAGATGAAGTGAGTTAGATCCACCATAGAGTCAGGATTTGATACCGTATACAAAATTGAGTAATTACGAATTTATAAATCAGGTTAATTATTCAATTTTATGGATAATGTTCGTTCTGTAAATAGGGCGTCCACTTAATACTTCGTGTTCGTTGCAGCCCTTCCGTATAAACGATTAATACTAATACTCACTGAATGAATAAGTGAATCACACTTAATTCAGTGTAAAATATGTTATTGCTTAGGAATGTATAGATAATCACGGATTCGGGTATATTCCCCGAAGTAATCGCCAGAAAATGGTTAATATAAACTATATAATATTCTCAAATAAATAACTATTGACTAAGTGTTGCACTCACACTACTTTACACGTGCTCAGTTCTACGCTACTGGACGAGGGTCACTCAATCAGAAAATCATTGAATTAATACAATCTGAAGAATATGATATTTCAAAATGTTTGTAAGGAAACCCAAAATTATATGAAAAAACTTTAAACACGTATTTTATCTCATTTATATATTGCACCTTCAAATAAATAGTGTCTTAACTCAAAAAATACCCATTATTTTTTTTATTATAAGTTTCAGCATTCATCATACTTTTAGCTTATAACACTGTGTTATTTATAAAATGTGACATAGGGTGTCCTATACAAAACTGTCAAACGCGAGTAACTTTTTTACCAAATAGTGATCGTGAAAAATAATAACAGATTTGAAAAGGTCGTTAAAAATAAATTCAAATGCACTTTTAATTTTCTTAAATTCGGTCTGGTTTACTAAGAAAATGCATAATTATGTTTTTAAAAGTCGTACGCCATGTTTATAAAACTTTGGAATACTAAAGTCGGTGCCGATGTGGCCGAGTTGGTACTTGGTTTACAAAATTTAAAGTTGAACGTAAAGGGTCGCGGATCGCTCCAGCAGTGTGTCCAAAATTTTTTTCATAATATTGTTCCAAAAATAAATTTCAAGTAGTGATATTTAAAATAAGACATTTTTCCCGTTACAAATTTATTTATCTAATTAAATGCTCAAATGGTTTTACGTTTGCTGCTAAACAATGCCCCAAACGATCATAAAAGTTCTGCCGTACATCATTAATAAAAGTTCAACTAATTTTCCTACTTTCATTGATAATGATATTTCTCAATTCATTTTCTGTCTCCGGTTCATATTCTGCTACCTAATTCTTTAGGAAACCCCTATAAAAAGAAATCGGGAAGTGCTAAATCTGGAGATCTTATTGGCCATTTTATTGTACTCCCTCGACCTTCCCACGTATTTGGAAAAACAGTTTCAAGGTAATCCCGAACTTCCCTACTGGAATGAGCCGGGCAACCATCGTGTTGATACCATACTGAAACATTTCTAGGTGCGGCATTTGCAATTTGGGGTCCTATTTCATTTTGGAAAAGATTCAAATATTCTTGGCCATTGAAGAAGAAGGATGATAGGACCAATTATTTTATCACAAAATATACCGGCCCATACTTTTACTTTTTTCTTGTATTGGGTATGATACACATTTATTTTACAAGATTTACTGTATCCCAATACATTTGATTTTGTTTGTTAGTGTTTCTCATTAAAACAAAGCTAGTCTCGTTGGTAAAAGATATGTATTTTAAAAAATTCCTATTTCGGTTGGCTTTGTCTATCATAATTTAGCAGAAAAATTATCTATTGAAATAGTCTTGCTCAAAAAGTTCTTGCACATCATGAAGTTTGTAAGCTTTGAAGCCGTTTTTTCTCACAACACTGTGTACTTTAAAAATACTAACATTTAAAACTCGTGTCACGCGTCTAATGGTGGTCCTAGGGTTTTCAACAAAAGCCAACAAAATGGACAGGTCAATCTCCATTAATGTTGTTGGATTTCTTCATCGGTGTTCCGGTTTTAGGCACAACGTTGTTTCAAATTGCTCAATAATTTGATGTATCCTGTGATGCGGTACATCAGTCTGACCATTGGACATATTAAATAAAAAATTTTTAATATTGCGACTACTGTGACCGCGATAATACATACGAACAATTTGCACAGTTTCTTCACGAGTAAGCATTTTACGACGAGAAGAAAAATAAATAATAACTAACTGATAAGAATTAAAAACGATCAAAAATATAAACAATAATATGAATTAAATAATGGGAAAACACGAACAAATTTAAATGAAATTATAATAGATTAAAAATTATTAAAAAATGAATCTACACAAAAAACCACAAATGAAAATATCTACAAACGGAACAAGAAATTACTCACAAGTACACTAAAATAACAAATCTAATCTCTTCAAAAATACTTATTCGCTCCAAAGATCACAAATTGTCAAGAATGAAAATAACATTATTTGGAAGGCTACCTACTAGATTTTGCTGTTTAAAATTGATACTAAATTGTCTGAAATTTTCGTCAAATAAATAAATTTTCGAAACAAATAACTTTGCTGTATTTCAAAATTATTGTTTCTTAGTTAAAAATTGTACAAAAAGAACTAAAAACTTCGTCACAGCGTGGGATCGAACCGTCATCCTCCACATTCAACTTTCCCGTACCAAATACCAACTCGGCCATCTCGGTCCGTGTTGTCTGTATTCGAAAGTGATATAAAAATAGCGTACGACTTTTAAAATAGTTATTTGTAAAACAAGTGTCACAATGACTCGTTTTGTAGTACGAGTGAAGTTGACGAGTACTACAGAAAGTTATTATGGCACAAGTTTAACACAATATTTTTTATAATTCGCATTTATTTAATTCCTTAAATAAAATAGAATTTCATATAATCCCTGTCTTCAAACTAGGAGGAGTGGTTTATATTTAAGTTGGCAATTCTGAAGATTCCTGATTGGTCATATCACAGATGGTTTTATTCAGCACTTCTGACTTTTGACATATTATAACCGAATAATTGTGTAAATTATAAACAAATTTTAATTTTATCAAACAAAGGATAATTATTTGTTTAAAAAAGAGCTTCTTCGTATATGCTCTTACGATCTATTCATATTATATCATGAATACACTTATTTCTGTAATACATCTTCACATAGATATTTGGTAATTTATCCCAAAAATCGAACGTTATGTATATCTTATATATTGATCCTATACAACATAAAAATAAACAATTGACAAATCATTGATAAATAAACGTTAGCGTACTTTATTCATTGATATTTTTAATATATAAATCATTCTAATTTACCTTTAGGAACATTTAATATAATAATTTGCCAGCTAGAACAACGTTAGACAATTTTATTAATAATGTGTGCCAAGTTTAATGTCAAATGTCAAATAAAGATATAACTAAATACAATAACCAACTGTACACTGAAAATTAGTAAAACAGTGTTCAAAGAGCTTCATTGTGATACTGTAAACAATGTTATAATGAAGTCTCCTTTATACGCGAATTATAAAAACATAATTATTCATTTTCTTATTAAACAAGACCGAATTTAAGAAAATTAAAAGTGCACTTGAATTTATTTTTCAACGCCTTTATCAAATCTGTTATTATTTTTAACGAACGCTATTTGGTAGGAAAGGTTGCTCGCGTTTGACAGTTTTGCACTGGAAACCCTATGTCGCATTTTATAAATAACACAATGTATATTGTTATGTATGTAGTTGAATTATTTACCCACAGATGGCGGTACATATGTTAAAATGTTAACTCAAAGTTATGATTTCCTAACCTCTATACCATCTCACGAATAGTGTTAGGTGGTAGTAACAGGTTTTTATTTTGTTTAAAGTTCATATGTTTTTAGTTAGATAATTGAAAAAATTTATAACATTGAATATTCTTTTTTGATAAATACATTAAATTTAAGTTTTATTCATGATAATAATGTTCGATAATATATAAATTCGTTTTGCGTTATCGAAATAAACAAATTTGTATTTTTAATTAGAGTGTGGAAACCACTTATGGAATAAAATTGGTTGTGTCCTTATTTTAGGAAATTATAAGAAACTCCGAGTAAAGTATATGCAACAACACAATCAACTAGCATCGCAGACTTCAACGAAAAGATAACTACAGAAATTCGGAATATTTCACCTCAAACTTTTGAACAGTGTTCGGAACAAGTTTTATAGGAGACTGTATTATTGTAAACAACAAGATAATAGTATTCACGTCAATATATTAAAATCAAATATATCTGCTATTTTATTTTAATTATGAATTATTTCAAAATTTCACTCGGTATTTTTCATAATAGGTTGTTGAGGAGCTTCCGAAAATATACAAGGTGTTTCGTTAAAAATCAATAGTATGGACTATGCTAGACTTACGTGAATCACCCTGTTTCTTTAAGTTTGTGTTTTAAAAGCACACATTTGAATTTAAAACTTGACATGTCCCAACGTTTTGTATAATTCTCTAAAATAAGGTGACAAAGAATGTTATTCCATAAATGGTTTCAACGGTGTATATAGTGTCACAAATGAGATTTTTTTCCCTATTTTCATATATCAAAATTGTCGTTTTGTAGCTCCAAACAAGCTTCGGACATTCTGAAAACTGCTTTGTTTGTTAGTTTTTCAGAGTAAGTATACATGAAAGTGGTATAAGTCTTAAAAGCCTTCTTCTCAATAATTTGATTTTTTGAGTTGTGACCTTATTTAATATGATGAAATAGCTTTTATATACGTTTGCTTACTTCGATTCTCGTTTGATAGTAAATTTTAACAGTGGTTGAAATAACAGATTATATATGAGATCAAATATAATATCTGAGTAAGACAAAAACAAGAAAATGTTACAGGAAATGATAAATAGACGATGAATTACGAAAATGAGGATCTTAAATGAATCAAGAAAAGACAAATGTATTAAAATAGGTAAACAACCTGAAGAGGACAGTGAAATAGGAATATATGTAGAAGTTGAAGTTTTCATATACCTTGGAAAAATCATAAGCTAGTAAAAACAATACATACCATAGGTTAAAAAATCATCAAAAATTACAAAATAAGCTTCTTCTTGACTTGTCATTAAGCCTTTTCAGGCGTCGGATTGGCACTCCTTGCTCCTTCATTTCCATTTTAATTCTTTCTACCGAAAAAAAGCGAGAAAATTAGAATTGGACACAAAAATTACATAAGAGGGCAAAAATAGGTACAGAATTTAGCAGATGAAACAGGAAGACAAGACAACTCACTAGACAAAACTAGGAGAGACATGGACATCAACAATATCAATCTAAGGAACTAAGAAGCTATCAAACTGAAAGCTTTTGTGTCAAAATTGAGGTTAGTACAACAATAAGAATTCTGCATATTGTATAAGAACGAGCGGAAGTAGAGGATTGATATAATGGACACAGATATAATATCAGTTCAAATTTTGTGATAGAAATATATCGAATAGATGAATTATGTAACCAGAATATTTTTTGTAACAAAATTCACTTCAACCAGTGTCAGTATTTATCACCTTTGTTGCAATTTTTTATCAGATAATAATCGAATTATGCAAAAATATACAGCGAATAGCTAATAAGACGTCAATTATATTTTTAGTTGTTGTCTGATGTTATTTACCGAAATCGACTGTATATATAGTCAACAAATTAACTTGTGTTGTGTTATGATATGCAGATTTCCATAATTCTTGTGAAACACGCAACAAATCAAAAATGGCGTGAAGCAGAACTTGAAATGACATGCTTTCGTCTAAATTACATTTTCCAAATGGATGTTAGTTTAAAAAAAACTCGATTCTGTTTGCTTGTTAACGGTTATGATGAGGTGTGGTGTTTTTAAGAGGGAAAAACCAATTTTGAAATAACATTTTATATTCTAGTTAGAAAAAGAAATAGAAACGGAAATTGGAACGATGATAATAATTAGTTATTGAAAAAACGGGTGAAAGGATAAGATCTGCTGGACTCAAGCATCATTTTGGACAATTTCATTCACACATAAGTCATCATTTTTACCTTGAATCCAAGATAAATCAATAATAAACCTTGGGAAAGAATATAATGTACTCAAATCACTTAATCTTACAGCCTGATGATAGTTTTACTTTGATGCTTACCACTACATGCTGAACTAATTTTGTTCTAATTAATCATTAATAATGTGATTTGATATAAACTCTCTTTGAAAACCAATTAAATTCAAGCAATTGATGAGTTTGATGTTTCTGAAACTCTGAAGTTTTCCACCAAATATTACATTAAATGTTTTGCAATCAAAAGTTCATCTCTCACACGAAGGCCAAGTGTCACAGTGAAGTTACATAATATCAGACGTATATGTTTGCTTGGAAATCCAATAAGAGTTGGGTTATGAGAAGAACTGGACTCAGGACACAGATAATAGACGCAATAAATCCAGTAGTCCAATAAGAGCTAATATGTATCATTGAACCAGATTTGATGAGTGTGAAAAACCAAGTAGCAGAAGTGAGACGAGCTGAAAAATATCTTAAGAAACCATCGCCAAACATTGCGAAGTAGCTACAAATCCAGAATAAGCTAACTCCAGAAGTATTAACTAACAAAAAAAACTATATCCATGTACTATTATGAAGAAGCAGAAACCTCAGAGGAATGAGAAGTTCTGATATACCCAGGGTTTCTAAGAAGAAACAAAACTACTTTCAGCAGATACGCTGCTTATATACTAACTATCCTCCATCTGTGATATGGAGCCGTCAGAAACCATTCTCTTCATCTGAAGAAGAGTTGCTTGGGTCGAGTATCAATGAAGTGTTATTGTATTAATTTTTTCGTTGTATAAAACGAACGTATTTTAATATATGTCCATGTAGGAATACTTCGTTGTTTCTATTTTTATTTAAACTAAGGCACAAACGAGAATTTTATGATTGGTGACCCTTTAAATGGCCCGGCACTACTGATATTGGCTAAATGACTAGAGACACACTCGCCTTGGCTCAGCGCTCGGGCCTATTGCATCGGCCCGTACGTCATTCTCTTCTTCAAAAGTTTACGTTTACACTTTCAAACATACAATAATCAAAATTTATCTATAACTATACATTTTGATTTGTAATTGAACTATTTTTTAGATGATTTCCTCGAGTAAATTGTTATTCACTAAAAGATACTCATCAAATACGGGTTAGTGGATATTTTCCATACTGATATCGTAGGAATAATTGATTATATATCCACAACTGTAGTTTTGCGATAGTGATGACGTCGGTGAATTGCCAAACAAAGAGCTTAAAACATTTCAAGAAAGCCTAAACTATATCGATTCTGTTGTACAATTCATATCTTAAGGTGGTGTTAGTATAACAACGGTTTTATCTTCGAAAACAAAAGACGATAAGGAAGTTCATGCGTTCTTTGAATGGGAAAAATATTATGTGAAGAAAACAATGTTCTGGTTATGCTTATTTGAATTCCACTCCTCAGGTTACTATGCTTTAGAGCTGGTATGAAGACTTTCAACAGAGACACTGTCGCAAGATTAAACTGAATAACTCTGTTATCTATGGTACTGTCCAGATCAGACTTCCAGTGACGACTAGTTGCTTGCAGATATCAAGCGAAAGAGGTTTGGATCAAATAAATGAGTACCTACTATTATGAAATCAAATATGTATCATAGAAGTATAAAAAATAGAGGGGCGTCAAACTGAATATTATTATTTTGAGTTTTCAGGGACTAGTATAATCACTACAAAATTTGAAATTGTAAAACAATATTCTACAAACGATTTTAGTTGTATTAAAATAGTTTTCGTTTTTATCCGATGATATGGTAATGGATGAATTTGACAATTTTTTTTATCGGGAATTACAATTTCGACTAGAAAAATAAAAATGTTACTACAATTACCTACATCGTTTGTAGTAAGTGTAAGCTTAAACTGAGATTTTTTCATTAAATGGGTTCCACATTCATACCGCTTCTACAGTCTGTGGCAAATTACGTCTAACTTAAGCATACTGTTCTTTCTCGAATTGAAAGTTTCACCATAGTTTTGGTTAAAAATTGCCAAAACGATTCAAAATGTGGCAAATTCTGGAAATATGTAAAAAGTTTGCAGGAGATTGTGATTAGGATGAAAAGTGCAAACGTAAACTTCAAAATTTTCCAGAAACCTAATTTTTATCATCGCAAAATTCTTACAAACTATATTCATTTTATAATTGAATCGTTGTTTCTGGAAAAAGTGGAAAAATCATCATTCATACTCGTTAATGACAGTAACAACGAATCTTAAGTTTAAATTTATCTTTTAGAAATATATTTTTTTCATAAATACTTGCAAAAATACTGTCAAAACTATCATTCGTTTTTTATTTTTCTTTGTATAATTTGCTTCTAATATATATATTATTATAAGTTATTCCATGGTTATTAAAATAAATTAATTGAAATAAATAATTGACTAGAATATGCGACTAGAGATTAAATAAGTATGAGTTCTGTAAAATTGCCGTTTAGAGATTTTTAAAACAAGTACGTATATCAAAATACCAAATCTATAAATAAACATTTGGAGACTCTAGAACTTCTAGAATATTAGAAAAAAACCAATTTTTTCTTCAGAACTCACAATAAGACTGCCCAAGATACAAGCAACGATAAGAGCAAAGAGAGTAGCTTGAATTTTTCGTGTTCACATGTGGCCACGTGTTTTTTCTCTCACACATAATTTGTTTACGGAAAATTCTTCATTGAAAATATGGTATGTTACGCAACGCAAGAAAGAATAATGTTAATACCATAACATCAAGCAAAGTTTCATCATTCATTGCCTCAATTTCAAAATTTATTGAAAAATTCATTTTTGACATCTCTCTATTGATACTTTTAATACAAATACCGTTTAACGTAATAAATGAAGTTGGTCTTATGTCATGATACTACCAACAAAAAATGTACCTTACTAAGGTAATAATCCAAAAATTACATGCTAAAAGAATTGATGAAGGATTGTTTAGAAAATGGTCATATCTTGAAAATTTTTACACGAGTGTTTTTTTAGCTGGATTTTTTTATAAAAAAAAAACAGCTTTCGTGCGAACTCCACGCGAAAATAGAAAGGACACTATGAAAATCCAGCTAAAGGAGAAATGTTTGGAAAAGAAAAGCGCCGGTATTATTTAATAACTTGAGTGATAAAAAGTATGTAAGGATCATAAATACAGCTCTTGATATTATAGCACATTGCCAAAGAATCCACTGAGAAATTTTTGATAAATGTCCTTAAAAACGTAGGATGGAGAATCTAGATGTTTGAGTGCTCATAACACCACTTATTGCTGAAGGCGATAACTAGAAGGAAAAATTCATTTGCGATGTGTTTTTCGCTACGAGGTTAATACTTTCATTCACATATAATTTTTGTGGATATTATTTTAGGAAATAGTTTCAAATCTTTGAAATGTATGTAGACTTTCTACCCGTATGTGTAAGATATTCTAGGGTCGCTGCTTTTGCTTTCGTTTATAGAGCTATCCCAAACTGGTTAGTAGTTTCTCTAAGCTTTTCCTCGTATCTTCCTGCTTCCCATATTTTTTTAACTTGTCTTTCAATCTTCATTCGTCTATTAAATTTTTGTGTTTTAAATTTTTTCTAAAATCGGCTCAACGTTCAGTTGCTGCCTTACGCCTTCATTTCGGGTTTTATCTATTCTCCTAACTATCAACAATTTTTTTAGATACTTAGTCTCCTTTGCTTGAATTTTTCTTTTGAGTCTTTTTGTTAGTACCCTGTTTTTGCGCAAAAGTAAGGAGCGGCGCATACACGGAATTGTATACATTGTCCAGGAGGAATCGGCGCATGAGTACCGAAAACTATTCCACCTCAATTTTTTTTATGCGATCCTCTTTGAATTGCCCTAGTGATGATATAAATGCATGTTGCCATGGGGCAACCTAGTGCCATATTGTTTAAACCGAAATTGTTTAAACAATTGGAAGAAATTGTTATTTTTCAACCGGACAATTTTTTTTTATATTCTTTATTGGAATACAAATAAAAAAGGTCCTATGACTTTTCACGATAAAGTTAATATTTTTCGAGATATGAATTTTCAGAAGTACGAAAAATCTCAAATTTGGGTGTTTTTGACCCATGAAAAATATATTAAAAAAATATAATAAAATATAAATAATAATTTTTTTAAATTCTTTATACAATAGTTAATAATATTCTTAATAGAGATTTAAGAGAATTTCATTGTTTATACCTGTTTTTAATTGTTAATTTGGCGCGCTCACTAGTATGCGTCGCTTAAGTATCGCCGTCTCTCTCTGACTCATGCGCTGCATCAGCCTCTCTGTGTCCTGAATCATTATTTATCATTTATCTTAAAAACCATTAACTTTATCAAGATTGGTAAAGATAGCAATGTTATTAATAATTAAATTGTCTACAATTTGTTTTTAACAAAAGTAATTTAAGTATGAATCGGAAAATGTAATTGAAATTACTTTTTTGTTATTATCATAGTAATTTATGCATTTTTATCAACAATAATAAGATATAATAGTATTTGAAAAATTTTTGGAGTCACAATTATATATAAATAATAAGCTTTTGCTCTAACATACATTTGGAAAAATGCATTGAATCCGGAATATAAAACATTAGATTTTGATCAATTGGAAATGGGCTTTTGTTTATAAAGGTATTAGCAAAGTATCATTCTCTAGTTTGTATCCGAAATTCGTGAAATCTAATGTTTTTTATTCCAGATTCAATGCATTTATCCAAATGTATATTTTGAGCGAAAGCTTATTATTTATATATAAATGTGATTCCAAAAATTTTTCAAATACCAATATATCTTAGTATTGTTGATAAAAATGCATAAATTACTATGATAATAACAAAGACGTAATTTTAATTACATGTTCCGATTCATACTTGAATTACTTTCGTTAAAAACAAATTGTAGACAATTTAATTATTAATAACATAGCTCTCTTTACCAATCTTGATAAAGTTAATGGTTTTTTAGATAAATGATTAATAATGATTCAGCACACAGAGAGACCGTATGCAGCGCATGAGTCAGAGAGAGACAACGATACTTAAAGGTAGCGACGCATACTTGTGAGCGCGCGAAATTAACAATTAAAAAACAGGTATAAACAATGAAAATTTCTTAAACCTCTATTAAGAATATTATTAACCATTGTATAAAGAATTTAAAAAAAATATTATTTATATTTTATTATATATTTTTAATATATTTTTCATGGGTCAAAAGTACTGAAATTTGAGATTTTTCGAACCTTTAAAAATTCATATCTCTAAAAATATTGACTTTATCCTGAAAAATCATAGAACCTTTTTGATTTGTATTTCAATAAAGAATATAAAAAAAATTGTCCGATTGAAAAATAACAATTCCTTCCAATTGTTTAAACAATTTCGGTTTAAACAATATGGCACTAGGTTGCCCCATGGCAACACGCATTTATATCATCAGTAGGGCAATTCAAAGAGGATCGCATAAAAAAATTGAGGTGGAATAGTTTTCGGTACTCATGCGCCGATTCCTCCTGGACTAACACTCATCTTCGCTTTTATACCTTTATGCATTTTTGATATTGTACTATACACTCTATCTGCACTCTGTATTCTGGCATTTATTTCCATTTCCTTTGTTGTCCATCTTTACTTCAAGTATTGAAATTTTTCAACTTGTTGCATTGTATTCCCATTTAGCACCGTTAGTTTGTCATAATAACATTATCTTTACGTATTTTCTCAATATTTTCAAATTTTCTATTCAATTCGTCATTCCGTATTCTTAGAGTTTTACTTAGCTCTTTTTTCCCTCTACCAAACAGCACAACATCATCAGCAAAAGCACATTCAAGAAAAATGGACGGTGTCCAGATTTCAGTACACAAATAATTTTGTTGTTCCTCGGTTTGTCTACTTTATTACGTCAGTATAAAGTTCATTAGTAATGGGCTTAAACTTCTTCTTGTCTGACATATTCATTTACTGGAAAATTGCTGGACTGCATATTATCAGTTCGAACATAATTTTGATTTTTTGAATATATACCCATTATTGCTTGGATAAGTTTTTGTGATATATTTTTGTTTTGTAACCCTTCTCTGATACTGAGTATCAGGCACACAGTTAGGGTACATGAAAGGAATGAGTACAAGAGAAGCACAAGTACAGTAAAGTCGGGGATTATGAAATACATCTGGTAATATGGAATACCACACTATTGGCAGAACTACTAGCGCCACCTATATTCATTTGTAATAATAT
The DNA here is from genome assembly GCA_963921935.1 of Galeruca laticollis. NCBI lineage: Eukaryota > Metazoa > Arthropoda > Insecta > Coleoptera > Chrysomelidae > Galeruca > Galeruca laticollis. The sequence goes on along the minus strand of OY998176.1, from coordinate 34,794,837 downwards.
CATTCGTATGAGTTCAAGACGCTTCCACAAAAATGTTTAGTCCATAGACATTAACCGTTTGGTCGTTTTGACAGCTGATGTGATTTCGGCGCACATGATAATTTTTAGTAAGTACATCAAGTTTTATTTTACAATTTTGAAGGCGATTTCGTTTGATATGAGATACTGATCATTTTAGATACTTTGTATTGTTTGTCCGACCTAACCTCCAAATGTAGATAGGCGACAATTATGAAATAATATTCCATATTACCCGACTCTTTCTTACAAAATAAAAATTCTAGAATAGGTTACACAAATACCCCGAACGCTTATGAATGGAAGGAAATGGCACAAGCACATCGCCATAGCGTAAAAAGTGGAATGAGGAAGAAATTTAAAAAGTTGTGATGGCAGCAAAGTAATAGTTTATTTGGAGGCTTGGAAATATTTTTTTCTACAACTGCTATGAAAAGTAGCGTATTTCTCATAGCTTACTTAATTTCGAAACCATATATTGCTCACACTGTGAGAAATCTTATTGGGTGGTCCTCGATGCTTAGACTTTTTCTACAAAACTATTTACTTGTATTCTTTAAATTTGTGCAGTTTTAGAAAAAGTATAGCGTGCAACATGCGGGAAAAGTACTTTTCTCACTCGTGTGTGTTCATAAACTTCCACACTCGTGAGAAAAGTTGAACTTTTCCCACTTGTTGCACAATATACTATAATGTGCCTGGTGTCACCCTTACCATACTTTGTAAAAAGGATTGTGGTGCTAGAAAAGCATGTCAAACAAAACTAGGGAGACAACCTACTTTGCCTGATAATCTGGAAAAAGACCTAGTGAAGCTTTGCCTGGAAATGGAGAAAAACCTTCTATGGATTAACTAGATGGGATGTCTGCAATCTCGCATTCCAGTTAGCTAGGATGAATAACATTCCAAATTATTTCTCATTACTCGAAATAACGGCAGAAGAATATTGGTTAAGTTGTTTCATATTAAGATATGAGGTCGTATAAAGCCTACGAATGCCGACTAAGAGAAAATAAAGGATGAAAAAATGTTTTCAGCTAATCAAACATCCAACTTCGATGAACGTGCTGTTTGCATATTTCAATAAAATTGCGCTTTTTCTCAAAGAGAAATGCGACAGATAGGAGCACCGACATTTGCATAGCGATAGTCCCTTTTTGACATACGATTTTTGCATCATCGCAAGTGGCAGTTATGTGCCCCCTGTGCTTATATTACCCCGCAAAAATGCCAGCGAATTGATAAAGAAGGGAGCTCCACCGAGAAGTACTTTTACCTTCCATCCATCTGTGTGGATTCAGACAGTGATATTCACGTAATGGTTCAACCATTTCGTATATTATGTACGACTAAAAAGACTGTACTTTTGATTTTGGACGGGCATCACACACACACTAGAAACTTAGAGGTAGATTATTCTCGCTGCTAGGGTAAACCACATGTCTATATTGTGCTTACCATCTCACACTACGCACAAGATGCAGCCGCTCGAAAAATCTATTATGGGGGCATTGAAAACCTGCTACAATGAATAAATTTGCTAATTTTTAAGGCAAAATATTCGCCCAATATCTCATTTTAACATCAGTGACCTTCTTGGTAAAGCGTATTTAAAGATACAAACTCGTGAAAAGGCAGTCAATGGATTCCGTCAAATGGGCCTCTTTCCAGTAAACAGAAATATTTTTACCGAAGGGGATTTTCCAGTGGAGGCAGCAAACAAAAATGAAGAAGCATCTGTTGAACGTAAGCGTGACCAGGAAGATGCCGATGAAGGAAGGGACAAATGGACAACCAGTTTCACCACAACACATAGTTGCTATTCCTGCTCTAAAAAAACGACAAGGTACAAGAAGCCGAAAAGTTTGACGACAACGCCAAACAAAGATGAACTAGAACGGTTCTCTCTATCGAAAAATGAAAAAAAAAAAGTTAAAAGAAGAGTTGGGTTCGACGGAAAGAGAAAGCCAGCTGACGATGCAAAACCTGGTAGCAGCAAAATGGATGTTGACATTGAAGAAAATTCAAGTTGTGTCAGAAAAAGAACGAGAGAGAAACTTGCACAAGACGACACATCTTCCGATGATTTGAATGAAAGTATCCCCCCTTGGATGACTCTACTAACGAGGAAAAATTCACAGATATTGACAGTAGTCTTCAGGACGTTTTACGACTTATTTAAGGGGAGAAATGTGGATACAGTACGTACGATACGAGGTTTGGGTACACGAACCGTGCACCGGTGTTGAACGCGATTACTATGTTAGTGAATTCTGTCGTTAATAATTTTTTTATTGGAAATACAATAGTACTCCATATTACCACATATACACACTTCATATTACCAAATTATTTTTTCGTCAAGCAGAAATATCCTTTTTTTCATAAGCAAAAATATTTTATCATGTACATATGTTTTTTTTCACTTTGTTGCCGTAGTTCGATATAATAAACTTTTTGGAGAAGCCACAGCCATTTTTTCATTCATATTTAATGATACAATTTTCGAAATAATGCGATAAATAGAAGTGGTATTCCATAAACCCCGAATTTACTGTAGTATTTCAAGGATGTCGAGACGTTAATTGCAACATTTACGCCATATTCGTGAACCACTGGAAGGCGTTTGACTTAATCCAGCATCAGAAGATTATATTAGTACTGAAAAACCAACAGCTTAGAGTTTTACATAACCTGTACGCTAACCAAACAGTCACTATTGGGAGTAACGATAGAGATGAAGACATAGAGGCAATTGACGTTTTGCGGAGCGTACGACAAGGATGTATCATCTCTACTTTAAAATTCAATATCTACCCAGAAGAGATTTTAAAAAAAGTGCTGGAAAACTCTGAGTATGGATTCCCTGAAAACGCTGAACACCTGAATAATATCCGATATGCAGATGATACCGTCATAATTGCAGATAGTATAGAGGGTCTACTACAACTAATGAACGAAGTCAATGAAATGAGTGAACAGTATGAATTACAAATTAACATGAATAAAGCGAAGTTCATGGTCATAACTAGAGAGAAGAAATAAAACTGCCAAATAATTATGAATAATTGACCAGTAGAAAGAGTATCCAAATTTACTTGGGAACCTTAGTAAACGAATAGTGGGACCACTAGAAAGGAATAAAATAGAATATAAAAAGCAAGAGACTCTTTCATCAAATTGTCTAAACTCTTCAAAGGCCATAAACCCAAACTAAACATCAAAGTAAGACTGCTGCGATCTTTTGTGTTTTCCATAATATACTATTCAATCCTGGACATTGGCCGAAGCAACACAAAAGAAACTTGAGACCTTCGAGATGTGGCTCTATAGACGGATCCCAAAATATCATGATAAGGTGACCAACGAGAGAGTATTAGAGAAAATGGAGAAGGAAAAAGAAGTGATGGATTCTAATAAAAGAAGAAACCGAGTATCTCGGATATATAATGAGAAATAACATCAAATATAACCTCCTAAAAACCATCTGGACCTGGAAGAAGAAGACTATCGTGGCTCAAAAACCTGAGGACATGGTTCTCAAAAACAACGACAGAATTATTTAGAGCAGCAGTCAATATGGTCGCCAATATTCGAAATGAATAGGCACTCGAAGAAGAAGGAGAAGAAGAAAACTTCCCTGACTATTTCCTATGGTACTGGATCAAATGGCCTATAAATGCTTGGTACTCTTTCGACTTTCTGTTCTTAGTTTTCTCAATTATTTGTTGTATTGTAAAGATGTGGTCATTTATACTTCTTCCTCTCCTAAACCCGCTATGGGTTTCGTATAATTGTATAGTTCTATTTCTTTTGCCAGTCTTCTTTCCAATATCTGTTCGCAGACTTTTCAAATAATACTCAGTAACCTGTTATACCTGAGTAATTGTCAGAGTCCCCCTTTTCTCCCTTTTTCTAAACAGGAATAAAAATACCTATTTCCCAATCCGTTGGTACCTTCCCTTAATTCCTTGCTCTATTGCATATTGTTATCAGTAGTTGATCTACTCTTATGTCCATATTTTTTTAAAATTCCTCAGTAATACTTTTATTTGCAACTGCCTTACCTGTTTTTTAACTTTCTGATGGCATCTGTAATTTCCTCTAATTTTATAACATCCTCTTGTATCTCATTTGCTCTCAGCTTATGCTTCCTTTAATATTCAATGGTCTGTCCACTCAATATGTTTTGGAAGTACTTTTTACATCTGTTTATAATATATTCATTTGTAAAGTATTTCAATTTTTATCCTAAATCTGTTTTGGCGCATTAAACTCGTATTTATAGAGAAGAAATGTCTTTATGGTAATTTGTATCCCTGTTTGCTGGATTGCTAATACGCCAAAGATAATTAAACAAATTTCGTTGATTGAGGTTATGTCAATAATTTGATTCCCTTTGTGTCTTCTCTATTCTCACAATTTTATAATTTTGTCAATATTTGTGCTAGTAATGTGTTCATACTTTTGTTCATATAGATTCTTTTCATAATTATTTTAGGAGATAGTTTAAAATTTTTCAAATTATAGTGACACAAATAAATGTTTGCCTAATATTCATTCTTTAAATTAATAATCCCATCCCTTATCAGTTATGTACTGTGACTTGTTTAAGTAGTTTTTTTGTGAACAAAACCCAACCAACCCATACTGAAATAAGGTTATGTAGTGAAACTGAGTGAAAGATAGAATATACTATACTAGTTATCACCTTCGTTTATTGCTGCGTCGCTCTTCTCCCCACTATACAATATTCTATTGAGATGTGTGTGTGTATTCGTTGGTCTTCTCTTTGATTTTAACGTTACATTACTATTCGGGCAGACCAAGACTCACAGTTCAGTCTATAAAACTGCATGTTTGTATTGCATAACTATAAAATGAGGTTGCTGTAACTATATAGACCTTTATGGTGAATTATTTTACTTATTTCAAAACAGTAATGTCTATAGATCTGCTTAATATTGATGAAAAACTTGTACAGTAACGTGTATATGGGAATATATCATCCTTTCTATTACTTCAACCTGCGATTAAATAATTACCCTCTAATTAAATTTTACACTTCGCTACATAGTCTAAAAGTGGGTTTTAATAATCTCTAAAGACAGGCAATCTTAAATGAACTCTCTAAGTACATAAGGGAGATCGGGATTGGAAAATGCGACTAAATTACGCGGGAGAAGCCGCTTTAACATATTAATTCCTTCCTTAATCTAAATATGTTTAATAATACTAGATATTTGCATAAGTTCGTTGTATTTGAAACGTTGCTTTAGGTTTAAGAGAACCTTGAAAATTCCGCTTTATCCGTTAAAGACGTCGAAGGAAGGAGTTAGAATACATTTCCATGAATTATAATAAAATCAATATAAACCTTACAACATGAATACACGAAAAATATTTAATAATAACACAATCAATCAAATTGTTATCGAAAATATATGGCAAAGGTAACTACTGTCAGTATGGAATCCGTTTAATAGTTTGTGAATAAAGTTATGTTGGGATAGATAATATTTTAGATATATGGAGAGAAGCTTGATGTTTAAACTAGATATTTCTAATAAGCGATTAGTTCCAATAAATTTGATAACGATGTGATTCAATGTGTAATTTGGAAGACGTGGACTGTAATTGGAATTTTTGTTCACATTTCTACACGTTACTTGCGTTTTTTTTTCAAATATAAAATAAATGCATTAAAAAATCGATCTATTCACAAATATTAGCATTCATCTAAGGATTTTACTCAGATAGAATCAACCAAAAATAAGACGATATGCACTTTTGGTGGTTCTAAAGGTTTAAAATAAATTATTGTGGAAGTAACGTTTTTGGAAACAAGCCAGAAAAATATATGAAAAAAAGTCTCCAACAAAAATTGTAGCGATAAAAATTTCCTACAAAATTGTCGTTAATAACTTTTGAAGTATTTGCAATAGAAACCGACATATTCACAATAAACAATAAACATTTCATTTTCAACATTTCCAAATGAATATCATTCGTTCAATTTTTGTTGTTTGCATTATTTTTAACATAAATTAGATTCTTCCACTGGTCCTTGATAGTAAATAGTGTTGTCAATATGTCAAAAAGATATTTGCCAAACGTGAAATAACAATAAAAACGGCAAACAATTTGCAAATATCATATCTAGAGTTTACGAGTCCCAAAATAGGCTTTTACCCAATTTTGTATAGTTTGTAGTACAAGTTCGCCGAATAATTAGACATTTATTTCACGTTGTATCAAAAAAAGATTTGCTAAATTAAAACTAGGAAAAATCTGCAAGATTTTCATGGTCTGTTACGTTTTATTGAATGATTTTCCACTAACCAAACTGACTATAATAAGTTTTCCATTAGAATGTTGAAAATTAAACTTTATATTTAATTTTGGCTCATATTTATGTGCTTAAAAACAACTTAACATGATTAATATTTAAATATGTATATCCAATTTTCAAAATATCAATTCCGACGTGCTTAGAAAATATATTTCACTCGATTTTAATGCATAAACAGTTATCAAGAAATGCCTCCTTCGATCGACATCTTTAACACAAACAGGAAAAAAGTATATTGAAATAGATATAATAATCATTTTATGTACATCCTTCTGAATGTTAAATGTCTAAAAGGTACAGCTTACGTACTAATCCTAAATTAGTGGACGTGTTTGCGATGTGTTATCTTTTGGATGGGATATATTTACAAGGGACGTCAGTTTATGAAAAATAAATCACCGCTAATCTAGACGGCGTATCACGCGCGATGTTGCCATCTACGTGATGGGAAAACTTAACTAACAGGAAAGACTAGAAAGCTTGACTAGATAAAATTCAGATCCAGATTAGACCGCGACATTTTGCGTTTAATTATTATATAAATGGTTCTCCATAATCTGTCGCACGAATACTATGACATTTTGGCGACAATATATTCTAGTCAAAAAGTCTCATTTTTCGGAATTCTAATTTGCGAATATTCAGACCTAGGTGGACATTTATAATTGAAATCTTTTTGGGAAAATTGATGACCTTCAAAAGTTTTGTAAAAAAAAGGTTCCGCATTTTATAAATCATAACAGATATAAGAGCTCCAAGAAAACATCTTTAATGTTAAGGATATTTCGTGGGAAAAGTCAAACTGCACAAAAACCTCCCATTATTATTCATAATTTCTATTGAGTGGTGAAGATGGCACTAAAATAGCTCGATGAAAATAGACATTTTCAAAAGTATGCTACTTTGAGATGACCTAATATAACAATGAGACGTGTGTTTGTAACATTTAGGTCAGGAATTCTCACAATCTTCTTGCCAGATTCAGATTTTTCGCGAAAAATTACTCAGAAATCAACTTCAAACTCTGCAAAAGTCACTATCATTTCCTTTGTTTGTAGATGTGTTATTTCCATGGCACCAAAGTACTATGTTTTGAAGTTTGATAACGACATTGACATTAGTGTATGGCTTCGAATGTAGCCTACTTTGAAGGTGATTTTATAAATATTGATGAATATGGAGTCGTCTAAGTAGCATACTAAGAAGTATCTGATTGTTGATCGTATTAAATGCTCTTAACAAATTTATGAACATACGCGTATGTTTGTTGTCTTTACCGAGGCTTTCAGGAATTTTGTTGTTGAATGAGCTATGGTGTCACTCGAAAACTTTTTTCTGTAAAGGGCTAATGAAAAACAAGATTAGATAATTTCGTATTGATTGATGTTTACAGAAGGTGCAAAATTATTGTTCTTTAATTCGGATTCAAAACATTTGTCTAATGAACTATTTTTACCATGAAATAATTCAGAAACAGAAGACTGCTGACTTTATTGGAGTGAAGTCTTTGACAAGGTATTATTTATCAATTTAAAATTTTCGAACCATAAACGCTTATGAGAATTGCTCAATTATTTTTATCGTTATAAAAAAAACAATTTGAAAAGGCGATTTTATAGGTTTAAGTTGGCAATATAAAATTAATAAATAGTAGTAAATTGTCCAAAACATTACACAAATGCAGATGAAATACTTTTCTTTCAATGCTATTTTCAACACTGAAATCAAGTCATAAATTTTGACAGTATAATTTCGGACAGTAAAAAATTTTTCCCAAAATGTTTCACTTTATTTTTGAATCTCACGTATCTGAAATATCAGCAAAATACGAAACTTGTTTCAATGAATTAATTTCTATTGAGACCTCAATTGATTATAATTCTCTGGAAAGAGTTGATTGAATTCCGAAAAATGCTACGCACGACTAGAAACGTTGCCATATTTACCAGTCCTACGCAGCTTTTCAATTACGTTCATGAAAATCAACCTGCATAGACACGAACCGGCATAGGCGTGGCCATATTAATTTCTTTCGAACTCTGCTCATCTTTACAACTAACTGTAGTTAAAACTTCTTCTTTAAGACACGCCGATTCCAGATGTTTATTAAGATAAGACTTTAAAGCAAACGTTTTGTGACATCTTGGACATTCGAAATTCTTATCAGCCGAGTGGGTTTGCATGTGCGCTCTCAAATTAGATCTGTCAGCGAAAGCTTTGCCGCAATGCGCACAACCGTACGGCTTTTCTCCCGTATGTGACCTTAGGTGACCTTGAAGTAACCAGGGTCTCGAGAATTGCTTACCGCACACGCCGCAGCGATGCGCTAGTTTATGTGTGAGGACGTGCATAGCTAATGCGGGCATGCTTACGTAAGCTTTACCACACGTTATACACTTTTTGGCAGCTTGAGAATCTAAACTTCTGTGGGTTTGTTTATGTCTGGATAGATTGCTGGACGTCGCGTATTGTTTACCGCATTCGCTGCATGTGTATTTAGGTTTTTCCGTTAGTTTGACTGGGTTAATTGGTATATTAGGATCTTCGGACTCGTGTCTCTTTTTTGATCTACCGTCACTTACAAAAAATGCTTCGTAAGTGTAAGCGACGGTTTTAGTAGATTTAAGTCCTGGACTTGCAGCGCCACTCAGTGATTGTGTCAAACCTGATTCTTGAATTTCCTGCGGTAAATCAAGAGGATGATACTGTTCTTGTATTTGTATTTGAGGTGGTGGTGGTAGAAAAACCGTCGTAGATGCGCTCAAGTCCAGTATAGCATGAGCAGCATGGAGATCTTCTTCTGCTGGTACCCTAATCGTATGATGAAAAAATGGAGGTGAAGGTTTGTCTTCGAGAGAGTATGGTCTGTATATATCTTTTTTCTTCGGTGGTAAACTTAACGCAGTTCCTGTACTCGTATAAGTCATAGATAACGATTTTTTATGTCTGATAGGAACGTGGTTAGCTGTGTTACAATCATACCGTATCTCAGTCGGGTCGTCAGCGCCTTTCAATGTTATATAAGATGCTTTAGGTTCATCTGACGCTTCCGTGTTTGGAACTAAAGTGGTATAGTTTGAAGGTGAAATTTCTTGGAGATAACCTGAAACAAAAAAAAATATTTACTACAATAGGAGGCAAAATGTTACTCATGTAAATTAAATGAAACTTTGATCATATTAATTTTTGCGATACAGTATAATGGTCTCTGTGCAGTCGTTACATATTCCTCACACAAGTGTCAAAATTCTAGTGATATACAATGCGTGCTTAAAGTATGTATGTTTGGTTATTTATATAAGATGAATCACTGATTTCTAATTGTATATATTCGACGTTACCCTCTGCACAAATTTTGAAATGTACGAACAATATATGTATATATAAATGGGACAACCAACATAACTTTTATTCCCGCTGCATACAAACAATTAATGGTAAATATTGACCAAATAATGTGGAATAATTAGGATGAACCATTTCATCTAATTATTATTGCAGTATGAACAGAAAGCAATACCTAAACAAACAAATTACAAGTGATGTTCAATATAATGTAATAATATATTCACACATTATTACAATCAAATTTAAGGGATTATTGTTAGAATGTGATACGCCACAAAAACGTAATCTCTATAAATGGATGATTCTATGTGTATTAAAATTTATAAAAGACTGTTTTCATTTGTATAAAATACTGAAAATCAACGATGATGGTTATTAGATCAGTTTCTAGCCAGTACAGAGACATCATATTAAAAAAACCGAAAAAATATGGCAAAAATGTGGCTTCTCATATTTTTGTTTTGAGCCAACTTGACTAATATTTTAGTAGTAAATAGACAATAATAAGGAATGAAGATCTGAAGCTTCACTATATTATTAACTTCTGCTCTGGATTTTATTTTTTTTCATTTTCCGTTTCTCGATCGTCACGTCTCAGGTTATTGTAGAAACTATGATGAACTGGGGGAATATACTGGATAAGTGAGTTAACATTATCAACCTTCCTCGTAGGGATTTTCTATGGTTCTCTGTATTTTCATATTCATTATCATAGATAAAAGATATTGTTCATTTGAAATATTTTTGCATTTTTTGAACAAACATATATACAGTTGTGGATAAAATATAGTATTCAACACGAGCCCAATGGCTATTACCTACTCAGATGTTACAGCACTCGCGTCCAGCTCGTGTTGTAATTTCATCTTCATGGGTAATAGGCATCATGAGTAATATACTATTTTTTGGCAATAGTTTTGACGCTTTGCCTCAACTTTGGCGTTTATCAAAATAATATTTGACAATGCCAAACCCAAATAATAAGTCACTTGAACTATGAAGACAATGATAATATCAGTTTCCTCATAATTCATAGCAACGATATAAGCAAGTTTAAGTCAATGTTTTAAACAAGATTGAGTACAGTTCTACAACAATAGATTGTTAATTTTTAGTGTGATAAACTTTGTACTCAAATTTTAGTAATTATGGAGATTTGTTGTTTTCTCTCTTTCCCCCTTACGAATTGTCTATTATGTACAATGTCGAGAATACAACATCGTAACAAAGTTTCAGTTAAAGAGGCCGCAAAATTGTGAAGCAGTTTCTGCCTGAATATTATTAACCGTATTAAATATCTAAAGAGGCAGGAATTCTCAAGCATAAATAAGTTGGAACTTTAATGAAAGGGTTCTTGTCATTGTGCTTTATTACGGAATGAATACTACTCCAGGAACTGTAAACTTGAAAATAATTAGTAGTTTTTGTTGATTTATTGGTGTTCTCAAAAAGCTAACAACATTGTAATGTATAATTTCTCTTTAATAGATGCTGAAGGAAACGGAAATACCAGCAGTTACAAATGTAATATGAAAAGAAAAATATTAGAATACAATGTGCAATGAAGTGAATATTTCTTAAGCTTCATTTGTCATTTTCGGGACATGCAACTATAATTTGACAAGACGGTTGAATAGCTTAGGATGCACATTCAAGGGATGCACAATAAATAATTGAATCCCATATTTAACATTCAATACAATCATCAAATTAACTTGAGCCGCGACTTCTCGTAAGCAAACAAAACCTTTCATGTCGAAGCCACATACCACATTCGTTTTCTCTTCAGTCTTTTAATTCGCGGGTCAGTATTGACCATACTTTTTTTTTTAGAAAAGGGCTGACCCTAGAGGAGGCTTCACGAATTGCATTTGAAGATGATGAGAATTCTAGTGTTCCTATTGAAGCTATACAGTGGTATTCAAAAGTCCCCTCCCCCCTCGTATCTTTTGAACGGCTACACTTACATTAATAAAATTTTGAGGGTGAAAATAAAGTGTTGTAAACTTCTCTACTAGTGGTAACAGGTGTCGTAATAGTAATAGATGACGTCACAGTGCCACTCTGACCAATAATTTTCAATAGGACCTTATGGCAAGTGATATCTCGTTTGAAAGGCATTGACATTGGCTACATAGCCATATTAATTTTGTTTGGGTTCAAATTAATTTTGACGGATAAATTAAGTAAATACCAAAATTATTGAAATTATTTTTTAAAATTTAATTAATCAAATATCAACAATGGATTCTTATAGCAAGTGTTCGAAATGTGCTCCGTCTACTTCCTGACAGTAATACATCCTAGTAGTAGACTCTTGTCGTACTCGTTCGAATGTGTCAGCTGAAATAGCATTGCAGTCTTCAGTTATTCTTTCTTTAAAAACGCCAATGCTATCTCGTGCCGTAGTATAAACCTTGGATTTCAAGTACCTTCATAGAAAAAAATCTAATGGTGTTAGATCTGGTGACCGAGGTGGCCATTCTATAGGACCTCGCCGGCCGATCCATCTACCTCGATATGTTTTATCCAGGTAACGTCTTACTGCACCATAATAATGTGCAGGAGCACCATCTTGTTGAAATGTTATTTCCAGATGGCCGAATTCATCTAGATTATCTTCCAGAATTTCAAGAATTAACGGCTCAATTGCATTTTGTAACATCTCCAGATACACTTCACCTCTTAAATTCGAATTTAGGAAAACAGGACCAACTATGTGGTTTCCCAACATACCTGCCCAAACATTGACTTTATCTGGAAATTGGGTATATTATTCACGAAAGGTGTGAGGATTTGTGTCACTCCAATACCTTACATTTTGTGAAATCACATTTCCATTGAGGCAAAAAGTACTTTCGTCACTAATACAAATTGTTTTTGTGTAATGTGGGTTTTGACTAATTTTATTTGTCATACATTCACAGAATTCGAGTCTTCTGTCGGGGTCGTCATCCGAAAGGTGGTGCACCATTTTTAACTTGTATGGATGAAATTTATTTTTAGCCAACACTCTCTGTACTGTACTTTTACTTGCTTCACAGATGGACGCAACTTTAGTTGAAGAGGAAGTAGGGTTTACTACCATTTCAGGAACTATATCAATTTTTTTATCATCACTAAATGTTAATCGACCAGATCGTTTGGCTTCTTGAACACTACCTGTTGCTTCAAACTTGTGAAGAAGCTCCCTCAAATAAGTTCTCGAGATATAGCGATCTGGGTATCTCTCATTAAATAAACGTTCTGCTTCATGGAGATTCTTTGTAGATTCACCAATTATTAAGATAGCTGCAACTTTGTCGGCTTCAGTACGTACCATTTTGCCTATGTAAACTCTTAAACGTATCGTTAAACAATAATAATATTGAATATTTAAGCTATTTAGAAAAACTTTGCAAAGCAACAAATACTATAAAATTAAAAACGTCAATTTTTTTGAGAACTAACCAGAGGCGGACTGAAAAATCTTCAATATTTAAATGTGAAATAATAATTTTGGTATTTATTCAATTTATCCGTCAAAATTAATTTAAAATCCAAACAAAATTAATATGGCTATGTAGCCAATGTCAATTCCTTCCAAAGGAGATATCACTTGCCATAAGGTCATATTTAAAATTATTGGCCAGAGTGGCACTGTGACGTCATCTATCACTATTACGTCACCTGTTACCATTCGTAGAGAAGTTCACAACACTTTATTTTCACCCTCCAAATTTTATCAATGTAAGTGTAGCCGTTCAAAAGATACGAGGGGGGGAGGGGACTTCTGAATAGCACTGTATTTATTGAACCACCTGAGGTGAACATACTAACCGATGAGGAGTCTTGGGGATGGAAAATTTGATTTTGATTTGGATCGACTTTCTGGAAATGAGCTCCGTTCACAGGCTGAAATAAAATGTAGTAATAACAAACGAATTCGCAAGGAATATCAAGATGTGAAAACGATTCAGTATATGAAAGAGGTTCAGGATATAGCAGCCACGTAGAAGTTGCCCAGGATGCACAAGCAATGCAAGGTGAATAAGCAACAACAAAGTCAAAAATATCTAGGAATACATGACAAAACATCACTCATTTGTGGACATCTGGAGATTTGCTAAATAGAGAGGATTATTTTGTATTTCCCTGTGATTTCTCTCAATTTGAGCATTTATCACCAGTTGAAATATTCGATCTGTTTTGGTGTGATGAGCTTATTGAGTACGTGAAAGAAGAATGTCGAAAATATGCACTATTCAAACATTGTTCTGATCCCAAAATCACTGCTAATGAGTTAAAATGTTTTCTTGCTATCTTGATATTGACTGGTTATGATGTAAAGCCAGAGAAACTATTTTATTGGCATAGCGGATTAGATATGGGTAATCTACTAGTGAAAAATGCGATGAGGAACCGTTTTTAGCATATAATGCAATTTCAACATTTAGCAGACAATAATGAAATAGATAGAAATGATAAAGCATGGAAAGTAAGGCCCCGATCAAGATGTAAATTACGATGAATCTATGGTGAAATATTTTGGCCGACACAGCTTCAAGCAGTTCATTAGAGGAAGCCAATTCGTTTTGATTTCAAAATGTGGTCACTCAACTCCAAACGAGGATATCTCATAAATTTTAATATCTATCAAGGTAAAAATCCAAATTCACTCAATGGAGATGAAGTTCGTTATGGAAAAAGCACTGCTCCTCTATTAGGTCTATTACGTGAACTTCCAGATGCAAAAATAAAATTGCCTTACAAATTATTTCCTTACAATTTGTTCACAGGCATAAATTTATTACAAGATATACGAGATATTGGTATTTGGTGCACAGGTACCATCCGACAAAATCAAGTACCTAAAGGAATGACACTTCCCAGCAAGAAAGCTTTAGCAAACGCTAACAGAGGCGACTGTCACTGTACTATTGTTATAACTACTGGAATACTATTTGCTAGATGGGTTGACAACAACACTGTGCCTAAAGCGTCAAGATGTTAAGCGGTATTCGAAACAAGATAAAAAAATTCCTAATTCGGAAATATAATACTTCCATGGGCGGAACTGATCTCATGGATCAAAATGTGTCTAGGCATCGGACCAGTGTCCGCTCGAAGAAATGGTGGTGGTGTCTATGCACGTGAATGTTACACGTATCTATCCAGAATGCATTGTATATTTATACTAACACCGGTAGATCAACGACGCAGTTAGAATTTCGTATAGATATAGTAACTTCTTATTTGGCCAAATATGGAACAAAATCCAAAGCCGCTGGTAGATCACCAGTAGCAAGAGCAAGTGAAATAGAAGGTAGAGTATCCAATCACGTTAGATATAACGGAAGAGAGCATCTGCTGGTTTTCATACCAAATAATAAACGGTGAAGATGTGCTAATGTAGAATGTACTTCTTTTGTCATGTGTGTAAAATGTGGCACTGGAATATGCATTGGTTGCAATGAAAATTGTCATATCAAGTAAAAATGTAATTACAAAAAATAAAATTCATTCTTAACCTTTAAGTAGTCGCGTGCTTGGACTGACATAAGTAGTCACGTGGCGCCATATGGCGCCAATGTGCAATAGAGGCATTTTTTCTTGATAGTCGCCTTTTTTTAGGAGAAAAATTAAATTTATATATCCTTATAATGGTACAAATCTTTTAATATGGAAAAAAAATAAAAAAGCATTACAAATAATAATAGAGGAAAAGATGCAAATATGGGCTAGGTAGGTTTCTCAGCTATTCGATGCAGATCTCTACATCTGACTATCGCAAACGGTAATTGGGGAAGTTAAATGTTTACCGTGGCGCCACAGTAGAAAATAGTTTAAATTTATAATACGTGTTTGTCAGTTACTGTGAGTGTCAAAACTTTTTCGGGTAAGTTTATAAATTCAATTACTTAAAAATGAACAATATTTTTAAAAATTCGCCTGTTTCACGTTGAAGCCCTATAATTAGCCTTTAATGTATGCTAATTAGTTTTCTTCAAATTGATTACTTTTGGACATAACCTCTTTTGTTGTGTGAAGCCAGCATGTTTGCAATATGGGCTATGCCTTTGTTGTTATTATGGGCTAGTGGCCCATATTTACAACTATGTAAAATATATTACAAAATTGTTTCAGGATGTCAACCAAACAGCAGAAAGATGGTAAAAAAAGAAAAAATGGAATGTGGGAGATATGGAACGTGCAATAATAGCTGTCAGGCAGCATGCAATGGGTACGCTAAAAGCTTCAAAAATGTTTAAGGTCCCACGTTCTACGTTGCAACGTTCTGCAAAAAAGCTAGAACTACAGCCAATTGAAGCAGCCCAAATAAAGCTAGGGCGTAAAGCTATATTAGGGAACGATCTAGAAGACGAGTTAGTTCGTTATATTTTAGAGATGGAAGCTAAATTTCATGGATTAACCAGAAAAGACGTTAGGAGGATGGCGTACACTTTAGCTACCAGGAACAACATCAAACATCCGTTTGGAGGTAACATGGCGGGCAGAGCCTGGCTAGGACTTTTTCTGCAACGCCATAAAGAGCTATCAGTACGACGACCAACGGGAACATCGTATTCTCGAGCAAGAGGCTTTAGCAAAGAAAATGTTGCATCCTTCTTTAATGTTCTGGAAAAAGAATATGACAAACATTTATACCCCCCTGAACGTATCTTCAATGTTGATGAGACAGGTCTTACGGTTGTACAAAACAAGATTGCACAGGTTGTAGGCCGAAAGGGGAAACGACAAATTGCATTATTAACTTCTGCTGAAAGGGGTTCATTAATAACCCTCGTGGCAGCGATGAGCGCTGCTGGACAATTCATCCCACCAATGATGATATTCCCACGAAAAAATATTAACCAGCAACTGATGAGAGGAGCTCCTCCAGGTGCCATTATGGAGGTGCACCCCAGTGGATGGATACAAAGTAATATTTTTACAAGATGGTTTCAACATTTTATTGACACAGTGAAACCCACAGAGAAATCACCAGTCCTGCTTATTTTGGATGGCCATTACAGCCATACACGCAATATTCAAATCATAGATTTAGCTAGAGATAATCATGTAACTATAATTGTCTTACCTCCCCATTGTACCCACAAACTCCAGCCGTTGGACAAAACATTCATGGGAGTTCTTAAGTCTTACTACAGCGAAGAGATCAGGGTCTGGTTACGCCACAATAATCGCCCACTAAGTCCATTTGATGTGTCAGAGCTCTTTGGGAGAGCCTATTTGAAATGCCAAACTGGAGAGATTGCTGTTAATGGTTTCCGAGCTACAGGCATTTATCCATTGAATAAAAACATATTTTCAGATGCTGATTTCATTGCAGCTGAAATTGAAGCAGAAAAGACTACGTCAGTCGCACCTGATGACGCTAGTGATGAAGAGGATGAGATGATGGTGGCTTCAACCTCTGGTGTCAATTCGAATGAACCTACAAATTCTGACATTCCAGCATACGATAAATCTACCAACTCTGAGATAACACCTGATCGTCGCTCAAACCAGAGCAATTCATCGTCTAATTCTCCCACTTCTCCCTCTGGGCCTAACAAACAGCTTGTTGATATTCCTACAACTAATACACAGCTTGTTCCTATTTCTGCAGGTAATACACAGCTAGTCGCTATTCCTACAACAAGCTTTTATAAAAAGTCTGCCACGCCTTTCAGAGGACCTTGTCCAGAACATGGCGTAAAAAGAAAGTTATTTAAGAAGTTAACTCCATCAACTCCTTCCACATCTGGGTCCGGGTCTTCTCGAACATCTCTGGTAACACCATATGATCTTTCTCCTGTGCCTTCTTTGAAGAAAAAAACCTCAAATCGTGGGCGTAAGCCAAGTAAGTGTTCGGTGATAACCTCTTCACCTTATAAAAATGACTTGCTCCAGTCTCTTGACAAGGTTAAAGAAAAGAAAAAAGGGACAGGAGAAGGCAAAGAAAAACAAATTAAAGAAAGGAATAAAAAAAGGGGAAACGCAAGCAGGTTACAAAGAACCAGAAAAAGGAATTTGATTCGAGCACCGAGGATGAGGAGGAATATGTGCCCGCAGATGAGGATAGCGACTACAATGAATTTCCAAATGCCCATTCTCCAAAGGACGCAGCTGACGTGACTTGTATATTTTGCGAAGCACCTTTTGCAGAGGATAACCACGGTGAAATCTGGATAAAGTGCTTCATGTACAATTTATGGGCCCATAACGAGTGCGCTGGGGCCGAAAATGAACAATATGTTTGTGATTTTTGCAAGTAGTAGACATTAGTTTTGATTTATTTCATGTATTGTTTAATTTAAAATATTAAAATATATTTCTCACGCATCTATCTCATTTCTCATACATTTATCACACATTTTTGGGGGTAGCCCATATTTAGAGTCTATATTCAAAATGCGCAAAAATGCACATTTTCATTATTTACTCATTAATGAATTTACATATTTTTTTAATCAATGTGGACTTTAAACAGGTTGATACTAACTAATGTAGTTATCGTTAGGTAGCTTTGGAATTGAAATAGAATTTTTTTTTGTTTTTTGACAAACAAAAATAAAATGGGTAGCCCATATTTGCCTCCTTTCCTCTATGCTTCAAAATATATAATACAAAAACTGAAAATATTTTATTGATCGTTATAACAATCGGAACAAACATTTCTTTGGTGATCTTGACATACATGTTTATGGCAAATTATACAAGTAATCCTACTCGACTTATTTTTTGATCGTGGGCAAATATGGCATCTGGGGTTTGGACCAAGAACAAGAGGGATTTGGACTTCTTCTTCTGCTTCTTCTTGAAAGTAACTATGCAGCTGTTTTCTAATTTTTCGTGAAATGTGTGAATCATCCTTTCGTTACATTTAATAGAGTTACGCTAATTCGCGACCTAATTTTTCCAAAAAATTTCTTCTTTTCATTAGCTCACCGTTGCGCGCGGAGTTATAGATCACAAGAGCATTTATGGCACACACATTGATAAGATGGAAAAAAATAGACATGGGCCATCTTCTTGTTCTTCTTCCAACATTGTATGTGGCACATAGCTTGTCGTTGGTATCCACTCCACCTTTCGTGCTATTATAAGATGTCAATTGTTCTGCTTTCTAAGCATCTCCTAAATCTTTATCGATAGCAGTATCTCTATGTACAGTTGAAATTAGTATGACCGATTTTCTTTTTTTGGAGACATACGACATCATTGTAATGGTTTTCGTAAATCCAAATAGAGTGCTTTTTTCAATGCGTGTTTTATTAGGCTGGAATTGAAAAGGAATTTGTATTTTATTATTCCTTAGTGTTCCAACTAATGTTAATTTATGATTCTCCAGTAAGTCATTAGCAAGTGGAATACTGGTAAACCAATTATCCATGGTCATGTTTCTCCCAGTTTTACTTACAGGAGTAATTAACCGTATTATCACATCTGAGGCAGAATTGCTTACTTTGAAAGGTCCATCTGGTTGGTTTCCTAAGTAAACTTCCATCTTCAGGTTATAAAAAGTTCTGGCATCCACCAATGCAAATATCTTTATTCCATATTTATTAGGTTTGGAAGGAATATACTGACGAAAATTGCAATTTCCACGAAACGCTACCAGTTGTTCATCACTGTAAGATATTCACTTGGTGTATAAAGCTCGGCACACTTATTCACTAAATAATCGAACATATCACGAATGGGTGCTAACTTATCAGTTTGTAGTCTCACTGCCATTGTTGCTTTGTCATCAAACCTAATACATCGCATTATGAAAAGGAATCTCTGCTTACTCATAGTGGTATAAAAAAAATCATTGCCCATATCATCAACATCAAATAAAACTTCAAAATTCAAATGAGATGATCTCATGACTCCACTGACTACCAAAATCACTAAAAACGCTTTTATTTCACCTTCAGTCACTAAACGAGCATCTCTTTCACGTGTAAACTTATCTTTTACTTCAGCAGTAATAAAATTATTAGTATTTGTCACAAGAAGTTGCATCACGTAGTCATCAAAAAATAGATAAAAAGCCTCTGAAGGCGTGGCAATTGTTCTTGCAGGTCCTTAACAGCCGGGCAAATGTGTTAATATACACTACTCCAAGAATTTAACGCACCACTAAAAAATAACCAAAAGTTTAGAGTAAATTTTTGTTTAAACTGCTTGTCCAATTTGAATGAATTTTTCTTTGAATGACAGGTTGACACTTCCAGAGAGTTTGTGTACTACTGTATTTGCATACAAACTTATTTTTGTATAAATGCGGGGTGTTGCAATGATAACCTGATTTTCTCATAAAATTTGTAACACCCTGTGGAGTTCAACAGTAACAATATCAACTTAAAATTAAAATCAAACTGTAGCTTTATCTTTTTGTAACATTTTGTTTTTTGATTTACTCTATTATCTTGGCCACAACAAGAGAAAATCAATTTTATAGCATAACATGTTTTTTATAAAAATTTATTATCCAACTTTAACAACGAAAAACGAAGAAACAAAACGTAAAAAAAAGTCAGTAGCGAGTATTTCCGCCTCTGGCAGAAATAACTGCTTGACACCGACGGCCCATACTTAAAATAAGCGACCGTATATCATTTTGGTCAATTTCTTCCCATATTTCAATCAGTCGCCTCCCCACGTCTTCCAAGGTGTTCAAGTTCCGTTCCTCTCGTAACTTCCTCCCAAGAGTGTCCCAGAGATTCTCTATGGGATTTAAATTATGGCTTCTAGGTGGCCATGCCATGGTATCGATGCCAACTTCCTCTAGATAATTCCTCACAACTCCAGCAACATGAGGCCTGGCATTATCGTGCATCAACAAAAATCCTTGCCCTATATATGGCGCATATGGCATTACATGTTGGTCTAAAACCCCCAATATGTACCTTTCGGCTGTAAGGCTTCCATTATTTATGACTACAAGTTCTGTGCGACCAGTCAAAGAAATACCTCCCCAGACCATCACAGATCCTCCTCCAAATAATGTGTTATTTGAGAAATTACACTGAGCAAATCGTTCGTTAGGGAGTCGATATACACGTATGCGCCTGTCATTATTGTACAAACAAAATCTTGACTTATCCCTAAATAATACCTGGTGCAATTCCGCTTCTAACCAGTTACGATGTTCCATGGCAAAATTCAGCCTAGCTCTTCGATGATCTCTAGTTAGAGCTGGCCCCCGAGCAGCAATTCTAGGTCTCAAATTGTGTTCTCGTAGTCGCTGACGAGCTGTTTCATCACAAATTTGTACACCAGTAGAATCTCGAAGCCGGGTTTGAAGGGTCCGGGCTGTTACAAAACGTTGTCTTAATGCCGATAATCTTAAACAACTGTCCTGATTAGAGGTTGTTATTCGATTCCTTCCTTGTCCCGGTCTGCGACCATGACTTCCAGTGTCTCTATATATTTGTATAACTCGTGAAACGGTTGTATGGTATACATTAAATCGTCTACCAATTATTCGGTAATTCCAGCCTTCCTCGAACAATATTAATGCTTGAGCACATTCTTCACCAGTAAGATTTCGTGTTTCACGTTGCATATTAATTAAAATAAAGGTTTTTACAAAAAAAAACGTAAGGGCTAACACTAAAAATACACTTCTATGAAATGCTTTTTGACACCTGTATTTAGCTAATGACAATTACTGTAACTTATTGTTTTTCATAGCCTGCTACTCACTTTTATTATAATAAATTTTAATAAAAAACATGTTATGCTATAAAATTGATTTTCTCTTGTTGTGACCAAGATAATAGGGGCAATCAAAAAACAAAATGTTACAAAAAGATAAAGCTACAGTTTGATTTTAATTTTAAGTTGATATTGTTACTGTTGAACTCCACGGGGTGTTACAAATTTTATGAAAAAATCAGGTTATCATTGCAACACCCCGTATTTATACAAAAATAATATTGTATGCAAATACAGTAGTACACTAACTCTCTGGAAGTGTCAACCTATCATTCAAAAAAAATTCATTCAAATCGGACAAGCAGTTTAGACAAAAATTTACTTTAAACTTTTGGTTATTTTTTGGTGGTGCGTTAAATTCTTGGAGTAGTGTATTATATTTTCGAGTTTTGGTCTTAGGCGGTGGCACTTTTCTCCACTTTGTATTTTTGTCTTTACCTATATAATAATCAGCATCTGTCGGTAGAGGTGTTGGAGAAGCATCATCTTCGTATTCATCCTCTTGGCAAGGGTCTGTATCATGTTCACTATATTCCATGAAATCTTCTGCAACACTGTCATCACTTTCTGAATCTAGTTCCAATTCACTTTCAGAATCATTTATCAAACGTTCTAGTTCAGTTTGAGTTAGCGGAACTTTATTTCGCCAACTGGGACCTGCTTCTGCACTAAAACTTTTACTGGTATCTTTACTTGAACTGGCCATTTTCAATAAAATAAAACACAGATAGAAATATTGAACCACTACAGTACCAATTGTAGGTATAACTGAATTTTCATCATTCGGTCGCACAGCCTAAATAATTCGATCTTCAACAATGGCTTCTTTGATTGCCCTTATTTACAAATAATCATAAAATAATATTATAAGGCGAACGTGACATAAACTGATTACCTAGACAATAAAACACTCATTATCCGCCGACAAATTTATACCTACGTGAATAGTCGCATGGCGCCAAACGGAGCCTTTCAATGCACCGCATTAGTTTATTGCTTCTATAATTGAAAACAATTGAAAATATAATTTCATATTTTAGTATCTTATTCTTCATACCCTATTTGAGGAATAATTGGGTGAGATAATTTTCAAAAAAATTTCTCAAAATAAATACTGGGTATTAAATTTGTGTTAGCGCCATATGGCGCCGCGCTACTAGTTAAAGGTTAAGAAATTTGCGTAGAAAATTTGTTTTTACTGTATAAATTTCAAAGTTTCGGGAGGTAACTGTAAGCTTTTTAGTAAAAACTGGTTGAGATTAACCAATTTATAAGCTTTTTGTGATATAACCCGGTGTTTTAGCCACAATTTGGTACTAAGTAGATGCCTGAATGTAGATTCTGTTTACAAATATTTCACGTTTTATAGAATATGTCACGTACGGGAGGATTGATACATTCCATTTCGGGGAGACTTGATACATGTATCAAACCTCCCACTCTCTAAGATTTTTAGGTTGTACCTACATAAAATGTTCTTTTCAATGTTAGGATGCCTTTCAAATGGAAGAAAAGAACTAATTGAACACCAGCTTCACCTGAACGGATGGAAAAAGCCGCCCAGGAAGTTATAGACGGAGGTAAATTGAGAAGTACGGCTAATAAATATCTCTTAGACAAAATTACACTATTTGAGGAATAATTGGGTGAGATAATTTTCAAAATAAATACTGAGTATTAAATTTGTGTTGGCGCCGTATGGCGCCGCGCGACTAGTTAAAGGTTAACAACGTTGACCCCTAATTATTATAGTGTTGCATAAATGCAACGCTTCAAATCTCACTTCCTATAAGTATGATTTTTAAAATCTTTCTTACTCATCGTTTTAATTCACAAACATTTCGAATTCCGGATATTAAGGGTTAATAGAAATGAAACTACGACATGCGAGATAAAAAATATATATAACCTTGAGCAAACTGCAGCTGCGCAGATGGAAATTTATTGTAATCAGAACATCGACTAACCAGTGAGTTTTTTTCAATATGTTTGAATTAAATACGTTTTCGCAAGATATTTACATAGTTTCACGAAAATTAAATGGAAATGATGATATAGGATTAAATTACATATATGGATTAATATATGAACATTTGAAAATTATTCCTTGATGACTTATATCCTTAAGGATCCTGATAATATTATAAAAAAGAAAGTACAAGTTCATTATTAGTTAAATAATTATAACTAGCGCTTGTTTAATTAGAATTTTTGTCTTTTAAATTATCATTGTCTTTATATTTATCTAATTTAGTTAGGAAAAATGAAAATTTTCTAACAATAGTTTCGCTTTGGGAACCAAAGAAAGAATGTCACTGACTATATTCGTTGAAAATTTCGAAATTCAACATATCTGCTACTTCGCGTTTCCTATGTACTGGTATGGTCCACCAATTATCTGCCTTTTCTTCCTGAAGACTTACATCTGGAGTGGAAAATTCGTTCAAACTTTGTATTGTGTTTTGGGTTATCAATGTAGCTCATTATGTTTATTCAACTTCTAAATTTTTTAACAATCCTCACCAAATTTTCTATAGCGCACCTACATACGGTTCTCGCGTTTAAATTCTCCCCAACAACTCCCTATTGCTTATTAACAAACTTTCTGTACCGGATATTTATAGCTTGCTTGTTACTATGTTACGTTTAATAATGATCGATTGTCATGTAATTAAATGTTCGAAATTGCCTAATTATTAATAATAATGTTTATATCTTCTCTTTCAACATTTCTGTTCACTTATTTACGAAACTTTCAAAATTCTTCCTTTCTAATTGTGTTAATACCCTCTTTTTCTTAATTTAAACTTTATTGAATGGATAATTATAATCTCTATTTACAATAATTCTACAACCTAACTAACCAAATACCATATATGTAATTATTTCATTTTTATTTCTCATCATCTAATTGCTAAACATAAACTATCAACAATTTAAAATTTTGTTATTTGCATTTGCATCCATTTTAACTAAACGATGTGTTGTCAATGCTTTAATTTTGGATCTTTATCCTCTCGTGCGGAATTCTATGATCTAATATGGATATGACATTATACAGTGTGACGATTCTGTTTTATCCATATAGGTTGATGGTAGCCGCAATTGATGTTTATAGGGATATGAGAAAATTTTTTTTGAAAAATATCACTGTTTGCCCACTAGAGATCGTGTTAATACAGGTGACTCACCCATAATGAACAGATCTCCATTTTTTACTCTAAACAAAACTTTTCGAAGTGTTATATTTTGAGAGATATGGTCGAAAGCCCGATTTTTTTGATTTTAGAGCCATTTTTCACCCTTGAACTAGAATGGAATCTTGGATAAATTTTTTCCCTTTCAGATGGCCCCTCAAGATCTACAAATTTCACCCCAACAAACAGCCGACAGAAAATTATGTCAGGTTAGTCCCTTCATTTACTGGACTATAACTAGTTCTCGTGATAAGGCTCGATATCGAGTCCTCTTATCCCTTATCACCGAGTCACGTCCGTTCGCTTTGAAAGCCAAAACTCAACTGTATCACCCGTGAAGGTTAGGAAGATATAAGGATTGAGAATGTAAGGTTATTCGAAAAAAAATTGAAGGCACCAGAAGAAGTGATTCCAGACCCAGAGTTTGATTTACTACTAGAGACATCAAATAGTTGCATATTTATGAAGAGGATGTCGATATATAGATCTCAGAAACTGAAAAACTAACTAACTAAAAAATTATGTCGTATATTGAAGAAGGAATCAAAGAGATATGGACTCAAAGTGACAGTGCGAAATCAAAATACATGGAACAAAAGGAGAACAAGCCCTTAAAAATGATAAACAGCGAATATATCTTCAAAAAAGTAGAGAATTTAAACTATCTGGGAGTATTTCAAACAAACACTAATGGGATAAGACTTTACTTTTGAAATTTTTGTTAAATTCTCAAAACAACCATTGATATATATTATTAGCATGACGTTAATGTCTATAATATTTCTATACAGATTCAATAAAGTTGACAAAAAAATCATGATCAAACCGCATGTAAAATGTCGTTTGATTAATAGGAGCAATTTAGTTCTATATCAAACAGTAATATTCATGTTGCATGTCTTCGAATGCAGTTTTCTGTATAAATATAAATCTAGTAAAAATTTTAACGACAGGCAATTTAAATAAAACGTTCATTGATCAATTAATGCCTATCGTGTAACAAAGGTTGATACGGTGACTTATCTCTATAAATTCCACTTTATTTTAAATATATGTCCATGGGAGGGTGATTTTCCACGATTAGGGTAAGCTCAACATGAAAGTAGTTGTTTACTCAATTTTAGAGTATGTACAGTGCATGACAATGGAGAGATGAAATTACGATTAATATTATACATTTTTTTCTATATATTTTCCTCTGTAGCAAACACTACACATTATAGGCTGATACTTTTTGTATGTGATAGTAGCTCCGAGCTTTCCATCGTGTATTATGGTGTTATTGTGTCGATAGGTGTAATCTCGTGGAAATCTTGTAAAATATATGAGGGTTGAAAATATTGATCAGTATAAATAACTTCCTGGGAAATTCATGAAATTTTACAAAAACTTTCTGGATTTTTTTGGGGAATTTCGAGCAAATGAAAACCGAATAACGTTCTCACACTTTTCGGTAGATTCAAGCAAGTTATTGGTATTCTGGTAATATTCTTGGTCTTTGTGGCATGATCGAACAATTTCTCTCTCCCTCAAAAATTCAAGCAATTCCTTAACAGTTCGATATTTTTTCAATCTTCTAGAAAATAATGAAGTCGTATTTATGGAACTTTGAAATTCGATGGAATCAATTAGAATGATTGAAACAATGACAATACAAAATACACGGTTTTAATGATTAGAACTAACTTTTCCGCATCTGTGGCGCTGAACAATATCCTATCATAAATTGTTACGTGCATACACTTCGGGGGATATATCGTGCTAACAAACCGAAACTTCTCCAAAAATGTAGTATATCTGGATTTATAGGACCCGCTGTACTCGATCTAGTCAGCTGAAAATGAATAGGGTATATCTGTGAGACACATTGAAAAACATCCAATTATAAAATTGGTCATATGCATACACTTCGGAGGCTGTATCGTGCTAACAACCCGAAATTTCTCTGAACGACCAAAAATGTGACACTTCAGGTACATTATCAGCCGTTGTACTAGCTCTAAAAATTAATAATTCATTTATTAGACGCCCTGAACAATAGTCAAACATAAAGTGGGTCACTTGTATACACTCTGGAGGCTGTATCGTGCTAACAAACTGAAAATTCTCCAAAAATGACAAAAATTTAGTACTTCATGTACCATAATACACGTTGTACTGGCTTCAACGTGCTGAATATCAATACGGCACATCTTTGAGACTCCCTGAATAATATCCTATCGTAAAATTGGTCGCTTGTATATAGGCTGTATCGTGCTAACAAACAGAACTTTCTCCAAAAATGTCGTACTTAAAGTACTATAGGAACTGTTGTTCTGGCTCTGGTGAGCTGAAAATCAATAGAGATCAACCTTGAGACGTTCTGAATAATATTCAATCATAGAATTGGTTGGTGACTTGTTGGACTCCGGAGGCTGTATCGTGCTAACAAACTGAAATTTCTCAAAAAATTACAAAAATGTTGTACTTCAAGTACCATAGCACCCATTATACTAGCTCTGATGAGCTGGATATCAATAGGAATAATCTGTGAGATGTCCGGTACAATATTCAATGATAAAATTAGTGACTTGTTGAACTCCGGAGGTTATATCACACAACAAGACATGTAACGAGAAGTGGCCGACGACAACAACATACACACAGGAATTTTTATCTTAAAACCGTTTTTCATGTTATTCTTGATGAAACACGTGAAAATATTTTTTGGGGAAAACCAATACTTTTCTCGCATATTAGCTAGGTTGGGGAGAAAAGTAAAATACACTCAAGCTACAGGCCCAGAAACTTCGAACACAAATAGATACTATAAAACAGTTTTTTTCTACATTCATGCAAAAAACAACACTTTTGTGAAACACATTTCATGGAAAAAGTGGTTCTTTTTTGCACTAGTGCGACAAAATTATTGTCTCACTCATCTGTCACTCTTGTCAGTTTTGTGATGATTTATGACAAACATAAACATTTAAATAAAATAAAAATCCAGAGCAAGTGTCTGATCCTGCTCTAATACAGCAATAATATATGTATATCTTACTACTTAGTCTCAACGAGTTACAATTATTGCACAAATCTTTGATTATTTAAAATTTGAATGGTCAAAGCGAAAACTAGCTATGATTTAGTACTGACAAGGTGGAGGCCATAAAGATACAAAAAAAAAGAAGTACGGTTAAAATACATTCTGAGTAACATATTATATTCTAATTTTCCAGTTTTTGGATGAATGTAGAAAAAATATTGTATGCAACTCGTGCAAAACGTGTTTTTTGCACTCAACGTGTTGTCCAACTCGGCCTAATGACCTCGTTGGACAATTTCACGTCGCGTGCAAAAAACACTAGCTTTTTGCACTTGTTGCATAATAGTATATTCTATAACAAGGGTGGAATAAGCAAAATTCTACATGAGCAGAAATATTTGTTTCCCGAGCCGTAGGCAAGGGAAATGGTTCTACGAGTGTAGAATTTTGAATTCCACCCGTGTTTTAGACTATACTTTTTCTACGACTATCAAATAAAAAACAAAAGAACAAATATAACTTTAATAATAATTAAAAATTGAAAATATCTACGTTTAATACAAGATGCGGCATTAGTGCGAGGAAGTCCAATTACTCACTTGTCATGAGAGATACAAAAAAACTTTATTATATATTTTCAAATATACAGGGCCACCCATATTGGCAAGATGAACCTAACTTATCTTTTTTAAAATGGAACACCCTGTATATTTCCACATTTTTCATTCCGCTCGATTTTTTTGTTTGTGTGATATGATGTATTGTAATGTTATACGTGGTAATTTGAAAGATATAAGCACTTTTTTAGTAATTTCCTAGTAACATCAACACCCTCTCCCATTATATAGATTTGATATCAAGAAATCTATTTACGTTCAAACGATTTTTGATATAGTTTACTATTGTCCAAAATTATTAACATAGGGCGATATTCGTTCTTTACATACAGGATTGGTCATAAATCGGAATGATCATTGATTGGGTTTTCATAAATGGAACATCCTGTATTTTAGTATCGCAATGAAATAGTATTGTATGGCACTTTATTATTTCTTAAGCATTCCCTATACCTAATTGCCCTAATTTGTGAGTTATTGATGATACTTTCAGCCAAACATTATTTGAAACAAATATTAGTTGAAATTGTATTAGTTTGACGGTGGAAATATTTAACAAAAATAATTTTCCAAAAAAAATCACAAAATAATTGAGCTAATAATGAATTTATCTTTGTAGCGAGGTATTTATCATCAGGCGCATTGTTTATAAAATAGTTAACTTCTTCTCCAGTTAATGCTTGTAACGTGGTATATTTTGACAAATCCTCTTTTATGTTTTATGTTAATAGTGGTTCTTAGCATTGAGTATATTTTCCAGAGAGTAGATGGTTTATTTGACTTTGCTAATTCTGCAAAGTATACAAGAAATACATTCTCTGAAAATGATTGGACTTTTTTTAATCTACGCCATTGGATAAACAGGTCATATTGTTGAAGATAAATATGCTTAGATTTTTTAGGCAACAGATTGCTTGCTGTCGCCTCTGCTAACTCCCTAATTTCTGGAGGAGTTGGGGCAAAACTACCACTGCTATCAGTATTAGACACTGAAAAGGAATGAAGTAATAGCTATTATTTGAATAGAATTACATTAATTTACTTACTTTTTATGAAGTAATATGAATTTAAAATTTAAAAAATTAGACAATTTTGACAGTTGACAATTGTTGCTAATACATAGTGTATTTCTTTATTTTTTTATTAGAAAGTGTCATAAAGTACACTTATTCTGCACTTCTGGCTCTAACAATTAATATTCAACGACCATATTAGTCATTTCACGTTGAGTTTAGAGGATTTTATATGCATTCTGATATTTCTGAACTACTTCTACTCTTCGCAGTGAAGCAGGTCTACAAAACGGAGCACGCCTATTTTCTCTTCCTGTCAAATGAACCGTGATATTTAGAGGGCACCACAAGTATTCATTCCATAACAAGGTCGAGAATGAATATTCTTGCACTAGTGCTAGAATGAAGCTATTCCATAATCGAAAACTACGTCGGAATGTAGAAATTCTACAATAGTCGTAGAAAAATAACTATTTTATAGTTTAAGGAATACTTCAGTAGAAAGTAATGCTACTAATCCTATATCATATCATAATTTTGCGAAACAGATTATGAGAAGAACCAAAATTTTAATCAGTATTTTAGATAGAAAATCACAAAATATTTACTCGCACATTAGATCAAAAAGAGGGCTAATAAAGGCCGTAGGCAAGGCTAATAAATAGATGTTTGGCAATCTTGACTGAGATGATGAAGAAAGATATGATAAAGCATTAAGTATCTTGCACCAAAATCAAAAATAAATCATTCATGAAATAAATTGATTATTATAATAAATATTTGACAACTTTGAGGGGTTAAATCTCTCATAGGAGGTACGGCGATCATTTCCACAACTAACGGCTTTGACCTGGCTGTAGAACAATTGAGTGAGGCAATACAAATGGCCGATCAGGACAACTGTCTGGAACAAACAAGGCAACAAAGAGGTATGTGGTTTGGTGGAACAATAATCTGGAGGGTCATAGATTCGAGGTTAGAAAGCTATTAAAAAAAGCCAAAATCAACCAGAGTCTTTACAAGGAAGGTACTGGGGGTACTCCTGGCCCCCTAAAAAGATCGGACGGGGCATAAACGATTACAAATAAGGTAAGCTTAGGACTGTTTATCATACACACTTCCCAGGATCATCCATAATTGATCAATCTAAGTCGAGAGGCCCAGAAGACCAATAAAGGAGTACTGGAACAGTGCAAAATATTTGGTAACGTATGACAGAGTTCCATCTCTTCAAATTGCCAGGCCAAATGGAAGTTACCAAGTACTGCTCCAGAAAAGCCCGAATGCTTGTTGCGAGAATTGTACTTGAGTATTTAGCTGATGTTGATATCCCAGTTTAAAATTGGCTTGCTCTAAATACACACCTAAACCCAATTGAGCATATTGGGGACGCTCTTGGGAGTGAAAGACAATACTTCTGCAATTTTGCGGCAGCACATTGTAGCTCTTATCCGCTGACGTGGGGGAAACACTTCGTATTCGTAGTCATTCATAATTTTCGGTGTTAAATTGAATTTGTAAACATATTTTTATTACCAAAGGAAAAATGTAACGTTTTTCTAAATCCTTCGTTAATTTTACAAAACGTATGCTATTGTAATAAACAGAAAACAAACATTAGTGTTGTAAATGAAATTCAACGTTTCTAGCTAATTCCACAATATAATGAATATCATCGTCAGTTATCGATACAATTGTCAATTTTTTAGAATTTTCAACATTTCTCATTATATTGTGGATTTAGATAGAAACGTTGAGTTTTATTCAAAATACTAATATGAGTAGATTCCACGAAGTAAGGATCGAGACAGTTAATTTCATTTAAGAAAACAAACAAATTGTGAAGTAATAGGAAATTACAAGATGGAATAAATCTTACACTCCTCATGTGGTTTTAAAGTTAGACCAAATAACGCATTTTGTGTAATCCTGTATAAAATGACATGCGCCCAACTTTCTCGAAATTCAACATGTGCTGAATTTCATATAAATTTTCCTACAATATGAAAAAAAAATTAATAAAATCGACGTAACAAATTTATTAATGAGCAAACTTCATCAATTTTTTGAATAAATCGATTATTTTACTGGTGATTGAATAACATGAAATGGATGTTAATCAAAAACCAAGACTTTCCCATATTAGAAGCGAACAAGACAGCATACGATAGAAGTACTGTTGTAGTTCATTCCTGCAAATACATTTAAAAAATATTTATGTGAATAAATGATTCATTGAGGTAAGTGTAAGTAATTTTATTCGGGAGTGGCTTACTCCCATCAGTTTGGATAAATAATACATATTTTATTTTCCAATATGGCATATCACTTCCCTGGCTATTTCTTAGATTTAATGAGAAAACAGATGTTAGAGAACTTTTGTGCAGCTCGCGCAATGAGGCCTGAAGTTACAATAAGGTTTGCATAAATAAGCCGTTTGAATTCTTGGTGTTGTGTTATAATGACGTAATGGTTGGAAATGAGCTAATAAAAACTAACGCGAAGAGATAGGGCGAGACGTTTGACCTAATTGAAGAGATTGGATATCCAGAATAGCTTTGTTTTCGAGTATAAAAGACACAATTCTTGGCGTTACTTTTTCAATTCATTCTTTGAAAGAGTTTCTTTTGTGAGCTGATATAATAACGGAATTAAAATTTTTGTTCCTTTTATTGTTCGAAAAATATACAAAGAGGAGCTCTAAATAACTCTAAGTGCTCTATATATATTTTTATACGGAGTATTTGATAAGGGGGTGGAATAAAGTAGAATAATTTTAATTATAGCCTAGATCAAATTAATTTAGTTTATAGTGACTAAGTAAGTCCTATACGTCTTAGACAGAAAGTTTTGTTAAAGTTAAAGTCTACTGTGGTAACATATTCGCTGTTGAGACTCTGTCTAAGCCAGGTATGAAAGTTAAGATTATGGCGGACGCGCAGGGATTGTTTACGTTGTGACTATCTTATCTAAACATTGTTTTTGTGACCAGTCTTATCTATAAAATGCCAGAAAGCCAATCAATTGTTTTTGAGCAATCTAGAATTATCTAGTGAAAAAGGTATTAATATATAAGGGACCGACCAGAAAGAGTTTATAATTTGACATCGTGAGATAAACAGTAAATAAGTGAATATAAATTATGTGATTATATAAATTAGTTTAAGTGAATATACTGAGTATATATAAATTAAGTATTAGTGATTAGTTTAGTGTTATAGTTATAGTGAGCAATGAAGGAGTGGCGGTGGAACTCGAGAAAATTGCTTCCATTCAGCAATGGCCCCAACCAACCGATAAACATCAAATTAGGAGTTTCGTTGGTCTTTGCACATATTATAGAAGATTTATCAGGAAGTTTGGAGATATTGCTGAGCCTCTAACTCGACTTACAGAAGAAGCAAGAGCTTTCCAATGGGACGAAGATTGTCAAACGGCTTTTGATACCTTCAAGAGGCATTTAACCACGGCGCCGATATTAGGATACTCTTCACCAGAGGGAAACTTTATTCTTGACACTGACGCAAGCAACGTAGGAATTGGTGGAGTGCTCTCACAGATCCAAGGAGGGCAAGATAGAGTGCTGGGATAGTTTAGTAAAGTCCTTTCCAAACCAGAACGAAACTACTGCGTCACAAGAAGAAAACTTTTGGCGGTAGTGAAGTCCGTGGAACACTTTTACCAGTATCTCTATGGTAGGAAGTTTTTAATCCGGACTGATCATGCAGCACTCAAGTGGTTGATGCAATTCAAGAATCCCGAGGGCCAGATCGCTAGATGGATTGAACGACTTCAAGAGTATGATTTCAACATCGAGCTGGTGTGAGTCACCGAAATGCCGACTACCTGTCTAGACGGCCGTGCCCAACAGACTGCTCCCACTGCAACAAGGTGGAATCTAGGGAAGCTGCAGTTTCAAGATTTACTGTAGTCAATGAGGAATGGTCACCCACCAGGATCAGAAAAGATCAGGAGAATGATCCTCACCTGAAGATGATCCGGCAATGGAAGAAAAAAAATCGGCGACCCACCTGGCAAGAAGTGTCGAAATTTTCACCGAAACGCAAGGCGTATTGGGCTCAGTGGGACTCCCTTGTCCTGGAAGAAGGGCTGTTGAAAAGAGTCCTTGAAAACGATGATAGTTCTGAGATGAGGAGACAGCTAGTTATCCCGAAAACAATAGTAGCTGAGGTACTGAAGAAGTTACACGACAGTCCATCAGGAAGTCATCTGGGAATGAAGAAAACCCTACAGAGAATCCGTGAGAGGTTTTATTGGATGAACCGCTCCGATGATGTGAAGGACTGGTGTAAGAAATGTACGACTTGTGCTATGAGTAATGGACCACATCGCAAGAGAAAGGCACATATGAAACAGTATAATGTTGGAAGCTCTTTCGGAAGGATTGCTTTAGATATCGCTGGACCATTCCCGATGACCGAAAATGGTGGCAAATACATACTGGTTGTAATGGATTATTTCACAAAGTGGGTGGGAATTTACGCTATCCCGAACCAGGAGGCCAGAACTGTCGCGAATGTATTGGTGAAGGAATGTATAAGCTGCTATGGAGTGCCCTTGGAAGTCCACAATGACCAGGGAAGAAATTTTGAAAGTCATCTATTCCAGGAGATTTGCGACAAGCTGGGAATGAAGAAGACCATGACAACAGCATTACATCCACAGTCAGTTGGAATAGTCAATAGAATGAACAGAACTATTGGAAAATACCTGTGCAAAGTTATTTCCAGCCATCAGAGAGATTAGGACCAGTATCTTTACCTATTCGCATTGGCTTATCGATCTGCCATCAATGAGTCCACGGGTGAAACAACTGCGAAAATCCTGTTGGGACTTGAAATGAGGCTACCTTGTGACCTGGAATTTGGCTGTCGGCCTGGAAAAGATCTAGCAGGTGAAGACTGCGTGATCCAATTGAGATGAAGGCTGGACGATATTCATGAATTAGTTCGAAAAAATCTTCAAGTTGCCAGCGACAGAATGAAAAGTCGGTACTACACGCAGGCCACAGAAGGCGGTTTTGAAGAAGGGGACGAAGTATGGTTACACAACCCGACGAGGAAAAACGATTTTCTCCAAAATTACAAAAATCCTGTGAAGGTCCATACCTAATTAAGAAAAGGATCAATGATGTTATATATCGTAAGATCCCCAACGGAAAACCAACAGTAGTTCACCAAAACCGACTGGCGCCATTGGAGAGAGAACATGACCTAGAGGAAGGAGTAAGCCTCATTCGAGATGTCTGACCCCACCTTCGATGAATTTATGGGCGCGTGTGGAGGTACCGAGAAAGCTAGATATGGAGTCACTTCGGAACAACAACAAGATTTGTTCACTCTCCCAGAAGATTATCCACTTGCATACAACATCCCCGCCCATATCAAGAACGCAAGAGGGTTGGTAACCGTCTTTCGAATAAGTTCGGACAATTAGAAAAACTTGAAGACCATATTCCAGACCCTGATAAGACACTGAAACTGAAACATAATTCGCGGTATGTCTTCCACGTGGTAACTAAAAATGAATTTCAAGATCCATCTACCTACCGCGATGTGTGGGAAGCACTTCAAAGCCTACGAGACCATGTGTTGGAATCCAGCGTGAAGAAACTGGATATGCCTAAGATAGCGAGTAACCAGTTGGATTGGCGAATCATCAGGAGCATGGTAGAGATTATCTTTTGAGATACCGGTGTACAGATATTGATTTGCAGCTACAACCCCCTTATCAGTATCCGATGAAGACGTTGCCCTGTTAGTTCCATAAGATCGGAAAGTGTAGAAATGGGGCCGGTTGCCGATTCAAACATCGAGTCTCGGCTACACAAAAGTTCCGGATGGAACTTGCATTGAAGGAGAGGGTAATGTTACGGAACAGCACACTGGTATAGTCCCTAAATCCGACTCTGTCTAAGCCAGGTATGAAAGTTAAACTTATGGTGGACGCGCAGGGATTGTTTACGATTGTGACTATCTTATCTAAACATTGTTTTTGTGACCAGTCTCATCTAGAAATTGCCAGAAAGCCAATAAATTGTGATTGAGTTTTTGAGTAAGCTGCAATGTAGAATTATCTAGTGAAAAAGGCATTAATATATAAGGGATCGACCAGAAAGAGTTTAGTGCAGTTTATAATTTGACATCGTGAGATAAACAGTAAATAAGTGAATATGAATTATGTGACTATATAAATTAGTTTAAGTGAATATACTGAGTATATATAAATTAAGTGTTAGTGATTAGTTTAGTGTTTAAATAAATCAAGTAAGTGAACCTACCGTGTCTTTGAAATTGATCCCACCCGTTTATTGTTTAAATAAATAACAAAAACATTACAATATATATAAACAAAGAGCAAGCAACAATTGTTTTCAAGGGAGAATCACGCAAAAATCAAGTGGTTACTGAAGAGGAGTGGTAACCGAAACATGCATGTTTCTAGCTCATTAGCTCATATATATATATATATATATATATATATATATATATATATATATATATATATATATATATATATATATATATATATATATATATATATATATATATATATATATATATATATATATATATATATATATATATATATATATATATATATATATATACAGGGTGTCCCGGGACTAATGGGAAAAAAGTCAGGAGCGTATAATCTGAGCCAAAATAATGTTAGTACTTCATATAAACTTTTCCTATGCAGGCCCTCGTTTTCGAGTTATAGGCCTCCAAAGTTTTAATTTTGAATTTGGTTTTTATTTTTATTCTTTGTACTAGGTATTTGATCTTTATAAAATTCACGAAAAAGCTATAATGTACGTGTATGTTTATTTTGGAAAAGTAAACAGATTTATAGTAGTGCCTTGAAGCCAGGGACGGACTACTCGCAATGGTTAGTGGTCCAAAAATTTTGCAGGGATAGCACACCCTATATGAAATTATTGAAATTCACTTCCCCACACATTAGGCTAACGAAAAGGTACTCTTGCTGGAATTCGATAAAATAAGCCGTTTGGCTAATATTTACTGTTTTATTAATGCACTACATACACATTTACTTAACTAACTTATTAATACGATGTCGAATATTTACCTACAGTACTACAAAAAAATAATTTGATGATAGCAGGTTATAAAAACATTAGGAACTTATTTAATGGGAATTTAATAGGTACGCAAACAACGTAATTAGTTGCTTTTAATCAAAATTACGAACTCAGCATCATTAAATCATTGAGAAAACCTAAAAAACACAAGTAATAAAACATTGGACTAAAACTAATTCCTAAACAACAACAAAAACTAACGTTATTCTAATAAATGTTCAATATGAGCTCCTCCTACTTCCACGCACATTCTAAGTCTACGAAGGTTGTTTCTTTGCACTTGAAAGAGCAATCCCACATTATTTCTAATAACATTGCAGTGTAACACAATTCTGTCTATTAAATCTTGCCTTGTTTGCACAGGTGTTGCGTATACCTTACTTTTGAGATAACCCTAGAGAAAGAAATCCATAGGATTAACATCTGATCGCGGTAGCCATTGAAAAGGGCCTCCACGACCAATCCATCTATTAGGAAACCTTGTGTGTAAATGCTGTCGTACATCTACACTGAAATGAGGAGGGGCCCCAACATGCATGAACCATAAAATCCTACGAGTTTGCAGGAGCACCTCATCAAACAGATTCCATAACTCATTTTGGAAAAACTCCAAATATCTCTGGCCGGTCAAAGTACCGTCAATAAAGTATGGCCCTATCAAATGATTGCCAACTATTCCTGCCCAAACTTTAACCATGAATCTATGCTGGCTCCTAGTTTGAATTTATGACTCCATCTCTGGTGAAACCGGATTCGTTCGTAAAGAGAACGTTACTAATAAATGTATTGTCTGCTTGTTGTTGTCGCAGAAACCACTGGCTATACTCAAGTCGTGAAGGATAATCAGCCACTGTCATACTGTGTACTTTCTTCATGTGAAAAGGATATAACAGCTGTTCTTTTAGGATGCGATGAACAACTGATTTCGAGACGTTATGTTTTCTTGATAATTTTCATAAACTCGTTGATGGTTCATTATCAACTGCATTTAACAAAAGTTTTTACCAACTTTCCAATTAATAAGTCGTTAATGTTTTTCATTTTCTGCTATCGTTAAATTATTTTTTTGTAGTACTGTAAGTACATCTTGTACATCGTATTAATAAGTTAGTTTTACCTCGTGTACTTATAAAAATGGTGAATGCGTGAATTGGTACGTAGTGCATTAATAAAACTGTAAATATTAGCTAAACGGATTATTTGATCGAATTCCAACAAGAGTACCTTTTCGTTAGCTTAATGTGTGGGGAAGTGAATTTCGATAATTTCATACAGGGTGTGCCATCCCTGCAAAATTTTTGGATCACTAACCATTGCGACTAGTCCGTCCCTGGCTTCAAGGCACTACTGTAAATCTGTTTACCTTACCAAAATAAATATACACGTATATTATAGCTTTGCCGTAAATTTTATAAAGATCAAATAACTAGTACAAAGAATAAAAATAAAAACCAAATTCAAAATTAAAACTTTGGAGGCCTATTACTCGAAAACGAGGGCCTGAATAGAAAAAGTTTATATGAAGTACTAACATTATTTTGGCTCAGATTATACGCTCCTGACTTTTTTTCATTAGTCCCGGGACACCCTGTATATATTAACGTATATATATATATATATATATATATATATATATATATACGTTCCTAGTAGTATCCGTTATGTAAACTATTTTTTGACTAGTTTAGCATTCGGAAATAATGTATTCCTTTAATCAGAACATCCACAAATGGAACAAATTTGAATTAATAAAACTGAAAATCTGCTTAGAATACAAAATTACTCACCAAAATAAGTTTAACATGTATGCATCAAGTACATCAAGATTTACAGGAGCAAGAAAATTCATTGAACGAATAACCGAAATATCACGTTGAAAGTTAAAAACATTTAAAAACAATAAAACTGCAACATGAAGCAGAAATGTAACAATTATTAACAACCATAACAATCCAAACACAATTAAAACGAATGTTCAATACATCACCCAAGGAGAAAGGCATCTATTTCAAGTCCATATCGGTTTTTTATCAAGAAACAAAAAGACGTCCCCATCATCTAATGAATTTAACAGCAAGTGGAGTATCAATTATATTTATATTTATACAGTAAGTATATACATTGGTATTATAAAAGAATCTTCTTTATTTGACCCGTATATGATGATATCGTCGAAATATGCTGTAGCACCTTCCGATCCGGATAGTATTTAATGTATGCGATGGGATTCAAATGGTGCAGACTTTATTCCGAAACTCAGACGTTTCATGGCGAAGACTCCTCGATGTGTTGACATTGTCTGAATCATTTGATCTTGTTTATCGACTTCAACGTGAAGGTAGGCTTTGTATAGGTCGAATGTACAAAACACACTGGCATCTCGAAGGTTATTCACAACATCAGCGATTCGTGGAATAGGAAAATTAGCGTCGTGTAGCTGTTTGTTGACAGAGACTTTATAATCAACTGCTAATCGGATCTTGCCATTTGCTTTTGGAATAGGAACCAACCTTGAACCCCAATCCGATTCACTTGAGATATTATATCATTTGCAACTAATTTGTCTAATTCTTTATCGACTGCATCGCGAAGTGCGAAAGGAATGTCTCTGGCTTTCAAGAATACTGGCCTCGCATTTTTCGTCAGTTTTAATGAGCACGTAAAATTTCGAATACACCCCACTATTTGTTCGAAAATGTCCGCAAATTCCTTCATTATTGACTCTGGGGGTCCCTTTCAAGAAATTGACAGATGCAGTATTATCTTTTGACATATCTGGACGTTTGAGATCAATATTCAATCGACGTATCCATACTCTACCTTAAAATCGGACTGAGATGGTCAGGTACCACAAATAATAATTCATCTGACGTGTGGCCCTAATATTTGACAGTAATAACAGCATAACCAAGCGGTTTAAAAATATCATGGGTGTATGAACGAAATCGTACATCAGTCTGTTTGACGTCACCTTTGAAATTCAATTAGACAAAATCACGAAACGGAAGTAAGGTGAATGCCGATCCTGAATTAGCTTCAACCTTTTGATCATATTCCAAATTCAAAGATACCGATGTGAAAAATTTTGCCGGACCGTTTGTCGAAAGTTCCAGATTAGACGAGAAAATGTCATATATTTTATTCACACTTACAAGATCATCTAAAAAGTTTGATTCGGCTATCTCTTCAGGATCCAATTCGACATTTTTGACTTGAGAATCTACTTGTCTCTTCATTAAATACGACAAACAAATTTTTTTGACGTGACCCGTTTTTGAACAAGCACTACAACGTAATTTTTCACGAGGCACTTGACATTTATTCGACCTATGATTTGTTCTAGCACATTGAAGACGGTTCCGCTTGATTCCAATTGATTTAAAGTGTATTCGCGATTTTCGACGAGTCTGTGATGGAGAGCTATCACTTGGACAGAAACGTTGAAAACGGTTCGTCGATTCTCTATTTTCAGAACGTGAACGCGCACGTGAAATCCTATTAACGTCTGTATTGGCAGATGTATTTCACAAACATTGATTTGACATTTCTCGATAATCAATTTTAGATGTTTTATACGCTAGTGCTGATTCGACCACTTTTCCGTATGTTGCCTCCGCTAAATCTAAAAGCTGTTTCTGGATTCCATTGTCCTTTAGCACCCAAATAAACTGAGCTCATAAGAAGAGATTAGCAACATTTCTTTCACATTGACAATCGAATTTACATGTAGACGCTAATTGACGTAGTTCTGTTGA
Source organism: Galeruca laticollis (assembly GCA_963921935.1). Taxonomy (NCBI): domain Eukaryota; kingdom Metazoa; phylum Arthropoda; class Insecta; order Coleoptera; family Chrysomelidae; genus Galeruca; species Galeruca laticollis. The sequence continues at coordinate 34,754,692 of OY998176.1, read as the reverse complement.
ATATTGGCTAATCGTCTCCCCTTCTTTCTAATTTCTTGATAAGAAGCGATGTTGTTGTAGGACTATATTCGGGGCTGGACATAGAGGATCTTCCAATAGCTTCACAAGAGTGTCATAGGTCATTGTAGCGGGATATGCCGGTGAGGTAAGTGAACATATCACGGTATGTAGCTGAGGACCTATATGGAGTAATAATTATCTCACCCACAATTCTTTATTGTCCTTAATTCCTTTTAGGTTGAACCAATTTTCGAGACGCTCACGATATCGATCAAATGTTTCCTTACTGTCGTCGAAGTATTCGGAATTTGACACCACATTGACGTTTGGTCGAATTGACTGGTTCGACTTCATAGACTGGAGAATTTCCCCGTCTTGGCGTGAAACTTCAGCCATTGTAGACAATATTGCCTTTAGATCTTCAGACTGCATGATTCGACGTATCTCGGAGTATATTTACCGCATGGATAGGATTCGGTGCTTTTTCTTTTTGTTTTAATAGTTTTTATCCTCGTCGCCACTTTGTTGTAACTAAAAGGGGAGAGACTGACTATCATGATGTCAACATTATATACTTTACCTACGACCACTCCTGTAAGTAGTCGAGAACACACAAACGGACATCTATTACGCACGGTGAAACAAAACGCACGGCTGTAAAATAAATCGCACGGCTTCCATAGCAACTACTTAGCAACTGTCAATAGACGTAGCTATCTTATTCAAAATTTATTACTTAAATATTAGACGTTGAATTTTATTCTATATATAAACGGTAGATAACATTTATTAGATATGAAATTGCATTTATTACTAAGAGTTATTTGGAATTATATGATAATTGGTTCCGTTCCATTCAATCCGAATCTTTTAGCTGTCTGAATGTATCTCATATTAGTAAACAATACTATATTATACACCAAGCGACCAAAGTGGCCCATTTAATCCCGCGGGTGGTGCTTGATTCCTGAGGGAAGTCATCCACCTAAAGGATTAATGTCACTCTAGTCGAGAGGTGTATACGCTATTTTATGCAATTCCGGTAATTCTACATACAGTTTTAATAAGAATAAATACTACTTAGGATGGACTTTTACGAAACTTGGCTGGGCATCGAGGATGAACTTCTAAGATGCTTGGCTAGGCATCGAGGAGAGACTTTTATAAAACTTGGCTGGGCATCGAGGATGTACGTTTTTATTTGTACTTTAAATCCCTTAACAAGTAGGTCGTAGGTAAAGTATAGTACGTAACTCGTAACACATTCTACGCACTCACGGAATTACGCACTTCGCGCGTAACTTTTCCGTTCGTGCGTAAAATGCTTCTTACAACACACGTTACGTAATATACTATTACCTACGACCACCCCTGTAACTAGTCAAAAACACACAGTCGGCAATCAATGTAAGACGTCTATTATTACGCACGGTAAAACAAAACGCACGGCTGTAAAGTAAATCGCACGGCTTCCCTAGCAACCACTTAGCAACTGTCAATTTTATTCAATTTTTATTATTTAGATAGACGATGAATTTCATTCCATATATAAATGGTAGATAACATTTATTAGATATGAGATTGCATTTGATACTAAGGGTTATTTGCAATTATATGATAATTGGTTCCGTTCCATTCACTCCGCATCTTTTAGCTGACTAAATGTATCATAATAGTTGTAATCAAACATATATAATGCTATAAGCCGTCAAACCATCAGAATTAAGTAGGCTGCGATAGGGATTTGAGAACAAAAATCAAGACCTGTCAATAAACTTTCATTTTTATAACCTTATAGCTGGGTTCTGTTTGTGTAGTTTTTGTTAAATTAAAAAATGTCGAGTGCCAGTGAAATGGATTTAACTCCACCCAATATAACTGAAATCTTTGAATTAGCTAGAAACGACTTATTACCGGCGAAATCTGAGAGTCGTTACACACATAAATACCAAAAATGTATGCAATGGAGGTTAAAAAACAGCGTAAATTCATTGTCCGAGAATGTTATGTTTTCACTCTATGTTGAGGACTACAATATATACAGTGCTATTCAAAAGTCCCCTCTTCCCCTCATATCTTTTGAAGGGCTAGACTTACATTGATAAAATTCGGAGGGTATAAACTACTCTACGAATGGTAACAGGTGACATAATAGTAATAGATGACGTCACAGTGCCACTCTGGCCAATAACTTTAAATAGGACCTTATGACAAGTGATATCTCGTTTGAAAGGCATTGACATTAGCTACATAGCCATATTAATTTTGTTTGGGCTTAAATTAATTTTGACGGATAAATTAAATAAATACCAAAATTATTATTTCACATTTGAATATTGAAGATTTTTCAGTCCGCCTCTGGTTAGTTGTCAATAAAATTGACGTTTTTAATTTAATAGTTATTGTTGATTTGCAAAGTTTTCCTAAATAGTTTAAATATTTAGTTTTATTATTGTTTAACGAGACGTTTAAGAGTTTACATAGGCAAAATGGTACGTACTCAAGCCGACAATGTAGCAGCTATCTTAATAATTGGTGAATCTAGAAATTATCTCCATGAAGCGAAACGTTTATTTAATGAAAGATACCCAGATCGCCATATCTCGAGAACTTATTTGAGGGAGCTTCTTCACAAGTTTGAAACAGCAGGTAGTGTTTAAGATGCCAAACGATCTGGTCGACCAACATTTAGTGATGATAAAAAAATTGATATAGTTGCTGAAATGGTAGTAAACTTCCTCGTCAACTAAAGTTGCGTCTATCTGTGAAGTAAGTAAAAGTACAGTACATAGACTGTTGGCTAAAAATAAATTCCATCCATACAAGTTGAAAATGGTGCACCACCTTTCTGATGACGACCCCGACAGAAGACTCGATTTCTGTGAATGTGTGACAAATAAAATTAGTCAAAACCCACATTACACAAAAACAATTTGTTTTAGTGACGAAAGTACTTTTTGTCTCAATGAAAATGTGAATACACAAAATGTAAGGTATTGGAGTGAAACAAATCCTCACACCTTTCGTGAACAATATACCCAATTTCCAGAAAAAGTCAATGTTTGGGCAGGTATTTTGGGAAACCACATAGTTGGTCCTGTTTTCCTAAATTCAAATTTAAGCGGTGAAGTGTATCTGGAGATGTTACAAAATGCAATAGAGCCGTTAATTCTTGAAATCCTGGAAGATAATAAAGATGAGTTTGGCCATCTGGAAATAACATTTCAACAAGAATTGTGCTCCTGCACATTATTATGGTGCAGTAAGACGTTACCTGGATGAAGAATATCGAGGTAGATGGATCGGCCGGCGAGGTCCTATAGAATAGCCACCTCGGTCACCAGATCTGACACCATTAGATTTTTTTCTATGGGGGTACTTGAAATCCAAAGTTTATACTACGGCACCAGATAGCATTGGCGTTTTGAAAGAAAGAATTACTGAAGAATGCAATGGTATTTCAGCTGACACATTCGAACGAGTACGACAAGAGTTTACTAATCGGATGTATTACCGTCAGGAAGTAGACGGACCACATTTCGAACACTTGCTATAATAATGCACTGTTGATATTTGATTAATTAAATTTAAAAAAAATGCAATAATTTTGGTATCTATTTAATTTATCCGTCAAAATTAATTCAAACCCATACAAAATTAATATGGCTATGTAGCCAATGTCAATGCCTTTCAAACGAGATATCACTTGCTATAAGGTCCTATTTAAAATTATTGGCCAGAGAGGCACTGTGACGTCATCTATCACTATTACGTCACCTGTTACCATTCGTAGAGAAGTTTACAACACTTTATTTTCACCCTCCAAATTTTATTAATGTAAGTGTAGCAGTCTAAAAGACACGAGGGGGGAGGGGACTTTTGAATAGCACTGTATAAATCAACTGATTTTACGTTTACATTTAACATCTGTAATATCACCATAAACAATTATTACAATAACTAATATCATGTCATCAAATGTTATACTATAAAATTATTGAAACTATCTTTTTGTAGATGTTGTTGAAGTATCATTAACACGTTTATCAATACAAGTACAAGTAGGTCGTAGGTAAAGTATAGTACGTAACACGTGTTGTAACGCATTTTACGCACTCACGGAATTACGCACTCGCCGCTACGCGGCGTCGTGCGTAATTTTTCCGTTCGTGCGTAAAATGCTTCTTACAACACACGTTACGTAATATACTATTATTACTGTATATCAGATTATATGAAAAAGTAATGACCGCACTAAAAATAATGTCTTATTCCACTACTTGACATTCAACTGCTATGTATCCATATGACTTACAAATGAAGGCTCGGTTACAGAAACCGGCAGTAGATAAAAACCGGCTCAGCGGACTTAACTGTCAACTATTATATAGGGTATAACACCACTAAAATTTATGTCTCGTATTCTACTTTCGAAGCGAACACAACAAGAGTTGCGAGAAAAATGATTTAAAAAGTACGTACGGCGGACTTTGCTACTGCGCACACGGCCTTCGCCCGCCAAGCTACTTCTGTTGTACTGTACTTCTAATTTTGAATCTTTAGCAAGCTTACAAACAAAAATCGGCAAGATTGATGAGAAAACTACTACGATCGTTGTTAAATCGGTGACCACTGAAAACAAACTGTCAACAGTTGACTACTTTTCATCCTTGCAATTTACTGATAAAATTGCAAACGAAGCAGTTGACCGAATTAACCGCGCAAAAAATGTTCTTGTAAGAGGGGTGCCGGAGATTGATGGGGATATCAAAGCTAAAAAAAAGCATGATAGTAATATTATTCGTTTTGCAAACTGTGGAATGTGACCAGGTTCCGTTCACCCCATTTAGAGTTGGCAAAGCTATTAAGAAATTTTCCAGGACGATAAAGGCAGAAATGCAGAATGAATATGATGCACAACATATTTTACGAAACAAAAAAAAACTTCTGCAAAAAGAAGCCACAAAGAAACTTAGTATTATCGACGACAAAGCACCGGTTCAAATTGAATGTTCAAAAGAACTACGCACAGAACTTGATTTAAAGATATAAAATGGTGAACGAAATTGGACTATAAAATATATAGAAGGTGTCTCAAGGCTTGTGAAATTTCTTCGATGATATTGGAGCGTCCTATTTTTACGATTGACTACTCTTATACACGAATCTAGCAACTCTTAACTCTAATTTTAATGAATTTTTAAGTATTACACAAGTGTTGGAACCTAAAATTCTTCTTGTCCTTGAAACTTGATTAACATCAAAAGACCTTGATTCAATGTACGATATCACAGATTACTCTCTGTATAGATGTGATCGACAGAATCGTCGTGGCAGGGCTGTATCTATTTACTTGTCTTCAGATATAACCAAACATTTTGCTGTTAATCATCTTGATGTCTCTGTCAGTAATATGGAACTATTAGGTTTAAAAATTTCTTCAAATTCGTTTGTACTCCACATAGTTGGTATTTATCGATCTGGAGACTATCAACTAGCTGATAATATTTTATTCATCGAAAAATTTCAGTACTTATCTACTCTCAAAAACGTGGTAGTGATCGGCGACTTTCATTTTCGAGAAATTTCTTAGCCAATTACTGTGGCACCTGGTGATGGCGTAAATTCTAAAAACCGGTTTATGGACTTCGTTCTAAATTCTCATCTTAATCAGCTATAAATAAACCAACACGTTTCAGAATCAATAATATACCATCTACCCTAGATTTATTATTTGCAGATGACGAACAACTACTGACTGAGCCCGTGATATGCTCACCAATGGGTATTTCTGATCATGCATTCATTACAAGCCAAATACAATTTAATGTTGACCAAACATCTAAGAACAATAATGCTACAACTTTTGAAATAATTGATTCTGATAACCTAAACTGCCATCTATCTGGTATTTAGTGGGTACAGAATTTAGGTGTCTCAGGGGATCCCACTGTAATATGGGATACATTTACAAGTACTGTTGCGGCTCTTGAAAACAAGTATTCTACCGGAAAAGTAATGTACAAAAATAAAGTAAAACCGTGGATCAATAGCGAAATGTTTTCCTTGACAAATAAATCTTTTATTCTGTCTTGTATATATATATATATATATATATATATATATATATATATATATATATAACAACAACAAAGAGAATCATGGGTAATTCACGCAAAGTAAATGGCTACTGAAATAGAGTGGTAACCGTGGACATGCATGTTTCTGGCTCATTTTGCCTCATCAGCACGGCATAACCAAATAATGATGTGAAATTTGGGAGCAAAGATGTTAATCGAAACATGGGAAAACACAAAATAACGGATTTCAGCAGGGAAACCAAACGCTCATTTGTGTCTTCAATTGGAAGATCCCGAGTTTTCAGGACATCAACCAACATCGACACGGAGGCGCATATAGCCCCCCCGCCATGAACCTTCCGACCCATAGTAAATAACAAAGAAGATGTAGGAATATCGCGTGATATGTTAACAACAACAACAAAGAGAATCATGGGTAATTCACGCAAAGTAAATGGCTACTGAAATAGAGTGGTAACCGTGGACATGCATGTTTCTGGCTCATTTTGCCTCATCAGCACGGCATAACCAAATAATGATGTGAAATTTGGGAGCAAAGATGTTAATCGAAACATGGGAAAACACAAAATAACGGATTTCAGCAGGGAAACCAAACGCTCATTTGTGTGCTCCCAAATTTCACATCATTATTTGGTTATGCCGTGCTGATGAGGCAAAATGAGCCAGAAACATGCATGTCCACGGTTACCACTCTATTTCAGTAGCCATTTACTTTGCGTGAATTACCCATGATTCTCTTTGTTGTTGTTGTTAACATATCACGCGATATTCCTACATCTTCTTTGTTATTTACTATGGGTCGGAAGGTTCATGGCGGGGGGGCTATATGCGCCTCCGTGTCGATGTTGGTTGATGTCCTGAAAACTCGGGATCTTCCAATTGAAGACACAAATGAGCGTTTGGTTTCCCTGCTGAAATCCGTTATTTTGTGTTTTCCCATGTTTCGATTAACATCTTTGCTCCCAAATTTCACATCATTATTTGGTTATGCCGTGCTGATGAGGCAAAATGAGCCAGAAACATGCATGTCCACGGTTACCACTCTATTTCAGTAGCCATTTACTTTGCGTGAATTACCCATGATTCTCTTTGTTGTTGTTGTTAACATATCACGCGATATTCCTACATCTTCTTTATATATATATATATATATCAGTTCATAACGTTTTTCGCCGTTTTCTGATTTCCAGCTTCCATCTATCTCGATCGGTACATAGATTCTCCTCTATTTTTCTTGCTTGTATGTCCTTTTCTACTCGTTCTCTCCAACTCAACCTAGGTCTCCCTCTCTTCCTCCTGCCGTATGGCGTCCAATCCAGCATTTTCTTGGTATTCTAGTTTGTTCCATCCTCTGTACGTGTCCATACCACCTAAGTTGATTAACTCGGATGTCTTCTGTTAAATTGTTTTTAGTCCCCATTATTTCTCAGATTTTCTCATTTCTGACTTTATCCAGCTTCGATTTTCCAGCAGCACGCCTCCAGTAATCCATTTCGGTGGCTTCTATCATTTTAAGTGCATTTTCCTTTAACGGCCATACCTCACTTCCATTGGAGACGATGCTTTTAACTATACTGTTATAAATTTTATGTTTGTTATCCTTTGATATCGTTTTATCCCACAGTATATTGTTAAGTTTTCTAATCGCCTGTCTTCCCAGGTTATTTCGGTATCTAATTTCTTCGTCCATGCTACCTTCGCAGGTGATGTGAACTCCTAGGTATTTGTATTTTCTTGTGTGTTTAATCTGTTCTTGTTGTTCTAGAAGTAAATTCCTTTGTTCTCCCCCAACGCACATATACTCGGTTTTTTTGACGTTCACCTGCAGTCCCCACTTGTCATATTCCTTCGTTAATTGTCGTGTCATATATTCTAGGTCTTCATAATCTTGTGCTAGGACAACTTGATCATCTGCAAAGCACAACGTGTATAGTGTGTAGCCATCATTTAATGGTATTCCCATATTTCTACACTTCCCTTTCCACAACTTCAAAGCTTGTTCTAAATAGATTTTGAATAGAGTCGGCGATAAGCAGCATCCCTGCTTAAGTCCTTTGTTGATGTTGAAACCTTTTGACATTGCATGTCCCTGCTTTATTTTACTGGTATTGTTTTTATATAGTTCCTGGACAGCCTTTATAAGCGTTACGTTGACGTTGGTTTTCTCAAGTGCTTCCCAAAGTTTTATTTGTGGGATGCTGTCGTAGGCTTTCTTGAGGTCGACAAACAGTAGGTGAACTTCTTGATTTCGTGCCAGTTTCTTTTCTATTATCTGCGTTATTGTGAAGAGATGATCGGTGGTAGATCTTCCTGCTCTGAAACCGGCCTGTTCTTCGGCTTCTATATCGCGATATTCGTCTTCGATCCTTCTTTTAACCAGCTTTCCGTATACTCTCGAGATAGAACTTAGGACGGCGATTCCTCGATAGTTGTCACAGATGTCTTTGCCACCTTTTTTATGGATAGTTGTTATGTAGGATGTTCTCCATTCTTCGGGAATATTCTCCCCATTGAGACACTTTTGGAAGAGGCTAGTAAGTTGTCTATATAGTTTGTCTGTGCCGTATTTGAGCAGCTCTGGTGGAATGTTTCCAGGGCCTGGTGATTTTCTATTCTTCAGATTTTGACAGATTTGTTTAACTTCTGCACTCTTGACCCTAATCGGAGATGCTAATGTTCTTATTTCGATGCGAAATTCTGTCTTGTATACACGTAGCTTGTTCCCGCATGCTTCGCAATGTATATAGAAAACTCCAGTCATTTTTATTAGAATCTCTGTGCAAATCAAATTGAAAAATATTATATTTACTTGAGTCTTGGTTTTCATTCTAATACGTTAAATAGTTGCCTTGTGATAGGTTATTCCGAAATCTCTTACAAATGAGACACAAATTTAATCATTAATTTATCTACCCGTGTGAAGTTAGCCACGGATTTTTTTCCCATCCACGAATATTTTTGCATAAAATAAACCGTACTTTTGCAAAAAAAAATGTTAATATAGGAAACATATAATGACATTTTAATAGGCTACATAATTTTACTACCAAAAATTAAAGATTAAGTGAATAAAAAGTTTTCAAATAATTGCTCCTGTACATATTTCACGATTCTGAATTGAAGACGCAAAAATGAAAAAAAAAATATTCAAAAATTACAAAGAATATCTAATTAGAAACCAATTAACAAAAAATTGTGATGTTAGTATTTTTTCTAACGTCAAAAAAAATCATAAAGATTACTATTGAGCGCAGACACGCATCGTTCGCTTTGAACTCGAAACCCCAAATTTTTTCAAATTTCCTTTAACTATTTCAAAGAACACTTAATTCGAAACGAATTGACAAATAATTGTGATGTGCGTATTTTTTATAACGTCAAAAAAAATTCATAAAGATTACGATTGAGCGCAGACACGCATCGTTCGTTTTGAACTCGAAGTCCCAACATTTTTTCAAATTTTCTATAACTATTCCAAAGAACACTTAATTCGAAACAAATTGACAAATAATTGTGATGTGAGTATTTTTTATAACGTCAAAAAAAATTCATAAAGATTACGCTTGAGCGCCGATGCGCATCGTTCGTTTCGAACTCGAAGCCCAAATTTTTTTAATATTTTCTTTAACTATTTCAAAGGACACTTAATTAGGAACCTGTCAACAAAAAATTGTGATGTTAGTATATTATAATCATTTACCGTTATACACGGTAAATACATTTTAATTTTAAGTTCCGTGCGAAAAAGTCTAACTTTGCGCCCAGAGATGGGTGCGAAAAAGTACTACTTTACGCACGCTCGTAGGAAATAGTAATTTTTCCACTTCCGCTACTAAAACCGCACTTTGAACACGGGTTTGACATGCACAAAACGACTCTTCAAACACTAGTGTTTAAAATGCGAAAAGCTACATCTCGTTTATCTTTGGTTTTTTAAACGTCAAATCAAGTGTATCTCTTGTATGTTAAATTTCACGCTCCTTGATAATTTTGTTATTCTGCGTCATTTGATTTATCAGTCAGTTGTCAGTCATCGTCCGTCATGTAATGAATATAATTCAAATATAATATAATGTTTACCTTCCCGCGGGCGAAGAAAAAGTATAGTAAGCACCTCGTGTTAAAAACATCATAAGTCACTCGTTTCACAAGGAACTCGTTCCGCTTCGCTTCACTAGTGCCTAGTAAAACTCGTGACTTAAGTAACAGTTTTGACACTTTGTACTTAATATACTATTATGCAACAAGTGTATAAAGTGGCACTTTTTTTCACGAATGGAAAAAGTTGACCGCACGAGCCATTAGGCGAGTGCGGCAATTCCATGAGTGGAAAAAAGACACTTTATGCACATGTTGCATACATTATTTTTTCTACAGCCCTATATAAAAAAATAAAATGCAAATAGAAATTTGGGATATTTTAATTAAGCTCCTTTGGTGAACTACAATTATATGTATTCCAAGTTTGATGAAAGTTCATCCTAGATGCCCAGCCAAGTATCTTAGAAGTCCATCCTCGATGCCCAGCCAAGTTTCATTGTGTTATCTTATGGAAAGCGTGAAATAAAGTTAACGTTATGGCACTTTTTTTTAATGCTTTTTCACTTTTTTTCCCTCTAACCATAAACAACATCTTTAAGCGCTACAAACTGATGAAATACAAGGTACTTTAAAGATAGGGAGTAGAAAAATATAATTTTGTTATAGTTTAATAATTTGTTATTTGTTTATATAGGTTCATTGCTCGATTGTAATTTAATTATTAGTATAATACTAGTCACATTGTGATTCCTATGTAGATTTGGATGTTTATTTTTCCATCTGTACACTAAACCATTGTCGTATGAGAAAGTGGTAGATCGCTATTTTGGCGAACACTGACCCTTTATAAACTTTTCCTGATGTATAATAAACGTTATTATTTTTATTTTCTTTTTTTATTTCCCTTGGTTACTGCGTTTACTGCTCTGGTAATTGGCATCTTTATGATTTTTTTGACGTTATGAAAAACACTTAGATCACAATTTTTTGTTAATAGGTTCCTAATTAAGTGTTCTTTGAAATAGTTGAAGGAAATTTGAAAAAATTTTGGTGCTTCGAGTTCAAAACGAACGAAGCGTGTCGGCGCTCAATCGTAATCTTTATGAATTTTTTCTGACGTTATAAAAAATATTTACATCAGAATTTTTTGTCAATTGGTTTCTAATTAGATATTCTTTGTAATTGTTAAATAATTTATTTTTATTTTTGGCTCTTCAACTCAGAATCGTGAAATATGTACAGGGACAATTATTTGAAAACTATTTATTCACTTAATCCTTAATTTTTGATAGTAAAATTATGTAGCCTATTAAAATGTCATTATATGTTTCCTATTTTAACATTTTTTTTGCAAAAGTACAGTTTATTTTGTGAAAAGAATATTCGTGGATAGGAAAAAAATCCGTGGCTAACTTCACACGGGTAATTTAACTGTATTTCTCAGAAAAATATGGTCCAGTTTGGTTTTGGACGCCTCCTTGAACTCGAGTGAGAGTATTTATAGTAATTGGAAAATTATATTCACTATATTTATTCAAGTATCTCATCATCAAGAGTTATAATGATATCCCCTGTCACAATGTGATAGTGACAAAGAATGTTTTTGGTTTGTTCTAGATACTCTTCTTAAAAATGAACCAAATGATCCTACTCGCTCACCATTTTCGTTTGATCAACCCTCTACCAAAGACCCGGTATAACCTTGAGAGATATTCGCCTGAAAATCCTCCTGTAGAATTTGCTGATCAAACTAAAATAAATTTCACTTGTTGAAAATTAGTTTCAGCCCGTACAAGACATAAAATATTTTTCCGGCTCTTTATGGCAGCAATACATCGTTGCCTTATAAGAATATTCATGGCATGTAGACTCCCTCAACAGCTGTATATATATTAAGTGAAACAGGGAACCGAGCCGGCCCCCTTTAATTAAATCCGATATATCACAACAGTCGGGTGGGTTGTGCACGTTTCGGTCATGGACGACGTTAAATTCGGCCCATCATCAGCGAAGTTCTATAAAAAAAAGGAAGTTAGGATTCTGAGTAACACGTTTCCGCATTCAATACATATATGTAACGTTTGGCGCATTATGACAACTTGCCAAGATTTCCATTAGTATACATAAGTGAATATGATGATACGAGGATTGAACTGAAAGTTTATTCTCCTTCTATGGTAATAGCAAGTGGTCGTAGTCATTAATTTACAATTATTTATTCGCCTCACTAGTTAGAGCAAACCCAGTTTTCCGAAAGATGTCCAGTATCGTAAATGTTGTTAAAGAGTTCAACAACTATTATTATATTTTGTTCAGTAATAAATTGGAACATCTCAGAAAACGTATTGTTAGGTTCTTGAATTTTGTTCTTTCTTATAAGCTTTATTGCATATCTGATTCCACTTTCTAATACATTTGAACCGATTAATTGTTTGGTCTGCTATCATTTCAAAGCTTTGTGGCGTAGTCCTTCCAGATTTCTGATATTATGTCTGTATCTGGCACAATGGTATTATTTTGATTTCTAATAGCCTGTATTGGATATTTCTGGTAAATCCCAGCAATTGCCTTAACTCTCTTATGTAGGTCAAACGTATCGTTAAGACGGTTGAGATGTTCAGCTTCTTCACATCTTCCGGTAAGCCATTACTCCTTCGCGTTCTTAATTTATTTTCTGATTCACGTTCGTAGGTTTATATTTCATCTTGGAATTTCACATTTTTTTCGCTCACCCATTAGTTCTAATATTTCTCAGGTAACCCATTCATTATTTGTTGTGTATTTATCATGTTGAAGAAACTTTTCGTTGGAGATTTCAAAACTTATTTCATTTGTTTCTTTGATTACTGTCATACCACAACGCTGTTATAATTGTTGAACGGCATCTTTCCTTAATTAGACTGTTCGATTTGCCCCTCCATCCTCCTCAAAGGCCCCGATACGCTGCCTTGAGGAACTCGTGATTAGATTGGTATTGATATTAATACATCAATGCATCAGTAATGGAATATATAATGAAAATGAGTGACAAAATAGTAAAAACTAATTATGATAATGTCATACCAATAAATATTTCAATGGATTAACCTTGTTATCATTACTTATTCATCTACAAATTACAATCAATATAAAGATTAAAACGTGTCAAATAATATTATCCAATATGGGGACTATACATAACGGATTCAAATTACTATTTTTCATTCAAGCTTCATTTCCAATAAACAGTTAGGGTTGTTGTGTTCAAACTAATCCTTAGTCTTTTTGACGTGCTACGAGAAATATGGTGAGTAAAACAGCAGGAGCAAAATATCACAATATCAACTGAGTTATTGTATATTATAACGAAAATATTAGTTCTCGCTTTTGCAAATATGAAGATGTTGATTGCAAAAATTCCAAGAAAACAATACGTAAAAGCGATGATGTGATTCAAAAAGAGTCATATATAGTTTATTTACGACAAAAGACGATGATGTCATTTTTAGCTACTTTCCTGGTTATCAGAATAAATATTAATTTACCAACCGTGGACACAATTTATCCTCAACAGCCAGGGCAATTTACAGCCAACGGGTTGGCAAAACTCTACTCAACTCGTAAAATTCCTCAGTTTGTTTTGACATTTATTGACATTCGATCATCGTCTAATATTTTTTTCGGTGCTTTTCAATTCATAGCGTCTTTAAGATTAAAAAAACAGTTATTTTCAAAACTAATTATTCAGGCAAATCTGCAGTGTGTGGTTAATAAAATGCCGAAACAGCTGAACAGAAAATGTCAAGAGATGGTAGCATCTTTGTTGAGCTATTTTGAACGAGAATGCCGGAATAGGGGCCCGCTTCTCCCGCTTACTGCCGTAAGAGACGTAAGTAATAGTATTCGCTATTTGTATTCATCATTATTAATATTACTGTTACATATTTAAATGAAAATGATTTATTGTTTTTAATGTTAGGTTAGGTTAATTGAACTTGATAATATGTTATTCTTTCATAAATTGAAAATTTTTTGCAATGGTTTGAATACCAGCTTTTAGTGAACTTGGAAGAATCTGCCCCAATTGTAATGGATAATGCAAGTTATCACAGTACAGTGATCAATAAAGTACCGACAACAGCTACCAAAATGGCTGATATACAGAACTGGTTGATACAAAACGATATTCCTTTTGAAAATACTTTCCTTAACCTTCCTTCGGGCGCCGCCGATCAGATTGATACAACGCAAATGATTTGTGCTTTCGACTCGTAAAGAGTCGGCAGTTACCGTTACTAGTAGCTTCCTACCTCCCACCCATCTACGCAATGAGACCGGTTAGCAGGGATGCTATAGTCGGCACAATCGTGCCAGATGCGGCACAATTGATTATTATCTGGCACGTCGGCACCCCTTTCAACATTCTGGCACAATTATTGATATAACGTAAATCACCTTGTAAATATTAGGAAATATTTTTTTAAATTTACGTGCGCGTGATAGTCACTGCTACTAACTCATATATCGACAGGACTAATCGAAATCGACAATAATGACAGTTGACTTATGTTTGACAATTTGACCTGCCTAAGGCCACACCCACCCCTTTACAAATTACAGTTATTTTTGTTCTTATTTACATGTTACATGATATGCGGAAAAGAGACACAAACATAAGCCGAATTGAAATAAATTGAAATACAAAATATATATTTTCGAAACCTTAGATTCGGGAGTCGGTTTTATGTGATTTGAATTTCAAATTTGAAAATTAAAATCGTTTATTCTATTCGTTATTGGTTTCTATCTGTTATTTTGTTGTTCAGTTGGAAGTTGGAGAGTCTGAAGAGAGCTCAGCTGCTGTTTGTTATTCCCATTGTTTGATTTGTTGAAATTTTTGCCGTATTGCTGCTACACAGTTCTACATACAAGTACTTTGATTGAATATGGATAGGTAATTATAATAATAAATTATTAGTATCATTAATATTATTATTATGTTGTGTAAAACTCTCCTTAATTCTATTATTTTGTCTTTTGTAGATTCTTAATTAAGTTAAAAAATCCAAATCCCATATCAACCCAAGCGAGCACAAACACATCTACTACTATCAGTACAACTAATAGTACCATTTCAAGCAGCACAAACACCACAAACATAAACGGCACTAGAACTACTTCTACAGTTAGTAACACTAATAGTCTTAGTAGTGCCAGTGCTCTCAACAGTTGTAGTAGCGGATCTAATGTTATGTGTTCTTCTGACATTAATGAAGAGGCTCCCATCAGGTTTCACAACATTGACATTCAGGCATCAGACTCAGGCAATGAAGGGGGTCTATCCGAACACCATTCATATGCTGAAAATGTAGAACCTCCCAAAAAGAAACGAAAGAATTATAAGCAAAAGTTTAAGGCCAGTTGGCAGGTAGAGTATAATTTTATTACCTACAACAAAGAAACTAACTTAACATTTTGCAATGTTTGCCAACTCGCAATTCAAGGCAGTAAATATCACATTAAGAGACATGCTAAATCTTAACAACATGTTTTAAAATATAATGCAAAAGAAAGAACACCTCAGATTAAAAATTTGTTGAAATCTGAAGAGAAATTATGTCTAGACAAAAAGATTCGTCAAATGGAAATTAAAACAGTATCATTTCTGTGCCAAAATAATCTTCCTTTTACATTGACAGACAATCTTGTCAATTTAATTAAAGACTGCATAGTTGACTATGATGCTGTAAAACATTTAAAAATTAAAAGACAAAAGGCTTCTCAATTGGTTGTTGGTGCTTTAGGCCCTTTCGCTAAGGAATATATTTGTGAGAAATTAAGAAAGGAAAAATTCTCAATAATTATAGATGAAACAACAGATATCGGAACAAAAAAGAGTTTGGTTGTTAACGCAAGGTTGTATGATAATGAGAGTAAAAAAGTCCAAGACCATTTTGTTGACTTAATTGAAGTAATTGATTCAAAAGCAGAATCACTGTTTTTGTCCCTAAAAAATTTTTTTACTGACAAAAAAATACCTTTTAATAATGTTATTGGCTTTGGAGCTGACAATGCGAATGTAATGATGGGTCAGTTTAACAGTGTCCAGCAAAAACTCTCTGAATTGATACCGGGTATAGTGGTCAAAGGTTGTGGATGTCATTCTCTCCATTTAGTGGCATCCTATGCAGCAAAAAATCTTCCTAGTACAGTTGAGCAGTTTGTTCGTGATATTTACAATTATTGTAGCAACAGTTCCAAACGTACTGAAGAACTAAAGGAATGTCAAATATTTGCAGAAGAAAAACCACATAAACTGTTACATCCTAGTCAAACCAGATGGCTATCATTAAAGGTGAACATTTTATTTTTACTATTTTTTAAATTGTTTTGAAATTATTTCATTTTTTTCAGTCAGTTTGTGAGAGAGTCCTGGACCACTGGAACTCATTGATTTTATATTTTCAAAGAGCTGCTTTAGAAGACAACTTGCCATCAGCTACTTCCATTTTAAATTGTCTATTAAATCCTATATACAAGCTTTATTTACAATTTTTAAATTTCAACCTTGAGAAGATAACAAGCTTAAATATTGAATTTCAATCAGAAAATTCAAAAACTCCATATTTTTTGCAAAAAATTAGGGCACTTTATAATGGAACTTTAAAATGTTTTATGAAAAAAGCATTATTAGATGTTGCAAATCAAGATATGGACAAAATAGTATTATCAAACCCAAGTAACTATATGGATATAAAGAATGTTTATTTTGGAGGGAAAGTAGATGCTTTTCTTAAAAATGTAGAAAATGTTAACAAGGTTGATCCAAATGAATTGCATTCTTTTAAACTTAACTGTTTGTTTTTATATTGAATTAGCTGGTCAAATAAAAAAGCGTTTTGACTTTAAGGATAAACATCTAAAATTTGCTGAAAATTTCATTCCACAAATTGCATTATCTGGAAATGTCATTGCAATATCGGAATATATCGATTTATTCCCCTGTTCAAGCCCCTTGGATATTGATAAGGTAAATTTTGAGTGGCAGCTCATACCTGAAATTGAGTATCTCAAAAACTTTACTGATCTATCTTCATTTTGGTATAAAGTTCAAAATATCAAAAACGAAAACGGCAATTATATGTTTTCAAATTTATTTGAAGTTGTCAAATGCGTTCTTATTTTACCTCATTCATCTGCTTCTGCAGAACGTGTTTTTTCAGAATTGAGCATAATCAAAAATAGGATGAGAAACAGGCTTTTAGTAAATACCTGTAGTCATATTATTGCAGTAAAAAAATTTTTATCACAAAATAAGTGTTTTCCTATCGATAATTCGCTTATTGTTGATATACGAAATGTACAAACTGAGATAGATTCTGTTACTGTTAATGAACCAACTACTTGATTTTTTAGTCCATAGCACGCTTATACAGGGTTTTATTTTTATTTTGACATTTACTTTACAGAGTTTGTTTACGAAGATAAAGAAAACTATAAATACAAGAGTTGTAGAATTTTTTTATATTTTAAGAATATTAAATTATTGTTAAATCTCATTACTAAACTGGAAACTAAATCTAGTTTTTTGTATATAACGTTTATTAAATCTTTTTAAATAACTCGTTAAATAATTGCTATAGATGGATGTAAACTGTTGAAATATTTTTTTAATTTTCTTATTAAGGTATAATACCTTTTTATGTTCCTATTCTTATTTTTCTGTTACCTGAAAAGTACCTAATAAATAAAATACTTTCAAGTTTCACAATGTGCAGTGACGTCACAAGTTAAATTTTTACGCTTTGTATAGTTATTAACGGTCAGTCGTCAGTCAGAGTTGTAGCATACATGCGTCAAAATCTGGCACCATTTTTCAGTAGAAACTAGCACAATAATTTTTGAGGTTATAGCATCCCTGCCGGTTAGTTCTAAATGATCTTTGGTACGAGGAAGGTATCTGCATATTGCTCAGATTAATACACCGCGCCTATTCCCGTTACAAAATTCATTTGTGAATTTGGTACTTGTCAATTATTTTGGTAAGTGTTATCGATTTATACTACTACTGTTTACATTTTATTATCCACGTATCCTATTTTTCACATACATACTCTATAAATATCAAATTGATACACTGCACCCGATTGAAGATTTTTTTATGTTAACACAATTATATGCATTTTAGGTTGGAAATACGTTGATCATGGAAAGCTGTAGTAGAAAATATGATCTAGACGATCCTAAATATGTTGAAGAGCTACAAATAATGATGTTTGAAGATGACGAAGCCGACTTACAGGACAATATTGATGATGAAGAGGATACAGATGGTGAATATGCTGTCGAATCTCATGAAGGCGATTCAGATACGGAGCAGGAGGCTAGTGACGACGATGACTATGATGAGAATGGATCTAACTTAGATGATAATAATTTTTTTTTTGGAAGAGAAAAAAATAAAGGAAAGAAGATTATAGAAAAAACAAAATGGAATAAAAATATCCCATTACAAAGAGTTCGTTCAAAACCGCATAATCACATTCGCAAGTTACCAGGTGTAATAGGTACTGCAAGAATGGCAAAAACTCCTTTAGAATGTTGGAGCTGCATTATGGACGACAAGATATTGAGAATAATTGTACAGCAAACGAATCAATACATTGAAAGTATCAAAATATTATTCAAACGCGATAGAGATGCCAAACCTATTGACATCATTAAGCTGAAGGCATTTCTAGGTCTTTTATATTTAACTGGTGTTCACAGAGGTAATAGACAAAGTTTGGAAGACCTCTGGGGATTCAACGGGAATGGCATTGGAAAATTTCGACTTGTCATGAACATCAAAAGATTTAGATTCATTATGCGTTGTATGCAGTTTGACGATCGGACCACGAGAGATGAAAGAAGAAAAACCGACAAAATCGCAGCAATTCGAGAAATCTTCACAATGATGGTACAAAATTCAGAGAAGTCCTATAGTCTGGGACAAAATGTAACGATTGATGAAAAACTAGAAGGATTCCGGAGAAGATGCGGTTTTGTACAGTACATTCCGAATAAGCCCAATAAGTATGGAATTAAGGTATACGCACTGATTGATTCGCAAATTTACTATCTATATAATTTAGAAATATATACAGGATCACAACCTAAAGGCCCATTCCAATTTAGCAATTCACCATCGGATGTGGTTCTACGACTTTGCAAACCTATATATCAGACCGGACGAAATGTGACTGCAGATAACTAGTTCACCAGTATTCCATTGATAGATGAGTTGCGAAGTGAAAATCTCTCTTACGTTGGAACATTAAAAAAAAATAAGGTCGCAATTCCACCTGAGTTTCTGCCAAATAACAAGGGAGCTGTTAATTGTAGCTTATTTGGTTTCAATAAAGGGTGCACTTTGGTATCTTATGTTCCTAAAAAAGGAAAATGTGTGATTTTGGCTTCAAGTTTACATGAAGATAACTCTATCGATCTTGATACCGGATATAAAAAGAAACCATCCATAGTTACCTTTTACAATAGTACTAAAGGTGGAGTTGACATGACAGATAATTTGTGTGCCTCATTCAATGTTGCTAGAAATACTCGCCGTTGGCCCATGGTAGTATTTTTTGCTATGTTAAATATTAGCAGAATAAATGCTCAGGTACTATATTTTGGCAATGGTCAAGATGTTATTCGAGGAAGAAAATTTTTTAAAGCTTTATCACACGCATTAGTTTCACCTCATATGGCTCAACGAAGTTTACAGACATCAGGGATTCAAACCAGCCTGCAGCAACGCCTGAAAAGAATTACGCCAGTAGATCAAGAACAACAAAGAGAAGAAAACGAAAATGTAGGAAAACGCAAAAGATGTCATATTTGCATAGGATCAAGGCGATTAACAAAATATAATTGCAAAAAATCAAAAACCCCATTTGTCTCATGCACATAGAAAGCTTTTGCAATGTTTGCAGTCGAACATTGACAAAATACCACAAGATACCATAGATGAAGAGATAGTGTAATGATTTAGAAGTTTTTGTATTACAGTAAAGTCATATATATATATATATATATATATATATATATATATATATATATATAATGTAATTTTTGATCACATTTTTCACAATACTATTCTTCAATAATACTTTATGGTCTGCTAAAGGTTGATATTCCATTGGAACTTGATAAATTCTTCCATCTGGTGTTCCGATTTCAGTTAAACATATAATATTCGTTTTTGGATCCGTCGATGCTTTCACTTCAATTTTAAATTGTAATTTTTCCATTTTTATAACTAAAATGTTGTTTTATAATGTGTATCTTTGGAGGTATTACTGTATCAAATTACAAAATTGCGTTTCTCTGTAAACAAAGATTTTTATTAGTTATTTAATCAAATACAAATAATTTTAATATCTAACTTAATATTAATTATACAAATCTTACCTGTAAACAAAGAAACAACATTTACTGTTATTTGTCTACAGTATATTTTCTAACGTACAATAATTCTTCCTTATATGTCTTTCTCAATTGAATTCTGATTTTCAACTGACACCTCCTGTCGTTTGGAATTCAGTGACGTTTAGTCACTCGGTCAATGCCCGAGGTTGCGAGATGTAAAGTCAGCAAACTAAAGTAATGCATACGCTACAATACTGTATGTGTTACTTTACATCTCCCTCCCTCAAAGAAAATTTTACTTATCAAATTTTTTTACAATCATATTCTTAAGCTAGTATTATCATCTAACATTTCATTTTAACCAAAATCTAATTCCCATCTATATATTATGTAATTTTAGGAGCTGGAATGAGTTTGGTAATGTGAAACAAATTCGATTCCGCTTTTTTATATCCTGTATCTACTTTATAAATTGAGTTTGATATTTTTTCAATTATCTTAAAAGGACCTATTCTTATCTCATCTAATTTTTTTCTATTTAGTTTATTGCCATTTTCAACATATACCATGTCTCCACTGTTAAATGTTACATATTTTCGATTCTTATCAAAGATAGCTTTGTTGTAATCATGTGATCTTTTTGTATTTTCTAAAGCTATTTTTCTATCTCTTATAAGATTATTACAATTCTTAACTTGTTTTAATTCTTTAGGTAGAGTTGTAATATCTATTACAAATAATAGATACTTGGGTGTAAATCCAGTTACTGTGTGTTCTGTTTCATTGTATTTTTGTATGCATTCATGTGCTACTGTTGTCCATGCTATTTTATTTTTATTTTCATTAATTCTACATCTTATCTTGTTAACAATTGTTTGATTCAATCTCTCATTTAGACCATTAGAGAATGGTGTATTAACAGAAGTGAAAATCAGTTGAATCTGTTTGTCATTTAAAAACTTCTTAAATTCTTTTGAATTTATTCCTGGATATTGATCGGCTAAGATTTAACCAATTCTATCGATATCTGTAGCATTTTCTATCAATTTTATGAAATCATTTGCATTTTGAGTTTTGGAGGTTAAAATAAATGCATATCTAGTGAAATGGTCAACTAAAAGATGTAAATATGTTTTTGTGGATCTAGACCCACCAAATCCTCCAATAGTATCAATTGACATTATCTCAAAAGGTCTTTCTGCTGGTCCTAAATGTGACATTAAACCGAATTTATGTTGACTTCTAGTTTTATTCTTTATGCATATTTCACAATTTTTGCAAATGTTCTGTATATTCTCTACCAATCGATTTGCTGTATAAAATGGCGCAATTTTATTTTGTAGTTGTTTCACCCCTATATGACAGTAATCTTCATGAATTTGTTTGATAAGTTTTCTACTAATTTTCTCAGATAAGATTATTTTTTCTTTATTTTTTGATTTTTTGTAATATATTCTATCTTTATTTATCATTTTGTTCTTTCTATCTTGGATATACTCATTGTTTCGTTGATCTTCAATAATATCTTGTAGTTTTATGAAATTCACAATTTTCAATTGTTCGTCTTCAATTTCATTGGATTCTAGTACAGTATTTCTGCTTAAACAATCAGCTTCTAAGTTAATCTTTCCTGGAGAATATTTTATTTTAAAATCATATTGTGAAAGGTAATATGTAAGATCACCTAGTTCTTCATCTGTTCTAGATTTTATGTTCAAATTCTCTAAAGGTTTGTGATCTGAAAAAACTGTGATAATTTTTCCTATAAGCCAGTATTGCCAATATTTAATAGCCTCTTTTATGGCTAAACACTCTAAGTATATCGCTTTCTTTTTCTTTTGACTATTATTTAGTTTTTTTGAAAAATAAGCTACTGGTTTTTCTTCTCCGTTTGGTTGTTTTTGTTTCAAAACAGCTCCTATACCCAATATGCTTGCATCTGTATAAATGTATATTGGCAAATTTGGATCATATATTTCTAAGATTGGTTTTGAACATAGCATATCTTTTATTTTCTCAAATGCATCATGACATTCTTTTGTCCAAATAAATTTTTGTCCTTTTCTCAATAAGTTATGTAGTGGATCCAAAGTTATAGCAATATTTGGTATATATTTGTTGTAAAAATTTATCTTTCCTAAGAACTGTCTAATATTTTTTTGAGATTTTGGTATTGGGAAATTCCTTATCGAAATCAAATTATCTTTGAGTGGACATATCGAATTATTGCTTATTACATGACCTAGATATTTGACTGAACTTTCTGCAAACTTGCATTTTGTAAATTTTAATCTGAAACCTTCTTTTCTTATTGCTTCTAATAATTGTTCTATGTGTTTAATATGTTCATTGAATGATTCAGAAAATATCAATATATCATCTATATAACTTACTGTAAAATCTGATAGTTTATGTTTTCTGATAATATTACTCAAAATTCTTTGAAAAATTGCTGGAGATGTCTTTAATCCAAATGGAAGACATGTCCATTGAAATTGTCCTTCTTGTGTAACAAAAGCTGTCTTCTTTCTGTCTTCTATTCGTAAAGGAATTGACCAAAATGCAGAATTTATATCTAATGTTGAAAAGTATTTGCAATTTCGTGTTTTTGTCATTAAGTCTTCTATCAACGGGAAAGGCTGCGATTGTGGTATTACAAGTTTATTCAAATCCCGAAAATCAATACACAATCTTGTGTTTCTACCTTCTTCTTTCTTATATACCAGTGTTACCGGTGCCGCAAATGGGCTATAAGATTCTTCAATAAGATTGTTTTCTAATAGTTTAGCAATTTGCATTTCTATCTCTTTTTTATCTTCGACATTACATCTATATGGTCTTTTACTACAATATTTATCTATTAGTAGATCAATACGTGCTTCATAATCTTTTACTGTACCTACATCATATTTATCTTTTGCAAAAATGTCACTGTATCTTTCTATTAACTTATCTATCTCAAATCTTTCTTGGTAGTTCAAATGATTTACAGAAATATAAAAATCTGATCTATTCATATTCTCATTAAAATTTATGGAATCAATATTCAAAATATTTTCTTTTGAAATATCAAGTTTTTTTTGTCTAATTTTCAAATTTTCATCTTGAATAAGTTTGAATTCCTTAATCATATCTAATCCAATAAGAAAATCATATTGAATATTATCTCCATCTATTACAAAAACGTTCATTATCTTTTCTATATCGAATATTTTTATCTTTACAGATATCATTCCTTTAGTTCTCTTTGCACCATTAATCGTTTCAAATTTTGTTTTCCATATGTTTACCAATTTCTGATTTTTTATGTTCAAAAGTTTTGAATGTATCAATGATATATTGGAACCTGAATCATATAATCCAAAAATTTCAATAGTATCTTCAACTAAGACTTTAATTTTGATTAATGCTGGAGTTACTAGTTTTTTGGAATATTTTCAAACAACTCAGCTTCTATCTCTACATTGTTAACGCATTTTATTTGATTCTTATCTCTCGCGACTCTCTCATTTATTTTATACCAACATGAAGCTTCAGGATGAAAACGATTCAGCTTACCTTTCTTTTCACATATTTTGCACGGACGTTTTTGTTGTTCTTTTTCTGCATCATCTTTCACGTTTCTGCTTATTTTCTTTTTCTTCATTAGATGTTCTAAACTTCCCAATTCGGTAAATAAATCTCTGGGTTTTTTTAAGTTCTTTCTGTTGATTCTGTCTATTATAAATTCTGGTAAACCTACTGCAATAAGGTTGATCATAGTGCAGTCATCGATATTTTCGTTCATTCCCAATAAAATTCTTTCTTTTTTCAAAGCATAGTCTAATAGTGATCCATTCACATATTTAAAGAGAATAGCATATCTGATTGAAGACCAACCTTTATTCGCATATATTTCGATAAAATTTTCTTTCCAAATTTTCCATTCTGATGTTAATGTATTCCTAATAAGCATTGAATTGTACCAATCTAAAACTGAACCTTCTAAAAATAATCTTAACACTTCAATTATCTCTTCGTCTTTGTTAATTTGTAAACGAGTGCATTCTTTTTCAAAAGTATCTATCCATTGCAATGCATTACAGTTCTTACTTGAAAATTTTTCGATGACAAAATTATCCGTTATCTTCTTCAAATTTCTGTTTGTTCCTTCATTTCTAGATCTAATTGGTTGTTCTTCTATATTTTTGGTGATAATTTCTTCTGGATAATAATCACCTATAACTACATTATCACTGTCATCCAGAAAGCATCGTAAATCTGCCGTTACATTAATCCATATTATCCTATATTGATTTCTCAATTTCAAATTTTTGATCACATTTTTCACAATACTATTCTTCAATAATACTTTATGGTCTGCTAAAGGTTGATATTCCATTGGAACTTGATAAATTCTTCCATCTGGTGTTCCGATTTCAGTTAAACATATAATATTCGTTTTTGGATCCGTCGATGCTTTCACTTCAATTTTAAATTGTAATTTTTCCATTTTTATAACTAAAATGTTGTTTTATAATGTGTATCTTTGGAGGTATTACTGTATCAAATTACAAAATTGCGTTTCTCTGTAAACAAAGATTTTTATTAGTTATTTAATCAAATACAAATAATTTTAATATCTAACTTAATATTAATTATACAAATCTTACCTGTAAACAAAGAAACAACATTTACTGTTATTTGTCTACAGTATATTTTCTAACGTACAATAATTCTTCCTTATATGTCTTTCTCAATTGAATTCTGATTTTCAACTGACACCTCCTGTCGTTTGGAATTCAGTGACGTTTAGTCACTCGGTCAATGCCCGAGGTTGCGAGATGTAAAGTCAGCAAACTAAAGTAATGCATACGCTACAATACTGTATGTGTTACTTTACATCTCCCTCCCTCAAAGAAAATTTTACTTATCAAATTTTTTTACAATCATATTCTTAAGCTAGTATTATCATCTAACATTTCATTTTAACCAAAATCTAATTCCCATCTATATATTATGTAATTTTAGGAGCTGGAATGAGTTTGGTAATGTGAAACAAATTCGATTCCGCTTTTTTATATCCTGTATCTACTTTATAAATTGAGTTTGATATTTTTTCAATTATCTTAAAAGGACCTATTCTTATCTCATCTAATTTTTTTCTATTTAGTTTATTGCCATTTTCAACATATACCATGTCTCCACTGTTAAATGTTACATATTTTCGATTCTTATCAAAGATAGCTTTGTTGTAATCATGTGATCTTTTTGTATTTTCTAAAGCTATTTTTCTATCTCTTATAAGATTATTACAATTCTTAACTTGTTTTAATTCTTTAGGTAGAGTTGTAATATCTATTACAAATAATAGATACTTGGGTGTAAATCCAGTTACTGTGTGTTCTGTTTCATTGTATTTTTGTATGCATTCATGTGCTACTGTTGTCCATGCTATTTTATTTTTATTTTCATTAATTCTACATCTTATCTTGTTAACAATTGTTTGATTCAATCTCTCATTTAGACCATTAGAGAATGGTGTATTAACAGAAGTGAAAATCAGTTGAATCTGTTTGTCATTTAAAAACTTCTTAAATTCTTTTGAATTTATTCCTGGATATTGATCGGCTAAGATTTAACCAATTCTATCGATATCTGTAGCATTTTCTATCAATTTTATGAAATCATTTGCATTTTGAGTTTTGGAGGTTAAAATAAATGCATATCTAGTGAAATGGTCAACTAAAAGATGTAAATATGTTTTTGTGGATCTAGACCCACCAAATCCTCCAATAGTATCAATTGACATTATCTCAAAAGGTCTTTCTGCTGGTCCTAAATGTGACATTAAACCGAATTTATGTTGACTTCTAGTTTTATTCTTTATGCATATTTCACAATTTTTGCAAATGTTCTGTATATTCTCTACCAATCGATTTGCTGTATAAAATGGCGCAATTTTATTTTGTAGTTGTTTCACCCCTATATGACAGTAATCTTCATGAATTTGTTTGATAAGTTTTCTACTAATTTTCTCAGATAAGATTATTTTTTCTTTATTTTTTGATTTTTTGTAATATATTCTATCTTTATTTATCATTTTGTTCTTTCTATCTTGGATATACTCATTGTTTCGTTGATCTTCAATAATATCTTGTAGTTTTATGAAATTCACAATTTTCAATTGTTCGTCTTCAATTTCATTGGATTCTAGTACAGTATTTCTGCTTAAACAATCAGCTTCTAAGTTAATCTTTCCTGGAGAATATTTTATTTTAAAATCATATTGTGAAAGGTAATATGTAAGATCACCTAGTTCTTCATCTGTTCTAGATTTTATGTTCAAATTCTCTAAAGGTTTGTGATCTGAAAAAACTGTGATAATTTTTCCTATAAGCCAGTATTGCCAATATTTAATAGCCTCTTTTATGGCTAAACACTCTAAGTATATCGCTTTCTTTTTCTTTTGACTATTATTTAGTTTTTTTGAAAAATAAGCTACTGGTTTTTCTTCTCCGTTTGGTTGTTTTTGTTTCAAAACAGCTCCTATACCCAATATGCTTGCATCTGTATAAATGTATATTGGCAAATTTGGATCATATATTTCTAAGATTGGTTTTGAACATAGCATATCTTTTATTTTCTCAAATGCATCATGACATTCTTTTGTCCAAATAAATTTTTGTCCTTTTCTCAATAAGTTATGTAGTGGATCCAAAGTTATAGCAATATTTGGTATATATTTGTTGTAAAAATTTATCTTTCCTAAGAACTGTCTAATATTTTTTTGAGATTTTGGTATTGGGAAATTCCTTATCGAAATCAAATTATCTTTGAGTGGACATATCGAATTATTGCTTATTACATGACCTAGATATTTGACTGAACTTTCTGCAAACTTGCATTTTGTAAATTTTAATCTGAAACCTTCTTTTCTTATTGCTTCTAATAATTGTTCTATGTGTTTAATATGTTCATTGAATGATTCAGAAAATATCAATATATCATCTATATAACTTACTGTAAAATCTGATAGTTTATGTTTTCTGATAATATTACTCAAAATTCTTTGAAAAATTGCTGGAGATGTCTTTAATCCAAATGGAAGACATGTCCATTGAAATTGTCCTTCTTGTGTAACAAAAGCTGTCTTCTTTCTGTCTTCTATTCGTAAAGGAATTGACCAAAATGCAGAATTTATATCTAATGTTGAAAAGTATTTGCAATTTCGTGTTTTTGTCATTAAGTCTTCTATCAACGGGAAAGGCTGCGATTGTGGTATTACAAGTTTATTCAAATCCCGAAAATCAATACACAATCTTGTGTTTCTACCTTCTTCTTTCTTATATACCAGTGTTACCGGTGCCGCAAATGGGCTATAAGATTCTTCAATAAGATTGTTTTCTAATAGTTTAGCAATTTGCATTTCTATCTCTTTTTTATCTTCGACATTACATCTATATGGTCTTTTACTACAATATTTATCTATTAGTAGATCAATACGTGCTTCATAATCTTTTACTGTACCTACATCATATTTATCTTTTGCAAAAATGTCACTGTATCTTTCTATTAACTTATCTATCTCAAATCTTTCTTGGTAGTTCAAATGATTTACAGAAATATAAAAATCTGATCTATTCATATTCTCATTAAAATTTATGGAATCAATATTCAAAATATTTTCTTTTGAAATATCAAGTTTTTTTTGTCTAATTTTCAAATTTTCATCTTGAATAAGTTTGAATTCCTTAATCATATCTAATCCAATAAGAAAATCATATTGAATATTATCTCCATCTATTACAAAAACGTTCATTATCTTTTCTATATCGAATATTTTTATCTTTACAGATATCATTCCTTTAGTTCTCTTTGCACCATTAATCGTTTCAAATTTTGTTTTCCATATGTTTACCAATTTCTGATTTTTTATGTTCAAAAGTTTTGAATGTATCAATGATATATTGGAACCTGAATCATATAATCCAAAAATTTCAATAGTATCTTCAACTAAGACTTTAATTTTGATTAATGCTGGAGTTACTAGTTTTTTGGAATATTTTCAAACAACTCAGCTTCTATCTCTACATTGTTAACGCATTTTATTTGATTCTTATCTCTCGCGACTCTCTCATTTATTTTATACCAACATGAAGCTTCAGGATGAAAACGATTCAGCTTACCTTTCTTTTCACATATTTTGCACGGACGTTTTTGTTGTTCTTTTTCTGCATCATCTTTCACGTTTCTGCTTATTTTCTTTTTCTTCATTAGATGTTCTAAACTTCCCAATTCGGTAAATAAATCTCTGGGTTTTTTTAAGTTCTTTCTGTTGATTCTGTCTATTATAAATTCTGGTAAACCTACTGCAATAAGGTTGATCATAGTGCAGTCATCGATATTTTCGTTCATTCCCAATAAAATTCTTTCTTTTTTCAAAGCATAGTCTAATAGTGATCCATTCACATATTTAAAGAGAATAGCATATCTGATTGAAGACCAACCTTTATTCGCATATATTTCGATAAAATTTTCTTTCCAAATTTTCCATTCTGATGTTAATGTATTCCTAATAAGCATTGAATTGTACCAATCTAAAACTGAACCTTCTAAAAATAATCTTAACACTTCAATTATCTCTTCGTCTTTGTTAATTTGTAAACGAGTGCATTCTTTTTCAAAAGTATCTATCCATTGCAATGCATTACAGTTCTTACTTGAAAATTTTTCGATGACAAAATTATCCGTTATCTTCTTCAAATTTCTGTTTGTTCCTTCATTTCTAGATCTAATTGGTTGTTCTTCTATATTTTTGGTGATAATTTCTTCTGGATAATAATCACCTATAACTACATTATCACTGTCATCCAGAAAGCATCGTAAATCTGCCGTTACATTAATCCATATTATCCTATATTGATTTCTCAATTTCAAATTTTTGATCACATTTTTCACAATACTATTCTTCAATAATACTTTATGGTCTGCTAAAGGTTGATATTCCATTGGAACTTGATAAATTCTTCCATCTGGTGTTCCGATTTCAGTTAAACATATAATATTCGTTTTTGGATCCGTCGATGCTTTCACTTCAATTTTAAATTGTAATTTTTCCATTTTTATAACTAAAATGTTGTTTTATAATGTGTATCTTTGGAGGTATTACTGTATCAAATTACAAAATTGCGTTTCTCTGTAAACAAAGATTTTTATTAGTTATTTAATCAAATACAAATAATTTTAATATCTAACTTAATATTAATTATACAAATCTTACCTGTAAACAAAGAAACAACATTTACTGTTATTTGTCTACAGTATATTTTCTAACGTACAATAATTCTTCCTTATATGTCTTTCTCAATTGAATTCTGATTTTCAACTGACACCTCCTGTCGTTTGGAATTCAGTGACGTTTAGTCACTCGGTCAATGCCCGAGGTTGCGAGATGTAAAGTCAGCAAACTAAAGTAATGCATACGCTACAATACTGTATGTGTTACTTTACATCTCCCTCCCTCAAAGAAAATTTTACTTATCAAATTTTTTTACAATCATATTCTTAAGCTAGTATTATCATCTAACATTTCATTTTAACCAAAATCTAATTCCCATCTATATATTATGTAATTTTAGGAGCTGGAATGAGTTTGGTAATGTGAAACAAATTCGATTCCGCTTTTTTATATCCTGTATCTACTTTATAAATTGAGTTTGATATTTTTTCAATTATCTTAAAAGGACCTATTCTTATCTCATCTAATTTTTTTCTATTTAGTTTATTGCCATTTTCAACATATACCATGTCTCCACTGTTAAATGTTACATATTTTCGATTCTTATCAAAGATAGCTTTGTTGTAATCATGTGATCTTTTTGTATTTTCTAAAGCTATTTTTCTATCTCTTATAAGATTATTACAATTCTTAACTTGTTTTAATTCTTTAGGTAGAGTTGTAATATCTATTACAAATAATAGATACTTGGGTGTAAATCCAGTTACTGTGTGTTCTGTTTCATTGTATTTTTGTATGCATTCATGTGCTACTGTTGTCCATGCTATTTTATTTTTATTTTCATTAATTCTACATCTTATCTTGTTAACAATTGTTTGATTCAATCTCTCATTTAGACCATTAGAGAATGGTGTATTAACAGAAGTGAAAATCAGTTGAATCTGTTTGTCATTTAAAAACTTCTTAAATTCTTTTGAATTTATTCCTGGATATTGATCGGCTAAGATTTAACCAATTCTATCGATATCTGTAGCATTTTCTATCAATTTTATGAAATCATTTGCATTTTGAGTTTTGGAGGTTAAAATAAATGCATATCTAGTGAAATGGTCAACTAAAAGATGTAAATATGTTTTTGTGGATCTAGACCCACCAAATCCTCCAATAGTATCAATTGACATTATCTCAAAAGGTCTTTCTGCTGGTCCTAAATGTGACATTAAACCGAATTTATGTTGACTTCTAGTTTTATTCTTTATGCATATTTCACAATTTTTGCAAATGTTCTGTATATTCTCTACCAATCGATTTGCTGTATAAAATGGCGCAATTTTATTTTGTAGTTGTTTCACCCCTATATGACAGTAATCTTCATGAATTTGTTTGATAAGTTTTCTACTAATTTTCTCAGATAAGATTATTTTTTCTTTATTTTTTGATTTTTTGTAATATATTCTATCTTTATTTATCATTTTGTTCTTTCTATCTTGGATATACTCATTGTTTCGTTGATCTTCAATAATATCTTGTAGTTTTATGAAATTCACAATTTTCAATTGTTCGTCTTCAATTTCATTGGATTCTAGTACAGTATTTCTGCTTAAACAATCAGCTTCTAAGTTAATCTTTCCTGGAGAATATTTTATTTTAAAATCATATTGTGAAAGGTAATATGTAAGATCACCTAGTTCTTCATCTGTTCTAGATTTTATGTTCAAATTCTCTAAAGGTTTGTGATCTGAAAAAACTGTGATAATTTTTCCTATAAGCCAGTATTGCCAATATTTAATAGCCTCTTTTATGGCTAAACACTCTAAGTATATCGCTTTCTTTTTCTTTTGACTATTATTTAGTTTTTTTGAAAAATAAGCTACTGGTTTTTCTTCTCCGTTTGGTTGTTTTTGTTTCAAAACAGCTCCTATACCCAATATGCTTGCATCTGTATAAATGTATATTGGCAAATTTGGATCATATATTTCTAAGATTGGTTTTGAACATAGCATATCTTTTATTTTCTCAAATGCATCATGACATTCTTTTGTCCAAATAAATTTTTGTCCTTTTCTCAATAAGTTATGTAGTGGATCCAAAGTTATAGCAATATTTGGTATATATTTGTTGTAAAAATTTATCTTTCCTAAGAACTGTCTAATATTTTTTTGAGATTTTGGTATTGGGAAATTCCTTATCGAAATCAAATTATCTTTGAGTGGACATATCGAATTATTGCTTATTACATGACCTAGATATTTGACTGAACTTTCTGCAAACTTGCATTTTGTAAATTTTAATCTGAAACCTTCTTTTCTTATTGCTTCTAATAATTGTTCTATGTGTTTAATATGTTCATTGAATGATTCAGAAAATATCAATATATCATCTATATAACTTACTGTAAAATCTGATAGTTTATGTTTTCTGATAATATTACTCAAAATTCTTTGAAAAATTGCTGGAGATGTCTTTAATCCAAATGGAAGACATGTCCATTGAAATTGTCCTTCTTGTGTAACAAAAGCTGTCTTCTTTCTGTCTTCTATTCGTAAAGGAATTGACCAAAATGCAGAATTTATATCTAATGTTGAAAAGTATTTGCAATTTCGTGTTTTTGTCATTAAGTCTTCTATCAACGGGAAAGGCTGCGATTGTGGTATTACAAGTTTATTCAAATCCCGAAAATCAATACACAATCTTGTGTTTCTACCTTCTTCTTTCTTATATACCAGTGTTACCGGTGCCGCAAATGGGCTATAAGATTCTTCAATAAGATTGTTTTCTAATAGTTTAGCAATTTGCATTTCTATCTCTTTTTTATCTTCGACATTACATCTATATGGTCTTTTACTACAATATTTATCTATTAGTAGATCAATACGTGCTTCATAATCTTTTACTGTACCTACATCATATTTATCTTTTGCAAAAATGTCACTGTATCTTTCTATTAACTTATCTATCTCAAATCTTTCTTGGTAGTTCAAATGATTTACAGAAATATAAAAATCTGATCTATTCATATTCTCATTAAAATTTATGGAATCAATATTCAAAATATTTTCTTTTGAAATATCAAGTTTTTTTTGTCTAATTTTCAAATTTTCATCTTGAATAAGTTTGAATTCCTTAATCATATCTAATCCAATAAGAAAATCATATTGAATATTATCTCCATCTATTACAAAAACGTTCATTATCTTTTCTATATCGAATATTTTTATCTTTACAGATATCATTCCTTTAGTTCTCTTTGCACCATTAATCGTTTCAAATTTTGTTTTCCATATGTTTACCAATTTCTGATTTTTTATGTTCAAAAGTTTTGAATGTATCAATGATATATTGGAACCTGAATCATATAATCCAAAAATTTCAATAGTATCTTCAACTAAGACTTTAATTTTGATTAATGCTGGAGTTACTAGTTTTTTGGAATATTTTCAAACAACTCAGCTTCTATCTCTACATTGTTAACGCATTTTATTTGATTCTTATCTCTCGCGACTCTCTCATTTATTTTATACCAACATGAAGCTTCAGGATGAAAACGATTCAGCTTACCTTTCTTTTCACATATTTTGCACGGACGTTTTTGTTGTTCTTTTTCTGCATCATCTTTCACGTTTCTGCTTATTTTCTTTTTCTTCATTAGATGTTCTAAACTTCCCAATTCGGTAAATAAATCTCTGGGTTTTTTTAAGTTCTTTCTGTTGATTCTGTCTATTATAAATTCTGGTAAACCTACTGCAATAAGGTTGATCATAGTGCAGTCATCGATATTTTCGTTCATTCCCAATAAAATTCTTTCTTTTTTCAAAGCATAGTCTAATAGTGATCCATTCACATATTTAAAGAGAATAGCATATCTGATTGAAGACCAACCTTTATTCGCATATATTTCGATAAAATTTTCTTTCCAAATTTTCCATTCTGATGTTAATGTATTCCTAATAAGCATTGAATTGTACCAATCTAAAACTGAACCTTCTAAAAATAATCTTAACACTTCAATTATCTCTTCGTCTTTGTTAATTTGTAAACGAGTGCATTCTTTTTCAAAAGTATCTATCCATTGCAATGCATTACAGTTCTTACTTGAAAATTTTTCGATGACAAAATTATCCGTTATCTTCTTCAAATTTCTGTTTGTTCCTTCATTTCTAGATCTAATTGGTTGTTCTTCTATATTTTTGGTGATAATTTCTTCTGGATAATAATCACCTATAACTACATTATCACTGTCATCCAGAAAGCATCGTAAATCTGCCGTTACATTAATCCATATTATCCTATATTGATTTCTCAATTTCAAATTTTTGATCACATTTTTCACAATACTATTCTTCAATAATACTTTATGGTCTGCTAAAGGTTGATATTCCATTGGAACTTGATAAATTCTTCCATCTGGTGTTCCGATTTCAGTTAAACATATAATATTCGTTTTTGGATCCGTCGATGCTTTCACTTCAATTTTAAATTGTAATTTTTCCATTTTTATAACTAAAATGTTGTTTTATAATGTGTATCTTTGGAGGTATTACTGTATCAAATTACAAAATTGCGTTTCTCTGTAAACAAAGATTTTTATTAGTTATTTAATCAAATACAAATAATTTTAATATCTAACTTAATATTAATTATACAAATCTTACCTGTAAACAAAGAAACAACATTTACTGTTATTTGTCTACAGTATATTTTCTAACGTACAATAATTCTTCCTTATATGTCTTTCTCAATTGAATTCTGATTTTCAACTGACACCTCCTGTCGTTTGGAATTCAGTGACGTTTAGTCACTCGGTCAATGCCCGAGGTTGCGAGATGTAAAGTCAGCAAACTAAAGTAATGCATACGCTACAATACTGTATGTGTTACTTTACATCTCCCTCCCTCAAAGAAAATTTTACTTATCAAATTTTTTTACAATCATATTCTTAAGCTAGTATTATCATCTAACATTTCATTTTAACCAAAATCTAATTCCCATCTATATATTATGTAATTTTAGGAGCTGGAATGAGTTTGGTAATGTGAAACAAATTCGATTCCGCTTTTTTATATCCTGTATCTACTTTATAAATTGAGTTTGATATTTTTTCAATTATCTTAAAAGGACCTATTCTTATCTCATCTAATTTTTTTCTATTTAGTTTATTGCCATTTTCAACATATACCATGTCTCCACTGTTAAATGTTACATATTTTCGATTCTTATCAAAGATAGCTTTGTTGTAATCATGTGATCTTTTTGTATTTTCTAAAGCTATTTTTCTATCTCTTATAAGATTATTACAATTCTTAACTTGTTTTAATTCTTTAGGTAGAGTTGTAATATCTATTACAAATAATAGATACTTGGGTGTAAATCCAGTTACTGTGTGTTCTGTTTCATTGTATTTTTGTATGCATTCATGTGCTACTGTTGTCCATGCTATTTTATTTTTATTTTCATTAATTCTACATCTTATCTTGTTAACAATTGTTTGATTCAATCTCTCATTTAGACCATTAGAGAATGGTGTATTAACAGAAGTGAAAATCAGTTGAATCTGTTTGTCATTTAAAAACTTCTTAAATTCTTTTGAATTTATTCCTGGATATTGATCGGCTAAGATTTAACCAATTCTATCGATATCTGTAGCATTTTCTATCAATTTTATGAAATCATTTGCATTTTGAGTTTTGGAGGTTAAAATAAATGCATATCTAGTGAAATGGTCAACTAAAAGATGTAAATATGTTTTTGTGGATCTAGACCCACCAAATCCTCCAATAGTATCAATTGACATTATCTCAAAAGGTCTTTCTGCTGGTCCTAAATGTGACATTAAACCGAATTTATGTTGACTTCTAGTTTTATTCTTTATGCATATTTCACAATTTTTGCAAATGTTCTGTATATTCTCTACCAATCGATTTGCTGTATAAAATGGCGCAATTTTATTTTGTAGTTGTTTCACCCCTATATGACAGTAATCTTCATGAATTTGTTTGATAAGTTTTCTACTAATTTTCTCAGATAAGATTATTTTTTCTTTATTTTTTGATTTTTTGTAATATATTCTATCTTTATTTATCATTTTGTTCTTTCTATCTTGGATATACTCATTGTTTCGTTGATCTTCAATAATATCTTGTAGTTTTATGAAATTCACAATTTTCAATTGTTCGTCTTCAATTTCATTGGATTCTAGTACAGTATTTCTGCTTAAACAATCAGCTTCTAAGTTAATCTTTCCTGGAGAATATTTTATTTTAAAATCATATTGTGAAAGGTAATATGTAAGATCACCTAGTTCTTCATCTGTTCTAGATTTTATGTTCAAATTCTCTAAAGGTTTGTGATCTGAAAAAACTGTGATAATTTTTCCTATAAGCCAGTATTGCCAATATTTAATAGCCTCTTTTATGGCTAAACACTCTAAGTATATCGCTTTCTTTTTCTTTTGACTATTATTTAGTTTTTTTGAAAAATAAGCTACTGGTTTTTCTTCTCCGTTTGGTTGTTTTTGTTTCAAAACAGCTCCTATACCCAATATGCTTGCATCTGTATAAATGTATATTGGCAAATTTGGATCATATATTTCTAAGATTGGTTTTGAACATAGCATATCTTTTATTTTCTCAAATGCATCATGACATTCTTTTGTCCAAATAAATTTTTGTCCTTTTCTCAATAAGTTATGTAGTGGATCCAAAGTTATAGCAATATTTGGTATATATTTGTTGTAAAAATTTATCTTTCCTAAGAACTGTCTAATATTTTTTTGAGATTTTGGTATTGGGAAATTCCTTATCGAAATCAAATTATCTTTGAGTGGACATATCGAATTATTGCTTATTACATGACCTAGATATTTGACTGAACTTTCTGCAAACTTGCATTTTGTAAATTTTAATCTGAAACCTTCTTTTCTTATTGCTTCTAATAATTGTTCTATGTGTTTAATATGTTCATTGAATGATTCAGAAAATATCAATATATCATCTATATAACTTACTGTAAAATCTGATAGTTTATGTTTTCTGATAATATTACTCAAAATTCTTTGAAAAATTGCTGGAGATGTCTTTAATCCAAATGGAAGACATGTCCATTGAAATTGTCCTTCTTGTGTAACAAAAGCTGTCTTCTTTCTGTCTTCTATTCGTAAAGGAATTGACCAAAATGCAGAATTTATATCTAATGTTGAAAAGTATTTGCAATTTCGTGTTTTTGTCATTAAGTCTTCTATCAACGGGAAAGGCTGCGATTGTGGTATTACAAGTTTATTCAAATCCCGAAAATCAATACACAATCTTGTGTTTCTACCTTCTTCTTTCTTATATACCAGTGTTACCGGTGCCGCAAATGGGCTATAAGATTCTTCAATAAGATTGTTTTCTAATAGTTTAGCAATTTGCATTTCTATCTCTTTTTTATCTTCGACATTACATCTATATGGTCTTTTACTACAATATTTATCTATTAGTAGATCAATACGTGCTTCATAATCTTTTACTGTACCTACATCATATTTATCTTTTGCAAAAATGTCACTGTATCTTTCTATTAACTTATCTATCTCAAATCTTTCTTGGTAGTTCAAATGATTTACAGAAATATAAAAATCTGATCTATTCATATTCTCATTAAAATTTATGGAATCAATATTCAAAATATTTTCTTTTGAAATATCAAGTTTTTTTTGTCTAATTTTCAAATTTTCATCTTGAATAAGTTTGAATTCCTTAATCATATCTAATCCAATAAGAAAATCATATTGAATATTATCTCCATCTATTACAAAAACGTTCATTATCTTTTCTATATCGAATATTTTTATCTTTACAGATATCATTCCTTTAGTTCTCTTTGCACCATTAATCGTTTCAAATTTTGTTTTCCATATGTTTACCAATTTCTGATTTTTTATGTTCAAAAGTTTTGAATGTATCAATGATATATTGGAACCTGAATCATATAATCCAAAAATTTCAATAGTATCTTCAACTAAGACTTTAATTTTGATTAATGCTGGAGTTACTAGTTTTTTGGAATATTTTCAAACAACTCAGCTTCTATCTCTACATTGTTAACGCATTTTATTTGATTCTTATCTCTCGCGACTCTCTCATTTATTTTATACCAACATGAAGCTTCAGGATGAAAACGATTCAGCTTACCTTTCTTTTCACATATTTTGCACGGACGTTTTTGTTGTTCTTTTTCTGCATCATCTTTCACGTTTCTGCTTATTTTCTTTTTCTTCATTAGATGTTCTAAACTTCCCAATTCGGTAAATAAATCTCTGGGTTTTTTTAAGTTCTTTCTGTTGATTCTGTCTATTATAAATTCTGGTAAACCTACTGCAATAAGGTTGATCATAGTGCAGTCATCGATATTTTCGTTCATTCCCAATAAAATTCTTTCTTTTTTCAAAGCATAGTCTAATAGTGATCCATTCACATATTTAAAGAGAATAGCATATCTGATTGAAGACCAACCTTTATTCGCATATATTTCGATAAAATTTTCTTTCCAAATTTTCCATTCTGATGTTAATGTATTCCTAATAAGCATTGAATTGTACCAATCTAAAACTGAACCTTCTAAAAATAATCTTAACACTTCAATTATCTCTTCGTCTTTGTTAATTTGTAAACGAGTGCATTCTTTTTCAAAAGTATCTATCCATTGCAATGCATTACAGTTCTTACTTGAAAATTTTTCGATGACAAAATTATCCGTTATCTTCTTCAAATTTCTGTTTGTTCCTTCATTTCTAGATCTAATTGGTTGTTCTTCTATATTTTTGGTGATAATTTCTTCTGGATAATAATCACCTATAACTACATTATCACTGTCATCCAGAAAGCATCGTAAATCTGCCGTTACATTAATCCATATTATCCTATATTGATTTCTCAATTTCAAATTTTTGATCACATTTTTCACAATACTATTCTTCAATAATACTTTATGGTCTGCTAAAGGTTGATATTCCATTGGAACTTGATAAATTCTTCCATCTGGTGTTCCGATTTCAGTTAAACATATAATATTCGTTTTTGGATCCGTCGATGCTTTCACTTCAATTTTAAATTGTAATTTTTCCATTTTTATAACTAAAATGTTGTTTTATAATGTGTATCTTTGGAGGTATTACTGTATCAAATTACAAAATTGCGTTTCTCTGTAAACAAAGATTTTTATTAGTTATTTAATCAAATACAAATAATTTTAATATCTAACTTAATATTAATTATACAAATCTTACCTGTAAACAAAGAAACAACATTTACTGTTATTTGTCTACAGTATATTTTCTAACGTACAATAATTCTTCCTTATATGTCTTTCTCAATTGAATTCTGATTTTCAACTGACACCTCCTGTCGTTTGGAATTCAGTGACGTTTAGTCACTCGGTCAATGCCCGAGGTTGCGAGATGTAAAGTCAGCAAACTAAAGTAATGCATACGCTACAATACTGTATGTGTTACTTTACATCTCCCTCCCTCAAAGAAAATTTTACTTATCAAATTTTTTTACAATCATATTCTTAAGCTAGTATTATCATCTAACATTTCATTTTAACCAAAATCTAATTCCCATCTATATATTATGTAATTTTAGGAGCTGGAATGAGTTTGGTAATGTGAAACAAATTCGATTCCGCTTTTTTATATCCTGTATCTACTTTATAAATTGAGTTTGATATTTTTTCAATTATCTTAAAAGGACCTATTCTTATCTCATCTAATTTTTTTCTATTTAGTTTATTGCCATTTTCAACATATACCATGTCTCCACTGTTAAATGTTACATATTTTCGATTCTTATCAAAGATAGCTTTGTTGTAATCATGTGATCTTTTTGTATTTTCTAAAGCTATTTTTCTATCTCTTATAAGATTATTACAATTCTTAACTTGTTTTAATTCTTTAGGTAGAGTTGTAATATCTATTACAAATAATAGATACTTGGGTGTAAATCCAGTTACTGTGTGTTCTGTTTCATTGTATTTTTGTATGCATTCATGTGCTACTGTTGTCCATGCTATTTTATTTTTATTTTCATTAATTCTACATCTTATCTTGTTAACAATTGTTTGATTCAATCTCTCATTTAGACCATTAGAGAATGGTGTATTAACAGAAGTGAAAATCAGTTGAATCTGTTTGTCATTTAAAAACTTCTTAAATTCTTTTGAATTTATTCCTGGATATTGATCGGCTAAGATTTAACCAATTCTATCGATATCTGTAGCATTTTCTATCAATTTTATGAAATCATTTGCATTTTGAGTTTTGGAGGTTAAAATAAATGCATATCTAGTGAAATGGTCAACTAAAAGATGTAAATATGTTTTTGTGGATCTAGACCCACCAAATCCTCCAATAGTATCAATTGACATTATCTCAAAAGGTCTTTCTGCTGGTCCTAAATGTGACATTAAACCGAATTTATGTTGACTTCTAGTTTTATTCTTTATGCATATTTCACAATTTTTGCAAATGTTCTGTATATTCTCTACCAATCGATTTGCTGTATAAAATGGCGCAATTTTATTTTGTAGTTGTTTCACCCCTATATGACAGTAATCTTCATGAATTTGTTTGATAAGTTTTCTACTAATTTTCTCAGATAAGATTATTTTTTCTTTATTTTTTGATTTTTTGTAATATATTCTATCTTTATTTATCATTTTGTTCTTTCTATCTTGGATATACTCATTGTTTCGTTGATCTTCAATAATATCTTGTAGTTTTATGAAATTCACAATTTTCAATTGTTCGTCTTCAATTTCATTGGATTCTAGTACAGTATTTCTGCTTAAACAATCAGCTTCTAAGTTAATCTTTCCTGGAGAATATTTTATTTTAAAATCATATTGTGAAAGGTAATATGTAAGATCACCTAGTTCTTCATCTGTTCTAGATTTTATGTTCAAATTCTCTAAAGGTTTGTGATCTGAAAAAACTGTGATAATTTTTCCTATAAGCCAGTATTGCCAATATTTAATAGCCTCTTTTATGGCTAAACACTCTAAGTATATCGCTTTCTTTTTCTTTTGACTATTATTTAGTTTTTTTGAAAAATAAGCTACTGGTTTTTCTTCTCCGTTTGGTTGTTTTTGTTTCAAAACAGCTCCTATACCCAATATGCTTGCATCTGTATAAATGTATATTGGCAAATTTGGATCATATATTTCTAAGATTGGTTTTGAACATAGCATATCTTTTATTTTCTCAAATGCATCATGACATTCTTTTGTCCAAATAAATTTTTGTCCTTTTCTCAATAAGTTATGTAGTGGATCCAAAGTTATAGCAATATTTGGTATATATTTGTTGTAAAAATTTATCTTTCCTAAGAACTGTCTAATATTTTTTTGAGATTTTGGTATTGGGAAATTCCTTATCGAAATCAAATTATCTTTGAGTGGACATATCGAATTATTGCTTATTACATGACCTAGATATTTGACTGAACTTTCTGCAAACTTGCATTTTGTAAATTTTAATCTGAAACCTTCTTTTCTTATTGCTTCTAATAATTGTTCTATGTGTTTAATATGTTCATTGAATGATTCAGAAAATATCAATATATCATCTATATAACTTACTGTAAAATCTGATAGTTTATGTTTTCTGATAATATTACTCAAAATTCTTTGAAAAATTGCTGGAGATGTCTTTAATCCAAATGGAAGACATGTCCATTGAAATTGTCCTTCTTGTGTAACAAAAGCTGTCTTCTTTCTGTCTTCTATTCGTAAAGGAATTGACCAAAATGCAGAATTTATATCTAATGTTGAAAAGTATTTGCAATTTCGTGTTTTTGTCATTAAGTCTTCTATCAACGGGAAAGGCTGCGATTGTGGTATTACAAGTTTATTCAAATCCCGAAAATCAATACACAATCTTGTGTTTCTACCTTCTTCTTTCTTATATACCAGTGTTACCGGTGCCGCAAATGGGCTATAAGATTCTTCAATAAGATTGTTTTCTAATAGTTTAGCAATTTGCATTTCTATCTCTTTTTTATCTTCGACATTACATCTATATGGTCTTTTACTACAATATTTATCTATTAGTAGATCAATACGTGCTTCATAATCTTTTACTGTACCTACATCATATTTATCTTTTGCAAAAATGTCACTGTATCTTTCTATTAACTTATCTATCTCAAATCTTTCTTGGTAGTTCAAATGATTTACAGAAATATAAAAATCTGATCTATTCATATTCTCATTAAAATTTATGGAATCAATATTCAAAATATTTTCTTTTGAAATATCAAGTTTTTTTTGTCTAATTTTCAAATTTTCATCTTGAATAAGTTTGAATTCCTTAATCATATCTAATCCAATAAGAAAATCATATTGAATATTATCTCCATCTATTACAAAAACGTTCATTATCTTTTCTATATCGAATATTTTTATCTTTACAGATATCATTCCTTTAGTTCTCTTTGCACCATTAATCGTTTCAAATTTTGTTTTCCATATGTTTACCAATTTCTGATTTTTTATGTTCAAAAGTTTTGAATGTATCAATGATATATTGGAACCTGAATCATATAATCCAAAAATTTCAATAGTATCTTCAACTAAGACTTTAATTTTGATTAATGCTGGAGTTACTAGTTTTTTGGAATATTTTCAAACAACTCAGCTTCTATCTCTACATTGTTAACGCATTTTATTTGATTCTTATCTCTCGCGACTCTCTCATTTATTTTATACCAACATGAAGCTTCAGGATGAAAACGATTCAGCTTACCTTTCTTTTCACATATTTTGCACGGACGTTTTTGTTGTTCTTTTTCTGCATCATCTTTCACGTTTCTGCTTATTTTCTTTTTCTTCATTAGATGTTCTAAACTTCCCAATTCGGTAAATAAATCTCTGGGTTTTTTTAAGTTCTTTCTGTTGATTCTGTCTATTATAAATTCTGGTAAACCTACTGCAATAAGGTTGATCATAGTGCAGTCATCGATATTTTCGTTCATTCCCAATAAAATTCTTTCTTTTTTCAAAGCATAGTCTAATAGTGATCCATTCACATATTTAAAGAGAATAGCATATCTGATTGAAGACCAACCTTTATTCGCATATATTTCGATAAAATTTTCTTTCCAAATTTTCCATTCTGATGTTAATGTATTCCTAATAAGCATTGAATTGTACCAATCTAAAACTGAACCTTCTAAAAATAATCTTAACACTTCAATTATCTCTTCGTCTTTGTTAATTTGTAAACGAGTGCATTCTTTTTCAAAAGTATCTATCCATTGCAATGCATTACAGTTCTTACTTGAAAATTTTTCGATGACAAAATTATCCGTTATCTTCTTCAAATTTCTGTTTGTTCCTTCATTTCTAGATCTAATTGGTTGTTCTTCTATATTTTTGGTGATAATTTCTTCTGGATAATAATCACCTATAACTACATTATCACTGTCATCCAGAAAGCATCGTAAATCTGCCGTTACATTAATCCATATTATCCTATATTGATTTCTCAATTTCAAATTTTTGATCACATTTTTCACAATACTATTCTTCAATAATACTTTATGGTCTGCTAAAGGTTGATATTCCATTGGAACTTGATAAATTCTTCCATCTGGTGTTCCGATTTCAGTTAAACATATAATATTCGTTTTTGGATCCGTCGATGCTTTCACTTCAATTTTAAATTGTAATTTTTCCATTTTTATAACTAAAATGTTGTTTTATAATGTGTATCTTTGGAGGTATTACTGTATCAAATTACAAAATTGCGTTTCTCTGTAAACAAAGATTTTTATTAGTTATTTAATCAAATACAAATAATTTTAATATCTAACTTAATATTAATTATACAAATCTTACCTGTAAACAAAGAAACAACATTTACTGTTATTTGTCTACAGTATATTTTCTAACGTACAATAATTCTTCCTTATATGTCTTTCTCAATTGAATTCTGATTTTCAACTGACACCTCCGGTCGTTTGGAATTCAGTGACGTTTAGTCACTCGGTCAATGCCCGAGGTTGCGAGATGTAAAGTCAGCAAACTAAAGTAATGCATACGCTACAATACTGTATGTGTTACTTTACATATATATATATATATATATATATATATATATATATATATATATATATATATATATATATATATTGTATTTATATTGGTTGTTCTAAATATTTTGTAAAGGTAGAATGTACTTACGAATTATATAGACGTATATAAAATACCCAAAATTAGAATTCATTGTAGTTATTTACAGAATATTAGAGTCTAACAAGCGCGTAATCATTTTGATACACCGCGCCCGGTTTTGTTGAGTTTGGGACCGCGTCTGCCGGAAGGTTAAAACGCAATTATTGAATTTAGTACAACGGTAAGTTGATATAAACATTTTTCAATATATTATGGTAATACTTAGATAACCTATTTTGTTTGAATATATGCATTTTTGTAGGAATAAACCACCAATAGTATATGAAGCTGACATATTATCTGAAAAATATGGTCACAAAGTGCTTCGACTTCCCCCTTACCACTGTAGGTATGTTCAATCCAATTGAACATATTTGGGGCATCGTTGAAAA
The DNA here is from genome assembly GCA_963921935.1 of Galeruca laticollis. Classification (NCBI taxonomy): domain Eukaryota; kingdom Metazoa; phylum Arthropoda; class Insecta; order Coleoptera; family Chrysomelidae; genus Galeruca; species Galeruca laticollis. The sequence goes on along the minus strand of OY998176.1, from coordinate 34,710,341 downwards.
TTTGTATAGAGATCATGTGATAACTGATGGTTCTTCAACAGAACAAGCAATAGGTGTACGGAAAAAGTCATTAGAAAAAGTGACTCCTGATATTTGGTCAAAAACAGTAGAGCACACTGAAAAAATTATACAAGATGGGTGGGACAGAGAAGTAGTATTTGATAGACAGGATGTGCCTCCACTTATTATTAATTTTGACAGTGACGATGAAGATAGTGATGATTTTGTAGTGGAGTAGTGGAAATCTTGTGTTTTATTTTTTGTATATTTTCAACCAATTTGCTTTATTTTCACCTTTTCAAAATCACTTATAACTATGATTAAATTAATTAGGTACAGTTATTTAATAATACACAAATTAAAACAACGACCACAGTATCTCTTCATAAATAATACTGATAAAATGGGAGATTTTTTATTTTTATATATTGTAACAAAATTTTATTTTGTGTATCTATATTTTTCATTTCCATTCTATTTATATTATAATAAATATAATAGATATTGTATGAACAAACAATATTTAAATTTGCAGCTTGTATTGATTCCTTTTAGCGCAAACCCTTGCAGTGCTCTTGAAGATGGTTCTATAGAGCATAAAATGAGGTATAATGACCTACAGTTCGTCATTTAACCCTCTTCTATGTAAAATAATTAAATGTTAATTCGAATATAGAATGATTGATTACTGTTTCTTGTATCTTGTCTATAGTTTTTCATGAATAAATATTTATATTAAATTAATCAAGCCTATCATACAAGCTTTTTATTTTCAAATGTATATTTTTGACTTACGCCCTACGAGGCTCGGAACAATGAAAAACAAGAAATGTCAATCTAATATCAGATTGACTTTTCTAGTTTTCGTTAAGTAAAGAAAAAAACTACAGCTTGGCAACATCACAATATTTTGTTTTGCAACGTGATGGTCTTTTCATCGTTAATAAACTATACCTACCGATCTTGTAAAAATTGCTTGTTTAAGAAAGATTTTTACCAAGAAACAATATAAAAACATCAACATGTACGGTTAATTGAGTCAAAATAAGAAGAGATTGGACATTTTTGATATATGATTAAAAAAGTAGAGCACCTCATTATCTTTAAAATTTTAAGTTGGTATTTCTGCAACGGAAACCGGAGATTTGAATTTTAGGGCCTTTCCATGAATATGGATAAGAATGAATATTTATATATCGTACAACAGGCTGCAGGTATAAATCTGGAAGATACAATCATTAAAAGCTGTCAAACTTCGGCTCGATTCATCTGTAGGTCCATATTTTTAAAGTGAGATAAATGCAGCTTAAGCCGGACGCTAACAGACATCTTAGTTTGCCCAACATATTTTCCGTCTCCATCATTACAGCTAATTTCCTAAATACCATATTTTTCCAATCCTATCATTTTTGAATTACCTAACAGATGTTTCAGAGGATTATTTGATTTATAAATTGAAGTTTGGCAATAAACTGTCCTAAGTATTCTCGAGATCAAATCAATCTAAATTAATACAAGTATGAAGTTTCTATTTTCAAGAACATTCTGTATACCGAAAATCAAATTAACTCGTGAAAAGACATATGTTTCAAAGGTTTTCACTATTATTCAAGCGAATATATAGAGTAAAAACCATTCATCAAACTTAATTCCAGTATTTACAACATATTTGATCTGTAAAGGGTATTAACTGAAATTTAAGGATATTAAACGATAAGATTTCTATTTATCTGCATTTCGCTATCCAAAATAAACTGTTGAGTCACATATATAATCACTTGTAGAGCTTCTATAGAGCCATACAAGTGTCAACTTTAATGGCATTATCGCTATTTATTTTTGCTGATCTGACAGAAAGAGTTTAAGGCTCAAGTGGGAACCTGTAACGCGAATAAGTTAATGTTTGAATCAATCGATCATTTATTGTAATATGTCTAGGTTGAGAATGCATATCAAAGATTGAGAATATAAATAAAATGAATGTTAAGAAAAATTGTAAGCTTATACAATAAGTGATTTGAAAAAATACTACACATATCAACAGTTAATATTTTATCCCAGGCCTAATGCAATGACCAATATCAACTTGGTAGCAGAAAATGCTTGATTTGACATTGAAAGACGGTAAATTTGTTAATGTGATTTCCAAGTAGTGTTTGCAATATCCTCAGGTGCCTGCTTTCACTGTGTCTATAGCTAAACCTCAAGAGAAATCTTGTCATAGAGAAACAATTAAGGTTAGATACGCAATAAAATAAAAGAAAAGAAATAAGAAAAAGCCCTTAGATGGAGTGCGAGAATGTTTGTTTTATCTCGCAGATATTATGTTGGAGTCTATCGAAAGTGTGAGCTTAGTTCCAAGAAACAAAATAAAACTTTCGAATTGTTTGAAAAACATCCACAAAATGTTCAGTATTTGCAAAAATATGTGTGGTCTATAACTTTAAAACTAAAAGAAAATTAAGAAACAATCTTACAAAACGATGGTCGCCAGTCGACCCACTTTTCGTGAAAGCTTGGATTCCATAGAATCATAAAGCAAGCGGGAATTTCAACTTAAATATATATATATATTCTTCAAAGCGAGAATATCTTATAAACTGACAATACACAATAAAATATTATGTTTACAATACTGATTCATAATTGATTTAGTACTAATTTCTAAAAAATTGAATAGATCATGCTTTTACTTGATGAAGATCCATACTGAACGATGAAATAAAACAATATAATTTGTTTAAAACTTCATTTATTTGAGCTAATGTTCAATTTAAACTGGTTGACGCGTTTCACTAACACAGTAGCTTTGTAAAAACGAATGAAGGTATAATATAAAAATATTTCAATATAAACAGTGCATAAATACAGAATTCTATTTACTTATGTTAACAAACGTATTGAAAGAAGTTACCCGGAAATTCATTCACTACAAACATTCCTAAGCTATCTTCTAGGTAAAAAGGTTTAATAAAGGAGAGTGATTGATATCTGTTTGGTCGTTATTACCTGAATGATTATTTTTATTAATCTCAAGGGCCCCTAATAAATTTTAACTAAAGGATCCACCGACTACATGGTGAATTTCAAAATTTGGGTCGAAAATGTGTTGGTTTTCTAATAAATGATTTGAATAGTCAGAATTCAATTTTTTGTTGTTATAGCTAGGTTTGTGTTCCGAAATTCTAGTTTTAAAATTTCTAAAAGTTCTACCGATATAAATTTTATCACAGTTGTCATTACGACATTTTTATTTATAACCTCCTGATTTGTTTAATTTTGAAGATTTAGATTTATTATTTTTAATGAGTTTGGATACATTGTAACCAGTTTTAGAAGAAATATTCATGTCTAAAGTTTCTAAAAATGATTTGATTTTTAAGGTTGATGTTCCTAAGTATGTTAAGCTTTTAAATTGTTTTTTATTATCAGAAGGGAATACTTGTTCGAACGTCTATTTTTGTAAACTTTTTATTTATGATATTGTTAATTAAATTTGTATCGTAATTATTATTAACTGTTATTTGTTTTATGACATTCAATTCTTTGTTATAATTATTAATATTTAATGTGACTGTTGATTCTGTGTATCATACTATTGAAAGCTGCTAGTTCATAACTGAATGGTTGGACCGAACTATTATGAATTGTAATATCTTTATGTGATGGTTTCTGAAATATAAAAAAATCATGTTTATCATTTATATTTGAAATTATAAGCTCTAAAATGTTTATAGACTTATTTTGTTCAAGCTCTACGGTAAATTTGATATTATTGTGAATTGAGTGTATGTAAGTAATGAAGTTCTCCATTTGTACCGATGAATCTAGCTAAAATGTCGTCCACATATCGGTGCCAGTACATAAATTTTTTACTAAGGGGGTGTTCATGGAAAATTTTTTCTTTATAATCCATGAAAATTTATGCTAGTATGGGGCTGGGAGTTGCCCATAATCAAACCGTCTTTACTGCTATAAACCTCTCCATTGAAATGAAAATAATTTTGATTCAAACACACTTTTAATAAAGTAATGATATCGGAGTGAATTATAGGATTAACATTATTGTATGTGAGCAAGTTATCAACAAAAGTTATAGTTTCTTTAGGAGGTATACTAGGGAATAGATTTGTTACATCGAACGATATGAATTTAGAATTATGGGGTAGTATTATATCTTGAATATTATTAATTAATTCCGTAGAGTTTTCAACTGTGAATCCAGGTTTGAATGAACAATATTTAGAAATGACATCTATGAGAATCTTCGAAATTTTAGATGAAGGTGCCGTGAGATAAGAAACAACTGGTATGATTGGGTACCCCTCTTTATGGAGTTTAATTAATGAATATAGTTCAGTACACAACTGTTGATGAAATGTTGTTTGCTTTTCGTGGCCACTGTTCTTTCAGGATGCATATGTTACGGGTGAAATTAGATATGCGAGTAAACCTAGGATTACCCGAGTAAACTGCGTAATACCCAAGACTCTTGGGTAGAGTCCAAAATATATTTAGAATTGTACACGTTTCGGGCTTTACCTTAGTAAACCGTGTTCTATGCGTTTCCCTTGGCTAAAGTTGGGTGTAGGATTCTATTATTGCATCATCTTTCACCACACCACCGCCACGTGCAGTTCGAAAATGGCACCGAGGAGAGTAAACGCGCTCGTTTAAAACAGCATTTTTATGACGTTTTCGATGAGTTGGATGAATGAAGTGATTACCACAGCCTAAACTTTTATTATTATTTTAATTGGCTATGCCTGTGACAATGTATTTCCGAACATTGAAATTGCTTGTAGCATATATTTATCTGCGAGAGCGTTCATTATCAGTACTTGATAGAGTCCTTTCATCGAAAAGAGAAATTAAATACATTCTATATTCTGTGCATTGAATCATAAATAACTGATTCTATAGATTTTCAAAGCTGCGGAAATACAATTACAAAATTAAAATCACGTTAAAAAACGATCGTGTATATTAACTCTTAACTCTAAATTGTATTAGTGTTTTAAATGAAACTCACGGTTTCTAGTTAATTCCACAATATAATAAAAATTGTTGAAAATTCTAAAAAATTGACAAGTGTTTCGATAAATCAATATCATCGATGATATTGCTTGTAGCATATATTTATCTCCGAGAGCGTTCATTATCAGTACTTGATGGAGTCCTTTCATCGAAAAGAGAAATTAAATACATTCTATATTCTGTGCATTGAATCATAAATAACTGATTTTATAGATTTTCAAAGCTGCGGAAATACAATTACAAAATTAAAATCACGTTAAAAAACGATCGTGTATATTAACTCTTAACTATAAATTTTATTAGTGTTTTAAATGGAACTCACGGTTTCTAGTTAATTCCACAATATAATAAAAATTGTTGAAAATTCTAAAAAATTGACAATTGTTTCGATAAATCAATATCATCGATGATATTGATTTATCGAAACCATTGTCAATTTTTTAGAATTTTCAACAATTTTTATTATATTGTGGAATTAACTAGAAACCGTGAGTTTCATTTAAAACACTAATATGTAGATTCCACAAAGTAAGGGTCGAGACAGTTAATTTCATATAAATTTTATGTTAAAAGTCCCAGGTTCAATAACTTTTGTTAATATTGTTTATCATCTAATTTAGTAAATGTGTAGCTAAACCTAAGTACTTGCCAACAAATATTTATGTTTAAAATTTATTTTGACCTTAGCATATTACTTTTATGTATCTAATTAAATAATAGAGGGCACCTATCTTTCAGGGCGCCCAGGTAATTAATCCAGCGTTTATGACAATATGGTAGAGGAAACTACATAACCACTTGTTTTATTTTTTGAAACCGATGATGAATCAAGTGAAGATGACCTCGACTGACTAATTATAAATATTTATATGTTGGGTGAGTTAAATTATTTATTTTTCATAAACTTTTCTATTTTGTATAATTCTTAAATTTTTAACATAATAATAATAATAACTTTATTCAAAAATATGGTTTTACAACAACATTATATGAAGTGAATAAAGTAGGTTGGCGATAAGTGTTATTAAACTTGTTTCGCAAAAAATACAATTTAATCATATGCAATGGTCACATACAACAATATTAGTCAAAGTATTTGAATTCAATATAAATAAAAACACTATGAATTATATGTATAAAACTGAATCAACGGCACATGGAATTTCAAATTATAATTAGGCCTTAATACAGTAGAACTATGCATATAATCCATTGGAGTGAAGTCAATACAGTAATGTTATAAACTACAAACAACATGAAAGAACTACAAGTATCACAAAATAAAATGTTATAAAAATAATATTTATTTGCCATTTTAGGACATATAATACTACAGATAAATTGCAATGTTAGTCGGTTACAACAAACATTTTGATATGGTTAAAAGTGTGAAAGATAAAATATATATAAAATGTGAAAATGTTATAAAATAACAATATTACTTGAGGCGTATTCATATTTAACACATAGAGGACATACAATACTACAGATAAATTGGAATGTTAGTCGGTTACAGCATCAATTTTGATATGGGTAAAAATGTAATGAAATAACAATATTTCTTGAGGGGTATTCATATTTAACACACACGGAAATGGGATAGAGATAAAAAATGTATACGAAATATAACAATATAACGAGGAAGTTTCTTGGTCAATATTAATTGGTTAAAATAATCATTCTCAAAAGACTCGAACTTTAGATTTCTTCATGAACATTTTCAGCTGTTTTTTGAATCGGAATGAGTAAGGTATAGCGCGAATTGTTTCAGGTAAAGAATTGAACATTTTTGGAGCGTTGTAAGAAAAACTAGTTTTCAGCAGTGATTTTGTTATTTGTGGTATTACATAGTTATTTCTTTGTCTAGTGTTATAGGTATGTTTTGGTAAGTTTGACGATTGTTGTATAGTACTTCATATTGACATTATAGTAATAGAGTTATTTAAGGTCGAGTACCTCTGATTCTTGAAATAGTAAATCACTTGGATATCTTGAGTTTTTACTTAGAATAATTTTCAGGAATCGTCGTTGTAGAACTTCAATGGGTCGGTAGATGTGGGATTTTAGTGCACCTCCCCATGCTAATAATCCGTATCGAAAGTGATTTTCAACGAGTGCATGATATAGTGTGAGCAAATGATGAACAGGAAGGATTTTTTCCATGTATCTTAATTCATTAAGGATACATTGGAGTTTTTGGGCTACGTGGTTGATGTGTATGTCCCATTTCATGTGCCAGTCTATTATAACTCCTAAGTGCTTTATGTTACTTTCGGCTGTAATTGTGAGATTGTTTTTACCATCGAGGATGTTGAGCTGAGTAAAGTGAGGAAGATTTGTTTTATTAAAACTGAAAGGTAGGAAGTTGGTTTTTTGAAAGTTTATAGTTAGCAACCTACTTGCAAGCCATTTTTTAATCATAATAAAGTCTGTTTCTACTATTTCTTTTAGTTCTGTTCAGGTATCCACCTCGTAGAAAATCGCGGTATCGTCTGCGAAACCGATAATGTTACCTCTGCTTTTAACAGAAAACAATGTAGATGTTGAAAAGTAAGTGACCGAGGACAATTACACTATTAAATTACACAATGTTCCGCCACTGAACGTAGATTTGAAAGTTTAAAACTCATTTATATTTTATAGTTCTATTTTAAATGTACCCAAAAGTTACAGATTTATGAAAATATAAGGTGGTCAAGTTAAAATACAATAAAACTATATAAACGGGTATATGCTACAATATATTTATTTTAGTGTGCCGCCTTATTTTGTATTGCCTTCAGACAGATAATATGCTTTGCCCGCTAAACGAATGGACTATAGTTCTTTCAACAAGTACATTCTTGCTCTATATAAAATGTAATATGAATATTTAACTACATATCGTTTATTAATTAATGAGTTGATTTCGTTTAAAATATTCAAATTGTTATTAACGCTTGTTATTAAGTAAAATATTATGATCCAGTCGTCTCTCAAAAACATTGTTCAAATTAGTACTTTTATTACCAACTTCTTATTGTATAATAAATCGCCATTCCTATCCACTTGTAGGGACAAATTATGTAACGTAATTGTTAATAATTGTAGGATTGTTTGAATGAAAATAAATTTTTGTTTGAAGCCTTGGACTTTTTTTAAAATAAATAATTAATAATTATTTCCATTACCTCTCAAGAATTAAAATACTATAGTAATTGTTTAAATAATTATAAAATTAAATGAATTAATATAATTGGATTAATTGAGAATATTTAAATGGAAAAATTGAAACTTACCATTGTAGAGTAGAGTAGTCCCGTGTGGCGAAGTCGGAGGGGGGCTAGGAGCTGTGGCCCCCTCGGTAGGACTCGACGGTCCCCAACAAGAAGTCGCCGTCGCCGTGGCTGGCGAATCCCCGACAACATCAATTTCTTCATCTTCCTCTTCCGGAGAATCCGATCTTTCGGTCGGCCACGTATAGGCCTTGAATTTTTTGGCCATAAGACAACGCGGCATCTCGCGTAATTTTCTATGTTTTTTTGTTTCGTTAATAATTGCAACAGTCACTTCATTTTGACATTTCGATTATTATTTTCGTTGTTTATTTCGATTGTTTCACACACGCACATGCACATCGGGTTTTTAAAGAGAAGAAGAAAAGAGCGGAGACAGAGGAATAGAGAAAAGACAGCACAAACGGAACAAACTAAACTAAACGTCGCCCTCGTGATTCTGAAGCGCACCCTCACTGTGGCTTTGCTTTTATATAACAGTAGCGGTGGTGGTGGTGGAAAGACGGAGAGCGATGAGATGGGGTAGAAATCACCCTCCGCCATTCGTTCTGGCCTCGATGGAGAGAACTACTATTGCGCGCCCATCGTATACTCGAAACCCCACGCGCATTTAGGCCCGTTGTGTTTTACATTTTTTCCCATATCGTTGGATGCTTCGTGTGCACGATTGTTGCTTTTCCCTTATAAATTCATCAAGTTGTAAAAACGTTCCGAGAAAGTAATGAATTCCTCTATTTGGGTTAAATAAAGGTTTAGACGGCGCAAGTCAAACATAAATAATACAAACGACTGGTTGTTACTAATTATAAAGTAAATTTTAGAATTAAAAAAATCTTCTGAAGAAAGATAGTTATCTATCTGTATATTCAGTAGAAAGTATCTATTCTATATAAAGTGGTCGTTAGGTAATTGTACAAAGTAGTATGGCAGATTCCTGACTTTGAAATATTATGATTTAAACCAACTTGCTTTAATAAAATATTGCTAATAAGGAATATACAGGATGTTAAATGTTACATTTTAAAATCTTTTTTTGCAATAACTTCAACGTTTTTGGAAATGTATACATAAAAATTTAGGAATAGAGGTTTTTGGGCACGAAAGATCATAATCTGTTACCTACTTAGATGTAGTTTGTACAGGGCGCTACATAGGCCACATTTGTGGCATAAATGTGCCCTAATTTTTTTGCTGTTTAAGTTGGCGGTATTTTTGTAGAGGAATATCAAAGCCATGTTATATTAATAGAAGAAAAATATACTTGTTATTAACCTTAAAACTTAACGGTTTAAGATATAATCGCATTTTAGGGATCAGCTGCATGATTATTGTTGAAAACATTTAGAAAACTAATTAAAAAAAACCAAGCTAAATATCATTATATAGTTTATTTACGATGAAAAGACGATGACGTTGCAAAACAAAATATTGTGATATTGCCAATGTGTAGTTTTTTCCTTTACTTAACGAAAACTAGAAAAGTCAATCTGATGTTAGATTGACAGTTCTTCTTTTTCATTTTTCCGTGCCTCGTAGGGCGTGAGTCAAAAATATTTATTTAGAAATAAAATGCTTGTATGATAGGCTACAGACATAGAATAACATTTACTTAGATCACAAATTTCCAAAGTCATGGTCAGAAGCTATCATAGTGCCAATACCCAACCCACACAAACCAAAGAACTTGGTGACGTGTTACAGAGGAATATCCCTAACATGTACAATGTGCATAGTTTAAGAGAAGATATACTAAACCGCAGGTTTATGTGGCATCTGGAAAAACATAACCTTATATCGATACACCAAAACGGATTTCGAAAAAACAGGTCAGAAAACGATAGCATTATAAACCTGGAATCCGAGATACACAATGCATTTGCTAGCGGTTAGAAACTGCTAGGTGTATGTATGGATCTTGAAAAAGCTTACAACTTAACCTGGCAACATAAAATTCTACAAACACTGGTTGATTGGAACATTAATAGAAATATAACAGCATTAATCGAAAAAATTTTGACACAACGTAATTTTGTAGTCAAAATAAATTGTGGAATATCTACCAAAAGAAAACTAGAGAATGGAATTCCCCAAGGATCTTCCTTAAAAACAACATTATTTCTTGTCGCCATAAATGACTTCACCTCTTGTATCAAATCTCCGCTACGTGTAAGCTTATACCCTTTATAATATACGGAAAAGGTAAAAATATTAAAACATTGCAATCCCTAATTCAAACTGGATTAAACAAAATTTATGAATGGAAAAACAAGTCTGGCTTCAAAATGTCTCACGAAAAAATAAAATGTGTCTTATTTGTACGAAGAGCCCAGAAAGAATACACGGAATTGACCATAAGAAACACCAAACTCAGTTTCAAGAAAGATATCAAATATTTGGGAATAATTTTTGATGATTAACTTAACTGGAAAAAACACTTTGACTATCTCAATCAAAACAGTATGCAAAGCTTAAACATATTAAAAATCCTACCGCATCAAAAATGGGGAGCAGATATAGACAGCTTACTTAACATTTACAAAAGTACCATTAGATCTAAAATAGAATATGGAGCCATGGCTTTCGAATTTGCTAAAAAAATTATATAAAAACAGTGGAAATAATTTCAAATAAAGCACTTAAAATAATAATTAGTGCGTTCCCAACAACCCCCACAGACAGTCTCTTTAAACTTCTTGGAGGAATGCCATTTACATATAGAGTTTAACATTTATCTATATCTTACTCGAAAAAAAATTTGGCCCTTCCTAACCACCCTTACCACAAAAAAAATTACACTAGATCAATGCAAACAGCTATTCCCGCAAGTATCAATATTACACCACCTTTTTACAACACAGTTGAAACGTATATGGAAGAAATCAGCTACAGTTTTCCTGAAATAATTCCTTTAAGTAGCTATAATTTTGCCCCCTGGATTCTCTTACCTATCTCCGTCAACACAGAACTTTCCAAATTCAATAAAAAAGAAACACATCCTTCTCAACTGAAAAACGAATTCAATAGAATATGTGGAATTCACAAACCGTCAGATGTTTTATTCACTGATGCTTCAAAAAATGAATCAAATCATTCAGTAGGCTCATCAGTAGTTACAGCAACTAATACACAAAAATTCCGGCTACCAGAGGAGTGTAGAGTATATACAGGAGAAGTGTTTGCAATTTATCAAGCTTTAGTTTACGTAATGAGTAATCAAAAACCAAAATATACATTCTGTTCTGACTCACTTACTGCCATAGAATCGATTCGACAAATGTATGCAAGCAACCCTTCAGTGCAACAAATCCAACAATTCTTCCACAAATTATTTACGCTAGAAGCAAAAGTTATACTTATCTACGTCCCCTCACATGTAGTAATCGACGGCGACGGGTCAGCTGATACAGCTGCCCATGAAGCAACTTCGTTAGAAATCGAAAGGTCTCAAATTTATATTCCCAGTGATATCGACAACTTTGTCAAGAAGTTAATCAAGAAAAAGATGCGAACAGAATGGAATAATGATCAAAATAGCCTCAGAAGCATTAAATCACAATTAATATTAACACCCAGCCGGTTAGAACAAATTAAAATATCAAGACTAAGACTTGGCCACACTCGTATAACGCACGGTTATAGAATATCTAAAGAAGAAAACCCCAAATGTAACAAGTGCAATGTAAGACTGTCCATTAAACACATCCTTGTTGATTGTCCAGAATTTCAAGAGGAAATACAAGAGAACAAAATCTCCACAGATGTTAGAAAAAATCCAAATACTCTGGAACAAATACAAAAAACAATACAGTACCTAAAAGATATTAAACTCTATAATTATATCTAGTGAATATTACGTGAATACTTAGTGAATGTTTTTAGTGAATGTAATGCTGTAATTTACTATGTAGTAGAATGATATTGTAAGTGTTAATGACCCTTAGTAGTCGAAGCACATCCTCACAGAAAAACCAGAATTCATGCAAAGTATAAAAGCAATGTGGCCGTAGTGAATAATTTGGATGAAATACCTATCTGGAGCTAATTCATTTAATCAGAATGTACAGAATAAAACTAATGGAGACGAAGTTAATTAACGCTAAATGGAATTTTCACTAAGATAATTTGCAGTAAAGAATAACTCATTCCCAGTGAATTTAACTTTCTTAAAAGTATATCGTGGATTACTTTATCGAAAGCCTTGCCGAATCTGCATATACCACATCAACCTGTTCCCATTGATCCAGTGATTCAACTACATAATTGGAGAACGTTAGCAGATTTGTTTCAATGGACCTCTTATTACAGAAGCCATGTTGCTGATTACATAAAATGGTTTGAAAATGTGAATGTATTCCATCATATAATATATATTCAAAAATTTTAGCGCTACAGTGTGCTATGTCAATCGGCCTGTAATTACTGAACTCGTGTCTAGAGCCTTTTTTATGCAACGGAGTCACCTTCGTGATCCTGTACACCTTTAGAAAGTAGTTATTGTTACGTGATTTTTCCAACACAATTATGAGGGGGTATGTAAGATAACCGCGACAGGCTTTAAATATGTATCCCGGAATGCCATCGGGTCCGGCTGCTAACTTTGGTTTAATAACCTTTTTAAATGCATTGCGAATATCTTGATCAGTGATCCTAGTAAATTTGAGATATTTGAAGTTTAAACTATAATTATTTACAGGATTCAAAAAACTAAGATGGTAGGTAGACGAGTTGTGTTCATACACCGACTGAAAATAGTTCGCAAATTCGGCTGATATTGATTTATGCGTAATATTAATGCGACTGTCATCGGAATATTATTTGTAACAAAATTCCAAAACAAATTGGGACTATCGTTAATGCCGTCTTCAATGTTACGGATATATATGTCATATGGTTCATTAATTTTATTTTTTAACAGAATTCTTAGTCTTTTGAATTCATGTAAGTGAGATTCAGATTTTTTCTGCATTGTTCTGTGATATTCCTTCTCCTGCAACAAACGGATTATATCCGGAGCTAACCATGAAGTGAATTTGGTATTTTTATTGTTACTAGATTTAAATTTAGGTACACAAGCATCGAAAATTATATAGTTTATGATAAAAGAAATCTACTGCAGTATCTACATCATCTATCATCTATACAATCTAGAAACTCCCAATTGCAATCCCTCCGTAACTCGGAGAGGAAATCAAAATTAGCCCTCTTAAAATTATATTGATATATTAGGTTGTAAATTTCCCGAAATGTTTTACAATTTTTATCAATATTAATCGTATGTTGAAGGATGGGGTGTTTTTTATCCTCATTGGTTAGAGGGTACTTTTTTCACCTACATATCGACATTTCACAATCTAACGTTCGCATATCTTCATTTAATATATATTATTTAAAGATTTTAATTTCAAGATATTCATTACTACGCATAATGATGAAATGTTATCTGAAGTATTGTTTTCCCATTTAAACTCCGTTCCATTTTTGTTGGGTAAATTGAAGTCGCCCATTATTACAAAATATGTATTGGAATCTATTATGTTATCAAGCTGAGAAAAAATTCCGGCAAACGCTATATACTCATCATTTCGTGACTGTGTTGGCAAGTGAATAGTAGTCAAAATTATTTTGTTACCAGAAATATTAACTTCGATAAACGCAGCCTCTAAATCCGTATCTACACTAACTAAATTTTATCAAATGCCTTAGAATAGTCGATAGAAAATACAGCAATTCCCAATTTTTTGTCAAGAGCTCGAATAATATTGTCATTAAGATTGAGTAGGGCATTAGTTGTGCTGTAAAATTCTTGAAAACCTGACTTGTTTTCCGGTAAAATTTGATATATTTCAATAACTTCAGATATTTGTAGCAGCGCACAACCATTCTAAGACATTTGACAAAGTGGGTAGGAGACTTATAAGTCTAAGATAAGATAAATCTCGTGGATTCGCATAATAGGTGAAGAAACAACAAGCACTTGTTTCCGTCGTTCGGGAGAAAATCCTACTTCAATCGAAGAGTTAATAATGTTTGATAAATGTAACGAAATAACAGGTACACTGATTTTTATCATATTAATATTTATTCCATCATTTCTCTTAGCATTGGAAGAATTTTTTTTAAAATATTATTAAGTTCTCTCATTTTAATTAGTTTAAAATCAAATGTCTTCTCATTATAAAGTGAGCAGGAGACTAATAGGTCTAAGATCACATAAATCTTCTGGATTCGTGTTTTTAGGTAAATGAACAAAAAGTGCTTGCTTTCGTAGTTCGGAAAAAAATTCTACTTCAATTTCTCTGACCTTAATCACTTCAAAATATGTGTTCTCCTTATTAAATTTACTATTGTGATAATAATGAAGAATTTCTTCGGAAATAAGACTTTTGTCGAAAACAGACATTCTACCTATACCAACTTTCATACTTTTCATATCGGCCCAGAATTGTTAAATTTTTGTTGTTGCTCAATTAAAGTCAAATATACGATCTATTCTCGTCTGCTCTGTATATTTAGTAAAACACAACATTATTGTTATAAAATCAATAAAAAAGTATTAAATTCATAATTTTTTCCATCTAAATATCAAACTTCAGCTGCGGTTATTGACACCTTTCTATTAGAATCACCGCGTTTCTTACAAAACAAAAAAACGGAAGCTGCTTAGCACTCATGTGTGATAAGTGGGTTTCCCGTCCTTAGACCAGCTGTGACGCTATCAGGTGGTCGACGACCAGGTATATTCAGCACGTGGAGCTCTCCCTCTTTGGGATTCTGAACCCACCACGAGTAATGATACTATGACACGCGTTCTAATGGTTGGCCACGTGTTGGTCGAGGGGTAAAATGGAAGCCCCCTTAGCGCCGGCTGACGCTGTTGCCAAGCATAAAATAATTTCTTTCTTTCTAATAGTTATTTGGATAATATGCTTTTGGAAGTAACATGGATACTGAATAAAGAAGAGAAAATAAAAAAGGAGTAGAAGAAGTAATAGTGTAGTTAAAAAGGTCAAACCAAGAAATGAAGAGGAAACTATGCGTTTTATGTAATAGAAAAAGATAGCGCACAAAATTAAAGCATTATTTTAAGAATCAGGGTAAATCAAATTATGATTCTATATTTGTGATAAGATATAATTTTTACCTGTGATATTATGGACGCTGTTATGCAATACATTATAAACCTATATTAACACTATTTTGAGTAAAATCTGTCTCAAGCAGGTTCATGTTTTTATAGCATATTTTTGTATTTTGTTGATACAAATTTCATTTTTCCAAATATAGAGTGATTTTTTCCCTTATTTGTTCTTATCCTTACATAATGAAAACATCGCTTTATACTCTTTTGTATCAAAATTTTTTTATTGCAAATTTGCTCATTGTATTTGTTACTAACGTATGTATGTTAAAGCACTTAATACTTTTCTGACAAATCTTGAATAACAAATCAATGCAATATTATGTTCCTTATGATTGTATTACATATTACCAAACTGGGTACTTTCCAAATCAAAAAGCTCCAAGGAAAAAATCAAAAAATATGCGTTTTTGGTAAACTTTTATTAGAAAACTTTATGACGAACTGAATTAATAATAAAAAAACTAGAACAAAAAATATCTTCCTGATATCACATAATGGAAAAAAATTATTCGCCCTGATTTGGTCAAAACAAAAACTATCTTCCTATCACATAAAAAATTATTCGTCGTTTGTTCATAATAAAACAAATTAAAAAAATATTTGCCTAATAGGTATCACTTTATAGGAAGCATAGGTTCTCTTCTGCCGGCTCAAAATAAATACCAGTCGAAGATCCAAATCCATGGACTTCAACACTAAAATCACCAACTTGAACGTGCCTGAGAAATTGATAAAAATGCTTTGAATCATTTGGAACTTGTTTTAACATACCTTTAAGATCCTGAAGCTTAAGATTTGACAGTTCACGGCCATCTGGCCACAGTAAAGGCAGTTGAAATACAAAATTTGGCGTATTTTTACGTCCTTTCAGCCCCTTACCAATATCTACTTCCTTTGGATCATCATTAAGGTTTGATTTCATAAAGAGTTTGGTGCGACAGTTTTTTTTAATTGTATTTCAAAAGTCTTCAGCCATGAAATTTTATTCTTTTCAATATCAGTTTTTCGATTAGTCATTAAATTTTGAACCGAGCCATTGATTGGAAATCTTCTTTGGATAATCTATTCACAATAAACTTGTTTCGACGGTGGCATGTCCTCTTGATAAGCATAAAATCTTCATCGGTCTAAAGTCTTGTATATGTTTATAATACACATTCTACATCTTCAAATTCGGAATCATGTAGAAGGTATGTGTGTCCAGGTTGAAGAAATCGAGTAGTGATTTTTTCAAGTTTGTGGTGATTATGTAGAATGTGTAAAAGTATAAGTACCATTTTGATGCTCCAATTTAGCCCTCAACAAAAATCTGTTCATAATATTGAATGAGTTGCACTGGCTTTTCAGTTCTCAAGAATATATTTCCTCAAGCGAAAACCAACTTCCTGAGTATCTCGCCCTGCTTCATGCTCTAGCCCATTGGTTCCCAACGGGGGCGATACCGCCCCCCTGTGGGCGCTGCAGCCTTTTAGGGGGGCGGTAGCGGATTCAGAAGCAAATAATAAGCAGTCAGGAGGAATGGTGAAATAAAAATGATTTGATAAGGATTAATAAGCAGTTTTAAATTAGCCCTAATAATAATACTAATAATTATAATAATTTCTTTAAGTCCAGAATAGAAGTATATGACTTGTCCTCGCACGTTGATAAGCAAACGAGCGATGTTCATACAAAATAACATGTTTCGACATGTTCGCACACAGACAAGTTGAATCATGCTCGAAATGAAACGTATAAAAGCAACAGCTCTACGAATTTTTTGTTAGTTAGTTGTATGTGCTTGGTCGCGATATATAGTCGTGAATCATAAGCTCTGCCGTAGTATATAATCGTGAGTGGTGTGACATTTTATAAACATTACCATCTATAAATCTATTGAGAATTCAATTTTTGTATGAAAATTGCTGAATCTACTTCTAAATTAAAAAAGAAATGCCGGCAATACAGTATTGAATATTTAGAATATGGATTTGCGGAATCTTCTACAAACAAATCATTACCTATGTATTTAATTTGCCAAAAAGTTTTTTCGAATGAAGCTATGAAACCTTCTAGGCTACAAGAGCATTTACATGAAATGCATCCTAATAAGAAGAACCAAGAAATATTCTATTTTCAAGAAATCGAAAAACAATATTTAAAACAGCCAACTATATCAAACCTTTTTGCATCGTCTTATAAACGAGACGATGATGGGCTACGAGCCTCATATAACGTTTCATTGTTAATCGCAAAGTCAGGAAAACCACACACCATTGGCGAGGAATTAATTTTGCCGGCAGTCAAAGAGATATTAAAAACTGTTCTCTATCATAAGACACCATTTGATATCATTAAAAAAATTCCTCTCACTAATAATTCAGTGCAAAGAAGAATAGATGAAATGGCAAATGACGTTGAAATATCATTATGCAATTACCTAAAGACTTGCAAATTTTCCATTCAACTCGATGAATCAACTCTACCAAGTAACGAAGCTCTACTCTTATCATATGTACGATTTATAAAAGAAGAAAAAATTCATCAAGAGTTATTATTTGCTAAGAATTTGGAATCTGATACAAAGGGACATTCTATTTTAAGATTATGCAATAATTTTTTCAAGTGAAAGAAATTCCTATTAGAAATATTTTGTCTGCTGCTACTGATGGTGCTCCAGCAATCACCGGGCGTCATAAGGGTTTTATAGCACATTTGAGAAAATCAGTGTCAAATGTACTCGCTGTACATTGTATTATTCACCGTCAGCATTTGGTTGCAAAAAAATTAAATGAACGTCTGCATGCGTCCCTCAATAACGTTATTGAAACAATCAATATCATTAGAAGCAATTCATTGAATGACCGTTTATTTCATAAGCTTTGCAATGAAAATGATGAAGACTACAATCGCTTGCTGCTGCACACAGAAGTACGTTGGCTCTCTAAAGGTGTTTGTCTGAATCGTTTTTTCAATCTATTTGACTCAGTGTTGGCATTTCTTGAAGAAAACTATTAATTGCGCGAAAACCTGATTACGTCGAAAAATGACATCGCTTATTTGACGGACCTGTTTAAAGTATTTATTCAAGTTAATCTACAATTGCAAGGTGATGATTTAAATTTAATTGGAACTAAAAACGTCATAGCTGCTTTTGCAGGAAAACTTCTTATATTCAAAAGAAATCTTGGTAGTGGTGAGTACAACCATTTTCCCACATCATCAACAGTGTCTGCGAAACCGGAAGATTTACTTACTCACTGCCACCACTTGGAAGTTCTTCATGTTGATTTTACAGAGCGTTTCCAAGATATTTTAAACATGGAAATACCAAGTTGGGTTATAGATCCTTTCGCAAACACAGATACTGAGGGCTCATCAAATTTGGAAGAGGAGCTATTAGAACTCACAACTAACGAAGAACTGAAAGTAAAATTCAAACGTGGATATCAAGAGTTCTGGCTTCAAAAGCCAATAACAGTTCTCTATCCTGGATTGCGGACAATAGTACAGAAGTTGTTAATTGCATTTCCTTCGTCCTATATGGCTGAGTGTGCATTCAGTGCAGTAACTGATTGGCTGTCAAAGAAGAGGAACAGACTACACATCACTGAACGTGGCGATCTGCGATTGATGTTAACGAAATTGGAACCCGATATTAACAAACTGGTAACACTCCACCAGCCTCAACCGTCTCATTGATTTTTTCTTTTTTATTAATTTTGTATTTCTTATTTCTATTGTGATTGTATTTCTTATTGATTCTGTGTTTATATTTAAAAGTTTAATAAACAATTTTATTGTACATTTGGTAGTCGTTTAATAAATTTCTACTTCATCATTCCTCCAAAAATAAAATTTAGACATTAACTGAAATTAAAGCTAAATACAGATCAATTGGGACGGTACAGATGATATTCAAATAAAATTAACTACTTTGGACTAACCAGCGACTGGGGGGGAGGGGGTTGTGGCGTTGAAATTTTTGTTCTCTTGTATAGGGGGCGGTGGTCAAGAAAAAGTTGGGAACCACTGCTCTAGCCAAATATTAAAGTACCCTGTACCCGTACTACCTCAGTGTATGCCTAAATTGTGTATTTGTAGTAAACAAAGTCTGTTGGCAATCGCGGCAATATTGAGATATTGTTTCATTAGCTTTCGTAACTTGTGAGCATGATCTAGATGAACTTTATGTTCTTGCGGTTTAAGTCATCGTCTTTTGCACATTTTTTTTGCACCTGATAAGTATCACATCTCAAACACCTATCTTTTTGTGGCATTTTAAAGCGTAGCTTGATGTCTTGGTAAAACGTTTTCTTAAAACGAGATAGGGTAACGCCGTCGGGGTAGTTCTCTTTATAAAGATCATATAAAATTTGCAAATTTAAATTCGGCGCTAAAAAATTTGATGTAGTTCCATTTCTACAATAATGGGAGGTGTATTTTGGAACAGAAGTGATAAATTCTCTGATATTATTCAATTTAGGGTCACTTATAGCATTTTTGTCTCCCAAATACACTCCTCTGCCATCATGAATACATTTATTTTTTCTCTTATTTTCCAATGCAAGGTCTATCCTAGTTTGACTTATGTTTAAAGTTTTTATATACGTCTGTTTGCATACTTCTATTTCTGATATAAAGTACTTTCTTGTAAATAGCCGTTTCGATTCGTTAGAATAGCTCCTTGATTTAACCGTTTCTTTCACATGACTTTGAATTGATGCACACCTGGCCTAAAATCAGTCACAACTTAAAAAAGTTTCAAAAGCAGCCTTTCTATGATTTTGTGATGTGAGTTAATGATACACTTTTTTGGGCATTTACATTCAAACAGAGTAAATTCTCTGGAGAAGACACCTCTTTTCCTTTTGCGCTGATGTACCTTTGATTAGTGTTGGCTTTCTTCTATCTTATTTGTCTACCTTGTTCTGGGTATTTTCTCTTTCTTTCTTTTTTTGCTCTTCCTTGGTTTGCTTCGCTTCGTTTATCTGGTTCTTTCTTTGTTAGGAATGTAATCGGGATCTTCCAATAGAAGTTGCTCTTCCTCTTCTTCTTGTATTGTGCTACTATGATTTGGTTGATCGGTGTGGAGATTGCTTCTCCCCTGATCTTTATAAAATTGGTTTTCTTTTTCTGAGACATTATCAAATATTTGTGAAGATTCTACTTCGACATTTTTTTGATGTTCAACTTCACTAAATTGGTTTATCAAGCTATCATTATCACCTGGCAAACTCTTGTTTGCAAAATCGCTATCGTTTTCTACAATATCACCTGTCAAAATACATTGCTGAACTGGACCGCATGGCAAAAAACCATTGTTAACAGAAACATGTTTTCCAATGCCTGCATCTTCATGAATAATTTTTGAGAATGATTCGTATATTTGCTCATTTGCCACTAAATATTGAGCTTTATCAAAATTAGTATTTATTGCAGTTGAAAACTCACCCATTGGTTCAATAATCTAAGCGTCGTTATTTTGTGCTGTGTGAGTTTGAGAATCAGTATTTGAATTATTCCAAAATTCTTGAGTCATGCCCTCAAAAATAATATTTGGTGTTGCATAGGACACTGACTATTAGATTCAAAATATTTTCCAAGACTTGCTGCTACCATACGATGCCCTCTTGAATTTGGATTCATACTAGGAACAAAATTGAATTTTGTACCATAGGTAAAAGATAGCTTTGAAGTAGGTAATTATATAAAATAAATATTCCAAAAATTAAAAGTACCTATATTTCATAAATATAGGAAACTAAACTTTTTGGCTTTTAAATGAAGGCAATATTAGTAGGTAAGTTATGAAGTTATTGTTGTTTTAGGTTATCTTACTAAATGAATTTATTTATTCAAATACTTACTTGAAACAGGAAATAAGCCCTCATCAAAATATGCACTAATGCACTATGATAATTATTATTTTTAACAATTATCACTGATTTCATATGCCATGCGGGAATACATTTCAACTTAAAAATACACTCGCACGTTGTTAACACGCCGGTAAATTCGTATTGAAGGTTAGGATATCACTGTGCAATAACAAGTTATGTCACTTAACTTGTTATTTCGATATAACAGATGGCAGGTATTATTCATATCATTGACACTAAGAGACATGAAACGTTATTGCGTATCATTTTAAAGCAAATATTCAAATAGTTTAACCTTTCACTAACATTTTGCCATATTTAGATGCGTTAAGAGACTTAAAATGATATTGGAAAACATTCAGGATTTTTTTTTGAATCGATTACAAACAATAACTCATTTTTTGTAATGTTGTTGGTTAAAATTATATTGCATAACAGCATCCGTATATTGTAAATATTTATCTGTAGGACTGCATTACCGTTGATAGTTTGTATCATTTCTGGTGAGCAGGTTGAAAACATGATAGTAATTCTTCATTTTAATTCAGATTTAATTTGCTGAACATTAAAAAGCGTTTTACCTCGAAGTCAGCCACCAGCAGCTAGAGAATCGATATTTGACGGCGAAGAAGGCTACAGTGAAGATTAATTTACTGAACGGTTGATTGTCACTTAGTCAACCATTTCAAGAGTTTTAAGACGTTCTTTTGTTACTGTGAGTAACTCAAGAAGACCCGTTCGATGCCGTAGAAGGGTTACAACTCCTGATCAAGACCGGTTTTTCCAACTTAGTACATTGAGACAAAGACTTTAAAAATACTTGCCGCAAATGATCTGCGCCCCAGAAGGGCACCCACTGGCATGTTATTGATCATAAAACATATAAGGTAACGATGGGATTTTGCTCTAGAACATGTTGTTTGAAATAATGAAAATTGGGAAGGAATATTGCTCAAATAATATGAATCCAGGTACTTTCTTTTTCTGATGACAGAGGGTATAGAAGGCCCGGGGAACGCTACACATAGTGTATCCTTGGGGGAACTGTTCTGTATGGTGGAGGCTCAGTAATAGTATGGGATAGGATTAAGTTGGTGTATCCTTGGGGAAACTGTTCCGTATGGTGGAGGTACAGTAATAGTGTGTGATAGGATTAATTTGGAGGCTCGTACTGCATCAGCTCGAATATATAAAGGGCAGCTGATAGCACAAGATAAATTACAGACATTTCGGAAGAGCCGTGCCATTTGAACCATTTATAGGAAGAGCTTTATGCTTGTTCATAATAATACCAGACCACACATTGCAATAATTTTGGTGGTTGGCAATTCTGCCCTGGTTTAGCCTGAGAGAAACTCATGACCTCAACTAAATAGAGCACCTTCAGGACATCGTAAGGAGACGACTATGAAAACTACCTAACCCACCAAACAAATTACATCAACCGTTTTTTTTCATTGCTTGAAATTTGGAATTGAATTGATCAAGATCAAATGAGGTCATTCATAGTATGATATATCGTTGACAAGCAGTAAGAAATGCTAGTGGAGGCATTATGTTCCTTCCTTATTTCAGATATTCTATAAGCATCCTCCAAATACAAAATAAGAACAAAAGTTCATTTATTATAATTTGATGCGTAATGTATTCTCGATAACCATTTTCCATCCTCAAAGTTCTTTCTGTTTTTTTCATAAGCGAAAGCATCGACGATTTCGGAAATCAAACTTTAACGTTTTTCTCGACGAAATAGAGCCACAAGAGCCACAAATATAAATTCCGGAGGAAGAATATTTCGTGAAATTACTTAAAAAATGTGGTTATTAATATATATATTTGTTCTGTAACTGTCAGAAAATAGGCTTTGAAAAAAAACTTCAATTTGCAGAGAATGATCTGAAGAGCTACTATAATAAACTTCATAATAGTTGAACTAAATTCCGCTTATAAGCTTGGCAACATTGTGGAATGTATACTCGTGCTACTGCAGTGGCATATGCACAAACAACGCGAGGTTTAACAAGGGTTGATTTAGGTTGAGAAACGATAATGTGGTTATAAAAGATAAAATTCGGTTGGAAATTTATTACGAAAAATATACAATATAACTTATACAGAATGGGATTCCTATTTACCATTGTTACGGGTTGAAAGGAGTAGCTTACTTTAGCATGTTGGGTCATGCAATATATAGTAAAATATTCAAGTGAACCAAATGAATTTATTATAATACTTCTTACTTACAATTTGGTTTACAAACAATCTCTTGTATACTATCGAATTCAGTCTTCTTCAACTTTACTTTTCATCACTGAATGTAGCTCCTACAAAAGGAAAAATATTATTAAGAATATTAACTCTCAAAAACTGTGAACAAAACGGTTAATTCACGTAAAAAATGTTATTGTTAATTTGGCCTCAACCTTTATAAACGAACATTTGTTTAAATTATCTTCCAAGGTTTAAATCGCTAAGTGGTCTGCCAAAAAAACAGAGTAACTCTTTTGGTTTTGTTTCTTCTAGAATCACGTGGCAGTTGCTGAAACTTTAATCACATTTTGTTGATTTAACTATAAAATTTGAGAGATATTTAAGATTTTTAAAGTACTTATGTACCACTGAATAAGTACCGTATTTGTGGATATTATATGAATCTTTAATATAATCTAAAATTTATCTATTGACCTAAATTTTGGTTAAGCCAAAGCAATCTGCCAACTTGGGTCAGTTTAAAAATGAATGATATATTCTTCACTTTATAATATTCCGACACAGTATGCGAAAATAAATGTTTGTCTTTAAGGCCATTTTTTTTTATGATTTTGCTGTTTTGTTTTCTATTTCTGGCTTCACTTTTGTTCCCATTTTATTATGTGCGATATTTCCTGACCATTGGATCTACAGTCTACACATTGGGACAACACCTCTTTCCTGTTCCTCCGTAAGTCTTCTGGTTTGTGACACTGTCTGAGTCAAAGAAGTAAACTTGGACTCCTGACGTGTGACTCGGTTGATGATAATTTTGATAATAGTATAGAGTATTCCCCTTATTGGATCGCAACAACACATTTCAAAAGATGAGTGGTAGATATAGGATCATCATTTAACCAGTTATTATAATAACAATAGTTTTTATCGTCTTTTAATTTAAAATATACTTAAATACCTCATCAGGGTATAATCGAGTAATCTAAAAGAAAATAAGGTATATATAACAAATAATAACGTTCTAATCTTCATAATAAAAATAAGATTTATATAAGTAATTGATACCAAATTAATAGCTGACAGCACAAACTTGTGAACCTTAATCATATATACGAGTACTGTTACGAAACAGCACACTGGTATAGTCCCTGAATCCGACTCTGTCTAAGCCATGTATGAAAGTTAAAATTATGACGGATGCGCAGGGATTTCTTAGAACTGTTTACGATTGTGACTATCTTATCTAGACATTGTTTTTGTGACCAGTCTTATATAGAAAATGCCAGAGAGCCAATTGGTTTTATATAAGCCGCAATCAAGAATTATAAAGTAAAAAGGGCACTAATAGATAAAGGATCGACCAGCGAGAGAAAGTTAGTTGATAAAGTGACCTCGTGATATAAACAGCGAACAAGTAAATAGTCTAAGTAGTGAATTGTTTATATAAATTAGTTTAAGTGAATATACTGTGTATATAATTAGTGTATAGTGTAGTGAATAAATAAATAAGGTAAGTGAACCTACCGTGTATATGAATTTATCCCAACCATCATAAAAACGTTTTAATAAATAAAAAAACATTACATTGGTGTCAGGTGTGGCGTAATATAAATAAATTGCTACGTAAAAATGGCCAAGAGACTATATGTGACCTGAAAGTGACGGAACTAAGAGCAGAATTGGAAGATCGTGAGTTGGAAACGTCCGCTAAGAAAAGTGAATTAGTAGAAAGACTTAAAGCGACACTGGAAAATGACGGCTTTGATCCAGAAATAGTTTTATTTAATGAAGAGGCTTCCACCTTAATCTCGTCAATTTCTGCCATGGACGAGAAGATTTCAACGAATATGAAAAGCGATATTTCTGCTATTTTGAACGATATTTCTGCTATGAAGAACGACATTTCTGCTAATATGAACGAGACGATTTCTGCTATGAAGAACGATATATCTGCCCTTATCTTATTAATGAAAAACGACATTGCCGCTGACGTTGGAAATAAAATATCGTCTCTAAAATTTGAAATCAAGAATAAGATATCAATGATGGACGAGAAAATCGGAAATAAGATGTCAACGATGGGCGATAAAACCAAGGAGTTAGAAAGAAAGATGACAAATATAAGAACTCAAGACACGCCAGCGGAAGGAAAGAAGACCGAGCAAACAAAACCTTGCAAAGCCAGAAACACACCCTAACTTAGAAGACATTGGTAGTTCTACCCGAGTCAAACCCCAACGTTCGATGGAAAAATATCGTGGACCAATTAAGTGAAACAGTTTGAAGCAGCCGCTAGAGTGAATAATTGGTCTGATAAGGAGAAAGCAGTGAACCTAACTATAGCTCTTCGGGGAGATGCCTTAGATGTACTTCAGACAATACCGCTTGAAAAAATGGATGACTTCGAGCAGCTAAAGATAAGGTTGGACATGCGATATGGTCACGAACATTTGTTCATATTCCAGCTGAAGAACCGAAGGCGGAAGCGTGACGATACCCTTCCAGAGTATGAACTGGATATTGTCCGACTAGTTCGATTTGCTTATCATTCAGCACCAGATAAGATGATGGAATGGTGAGGCATCCAGGCCTCCATTGACGGCTTATGTGACCACGATATGGAGAAGACGCTTCGATTAGCCCATCCTAAAACAGTGGTCGATGCATTGACTGCTGCTCTTGAATATGGAGCAACCACGATGGCTTCCGGAATTAACAAAGGTAGGACTATACAGGAAGAAGGTGAAGATGGCAGACTTGACCAGATCGTCAACTTGTTGAAAGATGTGGTAGACAAGAACCCGAAGAAAATAAGGTGCTGTTATTTTGGCCAGCTAGACCATGCAAGCAGTTCGTGTAAGCGTCTTACGACTTCTGCAAACCAAGAACCTCTTAAATGCAAAGCAGCCACGAAGGGCTCGTGGTACAATAAAGGTAGGACCATGCAGGAAGAAGATGACGATGACAAACTTGACCAGATCGTCAACTTGTTGAAAGGTATGGCAGACAAGATGCCGAAGGAGATCAAATACCGGAACTGTGGCCAGCTAGAGCACGTACGCAGTCCGTCTAAGCGTCCCAAGACGCCTGTAACCCAAGAACTCCAGTCACAGGGCAAATCAGGCAGGGGTGAACATCCAACTGATGTGAATCACCGAAAATCCAACTCTATGCCTAGACGGTCATGCCCCGTAGACTATTCACAATGCAACAAGTCGAAATCTAAGGAAGTTGCAGTTTCAAGAATTACAGTAGTCAATAAAGAATGGTCACCCACCAAGATCAGAGAAGATCAGGATAATGATCCTCACCAGAAGATGATCCGGCAATGAAAGGAAGAAAATCGGCGACCTACCTGGCAAGACGTGTCAAGATTTTCACCTAAACTCGAGGCGTATTGGGCTCAGTGGGACTCCCTTGTCCTGGGAGAAGGAATGTTGGAAAGAGTCCTTGAAAACGATGATGGTTCCGAGATGAGGAGACAACTAGTTATCCCTAGAACGAGAGTAGCTGATGTACTGAAGAAGTTACACGACAGTCTATCCGGAAGTCATCTGGGAGTGAACAAAACTCTTCAGCGAGTCCGTGAAAGGTTTTATTGGATGAACAGCTCCGACGATGTGAAGTACTGGTGTGGGAAATGTACGACTTGTGCTACGAGTAATGGGCAACTTCGCAAGAGAAATGCACCTATAA
Source organism: Galeruca laticollis (assembly GCA_963921935.1). Taxonomy (NCBI): domain Eukaryota; kingdom Metazoa; phylum Arthropoda; class Insecta; order Coleoptera; family Chrysomelidae; genus Galeruca; species Galeruca laticollis. The sequence continues at coordinate 34,683,123 of OY998176.1, read as the reverse complement.
AACAGTATAATGTTGGAAGCCCTTTCGAAAGGATTGCTTTAGACATTGCTGGACCATTTTCGACGACAGAAAATGGTGGTGAATACATCCTGGTTGTAATGGATTATTTCACAAAGTGAGTGGAAATTGACGCGATCCCGAATCAAGAGGCCACAACCAAAGACCACGACAACAGCATTACATTCACAGTCAGATGGAATGGTCGAGAGAATGAACAGAGCTATTGGAAAATACCTGTCCAAAGTGGTTTCTAGCCATCAGGGAGATTGGGACCAGTATCTTTCCCTATTCGCATTGGCTTATCGATCTGCCGTCAATCAGTCCACGAGTGAAACACCTGCGAAAATCCTATTTGGACGTGAAATGAGGCTTCCCTGTGACATGGAATTTGGCTGTCAGCCTGGAGAAGATCTAGCAGGAGAAGACTACGTGATCTAATTGAGAAGAAGGTTGGACGATTTTCATGAATTAGTTCGAACAAATCTTCAAGTTGCCAGCGACAGAATGAAAAGTCGGTAAGACACGCAGGCCACAGTAGGCGATTTTAAAGAAGGGGGCAAAGTATGGTTACACAACCCGACGAGGAGAAAATGATTCTCTCCAAAATTGTAAAAATCCTGGCCCATACTCAATGAAGGAAAGGATCAATGATGTCATATATCACATAAGCAAGATCCCCAACGGAAAGCCTAAAGGAGTTCACCAAAACCGACTAGCGCCATTCGAAGGACACCATAACTCAGAGAAAGGAGTAAACCATATCCGAGATGTGTCTGATCCTACCTTTATGGACGCGTATGGAAAGCTAGATATGGAGTCAATTCAGAACAACGACAAGATTTGTCCACTCTCCCGGAAGATTGTTCACTGGCATACAACATCCCCGCCCTTATCAAGTACGCACGACGGTTGGCTACCGTCTTTCGAGAAAAAATCGGGCAATTAGAAAAACTTGAACACAAGATTATAGCCCCTTAAAAAAAACTGAGGAATCTTTTGAAAAATTGTATAATTTACTAGTAGTTTATGTTGTGTATGTTTTAGAAGAAAAACTAGATCATGAGCAGAAAAAAGAGCCGGTGATAAAAGATTGGTTTAAATTTCTAGAGAATAAATGTATTGTGTTAGAAAGCAGCTTTTCATCTAACGAAAGCACGTTTGAAAGTAAATACGTCAGTAAACCTCATAAATATAAAAATAATTTCAATTCAACAAAAAACTCACAAGTAAATTTTGTGTCTAATCAAAAACAACAGCAACAAAGACCTTTAAACAAATCTATTAATCAAAACAATGGCCATGGTAATTTCAATCAGGAACGAGCCAATAGGAGCGATTTGAGTCAAAACAAACCGGTATCTCCAAATCTGAGGAGAGCCTGCACCTTCTGTAAGAATTCGCACTTATTCAAACTCACCCTATGAAAGAAAAACTCTATTGATCAGACAAAAAAGATTATGTTCAAATTTTCTAATTGGTCAACATTTAGTTGAAAATTGTTTAAGTTTAAATAGATGTTTGACCTGTCGTGGAAAACATCACAGTTATTTACATTTTACTGGGACACGTAATGTCAATAATAGACAAAATTCTCCACATAGAAGTGATTTCAATGAAAGTAATTCAAATTTTAATGAAAAAATTCAAGTACTGAGCAAAATATGACAGTTGCACTGATTCTGGGGGAAATTCTAATTTTAATGAAAACTCAAATAACACTGTTTTGTCAGCATTTTCTACAAAAACTTATCATACATTGTTAGTTAGCTACTGCTCAAATCATAGTGTGTGAGAAAAACGGTAATCTGGTGTCTGTGAAAGTGCTATTGGATCCGGGAGGTCAGTTGTCTTTCGTTACAAAGTCACTGGTGGATAAATTAGGGTATTCCTTGTACAGAAATAAGTTAAAGATAACTGTTATACTTAATTAGAGATCAAATATCAATAATATGACAGACATCAAATTTTTTTGTCTAAATTTAATCATTCAAAAAGCTTTAAAATCCAATGCGCTGTTGTTAATCAGGTAACACAGCCGCAGGCCCAAGTAGATATGAATGCACAAAAATTAAATATACCAAGACATTGTTTATTGGAAATGGCTGACAACACATTCAATTCATCGGCTCAAATTGATCTACTATTATCGGCAGAAGTGTTTAGTCAGATATTAAAGGGCGGAAGTATATCTTTAGGTAAAAACTTTCCCACTCTTTTAGATACTCATCTAGGCTGGATACTGTTTGGCACAGTACCGGCAAAATGCATAAAAACTTCTGAAAAACATGAGCTAATCCAATCATTCTTTGTATGCTCACAGCCTGATTTGATTCTTACCAAAGAACAGACAGAACAATTGCAAAAAGAACCTATACAAAAGGTAGTTACACTCTCAAATTTCGATTTTAGTTCTGTTAATGTGGATAACAGGTTAGATAGTATCCTAGAAAAATTTTGGCAGCAGGAAGAGTTACCTACCTCTTAGAATGAGACTGAAGAGGACTCTCTTGCGGAAGAGATATTCAATACCACTACAAAAATATTAAAAAATGGTAGATAACAGGTAAATCAACCATTAGTTCAAAATGATTCACATAATAAGCTAGGTGATTCTTTACATATAACCAAAAATAGATTTTACTCATTAGTTAAAAGATTTGCTAAAGAGCTTTCCTTTTTAACGAATACAAAAAATTCATTGAAGAATATGTCCAACTTGGGCATGGTAAATACATACCGCTGAAAATGTATAATGATAGATATGAATTCAAATATTTTATACCTCATCTTTGTGTCCTAAGGGAACAAAGTGAGACAACCAAGTTACGAGTGGTGTTTGATTATTCATGTAAAACAAATACCGGTTTATCTCTAAATGATATTTCACTTAAAAGTCCACAAGTACAAGATGACTTATTGGATATTCTGATGCGATTCAGAACATACAAATATGCTATAACAGCTGATTTGGAAAAAATGTTCAAACAAATAGTAACAAATCCAGATCAAAATTTTCTACAAAACATTTTATATAGAAATAATCCAACTGAGCCCTTACAATGCATATAATTAACGTGTGTCTCATTTGGGCAAAAATGTGCACCATATTTAGCTACTAGGGTCATTAAAGATATAGCTATGGAAAATAAAAATTTCAAATAAGCCTCTAATGCCTTATTAAAACAAACATATTTCGATGACGTGATATCAGGAACGGATAATGTATCGGAGTTATTTAAACTCTTTGCAGAATTAATACAAATTTACCTCACATTTATTTTGCTCAAATTCAAAAGAATTTTCACAAAAGGTTTCTACTCAAAAAGAAGATGTAGACCTTAACTTCGATACAAAATTTCATAAGGTTTTGGGAATTAAGTGGAACCCAACCTCAGACAATTTACAGATATCAGTACCAGGAACAGTTGAAAAATATCCGATCACCAAAAGAAAAATTCTTTCTACCATTGCTCAATGTTACGATCCTATGGGCATTGTCAACCTATGTATTGTCGCCGGAAAAATTTTAATGGAAAAAATTTGGCTGAATAAAGTTGAATGGGATGATGAAATAGCTGATTCCAGCATTATTTCTGACTGGAGCAACTTCGTTGAAATTTTACATCAATTGGAAAATATACAAATACCTAGATATTTATTTTTAAGCACAGAAATAGCTTATTTAGAATTACGTGGTTTCTCAGACAGTTCGAAACTATGTTATTGTTGCTGCTTATACATCAGAGCAATTTATAAAAATAATACTACCAGCTGTTCCTTGATAGCAACAAAGTGTAGGGTTGCGCCTATTAAAAAGCAATTAACAATACCCAGATTAGAGCTGTGTGGCATAATCTTACTGACACAATTTACACAAAGAATTCTATTAATATTTTCCAACAAATTTAATTTCAAATCAGTAAATTCATGGTCAGACTCATAGGTTGCACTGTCCTATATTGAAGATTACCCTACGAAATCGGGTACATTTGTTGCCAACAGGGTCTCACAAATACAGGATGGTTTAAAAAGTTTTCATTGGAGATATATTAAATATAAACAAAACCCAGCTGATCCCTTGTCTAGAGGGATACTTTCAGAAAACGTTCAAGCAATATGGTTTAGGGGACCTGAATTTCTTTCAGATACATTTTTAAATTTTAATGATTTCAATAATTTCAAAGAAATTTCTTCTTTACCCGAAGTCAGAAAAGTTTCACTTAATATTATTATTCAAACTGTTGATTTTTGGTCAGAAATAATTTCCAAACATTCTTCCTTTAACAAATTAATCAGAACAGTAGCCTACTTGTTCAGATTTCTTAACAATTCAAAATCCAATCAAATCAAGAAGACAGGCCCGTTGTCAGTCGAAGAAACTGATGCTCCACTAATATTTTTAATAAAACAAGTTCAAAAAAACTACTTTTCTCAAGAAATTATATCTTTGTCAAATTCAAAACAAATTCCTTAAAAGTCTCTACTACCTTTAAAAATTTTCTTGTCAGTCGAAGGAACTGATTCTTCACTAATATTTTCAATAAAACAAGTTCAAAAAAATTACTTTTCTCAAGAAATTAAATCTTTGTCAAATTCAAAACAAATTCCAAACAAGTCGTTAGACACATGCTCCAATCTCTTTTGATCATAAGTACCCAATTATTTCACCCTCTAAAGTATATTTTGTTTCAATTTTCCTGAAATCAGAACACATTCGTTTGGGACACAGTGGCCCCCAAAATGTTTTATCCAGTATTCGATTAAAATTTTGGCCTCTTAATGCGTTAACAGAAATTAAGCGAATAATTCATAATTGTATTACGTTTCACAGATTTATTGCTCAGTCTGCTCAGATAATATTGGCAGATTTGCCAAAGGAAATAATTTCTCCAGCAATACCTTTCCAGAATGTAGGAATTCACTTCGGGGGTCCTTTCTTAGTAAAAGCTTGCACCCTGAGAAAAGCTACTCTTCAAAAGTGTTACTTATCACTTTTTATTTGTATGACCACAAAAGCAGTGCACTTAGAACTAGTTTCAGATTTGACAACTGATGCCTTCTTAGTATCCCTAAAAAGTTTATTTCAAGAAGAGGCAACCCTAGCATAATTTACTGTGATAATGCCAGCAATTATCAAGGAGCAAATAACCATTTAAAAGAAGTTTACACATTTCGTAAATCACAAAACAATTCATGTCCAGATTTTTTGAGTACTCTGCAAATAAAATGGAGATTGTTACCCCCAAGAGCAGCAAACTGGGGAGAAATTTGGAAGAGGGCTATTAAATCTGCCAAGTATCACTTAATTAGAATAATTGGCAAAAACAAATTTACCTTTAAACAATTTAATACTATTCTTGTTCAGATAGAGGCAATACTTAATTCTAGACCTGTCTATCGAATTTCAAATGATTCCTCTGATCTCAATCCATTGACACCTGGTAATTTTCTGATAGGTACACCTCTCACTGCTTTCCCGGAAAAAGACATTTCAAATATTAATGTGAATAGATTAAAATTTTGGCAATGTGCAGCTTTATTCAACAAAGATTTTGGAAGAGATGGTCTACTGATTACCTCAATCGATTACAGAATAGACCCAAATGGATGACTGTAAAAGAAAATATTAAAGTTAATGATTTAGTCTTAGTAAAAGATGAAAACTCTCCACCCGTGTTGTGGCCTTTGGCTAGAGTGGTAGAGTTGTTACCTGGTAAAGATAATAATATCAGAGCTGTTATATTATTAACAAAAAATGGTACTTATACAAAACCTATTACAAAGAATATGTCCCTTACCTTGTAATGATGTTCAAAATTAAAATGTTTAAGTAAAATTTTGTATTATCCTTTAATAGGAATAATCCAATATTTCGAATTTCATAATTTAACTTTAAAACATCTGTTCAATTCAATCTCTTTACTTTGTTTCAGCAATGATTTATGTTGCATTGCAAACAAATTATTTGTATTTTTATATACAGAGAAAGATATTTGATGCCTTAGGGCACTGTTTGTTGACATCATATCTTGGCAATTTTCATTTAAGTTTTAGGATAAGTGTTCAAGATTGTGAAATCTTGAAATTTATTTGTTAAGATACATTTAAAATATGTGAGACATTTGTATGCCTTCCTTTCTTTATTGTATATATTTAAGGCGTAAATTCATTTTAGTTTATAGCTTTGTAGAAATATGTTGCAGAATTGATAAGATCTTTTTATTGTAGTAAATTCAAAGGATATTTTATTTTTATTTTCAGAATGTTTTGTAAATATCACGTTTTCCAACAATGATTGTAAATTCTTTTGTATGGGCAGATGAATGACACCTTTTTGAAAGTCGACATTGTCCTATAGTTAAGAAGTGAGAAAAAAGCACGTTTCACCCTATTTGTATACTGGATTGTAAAAACCTTAATTTTAGTGTCAATTCTGCATGTATTTTATGGTCGAGGTTCGGAAGACATGAAAAAACTTTTTTGAATTACCTTTTTGAGTAAATAGGTTACAATTGCTATTGTTGTATTCCATAGAAACTTAACTTAATATTGGCGGCACCCATAGTTGAATCTTGTCTGGAAAAACCGAAAAGTCAGGTGATGCTGGCCAATAGGAAATATTTATTCTCGTTTGGTCAACCCAATCCACGTGTAAACACACCCCTCGCAGATTTCTACTTAACACGTCTCACAACGTGAAGAAATCAGTACTACAAACTCATCGAATCGAGCGCAATGCTCAGCAACGAAGTTAGTTTTTAACTCATCGAAACGAGCGCAAGGCTCAACAACCAAGTTAGTTTTTCACTCGTCAGTTCTACACTTCTAGACGCGAGTTTCACATTCATCGACGCAAGTTTTACACACTCATCGAATCGAGCTCAACGCTCAATAACAAAGTTAGTTTAAAATTCATCAAATCGAAACATAAAGTGTCTTCCGATCTGGAACCACAGAAATTCAGCGTTCACAACTCAACTTTGTAACATTTTGTAAATTTGTATATAATAAATTATTAATTTCGACATTAACGTTGTCAAATTAAGATTATTTATTTAGTTGAATGTCCACGCCAGTTGACGAAGTTCAACTAGAAATATAATCAAAAACAATAAGTAAGTATGATATGCTTAAGTTTGGTCTTGTATTTCAAGTAAGAGATACAGAGACTGGTCAAAATCGTATTTCATGTGAAGTATACGAGGACTAGTTAATAATTAAAAGCAGTTTTCATTTTCTTTTGTTGTTACAGTTTTCACTAATTCTACTCACATATGCATCGAAAATGCTTACAACATTTTCTGATTTTTCTCTCAATTTATTTCTATAGTAGAAAGCTTAGTTTTTTGCTATGGTCTTTCGCAGAATATTTTTAATATTTCAGTTTTTCAATTTTAAAGATAGGACAGTTTATTATATTCTTAATTTGCTTATTACCTAGGAATATAACTTTTTACTTTGTTGGGGGGAGTATGTTCAATAAACAATGTTTACTTTACAGATTGAATCCCCTCTTAAAAAATATCTGCGCCGCTTATGATGGCTGCACCAGCATCTGTTAGGTATTTCAAGTGGCGCTTTGAGAGGATATTTAACTCACTTAACCTTGAGTTACATACATAATTTTAAAAAGATAAGAACGTCTGGTACTTGTCATTAGTCGATAGGGAACTAAAAGTATTTTTTTCTTCCCTAGCCACCCCGCTTGTCTAAAAGATAGCAGGAGAGCGAGAACCTCAGGAGACGAATTACCGTTTCGTTTACTTATCTGTATAATTTTGAGGACTAGGTGTTCGATTTTACCTTTCCTCCACCGACGTTTAATCATTTCAAGTAATTGCGATATTCTCTTAGTAAGCATCGGGTTACTTATAATACGGTTCTCTATAAACAGTTCAATATCATTTTAAATAAAGTTAACGGTTTTTAAATATCCTAACAAATTGTCACTGAATAAATATAGTTTTGTATTAAGTAATTTGAAATATTATTTCCCGTTAAAAGTTAATATAAGTGTTAAGTTTTCACACGAGTTTCATTTGGAGAGGGAGAACCAACTTTCACAATTATGTGGATATATATTAACAGTTATTAATCAATATCGTACAAGGAGTTCGATTGTTATGTGCATTTTATTAACATCACTCAAATCTAACCTCACTTTGGTAAGTAAAATTTGAATTCTTGTTATTAGACGTTTGACATTCAATAATTTATTGTAGAGTTTCTGATAGAGAGCCGATGAAGTATCCAATGCCTGAACAGAAAAATAGTTCACTTCTTATTTAATAATATATAATATATATAATTTTAATTTTCTTAACTTAGTCAGTCGACTAACCTCCAACTTCTATAAATACATCTCCATTATTTCTATTTTGAACAAAAACTGTAAAACCTAACCTAATTATCTATTAGTAGGAGACGCTCATATAAGACAAATCTTTTGTTTGTACATGTATTTTGTTTGATTGAAAAAAAATTCAAAAACTAATAGCCGAAAAAATCTGTGAAAAATAAAAAAAATTAAAACTGAGACTTTATTTTCCATATTCTTTTTAAAAATTCGTTAAATCTACTGGTGATAATGAAAATTCCAAAAAATTAAAAATATCAGCTTATTATGTGGAGAAAAATACAATAAAAAGTGCATTGGATTTATTGTTAAAATGCTTGATTCGTCAATAATTCAACAAAAATCTTTAAACTCTCAACTTATATTTATTATAACTAAGTCTTTTAAAAAACGGTTTAGTAACTATCATTTTATTTATTTTTAAAGTTTAAAATGAAATATTCATATTTCATTAAAAACCTTAACTAGAAATTTTCACAGATACCCCCACGTGTTCCAATTCACAAACAAAGCAACGAACACAATTATCCATGTGCATTTTCCCGTTCGGGCGAGTGCTGGGTCCACTGCTGCGAGCAAATTCGGCATATAAGCAACAGGGGACGAAATCCAATTTGAAAAAACATAATAGGTTAACGGTGTATTGTCTGGCCTCCGAATGGATTAAAACATAAACCTTCCGAGCAAAAATGTCGCTTGACGCAGTGATAAACATAAATCATACTTGTTGGGTGACTTTCACCATAAATAAAACTTGCTATTGAAAATATGGCTCCGTTACATGGAAAAATAATATTATATAAACTTTACCCGTTCAAAAATTCCGAGACGTTTGGAGTTTTGATGAGTTGGAGAATTTTTTTTAACAAAATGTTTTGACTTCTAGTTTTTATAACTAAGCCACTATTATTTACAAATAATGTGGCAGTTAGTAGCTGTATTAAACAAGAACCAAATTTAATTTAAAAAATCTCATTGCTAATACTTACTACACAACGATGTTTGTAATTGTAGTAGCATTTTTATTTTAGTAGTAGAAATTGTAATACCCGAAAAATAAAATCAACAATTAAAGTGGGTCACTAATTTTTTCACAAGTTTACATTGTTGTTGTTACAAAAACTTGGTGTCTCAGCACAAGATGTTGAAAATTAAGGACTACGCCCCACTAAGACCAAATAATGTTCAAGTAGGGTAGACTAGGTAGAGTTGATACGGTTAATCCTTGACCGAGGAAATTGAAATAAGTTTTTGTTGCAAACATTATGCAACACGAAATACACTAAAATTTATAAGTGTAAAGTTCATATCCTAGATGTCGTCTGCGGCAAGCATCTGAGGTTGAATCATGCGCAGAGCAAAAAGATAACTCAAAACATGGTACAAGCAAAAGCTCTCGCGTACGAAAGCGTTGTAACTACGCTGTACCAGAATTTTAATTATTAAAAGAATCGGGCTAGTTCCCACAAGTAGTAAGGTGTTTTTAATACGCATACAATCGAACAAGTACCCATAAACAACAAACCATTTCAACAGTGCAGTTGATGTGTAAATATGTTAGTGTAAATAAACCAGTGTAAATATATGTAAATAAATTGTACATAGCAAGTAACATCGAAGGAAACTTATTTATTTTAACACAGTCCACAAACCCATGAGTGATATGCGCGTAATCAAATTGTACATATCAAACAGTTTTCATTCAATGAAATCGGTTTGTGCGGCCTTCTATCGCCAACTAATTTGCAATTAATTGTAGGCAGTTAAAACATGTAAGTTTAGATTATGATAGGAGATACCTGGTATTTTTTGAAAAACTGTAAAGTGTATCAACCCTCCCATGGTAAGGGAGCTTTGATACAGTGTAAAGGAGGTTTAATACAAAATTTATAAACCACGAAATACGCCAAACCATAAAATTTATTAGACCCAAAAGTACTCATTATTAATTGACATTGTAAAATTTATTAAATTTGACGGCAAATGATAATTTTCTTGTGGATCTGGCAGTCCCACCTACAAAATTTGGTGTCTGTAGCTTGATAACATTTTCTTCAGAAACTAGACCTTGGTATTCCACGTCAGGATATACGAAATGGTATCCAGGCTTCTTCCGCCGCATCAAGTTTATTAAATATTCATCTCTCACTTTTTCTATAACTTGTCAAACATAGTGCTTCATTGTCTTTTTTGTTCTAAATCTTACTAGAACATAGTCCTTTAAGTTAACTACTCTTCCAACGAAATAATCTTCTTCTTTCTCATTTTTCTATTTGGTCTTCTATACCAGTTATTTCATCCGATGATGATGGATCGAATACAGAGTAAACGCTCGCTGATATGCAGTACCAACAAGCGCGGCAATATCTTTCAAACAAATAGTTTGGACAGGATTTCTTACCAATAAATCATCGCAAGCTTCATTGAAGTACGTTTTGAACGGACCGTATACCGCAACATCAAGTGGTTGCAAGCGGTGACTTATGTGTAGCGGTATGGTTAATAAAACGATGCCATTTTGCTTGCATATATCTAGACCACCAGGGGATATGTGGCTGTTGTGATTATCCAAAATAAGTAAGGATTTCTTAACTTTGCTACATTTTGCGAATTTTATGTAATATGACAGATGAAATTCGAAATTTTCAGATGTTATCCAACCGCTTGGATGAGTAGCAGATTTGGATCCTGGTGGTGCACCAATGGTCATATATGTTTATTATTTTATTTTGCTGATTCAATTGTGATTATTTAAAAAAATACTTGACAAACAGTAGAAACATTAAAATGGACTGTATTACTTTTAAAAATTAACAACGGTTTTCCTTTTACAAAATTCATAAAAAATCAATGACAACTAAACTTCAAAAAATGACAACTCTTAATATTACTGTCTATCGAATACATAAAACTGAACATGGCCCCCACTTTGAAGGCCACCTTCAATACAATAGTATCGGAACCCGTGGGAATCGAACACACAAAGTTTGAATTAAAGTCAAATACAAATGTCGGTTTGCACTGGTAAAGGGTATAAATGTCTAACGGACCTCACAATCGGTTCTTTAGACGTAGTGACTTCGGCTATCCTTGATACTCCGTCTCTGCCAGGAAATAGTCTTGTTATTCTGCCGGTAGGCCATATACAAGGTGGTTGGGTATCATTCTTGATAAGTACCAGTGTGTCTAGATTTATTTTACTGGGTGCATCTTTCCATTAATATGATTGATGCAATTGGGAAATATATTGTTTCGAGAATTGTCGCCAGAACTGCTGATACAACTGTTGCATATGTTGCAGCCTTGACAGGCGGTTTACAGGTAGATTTTTAAGGTCGTGGTTAGGGACAGACGTTATAGTGCGACCAATTAAAAAATGTGAGGGAATTAGAGGTGAAAGATCATTAGGGTCATTGGACATATCAAATAATGGTCGCGATTGAGTATCCCTTCAATTTGTATTATAAGAGTGTTGAATTCATTGAACGTTACATTTTTATTGATCAAAACTCGCCTTGAGTGATGTTCTGCTATTTTAACGGCTGCTTCCCACAGTCCTCCATGACTCGGGATATATGGGGGAATAAAAATCCATTTAATATTAAATTGACTTATTAACTCATCATTAATCTGATTGCAATTGCTAGACAAAAAATATCCTAATTCCTTTAGTTTGTTATTTGCTCCGACAAATGTGCTTCCATTGTCAGAGTAGATAACAGATGGGATACCTCTTCGTGAGCTCAACCTTTTAAAACTTGCCAGAAAATTGTCGGTTGTGAGATCCGAAACAACTTCGAGATGAATTGCTTTTGTGCAGAAGCAAATAAATACTGCTAAGTAACATTTTGTTAATCGTGAACATCTACCTTTTTTATTGAGAATGAAAAAAGGGCCAGCGTAATCGATACTAGTTACTTGGAATGGTAGTTGAGGCTTGATTCGTTCATTTGGCAGATTGGACATTGAGGCAGTAAGTGGCACTGGGTTGAACTTAACGCATGTTATACTTTTTTTACAATTTGTTTGGCTAGAATGCATCCTTTTATTGGCCAATAGAATTGTCTAACAGATGACAGTAATAACTGAGGGCCTGGATGCAACAATTGTCGATGTTTCTGTTCAAAAACTAGCTTCGAGAAATGGTGAGTGGAAGACAATAAAATTGGATGTTTAGTACTGAAAGGTGAATATGTATTTTTTAATCTTCCCCCGACTCTTATAATTCCCTGTTCATCAACGAAGGGTGCTAATGATGAAAGTTTGTGTTTATTGGCGAGTGTTTTATTTTTCTTGAGTATTTTCAACTCTTCGAAGAATGAATCTTGTTGGACTTGTCTTATTAATATGGCTCTGGCATTTTCCAATTCTGACGCAGATAGAACACTAGTTTTCCTGTGCGTTTCATTTTTCAGATTATTACAAAACCGTAAGCAATAAGCTGTGACTTGTACTAACCTAGTTAAGGTAGAGAATCGAGTAAGTAAATCGAATGAATAAGACGGCGTTGCATGTAGAACTGCGGTTTTCTTTTTCAGCTCCATCAACTCTGATTTTTTGAGAATAAAATCTTCACTTGGCCAATCAGAAATGGGTAATTGCAGGAGAGCTGGACCTTTCCACCAGAACACACTCGAAATTAACTTGTCAGGCGGAATACCTTTGGAAGCTAGGTCAGCTGGGTTACTTGAGCCATTTACTTATTTCCAATTAGTGATGTTTGATAGCGATTGTATCTTTGATACGCGATTTGCAACGAAAACTTGTAAGTCACTGGATTCGTGGTGAATCCAACTCAAAGCAACTTGAGAATTGGACCACATATGAATAGGAATGTCAACTTTAAGCGAGTTGACCACATGTTCGGTTAATTATGCTCTTAAAAGACAGGCGCATAATTCTAGCTTGGGGATAGTGATGGCTTTCAATGGTGAAATTTTGGATTTTGAACATAGCAAATTAATTGTATAGATACCTGACTTATCTGTATTGCGGAGGTAGTTGCATGCTGCATATGAATCTTGCGTCACAAAAACAATGAATGTCTAGCATTTCTTCCGAGACTACATTGCGAGGAATGGATAAATGATTGAGACTCTCAAGGCTATTTTGAAATTGTGACCAGTTTTTTAATATATCAGGAGGAACTGGAGCATCCCATGAAATGTCGAGAGACCAAAGTCTTTTGATATTATCTTGGCTGAAATAATAGATGGGCTTAAAAGGCACAGAGGATCATATATATGAGCAATCGTGGATAAAATGGAGCGTTTAGTAGGAGAAATATGAGTTGAAAACTGCTTAATGGTATACTTTAATGTGTCCGAGCTATTATTCCACTGAACCCCTAAATTTTCACTAGACTCTTGATTATCTATATTTAGGATTGAATTTGAGATATCTGTCTTTGCAAAGTCAGAAACAACTTGTTGGTTATTGGTAGTCCTTTTACGTAAAATGAAATTCGCAGACTCCAATATATTATAAATGTTCTTACATCTATCTTGTAATTCATTAAGATCGTTAGATCCTGTCGGAAAATCGTCGAAGTACATGTCGGACAAAATCGTGTTAGAGGCTTCTGAAAATTCTTCCCAATTTTGTGTTGCTAGAGTTTGAATTGCTAAATAAGGTGGTGTTCTTGTACCATACGTAACCGTATTTAGCTCAAAAACAGAAAATTCATCGTTTGGGATATCTCGCCATAAGATTCGCTGTAAATGCCTATGCTCTGGATGCATAAGTATTTGCCTATACATCTTTGAAATGTCTGCTGACACAACAAAGGTGTATATGCGAAATCGTACCAGAATGTCGAATATGTCGTTTTGGACCTTAGGGCCGACGTACTCGATATCGTTAAGTGACCAACCTGTTGTGCTTTGGCAACTGCCGTCGAATACTGTTCGAAGCTTAGACGTGATATTTGTTGCTTTAAGCACACCGTGATGGGGTAAGAAATAACCAAGATTAGAATTAATATTGTTTGAAACTTTACTCATGTGACCTAGATCCTGGTATTCGTGAATGAAATCATGATATAATTGTTTGAATCTAAAATCAGAAAATGTATGTTCCATTGCCTCAAATCTCTTCATAGCGGATACTTTTGAAAGGCGCGTCTGAAATTTGGAAACACTTTTTTGACTTGCAAATTCTAGGAACAATCGTCGAGTATACCAATCAACACATTCAGAAAACTCAGAAAAATATTCCCGTGAGAGAATTGCAAAGGAAACAGACCTTGCCAAAATTCAAGCACTAATAGGTTTACTTTATTTAGTTGGAGTTCTAAAGTCAGGTCGCCTAAGTGTAGATGAACTATGGAACAACACAGTAACCGGTGTTGAGCTATTTCGACTTACAATGTCTAAATTTCGTTTTATGTTTTTGCTTCCGCATTTGCGATTTGATGACATAGATACTCGTGCGGAAAGATGAAAAATAGATAAACTGGCCCCAATCACGAATATATTTAATTCATTAGCTGACAAGTGTAAATCTGCATACACACCATTTAAAAATATCACAATCGATGAAAAATTGGAGGCTTTCCGTGGAAAATGTGCTTTTCGACAATACATTCCATCCAATCCATGGCATCTGGGAACACCAAAACGAAAAACTGCATTGAAATTTTTCCGAAGTCGCGTCATGCTACTCTCTACAATAGCCCTATTTCATTCTGAAATAAGACTAAAAAACCAAAGTAACATTCTGGAATCAAATCAAAAACAAAAAAATTAAAAAAAATTCTGGTAAGTTTGGGAATTTTCTTAAATAAATGTTTTAATATACGATTTAGAGAAAAATGTTAAATACAAAAGTTGTAGAACGTGTTAAGGTCTATAAAAAAGCTTTGTAACTTTTTTGCGTCAAATGAAAAACAAAGGAAATACGATTTTTTTTTCAACTTTGACAAGCCGCCATTTTGTTTTTACTGGGCCAATTTGGCTCATTAACGAACTCGTCGAAGATTTTTGCCTAACCGATTTTGTAGCGAGTTTGGTTTCGATCCGTCAAAAAATACGCCCTCTATCGTGCTTACAAATTCAGTTATCATTTGTGAATTTTCTTAAATAAATGTTTTAATGTACGATTTTGAGAAAAATGTTAAATACAAAAGTTGTAGAACGTGTTAAGGTCTATAAAAAAGCTTAGTAACTTTTTTGCGCCAAATGAAAAACAAAGGAAATACGATTTTTTTCAACTTTGACAGGCCGCCATTTTGTTTTTACTGGGCCGATTTGGCTCATTAACGAACTCGTCCAAGATTTTCGCCTAACCGATTTTTGTAGTGAGTTTGGTTTTATCGATCCGTCAAAAAATACGCCCTCTATCGTGCTTGCAAATTCCGTTATAACACATACATATATATATATATATATATATATATATATATATATATATATATATATATATATATATATAAATATATATATATATATATATATATATATAAATATAAATATATATATGTATATATATATATAAATATATATATATATATATATATATATATATTAAAGTGAAATATATCTATCAGACAAATTAAATCAAATCAGCATCATACAAATAGTGTGAATCTTAGTAGTTCATTAGTAAACATCCATTAAAAAAAGAAATAATCCGTAAGGACATGAGTTGAAAGTGTCAAGAAATTTTTAACTATTATATACAATTGATAAATTAATTTAAGAGATTGCTATTTAATTTAGTATCTATTTTCTTTTAAAGTATATTGCAAAATAAATAACACCAACAAGTAAATTACGTCGAACGTAATATTATACATAATTGTGGTGATCCCTGTATATATCATCACATAAATTTTCAAACAAAATTCGATTATTACAGTTTTATATTTTATAGACACTTTCGGAAACCCCGTATATCGCATAAACTTTAATAATTATTAGCAAACGTCAAGGTCAAAAGATCAACGCTAGAAGCAATGTTATGTTAGTAATTCGTACGGTGTAGTTCGGTGTGTTTTTCGAAATGCATAAAAACAAAGTGATTTCGTCTATACTAACGCAAGGATAGATATATTGATTCAGGAAAACAATGTTTGTTTATCAACAAATGAACTGGAAAAACAAAATTAAAAACAACAAAAGGTTGTTGATTTTGAGCTTAAAGAGACGCCGTAAAAATGAATTAGAGGGTGAACGTGTAAAATTTTATCTCCTCAAATTTCTATTAAAATTTGAAATAACTTAAATAAATTATCAGAAATATTAATCAAAAGTGTTCAGACGACGTTTTAAAGTAAATAAATTAAAATACATTCCGTATAATTAAAAATAAGTGAACTTTAGTGAAATCATCTAGATTTGGTAAGAACTATAACTATAATTACCTTATTACAATTATTCTGGTGGTTATCCAAGGTATCTTATAATAGAGATACTCTGCTGACGATATTAACCACATATATCATCATTCCTACATCTTGGACTTCGTTTTTGTTTGATCACAGCTGATCATTTTTTCCTCCAAGAACAGCACATTCAATGCTATGCTCTATAACTAACGATGAACATTTTTCACGTGGATATTGAACTTTTTCTATAAAAACATTTCACTTGTATATTTTTGTACGTAGGTTAATTGTCTGTGGTAGCAATTTATTGGTTAAACGTTAGTATTAACTGTTCAATCTCCACTGATAACGGACACAAACACTAAATTCATATTAAATAAGTATTCACTAGATTTTTGCATAATAATAATAAAGATTCTTAGACACATCACTTTGCCTTCCATTTTGTAAACTGAACAAAACATTTAACAGAACAGCACTCTACACGTTTTCGCACTTAAAGATCTATGGTTGAGATTGAAAGTTTTTTTTTTGGATGTACATTCAAACATAGAATAAGAATAATGATACACGAAATTTATTTGTTGAGTTTCAATAATATTTATAGTAATGAAAGCGTTTATATGGTTGTTGCGTAATAATGATACAATAATGAATTTAAACGTATAATATTGGTTTACTAATTGATTATAAAAATTTCTTATCTTTTCTCATTAATTAAATTATGTTCAATTGTTCAGGTTCGTCTTATTTTTCTCTGATATCTACCTATAGTTTCTTGTTGCTAGCAAACGTCAAGTGCCGAATATCATCCCTGAGATACAGTATTTAAAAGGTAAAGTAAAATTGATAATAATTTTGAATTGGGTATAGCGGTAAGCGTAACCAATTCTGGCGCCCATAAATAATAATAAAATATATATTAAATTAAAAAAAAATATATACATAATAAAAAACAGCAGCCCAACTGAGGTAAATTAAAAATTATAATATAAAATAGCACTACAACATAAGGGCGTAAGTAAAATTATATATAATAAAAATGGCTCCCAACGTAGAGGCATTATTTAAAAATATATAATAATATATATATATATATATATAGGTGGGGATAACGGGGATTTCAGTCCAAGGAATCAACGCGAAAATCTTTTATTTACAAAATGCCGCCAAGCTTTCGTGTCCTTTTGACACTTCTTCAGGGCACTATAATACATATACAAATATAAATATGATTTAAAAATAGAGAAATAAATATAAGTACTTACATGTAAAATATTTTAAGTAAATTCAATATAAATAATCATTAAAAAATTTTTAAATGTAAAAATAAATATAATTATAATATACTTGATGTCATATTTCACATAAGACAAATCGATACATAATTTGTTTGTTCGTTACTTAGTTATTTTAATTTTTTTAGGTTACTTTATAATTATTTAATGAAGTTTGAATTTGAGGTTAGATTATAACCTTATAAAATGACTTTGACAGATAATTTGTTTTTGACGTTAATAGAAAAGGAAATAAGGTTAGATTATAACCTGTGAAAATGACTTTGACAAATAATTTCTTATATTTTGACTTTAATAGAAGTGAATTTAATTTTTATGAAATAATCATATAAATAATGAAAAATTATCTATTTTGTTCAATATTCAAAAGGTAGCTATAAATATTACTAAGATTTTCAATGTCACTTTTCTTATTCATACTATTATTTGCCTTGTTGATTTCAACCATTTCAAGAAAATATCTTTTAGACATATTTTGTTCAGTATGTAGAACTTTAGCTTCATTAAATAACATTTTATGGCCTGTTTCGATGGAATGCTGTGTTAATGCACATGATTTTTTGTTAAGTTTTATATCACTTTTATGAGATGTGATGCGATTAGTCAAATTTCTAGAGCTGGTACCGATGTAGTTAAGATCACAGTTATTGCATTTTATTTCATAGACTACATTTGATTTTTTTAAGTCAGGTGTAGAATCTTTCAATTTACTATTTAAATTTCCAATCGTTTTTATATTTTTCTGTGTTATCTTTATATTAGTTTCATTTTTGAAAAGTTTTATTATGTTCTTTGATAAATTTTCAATATTTGGAATTGATAGGTAATTAATATTTTCTACATTTGTATTCCTATCTGTTTCATTGCTAGAGATATTATCATGAATAGTTCTATCAGAAATATTGTTGAAAAGAATTCTATTTAGAAGTGATTTAGGATAAGAATTTTCTAATAAGATATCACGTAAAATTCTTAAATTTTTTTGTTTTAAAGAAGGGTGAACTAGTTTTTCAATTCTATTTTTTAAACAAATAATGAGATTAATTTTCATTTTCTTTGTATGAAAAGAATGATAGTTTATATACCTTCCTGAATTTGTTGGTTTTATATACCAATCGGTAATCAAAGTGTTATCGTTTTTACGGATTATTTTAGTGTCTAAAAATGGAATGCTATTATTTTTTTCAAATTCAACTGTAAATTGTAAATTTTCATTATAACTATTTACTTTTTCTAATATTTCATCTGATTTATTAACTGGTATAGCACAAATTATGTCATCAACAAATTTTTTCAAAAATGGTATATTAAATGATAGTTTTGGGAGAATATCTTCAAGAAGATCATCCATTACATATTGTGCTATTATTGGAGAAATAGTAGCTCCCATTGGTGTGCCAAGAATTTGTTTATAGTAACATCCTTGAAATGAAAAATAACTTGAGTTAAATATAAAGTCGATTATTGATAAGAATTTATTTTGTGGAATGTTACAATAATCTTTAATTTTATTCCATCTCTTGATGATACTATTCGTTACTAATTTTATAGGAATATTACTGAATAAGGATACAACATCTAGACTGATTAATATGTAATCTGGTGGAAGTTGTTTTTCATTTATGAATGAAGAAAAATCAAATGAATCTTTGATATAAAAATTATTTTCAAAGTTATATGCGTTGGTTAGAATATCGGTTATCATTTTTGCTATTTTACTGTTTGGTGCATTAATTGAAGAAATAATAGGTCTGAGTTTCATTGTGGGTTTGTGAATTTTAGGTAGTCCATAATATTTAGGTGATACTGAACTGTATATCATATATTTTTTAGCTTCTTCTTTATTGATCATTTTTAATTTTTTTAAATCTGATATCAAATTATTAGCTTTTTGTTGTATAGTTACAGTAGGATCTCTATTAAGTTTGATATATGAGTTAGGGTCATTGAGAATATCATAAGATTTTTCAAGATATTCTTCTTTATTCATAATTACTGTGATATTACCTTTGTCTGATTTTGTTAGAATAAGATTTGGATTGTTTTTAAAAAAAGTTTTAGTTTTTTGGTATATAGAGTTCAAAAAATGATTATTGTTAAGAGGTTTTTGGAAAAAATTAGTAATCATGTTAGTTATTTTTGCTCGGAAAATATTTTTCTTTTCATGATTGAACCCAGTGATTAGGCATTCTATATCAGATAGTAATTTAGCAATTGATATGTCTTTTGTAGTTGGTGGTAAGCTGAATTTATAACCTAGGGCAAGGAAATGTTTAATGTCTTCTGGTATATCAATATTAGTGAGATTTTTTAACCAGTTTTCATTTATTTTGATTTCTTCATATGAACATAGTTTTAATCGTTTTATTTTGTTAATATTTTTTATTTTGATTTCATTGAAAATCTTATTGTAATAAGTTTTTTGTCTTTTTGTATATTCTAGCCAAATATTTTCTGATATGGTTTGTTCGAGAGAATTTGTTAATTTCAAAAAATAAGTTTCTAAATTTTTTAAGTCATTGTGAGTAATTTTAATTTCTAAATTCAGAATTTTCTTAGTTAATTTTTCATTAAATGTGTGAATTTCTTGAGTATTATTATTGTTATTTGATTCGATTAGAATGTTCAAATTTTTTGTATTGTTTGTTATATGTGAAGGTATGATACCATTTCGTCTACATTCTAGTAGAAAGATTCTTCTGTTCCGGTATGTAGCTAATTTTTTGTTGATGTTACTCCATTCTTTGATTTTTTTGGTACAATCTTGACCATATATGGATCGAATGTCTTCATAGAACCCCATTGTGTAATGAAAAATTTTTTTATATAACGACTGAAAAATGCTATATAGGTGGGGATAACGGGGATTTCAGTCCAAGGAATCAACGCGAAAATCTTTTATTTACAAAATGCCGCCAAGCTTTCGTGTCCTTTTGACACTTCTTCAGGGCACTATAATACATATACAAATATAAATATGATTTAAAAATAGAGAAATAAATATAAGTACTTACATGTAAAATATTTTAAGTAAATTCAATATAAATAATCATTAAAAAATTTTTAAATGTAAAAATAAATATAATTATAATATACTTGATGTCATATTTCACATAAGACAAATCGATACATAATTTGTTTGTTCGTTACTTAGTTATTTTAATTTTTTTAGGTTACTTTATAATTATTTAATGAAGTTTGAATTTGAGGTTAGATTATAACCTTATAAAATGACTTTGACAGATAATTTGTTTTTGACGTTAATAGAAAAGGAAATAAGGTTAGATTATAACCTGTGAAAATGACTTTGACAAATAATTTCTTATATTTTGACTTTAATAGAAGTGAATTTAATTTTTATGAAATAATCATATAAATAATGAAAAATTATCTATTTTGTTCAATATTCAAAAGGTAGCTATAAATATTACTAAGATTTTCAATGTCACTTTTCTTATTCATACTATTATTTGCCTTGTTGATTTCAACCATTTCAAGAAAATATCTTTTAGACATATTTTGTTCAGTATGTAGAACTTTAGCTTCATTAAATAACATTTTATGGCCTGTTTCGATGGAATGCTGTGTTAATGCACATGATTTTTTGTTAAGTTTTATATCACTTTTATGAGATGTGATGCGATTAGTCAAATTTCTAGAGCTGGTACCGATGTAGTTAAGATCACAGTTATTGCATTTTATTTCATAGACTACATTTGATTTTTTTAAGTCAGGTGTAGAATCTTTCAATTTACTATTTAAATTTCCAATCGTTTTTATATTTTTCTGTGTTATCTTTATATTAGTTTCATTTTTGAAAAGTTTTATTATGTTCTTTGATAAATTTTCAATATTTGGAATTGATAGGTAATTAATATTTTCTACATTTGTATTCCTATCTGTTTCATTGCTAGAGATATTATCATGAATAGTTCTATCAGAAATATTGTTGAAAAGAATTCTATTTAGAAGTGATTTAGGATAAGAATTTTCTAATAAGATATCACGTAAAATTCTTAAATTTTTTTGTTTTAAAGAAGGGTGAACTAGTTTTTCAATTCTATTTTTTAAACAAATAATGAGATTAATTTTCATTTTCTTTGTATGAAAAGAATGATAGTTTATATACCTTCCTGAATTTGTTGGTTTTATATACCAATCGGTAATCAAAGTGTTATCGTTTTTACGGATTATTTTAGTGTCTAAAAATGGAATGCTATTATTTTTTTCAAATTCAACTGTAAATTGTAAATTTTCATTATAACTATTTACTTTTTCTAATATTTCATCTGATTTATTAACTGGTATAGCACAAATTATGTCATCAACAAATTTTTTCAAAAATGGTATATTAAATGATAGTTTTGGGAGAATATCTTCAAGAAGATCATCCATTACATATTGTGCTATTATTGGAGAAATAGTAGCTCCCATTGGTGTGCCAAGAATTTGTTTATAGTAACATCCTTGAAATGAAAAATAACTTGAGTTAAATATAAAGTCGATTATTGATAAGAATTTATTTTGTGGAATGTTACAATAATCTTTAATTTTATTCCATCTCTTGATGATACTATTCGTTACTAATTTTATAGGAATATTACTGAATAAGGATACAACATCTAGACTGATTAATATGTAATCTGGTGGAAGTTGTTTTTCATTTATGAATGAAGAAAAATCAAATGAATCTTTGATATAAAAATTATTTTCAAAGTTATATGCGTTGGTTAGAATATCGGTTATCATTTTTGCTATTTTACTGTTTGGTGCATTAATTGAAGAAATAATAGGTCTGAGTTTCATTGTGGGTTTGTGAATTTTAGGTAGTCCATAATATTTAGGTGATACTGAACTGTATATCATATATTTTTTAGCTTCTTCTTTATTGATCATTTTTAATTTTTTTAAATCTGATATCAAATTATTAGCTTTTTGTTGTATAGTTACAGTAGGATCTCTATTAAGTTTGATATATGAGTTAGGGTCATTGAGAATATCATAAGATTTTTCAAGATATTCTTCTTTATTCATAATTACTGTGATATTACCTTTGTCTGATTTTGTTAGAATAAGATTTGGATTGTTTTTAAAAAAAGTTTTAGTTTTTTGGTATATAGAGTTCAAAAAATGATTATTGTTAAGAGGTTTTTGGAAAAAATTAGTAATCATGTTAGTTATTTTTGCTCGGAAAATATTTTTCTTTTCATGATTGAACCCAGTGATTAGGCATTCTATATCAGATAGTAATTTAGCAATTGATATGTCTTTTGTAGTTGGTGGTAAGCTGAATTTATAACCTAGGGCAAGGAAATGTTTAATGTCTTCTGGTATATCAATATTAGTGAGATTTTTTAACCAGTTTTCATTTATTTTGATTTCTTCATATGAACATAGTTTTAATCGTTTTATTTTGTTAATATTTTTTATTTTGATTTCATTGAAAATCTTATTGTAATAAGTTTTTTGTCTTTTTGTATATTCTAGCCAAATATTTTCTGATATGGTTTGTTCGAGAGAATTTGTTAATTTCAAAAAATAAGTTTCTAAATTTTTTAAGTCATTGTGAGTAATTTTAATTTCTAAATTCAGAATTTTCTTAGTTAATTTTTCATTAAATGTGTGAATTTCTTGAGTATTATTATTGTTATTTGATTCGATTAGAATGTTCAAATTTTTTGTATTGTTTGTTATATGTGAAGGTATGATACCATTTCGTCTACATTCTAGTAGAAAGATTCTTCTGTTCCGGTATGTAGCTAATTTTTTGTTGATGTTACTCCATTCTTTGATTTTTTTGGTACAATCTTGACCATATATGGATCGAATGTCTTCATAGAACCCCATTGTGTAATGAAAAATTTTTTTATATAACGACTGAAAAATGCTATATAGGTGGGGATAACGGGGATTTCAGTCCAAGGAATCAACGCGAAAATCTTTTATTTACAAAATGCCGCCAAGCTTTCGTGTCCTTTTGACACTTCTTCAGGGCACTATAATACATATACAAATATAAATATGATTTAAAAATAGAGAAATAAATATAAGTACTTACATGTAAAATATTTTAAGTAAATTCAATATAAATAATCATTAAAAAATTTTTAAATGTAAAAATAAATATAATTATAATATACTTGATGTCATATTTCACATAAGACAAATCGATACATAATTTGTTTGTTCGTTACTTAGTTATTTTAATTTTTTTAGGTTACTTTATAATTATTTAATGAAGTTTGAATTTGAGGTTAGATTATAACCTTATAAAATGACTTTGACAGATAATTTGTTTTTGACGTTAATAGAAAAGGAAATAAGGTTAGATTATAACCTGTGAAAATGACTTTGACAAATAATTTCTTATATTTTGACTTTAATAGAAGTGAATTTAATTTTTATGAAATAATCATATAAATAATGAAAAATTATCTATTTTGTTCAATATTCAAAAGGTAGCTATAAATATTACTAAGATTTTCAATGTCACTTTTCTTATTCATACTATTATTTGCCTTGTTGATTTCAACCATTTCAAGAAAATATCTTTTAGACATATTTTGTTCAGTATGTAGAACTTTAGCTTCATTAAATAACATTTTATGGCCTGTTTCGATGGAATGCTGTGTTAATGCACATGATTTTTTGTTAAGTTTTATATCACTTTTATGAGATGTGATGCGATTAGTCAAATTTCTAGAGCTGGTACCGATGTAGTTAAGATCACAGTTATTGCATTTTATTTCATAGACTACATTTGATTTTTTTAAGTCAGGTGTAGAATCTTTCAATTTACTATTTAAATTTCCAATCGTTTTTATATTTTTCTGTGTTATCTTTATATTAGTTTCATTTTTGAAAAGTTTTATTATGTTCTTTGATAAATTTTCAATATTTGGAATTGATAGGTAATTAATATTTTCTACATTTGTATTCCTATCTGTTTCATTGCTAGAGATATTATCATGAATAGTTCTATCAGAAATATTGTTGAAAAGAATTCTATTTAGAAGTGATTTAGGATAAGAATTTTCTAATAAGATATCATATATTTTCAATGAAATCAAAATAAAAAATATTAACAAAATAAAACGATTAAAACTATGTTCATATGAAGAAATCAAAATAAATGAAAACTGGTTAAAAAATCTCACTAATATTGATATACCAGAAGACATTAAACATTTCCTTGCCCTAGGTTATAAATTCAGCTTACCACCAACTACAAAAGACATATCAATTGCTAAATTACTATCTGATATAGAATGCCTAATCACTGGGTTCAATCATGAAAAGAAAAATATTTTCCGAGCAAAAATAACTAACATGATTACTAATTTTTTCCAAAAACCTCTTAACAATAATCATTTTTTGAACTCTATATACCAAAAAACTAAAACTTTTTTTAAAAACAATCCAAATCTTATTCTAACAAAATCAGACAAAGGTAATATCACAGTAATTATGAATAAAGAAGAATATCTTGAAAAATCTTATGATATTCTCAATGACCCTAACTCATATATCAAACTTAATAGAGATCCTACTGTAACTATACAACAAAAAGCTAATAATTTGATATCAGATTTAAAAAAATTAAAAATGATCAATAAAGAAGAAGCTAAAAAATATATGATATACAGTTCAGTATCACCTAAATATTATGGACTACCTAAAATTCACAAACCCACAATGAAACTCAGACCTATTATTTCTTCAATTAATGCACCAAACAGTAAAATAGCAAAAATGATAACCGATATTCTAACCAACGCATATAACTTTGAAAATAATTTTTATATCAAAGATTCATTTGATTTTTCTTCATTCATAAATGAAAAACAACTTCCACCAGATTACATATTAATCAGTCTAGATGTTGTATCCTTATTCAGTAATATTCCTATAAAATTAGTAACGAATAGTATCATCAAGAGATGGAATAAAATTAAAGATTATTGTAACATTCCACAAAATAAATTCTTATCAATAATCGACTTTATATTTAACTCAAGTTATTTTTCATTTCAAGGATGTTACTATAAACAAATTCTTGGCACACCAATGGGAGCTACTATTTCTCCAATAATAGCACAATATGTAATGGATGATCTTCTTGAAGATATTCTCCCAAAACTATCATTTAATATACCATTTTTGAAAAAATTTGTTGATGACATAATTTGTGCTATACCAGTTAATAAATCAGATGAAATATTAGAAAAAGTAAATAGTTATAATGAAAATTTACAATTTACAGTTGAATTTGAAAAAAATAATAGCATTCCATTTTTAGACACTAAAATAATCCGTAAAAACGATAACACTTTGATTACCGATTGGTATATAAAACCAACAAATTCAGGAAGGTATATAAACTATCATTCTTTTCATACAAAGAAAATGAAAATTAATCTCATTATTTGTTTAAAAAATAGAATTGAAAAACTAGTTCACCCTTCTTTAAAACAAAAAAATTTAAGAATTTTACGTGATATCTTATTAGAAAATTCTTATCCTAAATCACTTCTAAATAGAATTCTTTTCAACAATATTTCTGATAGAACTATTCATGATAATATCTCTAGCAATGAAACAGATAGGAATACAAATGTAGAAAATATTAATTACCTATCAATTCCAAATATTGAAAATTTATCAAAGAACATAATAAAACTTTTCAAAAATGAAACTAATATAAAGATAACACAGAAAAATATAAAAACGATTGGAAATTTAAATAGTAAATTGAAAGATTCTACACCTGACTTAAAAAAATCAAATGTAGTCTATGAAATAAAATGCAATAACTGTGATCTTAACTACATCGGTACCAGCTCTAGAAATTTGACTAATCGCATCACATCTCATAAAAGTGATATAAAACTTAACAAAAAATCATGTGCATTAACACAGCATTCCATCGAAACAGGCCATAAAATGTTATTTAATGAAGCTAAAGTTCTACATACTGAACAAAATATGTCTAAAAGATATTTTCTTGAAATGGTTGAAATCAACAAGGCAAATAATAGTATGAATAAGAAAAGTGACATTGAAAATCTTAGTAATATTTATAGCTACCTTTTGAATATTGAACAAAATAGATAATTTTTCATTATTTATATGATTATTTCATAAAAATTAAATTCACTTCTATTAAAGTCAAAATATAAGAAATTATTTGTCAAAGTCATTTTCACAGGTTATAATCTAACCTTATTTCCTTTTCTATTAACGTCAAAAACAAATTATCTGTCAAAGTCATTTTATAAGGTTATAATCTAACCTCAAATTCAAACTTCATTAAATAATTATAAAGTAACCTAAAAAAATTAAAATAACTAAGTAACGAACAAACAAATTATGTATCGATTTGTCTTATGTGAAATATGACATCAAGTATATTATAATTATATTTATTTTTACATTTAAAAATTTTTTAATGATTATTTATATTGAATTTACTTAAAATATTTTACATGTAAGTACTTATATTTATTTCTCTATTTTTAAATCATATTTATATTTGTATATGTATTATAGTGCCCTGAAGAAGTGTCAAAAGGACACGAAAGCTTGGCGGCATTTTGTAAATAAAAGATTTTCGCGTTGATTCCTTGGACTGAAATCCCCGTTATCCCCACCTATATAGCATTTTTCAGTCGTTATATATATATATATATATATATATATATATATATATATATATATATATATATATATATATATATAGATCTTTATATCCAACCTGAACCAATAGGTGATTCGTACTATCCTGAACCACCCATTTCTATACTAGATAGAGAGTAGGAACTGGCATATATCGGTGTATATGTAACGTGTTAGTACCGTTTTCGCAACATATACTTCAACATTCATATAAAAAAAAATATGTATATAATGCATATTAATAGCACAATCCTGAGCCCGATATGTTTTTCGCACTACCCTGAACCAGTATACACATTTATACTTAGTTGGGCGCATTATCCTGAACCACCGCAACGTTGCCAACAGTACGTCCTCCCTCGCTCTGTTGAACCAATATGAATTTATTGTTAATATTTTTGTACGATTTCACTAAATTACTTTCTCGTAATGTGACAAAATGTAAGTGTCAGTATTTTTTTGACAATTTTGTCAATCTGTATTAGGGGTAGTTTTAGTAAGAAGTATATTAAATGATCAAAATATTTTCATTAGATTTGAAAACATTATATGATAAATCTGAAAGAAACCAATAGGCATTTCTTTCATAAGGAATAAAAAAGGAAGTTTATTCTGTGCAATAATTAACCAAAAAAACAATTGATATATTCATTAATTTTTTTTTGTCAAATTCTCTTGCTTGCTAATTATGTACCAGGTGGGCAAATAAGAAAGGCAGCCTGCCAGATATGGCCGATATCTTAGGATATCCCAAGATCGGACTGTAGTACAGCTTCGAGAAAAAAATTTGTAAGAATAGTGTTCTTGAGACAAACCTGGAAATTATTTATAGAATTGTCTGTCCACCACTAGAGGGTGGAATTGAATAAAGTACATTTAGAAATCCCAATTTTACAAAATTTACCTAATTATTGAGCATAACAAAAACAATCATCGTATTCTTAAAAAAATCTGCGTATATTTGATGCTACAATTTTTAGTCTATCTTATCAAATAAGATGTGGGAATTTTGTTATGAAAGAACGCCCATAACTCCAGTTCTACGTAACTGATGTTTGCAAACTCAGTATTGAGAGGTTTATTCCATAAATGCTAGTGTTATACGTATAGCCAACGCAACTCAACAAGTGAGGTGCACGTTAGAGACGCTATTTTTTTTTAGAAATCTAGTCGTTTTTGGAAATCATTAATTGGAAAGATACAGTTTTAACAATGGAATATAGAAGTAGATGAAAATGCTAAGAAATTATCCAAAACCGGATTTCGATATATTTTTTCTATTCCAAGATATTTTAAGAAACGTGTAAATGGTTGAAATTTTTTGTCAAATTTCAATTAGGCTGGTTAGGCTCAACAGAAGTGAACAAATTTAGTGATGTTAGAAGGGCCTTACATTGGCCTATTATTTGCAGTAATCAAAAATGTTGTTATGCTAATGTTACAGTCACCACTGGAGAACGTTATCTAAAAGGTAACCATTATCAATTTTTGGTTTGGCTTACCTCTGATTAAGAATAATTAAAGAGAGAATTCTGCCTGAACAATTCCATCCAAATAAGAGATTTTTCTTTACGTTTATAATAAAATTAATCTATTAAATGAAATTATTTTTAATTGTAGATACTTACGCCAAACGAAAAATAAATAAAGATTTCCTTCTAGATAATGCCTTCTAGTGGGAACGGTAACATTTGAATTACAACATTTTTAATTACTGCAGATAGTGCATTTCTAGCAAGGCTAATTTTCTTTATTTCCGTTGTGACTAACCAAGCCTAATTGAATTTGGACAAAAAATTCCCAGCATTTACCCCTTCCTTTAAATATCTTAGAATAGAAAATTTAATACTTAGGTATATTCAATATTCTCCCGAGATACCTAAATTTCTAAGAAAAAAGATAGCGCCCTCTACCTTGTACTAAGTTTGCAAAGATTGGTTAAATAGAAACGGGGTTATGTGCGTTTTTTCTTAATAAATTTCTCACTCTCCCACGCCGCTTATTTGAATAGATAGAATAAAACCTCAAATATACGCAGGATTTTTTGAAGAATACCATGATTGTTTCTATAATGCTCAATAATTAGGTAAATTTTGCAAACGTTTTTCACTCAGTTGCGCCCTCTAGCGGTGGATCTACAATTCCATAGAAAATTTTGAGGTTTTTCTCGAGGCCAGTTTTGGTATATATTTTTCCTGACGCTGTACTACAGTCCTATCCTAATATATGGTTGTCTTTATTTGCCCAGCTGGTACATTGATGTGTATAAATCAGGTGGTTTTTGAAAACGTGTGCGTTAGTGTCCAAAAATAAGTTTATTGAAAATAGAATCTTCTATACTTTGTGAATCTTACAATAGGAAATCGAGGATATGAATAATTATTATATAGAATTAAAAATCAGATTTGAAAAATTCAATATTTTAATTTTCCAGAATACATGTTGAATACCACAGCTTTAATTGAAGTCCAACGTTTCTCTTTAAACATACTGGGGTGAAGTGCGATTAGCTTATCTATTTCATTCTTTCTGGGGGCCTGCTTCTTTATAATGTGGTCTTTAAAGTATGTTGCTATAACATTTTTTTTCTTTATAAGTCCATGATTCTCTTTGAGCTGATGTCTTATGTTTGCTGAGTCTACTTTTAAGTTTAGTGTTGTTTTTATTCAATTCACTCAACTGCTGCTCTTCAGCATTTCCACTCATATTTGAAGTTGTAGGACCAAGTACTACAGCACTATCGGAAACCTGTTCTTCTTCACCGATGGGTTCCAAATCAATATTTATTTCATCAAGGCTCATTCCTTTATACTTTTCTATTCCTCCTTGCGACATCAGGAGAAGAAGTTTTGACACTTTTGCGGTTTGATAAACACTGTCTGGTAATCTGTAAAAATTACAATGTGTATTCAAAGTATGCCCCATGAAACTGATAGCTGCTCCAGATCTTTGCCTGAAAATTGGAGTAACTGGGTTACAGTAGCGAGGTGTTTTCTCAGCTTTGTTGAGGTAATACTGTGAACATTTTTTACACCACTTTTTTTTACATATTTATGTAACACCTTAGTACCATCAAGAAAATGGGAACCCTTTGTATGAAAAACAAATTCATTATTCTATACAAATATTTCTCGTATCTTCAGTAGGAACTCAAAATGTAACTTCATTTCAGGAGAGAACAGTACTGGCACCCCTCGACCTCGTTTGCCCCTTATTACAATACGACTGTACGTATTTAGAAGAATTTTCTCGGTTGCTGTAAGACAGTTTTCAAATTCATTTTGTGACCTTACTTCTAAACTAATGGATTTATATGTATCGACTTTCAATTGTGCTACCTCTGCAGGTCTTCTCCTATTTAATATAATTATTTGACAATACAGCACTTCCTTCAAAGTATTGTATAATAACTGATCATCTTTGTTGTCTTGCAACCTGAGGTAACTATCATGTGCCATTCCTCTTAAGAAATCGTTGAGCTTTTTTAAATCAGAAGTTAGGGGTACCAATTCATCTTTATTCCATTTTTTTGAATTCAAATTAAGAGCAGCCTGAGCGGATACTTCATCAGCCCACTGTGACTCAATAAGAGTCTTTAAAACCTGCACATCTTTCTGCCGAACATCCGTGTTCACCATCTGAACTAAATGTATATAAGCTAAGTCGCAACATTTTTTTAGCAGTGTTCCAAAGTTCATGGCCAGTGTTGGTGACTCATATATATCAGTGTCAGGATTATAGTCAGCTATTTCGTTGACCCCTTCTATGATAAGTTTAAAATGACTTGGATGCAGTACATCTAATAACTCCCTGATCATGTTATTTTTTTCCCGGGCAATTTTTAATAATTTAGCTAGTCGTCTCATATTTTGTCTGACAACGTCTAAATTTCCTTTACTTCGTCGACCCTTCAGATAGGAATAGCCATAATTGCAAATAAGGAAATCTTTTTTAATTATCGCACTGATTTCATCAGGACGCATCCGGGGAAAGAGGACTTCTCTCAATAATTTGTCATGTTTAATGAAGGAGCCCAATAAAAGTGTGGTGTGACCATCACTTTGTGAAGTTTGTCTCTTTCCTTTCTTTCTCGCTTCAGGATTTTTATTGCAACGCTTGGTATGCTTGTATAAAAATAATTTAGAATAATAACCAAGACAGTGCGAACATGACAGGTAGTCTGACTTTGATGGTTTGCTTGTCAAAGGAACTCTTTTAACTGGTCGGAGTTTATCATTTATTCTGTTAGCTACAAAATTACCCTTTTTTCTCAAATCTGACAAGGCTTCTCTCCTTTCTCTAGATTTCGCACCAAATGATAGAATACGTTGGACCTCATGCTCTGCTGAATGCCAAGTAATCATATGCCTAGCAAAATGTGAAACATCTCTCTCACAATAAAAACAATAATCTCTTTTGTCCTTATAATTAGCCCTCATTGACTGTTCGATCGGCACCTGTAAAAAAAAGCTTCTTGAAAAAAGTCATTTCAATCTTATTTATTACTATTCATCTTCAAAATACACTGTGCTCACGGATAAACGACAAGACGAGAATCATCTTATTATTAACGTTTAGAGTCAATGTATATAAAGATTTCGGCTTGTCGTGAGACTAATATTGCCACATAGTGAAACTCCTGGATCAGATCTATTTGTTCGTTAATTGAGAAAAAATTGTTCAATAGTGACCCACATTCATTAGTAATAATACAATGCACATCTGATAACAAACTTAATCCTGAATACAAATCTTCGAACACGAAATTGATTTTTTTTCCATTAGAATGCACTACACTCATTATTGCACACAATACATACTCATATAATGTTAATTTTTTTTTAATTACACAATTAGGGTTATCAAAAGAGTAGTAATGAATATGAAAAAAAATTGGAAGTTTTATTTGAAAATTTGTATTCGGGCTTTATTTTTGATCAATTAATTTCATTGAATAGTTAATTAGATTTTAAGCCATATCTACAAATTTTTCTTCCTTTTTACATTCTAGCCGGTTGACGTATCGCTTCTACCCTGCGGTATAATCTCTAAGTAGGTACTCTGTCTGCCGAGTTGGCGTGTAATGAAAATAATCGAAATTTTATTGTGGCTTATTCTACCGAGTTGGCGTCCGATCATATACGAATTCCCTGTTTATCTTAAGAATTTTAATGATAAGAAATCTTCTTGTTCCGACAAGCACAAGCATAATTTTGATGAGAGATGACCCTCCTTCTAAATATTAGAGATTTTTCTTATGAATACCCTGGTTATCTGATCTAAGAATTTTATATGATAAGCAACATCATTTTCTCGACAAACATGACCCTCCTGAATATTATCTTCAAGTATGGATCCAACAGAAATATCACTGTCATAAAAAGCGATCTTTTCATAATGTATACAAGTTTAACATTTGAAAATTGCACTGTCATTAGAAATAAACATAAAATAAATATATCTAGTTTAAAATTACTGAAAACTATCATTGACGAAAAGCAATCCGGAAAAATTATAACTCATAGACTAGACCTGAGGACTTGGATCAAAGAATATTTAAATTCAAAGAATCTCACCTCATTTTCGACTTGTAGTTTGAAATATTCTGGATTATTCACCTCAGGTAGTATCATATCTTGACTACAAGAGGTTTTGGGAACATCAACGGCTGGTTCCCCTCCTGAATTCTGGAAAAAACGTAAGGATATTGTTGTAAGTTTCGTACACATCCTACGGGGGACACTCCAGTAACTGCTCCTACGGACTCTGATTGAGTCCCGGATCTATACTGAAGAAGCCCGTGTCAACCGCGAATAATAATAATAACACACGCAAGTAGTAGTTAACTCCGACGAAAGCAGCGTTATGTGGAACAAAGGAGTTCAGACCGATGTAACTAAAGGTACACTTGTGAAAACTCATCATACCTCTCAAAAATTTACAGTAAAGGGAAAGCTTTAAAAATTTTAATCAAGTTTTATATTTTTTATTGGGTATAAATAGAGTAACCCTAACGGAATGCATATACTTCCTTAACCAAGTATAACACTTTCTCTGTCATTCAAATCTGCAATTTACACAATGACTAGAGCGGCAGGTTAGAACCCCTGAGGAGAGATTCGAACGTTAGGTAGCTGACCTTTCCAGTGACTTGAAAAGAAATAAATAAAAGTTGGTATAAAAATATTTGAAGTTGGTCAGTCTCACAACAAAAGTTATTTATTTTGATATTTAGTCAGTATTTTTATTACCGGCTTGCTCTTTCCCGGAAGGCAGGCGCGGTAGTCAAGTACCGGCATGATGCTAAGACATAAAAAAATAAAATTTTGTGCACTCTATTTTCCCCGTTTAAATTATAAGAGTAACGGAGAAAACGATATGTTCTTTGTCTATGAAATTCAAATCACAATAATTTAGCTTGTAAAGCCCCCCACCCACTCCTAGAACCAAACATTAAAATGAAAGTTGGCGACAACGGCAAATATGGTGACCCAGCTTTGAGACAAACCCTCACACTCGTTTATTTTTATACATTGATTTTCGAAGTTTTATGTTAGCACATAATATTCACAAATGCAAAACGTTCCTTTAGCATGTCTATTTTGAATCAATGAAATAAAAAATAATAATAATAATAATAATAATAATAACAGACCCGGTATGTTGTTATTCTAGGCCCAACAAATTAAAGATGCCACAAGAAAAATACAGAAACTATTTAGAAGACTGGTTAATCATTGAGGACACGAGAGAAATTATCAAATGATCTTATTTACCTCGTCCTCAATCTCGGAAGGTGAATAGTAAGGGTCTATAACACTATCATCAGTGTCACTGTCAGTTGTTGAAATTTTGGTATCATTTTCAAGTTGCTTTCTTCCAAAACCTATGAACGATGATTTTGTATCTGGTTTAGCTTGTAAGTCCTAAAAAAGCAATACATGATGTATTCAGCATTGTATATATATTTTTTGTTTAATTAATAGAACTATTCCTTACATGGCCGACAGTGTCGGAATAACTGGTTTCTGAAAATATATATTGCAAGTTGATCTCAGTACCACTCGTTTCAAAATCTTTGGCAGAAACTGCTGAAGATACTGAGATGATAGGTTCTTTATCCTAAAAAAATATGTTTTTTTAAACACAATATTCCTTTTGATAAACAAGAAAATGACGTTTATAATATAACTTCAATATTTTGAAACAGTCAAGGCTTTTGAAAAATATTTTACCTCAAATTGTGGACATCAGGCATGAGATAATTGATATTCGTTCATTGAATAAATCATTTATTCACCTGATCGTCACTGTCAGAAGAGAAATGGTAAAGATCGTAAGTCCTGCTAACCCTTATGTTTTCAGTGGAAAAATCAATATCAAACTCTTCTGATATTTGATTAGTTTCTTTAGCTCTTTGTCCCTCCGGTTTGAGTTTGATTAAGTCTTTGCATTTTTCAATATCAGGTGATTCAGATGGAACAAGTGGTACATTTGTTAAAGTTGTTAGTATTCTCGTCCCGCTTTCTTCAAGAACTCGCTCTTGATCGGAATCTGATTTCTGGAACAATAATCAACAAATGTAGAATGTAAAAATGTAAAACAACACTGGTTAAGACAAAGGTGCACACCATTTACATAGTGTAAACTGTAGAAATTCGAATTCATTCATCTGAATGCTTTTTCTGTGTCGTCTGCAAATGAAGAATTTGAGATTGTATGATAAGGGGAAAAGTATTATTCCTACCGAGATTCTCGTTAGAAAATATTTTTCAAATTTCTTCGATTTGATTGATCTTGACTATAACATGACCAATTAATTTGTAACGATACCTGTATCAATTTGAAAACTGTTACTACTATTTGAGATTTTAAACTCCTAATGAGGACACCCGCCCTTCCATTGAGGTAAAAATGATATGAAAATACGTGCAAAAAGTGTCATTTTGGAAACTGGAATAGTTGAAACGAGTTTATTTGAAAGGCGTACGAATTGGGGAAAGTTACGTAAACAGCTTCAATTTCTCTGTTCTGAATCACTTTTATCCACAACATATATAAACACATATTCGACAAAAAGGTACTTCAGATAAACATGGAATAGATATTTCTGATGGATTAAGTGCCACCACCTTCATTTAAATTGATATTAATTTTCTCGTTTCTTCAATTTTTTCATGAGAAACTTCTTGATTCTAATGAATTCAAAATTCCCATTATCATACATTCATAGACGTCAAGTTTCTAGTTCTCAACATCACATTACAAACAAATTATTCCATTTCATGCAATTTACATAGAGAAATGTATAGATACATAGATTAAGAACAACGAATAAATGTGCTGAAAACAAATAAGCTATATAAATGGTAACGATCTGTATTAGATAATGCCCAAGACCACGCCTCAGTGAAGGGGTACGGTCGGTGTCGGTACTAAGTAGATACAAAGTACAAGATATATTTAAATTATTAAACATCTAAAAAGCTTATTTTTTTAACAAAAATAGATGCTGGGAGAGTCAATTTGTTCCATTTTAGGGTACTGTATAAATATATTCTTTTGTTTTTATCGCTATTTCACTATCTCATTCTACGTTATTCAACCACTTCTTCAATTTTAGTTATGGCAGCGAAACACGGGCATGTCTAAAACAGGTTCATTAAAATAGAAAGAATGACAGAGAAAATAATGGAAAACCGTGGAAATCATAGCAGACTGTGATAGATGAAGCACTTAAAAAGAATGATATTCGAAGCACGAAAAGTCGAACAAGCTGTGTGAGTGAAGGCATGGGTGTGAGTGAAGCAAAAGATGTCTGGAAGAACAGGATCGTATGGAGAAGAATTGTGAAGTGTTGGTATTAGAGGTTATAGATGCGATTACTATTAACCTGGAAAGGGTAGTTCTGATTTTAATTAATTATTGAGAGCAGACGGAAATGTGAATTTAGAAATAAGAAATTTATCCAATTTATGTAGGGACCTTCAAACGTTAAAAATGAATTGGGAAACTTGTAGAGGATTGAAAATTAGTAGCCCTAAAAATTTTTTGTTACAAATTTAAAACTAGACTAGGAAAGAACCAGAAAAAGTGAAGTATTTCCTGATGAAACACTCCGATGCTTTCTAAAACTTATCACCTGAAAAACGGCGAGAAAAATATATTTAATAGTTTTCAGTCAACGCAAGAAATGCATAAAAATGTGGTATACTGTGGCAATTTCAAGATCACACGGACAAAGAATTTATAAAAAAACGGCCGCAGATCTGATTGAAAGGTATAAAGGAAACTAGCTTCAGAACTGTATGAAGAACTACTGCATTTGAAAGCAATATTTAATTCAAATTTAGACATAACTGATGAAACCCGAACCAACTTAATCAAATCAATAAGAAGTTAGAGGCTGGAATAGATTTTTTCCATAACCACCGTACAAAATACGCTTTTATACACAAATTACAAAAACTTGTATACGTCATTTCTTTGATATCCGTTGTAAAAGTAATAATTTGATGTGTGAGAAAAGTACACATTATGGCACTTTCCCGCACGAAAATGTCACTTCGCCCACGGAAATGTCAATGTCAAACATTATCTTTATAGTGAATTTTGTTGATAGACATAAATATTGCTATTAATGAAAACTTCATTATCAAAAATGATACACCAGGCATAACAATTCAAGATTGATCCAATTTCGCTATTACTTATACCAACATCTACTTGATTTTTCTATATTCAATAATAATTTTTCAAATTCTCACTGTCTAAGGTTCAAATAAAATATAATTTCCTCTCATTAATAAACGTGATTGTAGAAATGATATTAATTAAAGACATGCAGGAAGAATATTTAATTGCCGAAAGTGTTGTTTTTGATGCGATTAATGCTGTAGGAGAGCATATAAATTGATAAAAAGTGCATTACCAGTGTGCAGAATGCACCCTCTCATTTAAAAGAGCTTCTTAAAGGAAGAAGATCAGAAGAAAAAGCAAACGAACAATCAAAACATCAAAAAATATAGGACATTCACAAATCAAGGAGCTTACCAAAAATATTGAAATCCTAAAAATGCTAGAGTTGAAGTAACAACTTAGTATTGCCGTAAAAACATTGATAGTGACACTGTGAGTATTATTTTTATTTACATGTTGTTTTCTATAGAATGTTTATTTTTTATTCTGTATTTTTCAAAGAAACTTAAAGTGTCAATAATAATAGGTATATTTTTCATTTCCATTCTTGTGATAATTTTTTATAGAATTGAATTTTGTCTCAAAAAGTATTGTTATTTCTACCTGCTTTTTAATACCATAAATTACATTATTATATGTATAATACCCTAGAAGTAAAATATGCTTTGAGACTTCCCTACCTGACTTTAAGCTTGCAGTTTACAGCTGTACATAATGATATTGATTTTCTGTTTACTTATTTTGAAATATTTCTTCATTTTAAAAAATTTCTCATCAGTATGTAATAAAGAAAGTTATTTTTTGAAGTTTATGTCAAAGTTTGAACATTTGAACAGTTTTTTATCTTGTAAATATACAAAATTCTTTTCTAAACTGATCAGGGAAGTGTTATTAACATGTTTTTTAAGTTTTATTTACTTCTAATTGTTTTCAAAACAATTTTAGTTTCAGATACATCTGGTATCTGGTATACTTAACAATTTTTTTTCCACATTTTTTACCCACGTTAAGAAACAAACTCATAAATTATTCAATAAAATGTAAGAGGATTTTTTCCAATAGCCCTGAGAAACCTGGAAAAGTCAGGGAGCTTTGCATTCAAGAGTCGATAGACACCCTAAGTCAGGCAGCTGTAAGAGTCAACAATCAATTATCTAATATCTGAAAAATAGCAAAAAGAGTCCGTCAAGGATGTATTGCAGTTGGTGGCATAGAAATGTCCAATTTTCGTTATGCTGACGATACTGTTCTACTGGTAAATACCCAAGAAGAATTTCTAGAAATCTTTCATAAACTGGAAATGGAAAGTAATAATCTTGGCATGTTTATCAACTGCTCAAAAACCGGGAGCACTGATCTCAAATGAGGATGGCTGTTCTCAGGAAATCATTCGTAGATGCGAAATCGCTAGACCAACAACGATAAGTCTGAATAAAACATGGCAAGACATGATTTTGATATTACCGGTACTTCTATATGGGGCAGAAATATCGTCGATGAAGGCTGTCGACCGCAGGAGGATTAACGCGTTTGAACTATGGTGCTGCAAAAGTATTCTACGAATCCCTTGAACAGCAAGAAGAACTGATGCATCCATCATTCAAGAAGCTAAAGAACCCCAAAAGTGCAAGCTCGACTCTTAGGATACTTCGGGCTTATTCAGAGAAGAGATGAGGAGAACCTGGAGCGACTAATAGTCCAATGCTGGGTAGAAGGTACTAGGTTCAGAGGGAGGTCTGCTCAACGATGAACTGATCAAATGAAGGCATCCTCTGACTTGACAATAAACCAAGCAGCACTCAGCGTTTACAATTAAGGAAAATGGCGAGAGACTGTGAAACAAGTAATCAAATAATCCAAATCTGGATCAAGACTCCTCTGTCAAAAAGAGAGGAAAGAAGAACTTATTATAAGATAATAGGTGAGTATCGAGGCACCGCTTCGGATCTCGACGGCTCTAAGGATATCTACAGGTATTTGGTGAGTAAAAGAAATTAAAAAAGCCAATGATGTCGGTCCTAAGGGGCCTTAGTCTCATATGAAACCATTCTCCAACGCAGATTCTCTGCAATTTTTTGTATATTTGTGAACTATTTTAAGACGTTTAAGTAAAAAAAGCAATTTCAGAAGACATAGGAAATACAATGAACGGAATATTCACTTACCTGCTCGCATCTGTTTGGAGCACTTTTGTTTTGGAAACGATAGTTAATCGGTGCTCTTGTATCCGATATTTCTGTTCCTATTTTTTCCGCTAAAAGCAGAATTTTTCTTGTTCTACTTTACATCTTCATAGAAAACACCGCAAACTTGCACTAATGTATAACTTTTAGCTTTTAACCTGGTGACAGAATGTTTATTCTAGAATTGTGATTTTATATCACAAAACATCTACTTTTATAGGCTGCTTGTTGTGTACAAAGCATGGAGTAAGTACAGTTATCGCCGGTCCTATATTTTTATGATCTAGAGTATCTAGGTCTAATTCCTAGAACTTTTTGTGGGGTAAGTGGGTTTTATTAGTTTGGCTTCAAACTAAAATATTTTGAGTAATTAAAATGACACTATCCATATCCGGAAATTGTCAATTATTCGATAGTGGGAGCCTATAAATAAACATCTTCCCATTTCCTCCTTAAAGCAAGTATTCGACAGTTCTGCACTTTTATTTCACAGTCAAAGTGACGTAGCATTCTCAATTTCTATCAAT
Organism: Galeruca laticollis; assembly: GCA_963921935.1. Taxonomy (NCBI): domain Eukaryota; kingdom Metazoa; phylum Arthropoda; class Insecta; order Coleoptera; family Chrysomelidae; genus Galeruca; species Galeruca laticollis. The sequence continues at coordinate 34,643,059 of OY998176.1, read as the reverse complement.
TATTTGAATAGTTAGATATAATTTTTCCATGGTATATTGTGGTTTTTGGTAAAGGTACAATACTGTGGATTTTTATGCAACAATTGTTAACTATTTTACTAAAAACTTCATGTAATTAACGATTGAAAAATAGACTGTTCCAACTCCTATAAAATAAAAACTAAGGGCTAATCTAAAATGGTATAAAATAAAAATGAAAATTTAGGTCAATCAACTTCTATATTACTTTTCAAACTCCAGTATTTGTGATGCGGAAAGCGAATCCAGTTGTCGGTAGAGTTAGATTTTCAGTGTGATTGAACAAAAACTTTATCGTTTCTCTCAAAGCACTCTTTTTCCTGCCCGGTATAAAGTATTTATTTTAAATAACTTCAAGTAACAATATATTATATTAATCTTGCTGGAGCACTTTTTTGTATTTTACCTTTGTTTGTTTAAATAAAATCAAAAATGTCGATGCACCGTCACTATCGTCTACCGTAAGTAGAATAGCCTTAAATCGGTTTTTATTTCTGGACAGCGAATAAACAAAGGTAGTAAATTTCCATGGATATTCCAATGTTATAATTTCTTTATTCATCCACATTACAAATTGAACAATCATACTATATCATATTACTTTTGTATGCTTTTGTGTGATAAACAATTATCGAAAAATGCATGTTCAAGACGTAATCATTAAATTAACATTTATCATTTGTCCCAAGTTATAAATATTTTACTCTGAAGTAAGGGGGTCTGTTCCCATCACCCCTTTGACTACGTGGATGGTTGTACGCAAAACGAAAGCAAATTCCTGCTTGTAATATTTATTTATGAGGTATATCTTAAATCATTTTATAGATATAGTAATAAACTAGGTGGGTGATTGTATGCATAATAAAAGCAGATTGTCTGGTGTAGTATTTATAAGTCTATCTTAAATTCTTTAATGCAAATATCTCAATAGATATAATCAAATAATACTGAATGATGACCTTCCAAGAATAGTATGGGGTGTCGAAACAGGAAAGGCCCTCAGCCATATTTATGAAATAATTATTATAGAGATCTGAAGTTATGGAATGAGAAATGGTTGTGATAAATATATGTTTCGAAAATATTTTTGAATATACAGGGTACTCCATATTTAGGGATTAAATAAAAAATTTAATTTCTCACTGAAATACCCTAAATGTTTTTGGATTTTTATATTCTGGCGAAAGAGATAATTTTACTAACAATTACAGTGGAGTCCTAAAGTAATGGATACATTCATTTTTACGTAATTATGAATGCAAATGACAAATGTTAGAATGCAAATGAAAAATCTTGAAACAGGTCAATTTTAATATATGAAACTACACTTTCTTCATTGTATTATTAGGCCCATCTTCTTCAACCCCCTAGGGGTAATCACTACTCCTTTGAAAATTTTAAATGAAAAAGGATAGCATGTGATACCGCGTTTAAAATGGTTTTCAATTCTCTATTCAGTAACATGGCACTTTCTGATTTTTGGACGTTGGTAACAACAAGAAACATCAATTTTCAATTGTTTAATTTGTTAAATAATTAATGATGCCAAAAAAAATAAAGTTTGACGTAATTAACAATATTTAGAATAATTATAATCTTAATCATATGGTCAAAATGGACACCGTTCTTTTCTTCACAAAAAATAGAAGATGTTGAAATTATTCGACAACGTTTTGCAACATCTTTGCGGTGATTTGAACAATTTCTTGCCTAATTCGGTTTATAAAATCATCAATATTAGTTGGTTTTCTCTTGTAGATTTTTGTGTTTAAATAGCCACACAAAAAACAATCCAGTGGAGTCGGATCGCAAGAAAGGGGTGGCTATTCAATTTCGCAACGTCAACCAATCCATCGATACTGAAAAAGTTGATTAAGATAAACCCGTACAGCTGCTACATAAAGTGTTGTAGCTCCATCTTGTTGAAACCATATGTTTCTATTAATGTCTGCGGGGTTAACATTATCAGGAAAACCTTTTCGTAAATCAGGTATTAAAATATTTTGTAAAAAATCCAAATAACTCAACTCAGTTACTGTCCCATCAAAAAAATACGATCCAGTTATTCTATGATTTATTATGCCAGCCCAAACGTTTACTTTGATAGGACACTGAGTGTGACCTTCCCTCATCCAGTGCGGATTTTGGGTACTCCAATACCGACTATTTTGCTTGGTAACCGTTCCATTAAGGGGAAACCTTACCTTATCGGAGAAAACAAAACAAAGGATTCCGTTGGCATCTATTCGTATCTCACAAAATTCTAATGTACTATCAGGATCATCGTCATTTAGTTCCTGAGGTATTTGAATTTTATAAGGATGGTATTTCTGTTTTTTCAAAATTATCAATACAGAAGAGTCACTTACGTCCACATCACCACCAACTTATTTTGTAGGTTTCTGTGGATTTTCCTCAACTGTTAACAGTTTATCCAATTTCTTTTCGTCATCCAATTTTGATCTGCCAGGTTTGAGAAGATATTGGACAGTTCCAAATTCACGGAATTTTTATTCTGTTCTACTCACCGTAAATTGGGAAATGTGACGGTCAGGATACTTCTCATTAAATATTCTGCATAACAGAATGCGTTATTTTTTTATCACACACTCCAATTAATATTAATGTTCGAAACAGCACACTGGTATAGTCCCTAAAACTGACTCTTATGGCGGATACGCACTGTTTTTTATAACTGTTTACGACTTCACGACTATCTTATGTAAACATTTTTTTTGTGACCAGTCTTATCTAGAAAATGCTAGGGCCAATTGTTTTTGTGTAAGCCGCAATCCAGAATTTTCTAGTAAAAAAGGCACTAATATATATTTATACATATATACCTGGAACCGACCCGAGAAGAGTTAGTTTAGTTGATAAAGTGATCTCGAGAAATAAACAAGAATACACCGAAATAGCGAACAGTAAAGTGTTGATATAAATTAATAATTAAGCTTGTGTGCATATAAATTAAATTTAAGTGATTAGTTAAGTATAAATAAATTAAGTGTTAGTGAGTAGTTTAATGTTTAAATAAATTAGTAAGTAGCCATACCGTGTGTTTAAAATTTATCCCACCCGTAATAAAAAACGTTCATATAAATAAGGAAACATTACATTGATATCTCAATTCTTTGGGTCTAAAAAAGGCTCATTTTAAAACAATTTGAGTGTGGATATTGATGTTAAAAAATTCTTGAATACACTACAAATTATTAACGATGTTTAGCGAATTAACATTAATTTTAAATACGCCTGTACTTTTTGTGACATTTATTTGTGACAAAAATATCCGATCTTACTTTTCGACTACAAGATAAAATAGACCAGTCTATCGTGACAGGTACTTTAATTGCGTGCTTCTTGATTTTATGAAATGGAACCAATTTTTTCTTGTGTATTCAAGTTCAAAAATCAAATTGTGCAATATTGCTGAATATAGAATTGAAAAACCCTTTTAAACGCAGTAACACACGCTACTCCTTTTCATTGAAAAGGAGTGATTATCCCTAGGGGGTTGAAGGAGCAGGGGCATAATTCTACAGAGAAAGTGTAGTTTAATATCTTGAAATTGACCAGGATTTTTCATTTGCATTCATAATTACTTAGTGAATGAATTTATCCGTTACTTTAGGACCTCACGGTATATCATACTTACGTGCTAACTTTAACGATCTTAAAGTTATAGACGTTTGAAAATCGCATTTTTTCAAATGTAACTGGCTGTTACGTCAAAACATTTGGAAATCTATAAATATGGTTTTAATGTCTCTATCTTAACTTTTTAATTCCTATTCGATAATGTAGTCTAAATGTATGAACAGGGTGATAAAGATTTGCTTATTTTCGATCACCGTGGATATCGATTTAGTCTGCCTCATCGAATGGCGATTAAAAAGTTAAGATAGGGGTATGAAAGCCCTTTTACTAGATTTCCAACCGATTTGACATAACCGCTACAAAAAACGCGATATTCAAACGTCTATAACTTCAAGGTCGTTAATGTTAACATGTTAATATGTATGTTAGTAAAATCACCTCTTTTGTAAATATTAAAATGTAAATATATATATAAGATCTTTCTGTTCAAAAATAAGTTCATTTTTCAATCTCTAAATGTGGAGTACCTTGTATGTTCAAGAATATTTTTGAAACATAGCTTTATTACAACCATTTTTCTTTCCAGAATTTCAGATCTGTATCATTACTAATTTCATAAATATGACCGAGTGGCGTTCTTATTGAAACACCCGGTACATTTCACTGGTCTTACCAACACACAACATTGTATTCAAAGTAAACTGTGACAATAGTTAGTTGTCGGATAATGGTTATAAAAGGTTGTCTTCTTTATGCTAAGGAGAGTATTTCTCACCAAAACATGAAGTTGATTTGTGAGAATTCAAATGATCTATATTTTATCCGATTTGTAGAAAGTTGGATAAATTATTACTCAAGTTAATCGAAAATAATCGAATAATTATTTAATAATCAGCGACACAGGATTTAGTTTCTTAATTAGTTCTTTGGAATAAATTTACAAAAACAGCCCTATAAGTGTAAATATAAAAAAATTCCTTTATACCTGTTATAGAAAAAAGATAACTGTAAACCACTTTTTATACTAAGCAAGATTCGGACTAAGTGAATGTTTTTGTAATAAAATTTCATTCAATATCTCTTTCATAGTATATTTACTAAACTGCTAGAAAAATGCGGAAATAAGAAGCAAGATATTAGGACGGATAAACCGCCAGTTAGAAAGATCTCGAGAATTAAAGGTATTTGAAAACTGGAATGCTGGGAGTTTAAAGGGTGATCTTTTTAATTAAAATATTGGCCTCCCTCTGCGCCTCAGCATATAGCGCTCAAACTCTTGGAATCTTGTAGTGTATGAAAAGGTACCACTTTGTAATAAGCAATAAACACAAATAACTCAATTAATCAAAGCGTTCAGTTACCTAAATGAAAAATTTAACAAACGAATTAAAAAGTTCACTTATTTGCATCAAACTCAATAATAAGAAATTAAGTTAGGACAAACAGAACATAACAGGAGCCTACTAAATATAAAAGAGATGCATAAGCCAATTTTTTTCTGTGAATTGTAAATGCCCGGACGGCAATAAAAAATGGTCATTTAATTGTTGACTTTCGCGTTGCCTTTTCACGCGAGAACTACTGAGGAGTATACGGGTTACAGTACAGGACAGTATTAACAAAAATAATCCCGAATAACGTAACTATTACAAAAAGTGAAAAATATACTATGAATCCTCTTTAAATAATAAAAAACGAAATTACAACCCATTTTAACTGGAAGTAGCAGAAAGATGCCAATATTTTCATTAAACAGATTACTCTTCAAACACCCAACATTCCAATTTTCAGTTTTCAGACAACTTTAATTCTCGAGATCTTTGTAATCAACGGAATATGGATGCTAGTTTCATTGCACTGAATATGGGCATAATAACCCTGAAACGATCGTTTGTAGTTATTAGATTAATTGCAAATCTAACAAATGTCTTCGTTCCTTGTGAGTTGCCTACATATTTTTAGCATATTTTAGAAAATTGATTGTTCCTTATGACGAAAAACATTTTCTATAATATTTTTTCGTATGCGGTAAAACATTTTACGTCGGATTATATGCCGGCAAACATGTATAAAAAATCTTTTCAAGATTTCACTAGTTCAAAGACTGTTGTAATTTTCTTCATTGAAAATATTTTGCAGTAGCAGTAGATATGTGGTTGGTCGGAAAATTTAGTACAAATTAAAGTAAATGATAAAAAAAATGGTGGCGGTTAGGGAGATAGTGGTTTTGAGGGGTGAATAATGATTTTACGATATCCGGGCTAAACTACACCTTTTATTGGAAAAGTTGAATATAAAAGTTGTAGATAATTAAAACATACAACTTCTGTATCTACCAATTTCCATAACTTAACCTGAAATTTATGGATAAAAACATAAAAAAAACTAATTTTTTTGTTTTTAATTTTTTCCTTCAACTATTTTGTTTCGATTTCTATGGAAATCACTAAAATTTAGATTTTGATGTCTTGAACAAACAGTAATTTTTTTGAAGTCAAATATTGATTTCTGTATTTCTTACGAGTTACAAATTCTCAAACCAAAGATGTGGTGATTAAAATTTTAAAAATAAAAAAATTCTGTGGTATTTTAAGGTTAGGTCAGTCCTAATTAACTCCCCTGAATGGTTTGATCGCCTTCTACTTACCCTTACTTAATGCTCTTAACAGACTCATACAGTGTACCAAATTTAGTATTTTCAAATCAAAGGGTTGCAAAGAAATTAATTTGTTTCGAAATTTTGGGCCTCACTTTGAGGCCCCATAACTCCTCAGGAGTGCAACTTGGTATAGAGGTAAATTGCCCCCAATCATCATATTTTGGGCTCCCCTATACGCCTCTGCTCTGTGTCGGTTCTTCTGCGGACACCCTGTATATTTGGCTAGTCCAAATAGTGTCCCATCTTGGTGATTGACTTAGTATATATGAGTAGAAAAAAAAAGATTTTACAATTAGAAGCTTTGATATTATTAGCTCTATGGGGATATCCTGGATATCTTTGTCCCATTTAAGATCAGTATCATTGAGCAATAATATAGGAAACCAGGAAAACTATATGTGCTGATCTTTACATTTATTACTTTAGAAGACAGTTTAATAATGGAGAATTCCCTATATTTATCTGTTCATTGAGGACTTCATATTGTGGGTTTCTTAGGTGTCTTCTAATTTCCACCTCTTCAAAGAAATCCTGTTCTTGTTTCCTATCACAAATATGTAGTATTTCTGGTCCTGTGTCAGGTGTTACTGAATGATTGGTGACAAGTAGATGTTTTGCGTAATGTGATTTATCTGGTTGTTTTGATCTGTATGCTCGTAAGTACTCACTGTACCCTAACTTCAAAATTACGACTGGTCTGACCAAAATACACAGCATTACAATCCGAAGATTCAAGTTTGTATATCCCAGACTTTCTTAATGGTAGTATTTTTATTTTTACATTTAGTTCTACCTACATTGTTTTCAGTTTTGGAAGAAATTGTTGTGTTTGTTGCTGAAAATATTATCTTTGAAAAATTATTAGAAATATTACGAGCATAAGTGATAGGTTTGTAATTTTTTACATCGTTGGGTTGTTTAGGAAATATTAGTTGTAATGCCATCTTTTTCTCTTTTTTATTGAGTAATTTATTTATTCAATGTAATGTATAACCATTGGATGTGGCTATTTGTTCAATTGTTTTAATTTCTCTATCAAAAATTGAATTTGCTCATAGGAACTTAAAATGTATCATCGAATTGTATGCTGCTAGTTTATGTGACATGGGATGATTAGAATCATATGGTATAGTCACATCAGTATGTGTTGGTTTTCTGTAAATTGGGAAGTCAAGTACGTTATTACCTCTTTGAATTTTTAAATCAAGAAAATTAATTGAGTTATTTCTTTCAACTTCTGACGTGAATTTAATTTTTTAGTATAAATTAATAATATGATTGAAAAACATATCCAATTGTTGTCCACTACTTACAAAACAAGCTAGTATGTCATCTACGTATTTATACCAAAATAAAATATTTTTTGAAATATTAGATTCAAAGATCTTTCTGTCCAAACTGTCCATAAAAATGTTTGCCAAAATTGGTGATATAGGGCTTCCCATTGGTAAACCTTCATTTTGAATATACACCTTACTATCAAAAGTGAAATAGTTCTGATTAATACATACATCAAATGAATTAAGTATATCTGATATTATTCCTGGATGAATATTTTATCCTCTAGTAACTCTCTTTTGGTGAAATTTTAGAGAACATATTGATAACATCAAATGAAATGATGTTAGAGTTATCTTGTAAGTTGCATGTTTTCAATTTCTTTATTGGTTCTATAGAATTTTCAATTGAGTATTTAGATATACATCCATAGCCATTGAGTATATTATTTAGTTTTTCGGCTAATTTATTATTAGGTGTATTAACGTATGAAACTACAGGTCTAATTGGTTTCGAATCTTTATGTAACTTAATTGTTCCATATAATAGTGGAGATTGTGGATTCTTATTTATCAAGTATTTCTTTTCAGACAAGTCGTAATATTGAAGTTAGGTACAGTGAACACTTACGAGCATATTAAAATAACCAGATAAATCACATTACGCAAAACATCTACTCGACACCACCCAAATAGCAATTTAAACTTGTTACAAACTTACATCATATTTGACACATCAAACTTCTAAACTTGCATTAAGTTTGCTACAGCAAGTTCACAAACTTGCTGCAAGTATAAAGCAAACTTGCTAGTTACTACATATCAAAGTTGCACCAAGTCAGCCATATGGAACTTGCTTAAAGTTAATAAACTCAAACTTGTCACAAGTCACAACTGGGTGTCAAATGTCAGAATAGTATATCCCACAGGGACTTGCTGGTATTCATTTCCTCCTTTATCATAGATGTCAACGACTTTTATTAGCATCTACGGCACACTTGTAGTTTTAAATGAAGTAGACAAACAAATTTAAGAACTTTTATTAACCTATATTATTTACATCATTTTTTCGTTGGTGTCTCTCAGCTCTGAAACAAAGGTTGAATTGTGATAAACTAATTCAAACAATTTCATTTGTGTTTGATTGAAAGAGAAAGAGAAAATAAGAAAATGTGTATCAATTTTGTTTTTACGAAAATATTAAACAAAAAAATATATAAGGGTAATTCAAATTCAACAATTTGTTTTAATTTTATTCAATATCTGTCTATTTGAATTTGATTTAAAAACAAAAATTTATTGCATATTTTCCCAATTGTCATTTTGATTTGGAGCTCTGGCAGTATTCTCTGTTTGGGATAAACTGGAGTCAACCTTCTACTCCCCTCTGTTTAAGCCTTCTGTGAGGTCAGTCACTAATTGAATAGGGTAGCCAGCTGAACTTAGTTTTTTCAATTACAACCTGTAATAAAATAATAAAACTCGTATGACTATATAAACTACTTCAGAAGATTGTCAAATTCATGAAAACTGCTGTTTCCCCATCTCTCTGAATATGTTATATCACTAATCTATATTTGAGATAAATAAATTTATAGTTTTTGAAATGAGATATTACATCTTAGTATCATTTTATTTTGATTGTAATACTTTTACCCAGAAATCCAAAAATTAATAATTATCTATTATAAATAAAAGAAACCCACGTGCTCTATAACTTATTCTCCTACTTTATTTAATCAGTAATTGGAAATTGAAGTTAAATAAACACAATTCATAATAATAGACGCATATTCTTACACAAACATTATTTTTATATATAAAAATAAGATACTTACATCTATACAACGAAAATCACTATATAGAATCGTGATAGAATTTCAGGGTCTCTGGCAACTATTATAACGATATAGAATTACTAACACTAATAACGCGCGAAAACACTCTTTTCTAGATAAAACCACCAAAACTCACCATTAAAATCTTCATCTTTAATGGCGTCTGACCCTCAACGAACAACGAACAGTTCATTGTGTAAGGTTATGTTAATCTTCTTCTTTTCGTAGTGAAACCCTGATCTTTAAATAAAATAGTATCCGGTAGCAACGATGATATGTCTAAATTTTATGAATATTTAAACATTATTCTATTACCTAATACATTTTATGTTTTTTGAGCTTATTCGCATATAAGTGATAAAATTGATTACGGTTAAATACAAAAACAATAAAATGTTTTTTTTTAAATTTGCATCAAATTTGCAACAATTTTTCATATTCAACTTTGACATGGCAATTTTGTTGCAAACTTGTTTCACGCTTAATATGACAAATTTGCTTGAGCAACTCAATATCAAAAATCAAGCAAGTTTGCAGCAAACTTGCGTGCTATCTGGGCAATCATTCAGTAACACCTGACACAAAACCATATAAACCACATATTTGTGATAGGAAACAAGAATTGGATTTCCTTGAAAAACTAGAAATTAGAAGACACTAAAGAGATCCACAATATGAAGTCCCCAATGAACAGATAAATTTGGGTTTAGTTCTCCATTATTGAACTGTCTTATTAAGTAATAATTGTGAAGATCAGCAGATATAGTTTTCCTGGTTTCCTATATCATTGCACAATGATACTGATCTTAAATGGGACAAATATATCCAGAATATCTCCATAGGGATAATAATATCAAAGCTACTATTTGTGAAATCATTATTTTTCTATTCATATATATTAAGTCAATCACTAGATAGGGTACTATTTGGACTAGCCAAATATATATCAAGTATACATCACGTCAAAAGTAACTTCTGTCATTCTGACGATGATAATATATTATTTATCGAAACAAATGTGAATTATCTTACAATTTCTATATTTTTTTAAATATATAGTGTAGTCAATTAGAAACAGTTAGTTTCATTTGAAAACATAAGATGAGTAGATTGCACGAACTAAGGGTTTATACAGTAAATGATTTATAATATTGATTCGCTGTGTATATATGTAATTTAATTAATATATGGTAAACTAAAAAGCTTGTATGGTGGTTCAAAATAATATATTTTTAAAAATTTTGACGAATCTCGTTCGGACGTATTTCTACAAACAGTACGACTCAAGTTTGGACCGTAAGTTATAAAACCATCTCGGAAATGTTTATTGCACCCATTCACTCTATCATAAATGAAATTGAAAGCTGCAGTCCAAGGGCAAACTGTAAAATCAATTTTTAAAAACCTTACTCTTCTGGCCATGCTGAACTAAATAAAATAAGAATCCGTAACTTCACACCACAAATTCTATATGTAATGTACGTCAATTTATTGTTTATTTTCATCTGACATTTTATCAATCCACCATAAATAGTTGGGTGGCACTCAAAACAATTTTTATATATCTGCAACACCGTATGAACCAAATAATTATAGTAACTGAATCTATGTTCAGAGATCAAATCGGTAAACTGGTTTGCAATAAGAAAAATATCTCTCTTGATTTTGAAAAAGAAAACGATAAAATTAAAATTGTTTGATGAGAAATCATTTTAAGCACCATACTTTAAAAGAAAGTACACTAATAAAAACGATTTTTTGTAATAGTGTTTTAAATGAAACTCTCTATTTCTAGCTAATTGCACAATATAATGAAAATTATTAAAATTCTAAGAAATTGACAATTGTTTCGATAAATCAATATCATCGTCATTCATTATATTGTGGAATTAGCTAGAAGCAGTGAGCTTCATTTAAAACACTAATATGAGTAGATTCCACGAAGTAAGGGTCGAGACAATTAATTTCGTTAACGATTTTTTGTTTTCTCCAGAACTGCATTCTGTTCACCAACTCATTTCATAGGTTTGGAAAATAAAAGAATAGTGTTAAGTATGTTTTATATAAATTCAATGTCGACAAGTGCCCGGATGTTAAACCCTTTCTAAATAAAATGGATTCCGTATCTCTTTTCCAAGTCGCCAAATTGTGTAGGGGTACTTGACGGTAATCTCAACCGATGACACTACAAGAGGATTACCTACTCCTGCGCTCGTGAACCTCAAATAACTGATAAACATTTGAAATTAATACGTTGAGGGACTTGCAAGCTATCGGGGAACACGAACACAGTTACATTTTTTGCCGAGAATCACTTTTCTCGACGTCTTGGAACTGGAGAGTCATAAAGACCAGAAATATGTTTTTAAAATTTTTTCTCCTTCACAATTTTTTCACATTGAGATGTGCTTAGTTAATTAAAATCGTTGGGGCTCTTTCTTTTTCAAGGAGTTAGCTTTCCGGAAAAATGTTGATGTACTTTAAAATATCAGATCTACCTTTTTGTGTTGCTTCCTTATTCAGTTGAGTGAAAAAATCAGTAAACTGTGATCAACGGATCTAATTTTCTCTCAGAAAACAAAGTGTTCGATCTAAGACGTGGAATTCTCAATATCACCATTTTAGCCCCTCCATGTTGAGCTCTTGACATGCGCAATATCACTCAAAGAAAATGGCAAACAATACTGATAAATACATCGACAAAAATTCATATCATCGCCAATTTTTAGTATCTTCAGATAAATAGGCTCTTCCTAGACTCTCTCGAGAACTAAGACAGACTTATCTTATCTTATCTTGATGATGTCTCTCTGTCCGTCTGTGCGCTCATTTCCGGCGAAACCGCTGAACCGATTAGCGCCAGATTTGGTAAATATATTCTTAGATATCAAAGGAAGAGTTGAAAAACTTTTGGTAATAATTGAACAACCTCTCTAGAGGTAGTGAGTGAAAGAAAATTATAAATGCGAAGATGCTGTTGGAGGTGGTTTTTCGGATAAACTGAACATAAATAAAATTATTCAGCGGATCAATGTGCATAACTTTAGTTTGAAAGATTCTTCCATAAAATGAAGGGTTTACGTTTTTACTTTAGGAGTGGGTTAAATAATGCGAATATGCGGAATATTTCGGTTGACAGTCAATATTTGACAAAAACGTATATAAATAAAATTACTCAATGGGTCAAATTACAGAACCTTTGGGTCAAAATATTTCTTTATGAAACTCTGGGTTTTAAACCTTTTAAACCACTATTATTATTATTCAGCAGATCGGAATACACAACTAAGGCTTTAAAAATTTTTGTCTAAAATTACGCTTTTATATTGTTGACACTATTTTAATTTATGTTTGCAATATTGGTTTGTACTGCGTTCATGTGTTGATAGTTACAACAGCTCACGCGGTTCTAACTTAAAACCCTCTATTCAGTGTTTCGATTTCAAACTATTTTGCATGGATGTAGTAAATTGCGGGTGGTCTTTGTGGTGGCCAGAGCATATTTTTTTGTTAATAGGTATTTAACGACACTAGAAATTTTTTCGACAAGGTATGATGAGAGAAACGCAAACAAAAGTATTCTCGCAATTTTTCACAAACCAGTATATTTTTCAAATATTTATCCCTGCTAACAAAATGCTTGATTTATGATCAGTGGTGGTATTTCCTACATCAGAATATCTTCAAATTTTCTTTTGAAATCACCATGCAGGTAGTTTATGTGATCAATATATGTTCGAATATTCCTCACCAAGACTTTCTACCCGTGACAAGTTTGGAAACTGGAAGAATTCGCGCCGACTAACATTTTGCTTCATAAATTTCAATTTTTCAATAAAAACGGAAATTACACTATTTGTTTTTATTAAATTTAGGCTGACCGCTTGTAACTACAAGTTAATTAAATTTTATGAACAAATCTGTACGCGATGTCTGCTTTACATTTGATAGAAATTTCTTCCTCTCCAGAAACTCTAAAACTGATTCGAAAAGTGAATAACATCTTGTTAAACATGCACTTTTTCGACAACCAGCTTACTTCTATATGTAAGAGCAATCGTTGGAAGTCTTCATTATTTGAGTCGCACAATTGGGCAATTAAACAGGTATTCAACACATTGCTTCATATTTTGTCAACTTTTTAAATCACTAATTGAAACGATTAGTGCAATCTATCACTAAAATTTTTCGTTACCATGTGTTGTCGGTTGATAACATAGTGAATTGGAATTACTCCTGTTATAATGCTCTAAAATGGCTTATAAAACGACAATATTTCCCGAGGTTTTATGAAGAGAAATGCCAAGCCATCATTTTAGTTTTTAAAACCAAAAAGTTTTCGTGGACCCCACTTGGGGAACCTGGGCTCTAAACAAAGAAACATAGATTTTTTCATTTATTGCTGATTAGTGATTATTAATTGGCGTCAAATCTAAGCTTTAATTAGTCTCCTTCACGGATGTTTATAACATGTATATAACAATTAACACGAAAATGGAACTTCTTACATTATCTCAAACGTTATTCGCCTGGACAGATTAATCTTATCGGTAGTAAGTTGCAAAAAGATACGCTGACTCTATCAAAAGCGAAATAATTTTTTCAACGTTCTAGCTAATGTTTTAAAAGTGTTTCATCTTCACAATCACTAACTTGATTTGTGTATTATTTTACACTAGCGAGGTTTTTTCTTGAAAAATGTGAAATCTGCTAATATCAAACTAAATAAATATTAAAGGCAATGATACCTTTCCTATACCTACGATAATATAACATATTTTCAGTGTGGCTTCCACAATCTCTGTTTTCTACGTTTATTGAGAGAAAATTAAATTTGTGTTCGATCTTGAAAAAAACTAAACGCTTCAAAATAAGCCTATATTACCAATGCGCTTATGAGTACCCCAACAGAAATAAAATTTAAAATGCACTATTGCCAAACGTTCTGGTTCAGGTTAATGCGAAAGGACAAATACACGTTACCACTGTATATGAACAGCGCCGCTTAACCCAATGGATATTGGCCGAACTAAAAAACACATCTTCCGGTCATCCTGAACCAACATAAATTAAATCATATTTCGTTTCCCGCTAATTTTTTCCCGGCAAATATAAATATTTCACGAAAGAGCAATCTTGAGGATGAGTGGCAAGGAGACATAGATATCGAAAATATTACCGCTCCTCAAAATGTACACGAAAACCATCCTGAACCATATATATGGCTCAGGTTCGTCAGGCTGGTTCAGGATGGTGCATTCGCATTATTATGTCTGGCTCAGCTTAGTACGGTTCCCCTATATATATATATATATATATATATATATATATATATATATATATATATATATATATATACATATATATATATATATATATATAACCTTTGGAACGGAGGGTGATTTTGGCATCTAGGAACACCAAAACGAAAAACTGCATTGAAATTTTTCCGAAGTCGCGTCATGCTACTCTCTACAATAGCCCTATTTCATTCCGAAATAAGACTAAAAATGACAATTGTTAATATTACTGTCTATCAAACACATAAAATTGAACAATATAATCTTGTTCACGAACACGCGGGAAATCAAAAAAAGGCGGAATAGAATTCCCTATGGCACTTATGGTACACAGGGCTGTAACTGTCTGGCCTCGTTCTCCTGAAGTAACTTTAGATACTTGTTTTTGCCCTTTTTTGAAATTATTTTGCTAGGTTTGTGGACAGTCTGGATACCAGTCTCGTCACAGTTGTATATTGAATCTGGTTCAAATTGATCTCGACGTAATACTTCGCCAAGTAAATTGTAAAATTATCCTACAGTGTGCTGGTTAAAAGATGTTCCACGAGAAAGGGTCGTTGGTTCTGGTTTTCGAAGCGATAGTTCATTGTTTCTCTCGATAAACCCTCTAAGCCACTCATAGGAAACCATTTAATTTTTTAGCCAATTTGAAGGGACGTTTTTTTTATTTTCCAAAGCGTACAAATATGCAAATTTTCTCGTCTCTTTCGAAGTAAACTCATAATTCATTTGAGCCGCAGTTAGCAAACATTTAGCTAAACTTTTTTCTTCTTCGGAATTAAATATTTGAGAACTCGCAGAATTTGGGAGAAACTTTTTTCTTCTTCGGAATTAAATATTTGAGAAGTCGCAAAATTTGGAAGAAACTTTGTCTCTTCTCCCTTTTCCTTGTATTTGGCAACATATCTTCTTATTGTCATTTTGTCTAAGAGATATTTATTAGCCGTGGGGAAAGGGGGCACATTCAACCTTGAGGTACTTTCAACCAGTGTCGATTTTTACGGAATTAATTTGAATTTACCGCCGAAAAAATTCATACGTACCGGTTTAGACCCTCAGCCACTACCAGTAAGGTTTGTTGATGGTGTGTGCTTGTTGTGCGAAAAATAAAATAAATCGTGATTTTACCTAATTCAACGTAAGTTTTGTCGTGTCAGAAAATTATTTTCTGTCCGTTCTTATAAATACTATCGAATTTTTCCACTAATATCGTTTTATAGCACATATATTTAGAGTTAAATTTTGGGATAGCCCTAACCTAAAAATGTAACTTTGAGAATTAGAGAGTGTTTGTTGTTCAAAGTCACTGTGGGGCAGATTCCACCAGCTAAGAATGGGGCACTTTCAACCAGTTAAAAGTGCCCCACTAATGATTTTCAATTAAATTTGGATTTGAAATTATTAGAGATTTCATTAACAATACATTATTCATTAAGAAAAGTTGTATAAACCCGGCATTAATTTGATAATTGTTTGAAAATAGGTAAATTTCTTTTCAGATGGTCCGAACATATGAAAAAAAACGACGAGAACGGTAATCAACGAAAAAGACATGACTAATGCAATTAAAAACGTATTAAGTAAAAGAATGTCAGAAAGAGAAGCTGCTACAACATTTAATATCAAACGAGACACCCCATTCCAGAAATAAAAAAATTAAAACAAAATATCCTACAGAAGAGTTACTAGCCAGTAAATTCAATGGAGACTCTGGGAATGAAAGTGACAGCTCCAATGAGAACAAAAATCTTTATTCCAGCAAATATGCGGTTTCTCAAGTTTTTTCGAAGAGTCAGGAAGATGAGCTCGTAAAATATATTCAGCTTTCTTCTAACATGAATTACGGTCTAACACATAAGCAGATAAGAACTTTAGCTTATCACTATTGGAGCATTTTTCCCGGATGCAAGATTCCTGACAAGTGGAAGGCTGCGAAGATAGCTGGCATAGATTGGCTTAGGGGCTTTATGAAGAGAAATGAACAACTAGAGACCGTGAGTTTCATTTAAAAACACTAATCTATAAGAAAACCAAAAAGCAGTAGTTTAGCCCAATCAACTGGGTTTAATAAAAAAAAAGTGTCAGAATTCTTTGAAAATTATACTTTTGTATTGCAAAAGTATAAGTTCAAGCCTAAACAGATATACAATTTGGATGAGACGGGAGTTATTACAGTTCTAAAACCAGTAAAAGTTGTGTCCACTAAAGGCAAGAAACATGTATGCCAAATATCATCTGCAAAACGAGGAAAATTGACTTCATTTGTGAGAATAATAAGTGCTGTGGGTAGCACTCCCTCCAGTTTATGTTTCCCCCAGAACACGTAACCCTGACGAATATTTGACTGACGCACCCATTTCTAGCTAAGCATTAGGAAACCATTCTGGCTGGATGACAGGAGATCTATTTCTACGTGTACTGGAGCATATTGAGCAGCAAACAAACTGCTCAATTGAAAATAAAATACTCTTGTTGCTGGATAACCATGAATCCCATATTACCGTGAAAGGGATAAATTATTGCCGTAATAATGGGATCGTCATTATTTCATTTCCACCACATACATCATACAAGCTCCAACCTCTAGATGTCGGTGTTTACGGCCCATTCAAGAACTATTGCGCAACTGTCTTCAATGACTAAATGACTTCAAATCCTGGAAAAACGATAACAATTAGGCAGATTGCCCATCTAACGAAAATTGCTTACCAAAATGCTTTCACACAGAATAATATTACATATCATTCCAGAAACCAGGGATTTGGCCTTTGAATAGACTGGCGTTTCAAGGAGAAGAATTTTTGGCCAGTTTTGCAAATTATGAGGATGAACTGACCAACAACCTCACCAACAACAGGCTGATTCTTCATAGTTCATGGCTGAGAATGGTTCGTCATCTTTAACAAGAGATTCAAAGCCAGAATGTAACTATGTTCGATCTTTTTTTATTCTATTATTAAATACATTTTCTCAAATTGCAGATACTCGATCAACGCCGCATAAAGACACTCCCAAAAATTCATCCTTAGAAGGTTCTTCTACACCTCCACCCTTAAGAAATATTTCAAAAATCTCGTTTGTTAATGAGGATCTTTGACAAAAATAGGAAAGGTAATATAGCATAGCACTCTACTCTCTTGATTTTATTTGAAGCTTTTTCACAGACTTACTTTCAACATCTGCTGTTCACAAAATTACTCCGGAGACTGTCAGACCGATTCCTAGACCCACTATAAAAAAAACTAAGAACTTGAAAGAAAAGGAAGGGAAGTCTAGAATTTTTACAGAGACACCTAAAAAGAGTCGCTTGAAAGAAATCGAACGTGAGAGAGAAAGGCGTAAGCGGATTAAAGAAGAGAGGAATAGAAAAAGAGTTCTGAAACCAGTATTTCCAGAACAGAAAGAAGATTATGTTGCAACAAAGAAGAAAAGAAAGATAAGCACAAGTAGTTCAGATACTGACGAGTCGATTGAACTTGCATCGGACGATATGTCGGATGATTTTAGTGACGTGGAGAGTGCAACCTCTTTACAGATGATGATACAATTCAACAAGATGATTTTGTTTTGGTGAAATTTCCTTTAAAGACTAGCATATATTATTACATTGGAAGACTCGTAGAAGTTATGAACTTGAATGAATTTGTAATAAAATTTTTGCGTCGTAAGACGCCAGGCTTCAAATTCTACTACCCCTTGGTAGAAGATACATCTACAGTTGACCGTTACGACTTAGTTCTAAAATTACCACAGCCCAACTCATCTAAGACTGCTCGGACTTTTTCCTTACTAACTTTCAATATTAACTTATCCATGTATAATATCAAATAAGTTGTATGTTTTGATTATACTTATGTTTCAATATTTTTCTCACTAGGTATTGTTACCAAAATAAAGAGTTGCGCTGATCTGTTGTATAATTTCATTGGTGGTTGAAACTGCCCCAGGACGTGGTTGATTGTACCCCACCGGAGGGACACTATCAACCAAATGCCTTTTTTTAACTTTGATAATTTTTTTGAAACAATAAATTTACCGATAATATTTCCTAGACAAAATGTGAGTAAAAGTATCAAATATTGCTATGCCGGGAAGAAACTACAGTTATTTGACAACATTTTGCCAATATTTGCGATCTTTGGTGATTTGGTTTAATGTGCCTCCCTTTCCCCTACTTATCAATTTACCGCCGTCCAAATGCCATTTGGAAGGCATCCTAACATTAAAAAGAAAATTTTATGTAGGTACAACCTAGAATTCTGAGAGAGTGGGAGGTTTGATACGTGTATCAAGTCTCCCCGAAATGGAATGTATCAATCCTCCCGTACGTGACCTATACTATAAAACTTGAAATATTTGTAAACAGAATCCACATTCAGGCATCTACTTGTACCAAATTGTGGCTAAAACACAGAGTTATATCATAAAATTTTCATAAATTGGTGAATCTCAACCAGGTTTTACTAAAAGGCTTACACTTACCTCCCGAAACTTTGTAATTTATACAGTAAAAACAAATTTTCTGCGCAAATTTCCTAAAACCGCCTTCTAATACAGCAAAGAGGCATCAAATGTGCTGATCACATGGAGACGTTCAATTGTTGCCAAATCTATCAAGTAACAAGTGCTTTAAGCGGAAAATTTGAAAGCGTATCATCCCTCCCATACTATCAACCCTCCCTAGTCTCCTCTATTATTTGAAATTGTACAAATGTAAAGGTTGTAAAATTTTGGTTAGTATATGGGATGAAACTTGATCATAAATTTGTTTTGCTGTGGTGGTTACTCGGTAAGTGCCCCTCGTATATGTTACGTTTACCATAAAGCCATTATATCTTTGAGGAAAACACTTACCTAGTAGCCGTTCTTCGGGGATTGAATAAACAACATATTTTATAAAATCACTGGGTTTAGTATATTTAAAATTAACACAAATACAATATCATCTACCATTTAACTTATTCAAAATAATAATAAATGAATGAATCATGGGTTAGTTACACTTTGTTCTATAGGAAACATTCATGTCAATTACCTCCAGATTCGACCATCCGCGTGTGAACGCTTTGTTTATGTTAAATAGAAACGTGATTTCTGGGTGCTTGCCTGACCTTAATCAGATCGATAGCCGTAGTTAACATTGAAAAATATAATATACACAATTTAATAAAAATGTCTTTTTTTCCCAATACTGTCTTTTTCGGGATCATCACATCGCGTTTGTCACACATCGGTCTGTGTACAAACAAAGTCATTTTATTCGCAGTCTTAGGAGCAAAATTCATGTGTTTTGATAAAAGTAATTAATGATAAATAATATTTTGACAGAGGTCAATGATAATTAAAAACACGTTAAAAAGTTTGAAAAAAGTCTGACTTATGAAATATGTGTCTTAAAAAATTATTTCTCAAACGCAAAATCAATTTAATTGAAATTCAGAATACCATAAAACGTTCTTCTTGTAAAAAATAGGAAATAAGTAACAAGTAGCATTTGTGTGTTGTTAAATCCACGTAGACAAATTTACACAAAAACTTTGTTAGTCGTCATTAACCCTACATCCTGAATCCTTAATACGGCAAACAGGAAAAGCAAAAATTCCTATCACATTTCCTTTCCTCTGAACCAGCAATTAGGGTGTACTTGTAATTCGAACCACTAACGAACAGTCTTTTTACTTACTAGAGATGGGAGGTGTTTGGTTACTAAATATCGAACAAACAATTTCATTTTCTAATGAGAATTGATCTACTGATTTATTACAGGATACCGAAAAAAACATCTTCTTAATATACTCAGTGACGTTAGTAAGATTAATTTATTGACCTCGATTTTTGGCTACATCATGACCACATATAGAGTAGGCCATGAAAGTAATATCAACGATTTATGTTGACCATGTTTACAAAAACAAATTTTTTCTTTCAATTTTTTGTTAAGAAACCTGTTTTCGGAAGCCGGATAGTGCAGATATTGTTAGTTATTGCGATTTCGTCTATTTGTGTTGAGCGTAACAAAATGCCTCAAATTTGAAGGCGTCAAAATTATTGCTATGCTAGCGACTTTAAATGTGGTCTATCGACATGTTGGTTTTTCCTATCTCGAAATTGAAATTGCCCATCGTACCAACCGTACTGCAATGACAGTCATGCGTGAGTATCGTGGAGAAGAAGGTAGAGGAACACGAAGAAGACCAACTTGTGTTGTATCGATATTTGTGTATTAGAACATGGCTGGATAGCCATGTGTTGTATATGATGTAGATAGTTGATAAAAAGAATAACGACCATAAGTTTCACGATGATTCCATAATTTGATGTAAATGCGGACTTACCCCAATCTGTATTAGAGGGTGAAAATAAATAATCTCGACAAATATCACTGAGTTTTATTTACTCGCTAAATAACATTCAAATTATACTAATTACACTGTAATTTAATAACAAAGGGTAAGTTCAATTAGAAACCATAATATACATTGTTTTTGGGAGATATCATTATTAACCTGTATAATTCGGATGACAGGGATACAATTGAATATCTGAACACGCTAAATGAATTTGGGTACGTATCGACAATAAACGCACCTACGAAAGTACAAGGCAGGAGTGACACCTGCCTAGACCATATTTTTATTAAATACAAAGATCCTAATTTGAACGAAAATATCCTACCCATTATATTGAAAACACAGTTAGTGGCCACTACACTACTCTCCTACAAGTTGTAATTCCGGAATAAATTAAGGTACAAGAACACAATAACAAAATAATAAAATGTATAATTATCAACAAAATGCACAATATATTCAGCAATATTTACTGGAGCGACGTCTACACTGCAGCCACTCCAGACTCTGCAACAGAAAAATTTATCCAGATAACCACAAATACGTTGGAAGCATGCCCATAGGTACGTCAGATTCGTAGGAACAACAACAAAATAGCTCCCTGGGTTACTAATGGATTACTAAATTCTATTAAAAAAAAAATAAGATGTTTCGTTTTATGCAAAAGCAGCCACACAATGATGATCTGAAAAAAGAATACAAATGCTATCGAAACAAGTCAACTTCACTGATCCACAAAACTAAATCCAACTTCTATAACCAAATGATAGAAAAAAATCAAAACAATTAAAAAACTCTGTGGGATGTTGTTCAACAAATATCAAGGACAAAACAACCAAAATACGTGATAGATAAAATTAAACAACCTACTGAAAACAAAATTTTGACTGACAAAACAGAAATAGCGAATACATTAAATGGAACCTTTGTTGAAGTGGGTAGAACTCTTGCTGGTCGGATAAAAAACAACAGAAATTACAAAATAAAAAGCTCAACTATTCTTAATTCATTTGTGTTCGAACCAATTAACACCATGGAGGCGAGAAACATAATTTTAGAATTAAAAAATAACAAGGCAGTAGGTTATGATGCCTTGAAGACAGAAACAATAATACAAATATCAGTCTATATTCTAGAACCCATGACTTATTTATTGAATATATGTGTGGAGGAAGGTGCTTACCCTGCTAAATTTAAGAAATCACTTATTACACCACAGTTTAAAAAAGGGGATACATCCATCATCACCGACTATCGTCCGATCTCTCTAGTTACCCATATATCGAAAGTATTCGAAAAGATGATTAAAAAAAGCGTTAATAATTTTCTTCAATAAGTACAAACTAATTTCAGATTATCAATTTGTATTGAGAGAGAATATTATAACTCAGGATGCTGTTCTGTCATTGAATTCAAAAGTTTCTCAAGCTTTGAATGAGGGAAGACCGTCCTTATGTGTGTTTATAGACCTATTCAAAGCCCTCGACACTGTCGGTCATCACCTTCTTCTTCAGTCCCGGGAAGATATTGGAATGCGAGGTAATATATTGAAGCTATTTGAAAGTTATTCAACAGGAAGATGCCAGGCGGTGAGAATCGGTGATGTACTCGACAGTGAGAGGGTGATAGACTGTGGAGTACGTCAAGGTTCCGTGCTGGGACCAACATGGTTTAATATATATGTGAACGGACTTTTCTCATTGAGTAACAACGGAAATATAATTGAATTTGCAGATGATACAGCCATCTCCTATAAAGAGGATGACTGGGAATCATTGAAGGATACGGTTGACAGGCAGTTTTCTACGATAAAATGATTAACGGTTAATATAGATAAAACACAATATATACCATTTTGTTGTAACTCAGCTGGAATGCCTCCATTTGATCACATGGTAGTCAGGAATGAAACACCCTTCCACATCCTCCCCGCAAAAAAATTAAATATTTAGGAATAATAATTGATATGCATATGAAATGGGATTTACATATAAAGTATACTGTCAACAAATTGAGAACTATTTTATATAAATTCAGAAAACTCAAAGAAATCCTGCCACTGGAGCACTTGAAAACTTCATATCATTCACTAGTAGAGAGTCATATTCGTTACGGAAAAGCGGTGTGGGGGGGGGGGGGGGGACTTTGAATACTCACATACATTCTATCGAAGTTATTCAAAGGCGCTTCCTTAAGTTAATATTTTTTAGAAGCAGCAGATGTTCTCCTGATATTCTGTACACTGAAACTCAAATTCTAGACATCAGACAGTTGTATATCATGCAAATAAGCATACAGCTTTACTTCCCTTCCGTAAATACAACACTCGCCAAAAAGATCATTACGTTACTCCCCTGATGGTTAAGGTCGCTGCTCAGAGATCATAATCTTTCATTGCTCCAAAACTGTATAATATTATTCCCGAAACAATAAAATCAATAAGAAACAGTACCCACTTCAAAAAATAACTGGAAAAGCACATTCTTCAAAGTAAAAGAATTGAACTTTAGCGAATATTCCATTAGATAATATAGGAACTCAAAATAATACAAAAATTACGTACCTTTGCTATATAGTCGGCTTGGTATTTTGAGATTACTTATGTCAAATTGTGCTTGTTTTCTCATTTTAATGTTTATCTATTGATAACGAACCAATCACATCTGTATTTATTCTTGTTTTCTCGTGTAACTAGTAACTTTTACTTTCTAGCTTTTCGTGTGTGTGCATATGTATCTATGTATGTAGATATGTATTTTTACTCGTCTATTTGTATAAGACTGTGTTTTACATTTTACATTGAGATAGGTCGATCATTGATTGATATTTTTAATATTCATTTGTGATAAATTGTTTAATTTAATCAATTCTCGAAAGATAGTTTTAGAATCCTCAAATAACATTTTAAGAACCTAATTATGAGTCTTACATTGAATAATTTGAACATACGCATTTATTACCCATTATCACGTGACTGCGAACACCAATCAGAACGCAATCACGTAACTGCACGAAAAAGTTGACTTATTTCTCATAAACAAGTTAGAAGTATGTACTATTTTTCTTAATAATTTGTTAAAACAACGATAATATTCTACGAATTTTATCACAATGGAGATTGGATCCATCAAAAGAAATAGTTATAACTTACCGAAGATTGATTCTACGTTGGCGCAAGTTTCTTGGCTAGAAACATGGATTTTTGTGCACCGGTGCTTGAAAACCTAAAAATTTCTAAGTAAGTACCTATAATTTTACGTTAATATACTTTGTTACAACTGAGAGAGATACCTCACTCATTTTATATACTCCTTCATCATATTTAGAACTACTTGTATTTATTTACTAAAACTAGATTTGAGCGCAACATATTTTAATGATATTTAATATAAACATCAGCTCATTGTTTTACAAATCGTCAACGTCCATAATAGCTTTAGCGCCTGGTAACGTTCTATGAAATGCATAAATTTTAATGATGTGAGAACAGTTTTTGTCAAATAAACTTATTTATCAAAATATCAAGAAAATGTCAACTACCAATAGAAAAAACTTAAAATTCCAACTAAGGATATAATTAACTTGAGAAATTCAGCTTTTGAAAAGGAGGACCTTTTTTTCCTTAAATATCCAAAATAATTGGTAAAACAACTGTCGGTCATCAATGATGAACGTTTCCATCTCTGATAAAACAGTTCCCTTATCCAAATCAACACAGTTCATGCACATCCACATACAAGTCTGTCGTAAGCTTAATTTATACCATATATTTTCACCCCTTACAAACGAGGGTGCATTTGGTTGTAGGTAAATCTGTGTTAGAATCAATCTAAAATATACCATTTGAAAAAAAATATGTTACCAACACACAAATTATATTCATTTCTGAAACTCTAATTGAAAAAGAATTAGAAAATACGGAGAACGAAAGAATTAATTCGCTTGAAAATTAAGAAGATATTATAGCAACGCTGCCTAATATTTTGTTGGGATAAATCAAAATTTATGAGGTAAGTCAAGAAGATGGAGTAGAGTGGGATGAACCAATTGAGAAATAAGTAGAGTTAGAATAAATGAGCTGTAAAATAGGAAACCACCAGGAACGGAGGAAGTAACGTCAGAATAGATAAGATACCAAAGTGGAGAAGCTCATGAGGAACTGCATCAGGTACTTTTTTTAATGTTTAACTTCTATTATTTCACTAATATCTCTACAAATACTCAAGGGTTGAGTAAGTGGAAGAGCAGTTTAATGGTGGCTACCAACATTAAACTGAACTTTATTTTCTTCTACGCCCGTGTAAATAATTATATATTTATGCCTTTTGTACATCTTGAAGAAAATAATAAAGACGTTTATTATTATTATTAATATTGTTTAAGGTGATTGCATGTTCACATTGCCTTGACAACCATTGACGTTATGTGTTTAATTGTAATGTTACAGTTTCGCTAAATAAGGCCTTTATCTTTCGATATCTAAGGGTTATTATTTTACGACAATTTATTTAGCAAAAATTGTATTCGTTACAACCTTCGTGATGGATAGTCGAATTTTGAAACCAAAAAAATTCAACGGATCGCCTGATTCGGTAACTTCCGCTAAGGAATGGAAATACTTCCTTCAAACACTGACAAGTTTCATTGAGGAATCCAAGGTACCCAAAGAGAAGAAGCTCAAGGTATTGGTTAATTTTTTATCATTCGAAAATTACGAATCCATTTCCGAGAGTAAGACTTATACTGATGCCATTGGCGTTCTTGAAGGACTATTTGCTCTCCAACCCAATGAACTCTTTGCTAGACACGTATTAGCGAAACGAAGACAGCAGAATGGAGAGTCGGTTGACCAATACTTGCAGGCCCTCCGAGCAATAAGCAAAGACTGCAACTTCAAATGTGTAGATGCGCTGACGTACTGTTATGAGTATCTACGTGATGCATTCATAAGCGGCCTTAACTCTCCTTTAATTCGACAACGCATTTTGGAAACCGTCACGCTGAATCTTGAGCAAGTCGAAGCGTTCCCTATAATCCGCCCAAAAACACGCAGTATCTTACAAAACTGCAACCTATATTTCCGATTTCAACTGTAATAGATTGAAAACTCCTACATGTCTTCCAGCCTCTGAAGGATTAGATAAATGTAAATCTATACTTAATTCAGCCTCTACTTTTCAGCAATCTCGACATGGAAAATGCTACTTTTGTGGTGGACCCAGACATCGTTTTAGAAATGAATGTCCTGCCGTAGAAGCGATTTGCAAATCTTGTCACAAAAGGGGCCACTTCCAGAAGGTATGCCAATCCACATCAACGGGTAAGTCGACATCCGCTTCTACGTCGCTAGCTACTATCACATCAGCCGCTTCTGCAGGAGGGCTCTCCAGAGCAGTCGTTTATGGACGAGTAAATGATATCCCATCCAGCATCCTTGTAGACACTGGTAGTTCTGACAGATTTGTTGACTACTCCTATGCTAGGAGGAATAAATTCTAAATTCATCCTGAGAACCGAGAGGCGAAGATGGCTTCCACTTCCCTCAAATCTAAAATTAATGGGTACATTTTGGCAAACCTTCATCTTCAAAGCGATTCATACCCCAAAACTAAGCTTTAAGTAATACATAGTCTATGTTATATGACGTTCTCATAAGGCATGACATTATGGAACTCCACTCGTCAGTTCGACTCCAATTCGGTGGTTCCAAACCCCCCTCTTTCTTTTTGTAACGTCGCTTGTGCCGAAGTTGAACCACCTTCACTATTTGAACACCTAGTTGACGGCTGCCGTCCCGTAGTTACTCAATCTCGCCGTTTTTCCGAAGATGATGATATATTCAAATTGAAGTAGAGAAACTAGTTCGTGAAGGTATCATAGAGAAGAGTTTATCACCTTGTAGAGCTCAGGTTTCAATAACGAGAAACGAAAATCACAAGAAACGCTTACTAATAGATTACTCTCAGACTATTAACAAATTCACTTTACTAGACGCCTACCCTTTACCACATATTGAAAAGTTTCTCAACTATAGCAAATTACGATGTATTCGGTACGGTTGACTTGAAGAATGCAATACCATCAGATACCGACACTAGACTCGGAAAAACAGTATACGGCTTTTGAAGCCTATGGAACTCTTTACCAATTTCGTCGCATTCCTTTTGGGGTAACAAATGGAGTAGCCTGTTTTAAGAAGACCATTAACAATATTACAAGGGAAGAAGGAAAGAACGTCTTGATGAAGTATATGCATATCTTGATGACGTTACGATCGGTGGAAGGGGGCAAGATGATCAGGATAGGAACCTTGAACGATTTCTAAGTGCAGCAAAGAAATGAAATTGACTGTCTCGACCCTTACTTCGTGGAATATGCTCATATTAGTGTTTTTAAATGAAACTCACGGTCTTATTGAAAATTCTAAAAAATTGACGATGATATATATTGATTTATCGAAACAATTGTCAATTTTTTAGAATTTTCAATAACTTTTATTATATCAGAACCAGAACCAATAAATATGACCCCATTGTGAATCTACAGTCTCTCTCAAACAACTGGCCCCTAGTGGAGACTTGAATTTGGAACGCCCGGATCCAATAGACCTACCACCTTCCCCGCCCCTTGCACAGGCCTTTCAGCCACCTGTTCCTCTTTGTTCGCCTGCCTCTTTATGTGGGCCTTCCATGTCAGATATTCAAGATTCTCCAACCCCAGATCAAGAAGGAACGCATAAAGATCGACCTAGAAGAAACAGAAGACCTCCAAAGCATCTTGAAGACTATATCTCCAATGGACTCTTCTCCTGCGAGGAAGATTGAGGTGAATGCATGTTCACATTGCCTTGACAACCATTGACGTTATGTGTTTAATTGTAATGGCACAGTTTTTCTAAATGAAGCGTTTATCTTTCGATATCTAAGGGTTATTATTTTAGGACATTATTATAAACGTAAAATTTTTCAATATTGAAATTGCCCTGAAGTTGGGGGCTTAGATGAGCTCGAATTCATCGAAAAAATAAACTGTTTCAGATATTTGAACCAGTTTTCCGTGTTTTTCTCATTAAAAAAATGTAAAAATAACTGAACATTTTTAGGAGTATACCAAGACTTTTCTCTCATTGTTGATATGGTTTGTGGAAATATTAAAACTGATGAATAGAGCTATAAAGAAACCATATGTAAAAATATAAAGTATAATTATTTTAAATGATATAAATACTATATAAAAGTTATATATAAAGAGCAGACGTGATTAAGAATGATGATAAGTACTGAGAAGAATAATATATTGCAAAGACAAAGAAGCAAAGCAAAACATGAATAGAACAGAAATAATTCAAATCCTTTAATATGTGGAAGTGTAATAAACGGTGCAAAGACTCTTGAAGGTGAGAGAATTAAGGAAACAAAGAGATAAGTTTAATTCAATAAAAAAACCTTTCCTTTTTAAAAAATTGGTAATGTAGTTAGCGAAGTAGCTGAACCAATATCAACGGTACCTACAGAGATGATACGTCAAATAACCTCTCTCTCAATCATTGTAAATTGTGCAAGCAATAAACCTTGCTTAATTGAAATTAATAGTTTTTTCATGATTTTTGCAACACAGCCGACGTCGGACCATTTGTATCAGTTATTTGTGCGTATCAGTATTCGAGAAATATGGCCGGGCCGAGTAAATGGGTACGTTTACAGGACCCCCATAATGAAGAAACTGCTAATGAAGCAACTGATAGTGATAGTGACGTAGATGATGTGTCGGGAGATTATAAAATTGTGTCAGAACATGATACATATTCAGAATTGTCTGCTACTGAGCATTTTAAAGAAAATGATACAGTGGGGGTCACTGACAACACCAAAACATATATATATATATATATATGGGGAAAAAGCGGTACAGATGGTGTACTTCGGAAATTCTACGTGCATCTAGAACTCGAAAACAGAACATTGTAATAAAAGTACCCTCTCTGAAAGAGAAAGCCAGAATATTAGGCGAAACTGCGGATCCGTTCACTATTTGGAATACTGTACACAAAAAAAAATTGGGTACATTGATGAGAGGTATTCTGTTGATTCCAGACATCATGTAAAAGACATTGATATCATAAAGCTAAAGGCATTTTTAGGCCTTCTCATATATACAGAAATATTTAGTTCCGAACGTGAAAATATAGACAGGTTATTTGCAGCCGATGATACTGGAGGAGAGATCCTTTATGAGCAAGAAGAGGTTTGCTGTTCTGTTAGCCGCCATACGATTCGACAATCCTAATGATAGCGAGGAGCGCAGGAAGGGCGATCCAGTTGGAGCAATTTCATTTGTATATTATAGATTTCAGGAGGACAAAAATGAAAAATATTATTATATAACTTTCAATCAAGAATTATATACGTGAAAATAAAACAAATTAATCTACGGCTATGAGTAGGTAACACTTTAATGCTACAATACTTTATAATACGACTTGCCCCATGTCCGATACGCTTGTATAACGAATTGTCGTCAATAATAGAAGTGGCTTCACCATAAATTACAGCATTTACTACGAACTTCTCTATTATTCATTGAGCTCTTCGCGATAATTGGGTTATTACAAAAGCAAAAGATAATAAAGGTGTAAATAATTATAGATAAAACTATTTTTTTCGTGTATAAACAGTATCAAATGATTAACAAATCATAAATAATCGATTCATGCATAAGTCGGTGTAATCTATTCATTATGTTAGTGAAATAATTTGATTATAAGTGATTCCATTTAGTTATAACATGGAAGATATTTTTTAATAAAATCAAGTGTCCATGAAATGTGCACTCTCCATATCTCGAATTATCTTCAGATTTGCAAACAATTACAAAACAAATCAATTTTAACATACAGGAGGCTCTATCAATAGTTGTGTCAAACTTAATTTTTCTTCCCTATAGTACCCAGAAGCACCCCTTGAAAAAATTTAAATGGCAAAACGTGTTAAGTAACACATAATGTTGAAGCTGTTTTCAGCAACTATGCAACCCCGTTTTATTTTAAGTTTATTGTGAAAGAAAACAGCAACAGTTCGAAAAAATTATTTAATTTTAGCGAATGTACCTTTCAAAGTGCCTATATACAACTTCCATGCAATTGTACAGCCTGTTCTCAAATGCTTTCCTAACTTTTCGCAACATTTCTGTTGTAATTAAACGACATTGGCATTCTTCACGATGCTTTGTCGATGGTCTTGAAGAGATTCAGGTGGTATAGCTTAAAGCATGGACTTTACGTAGCTCACAAAAAAAAATCCATGATTAAAATCGGGCGACCTAGTGAAACTGAGTCGCAACCTGCTTTATATAATGTTCATTTTGAATGAACATGTTTTGATTTGCCTTCCGAACCATTCGAATTCTTGATATTTAGTTCTGGTGGTGTTTTTTTTATAGAGGTAGGAAAATACTTTTACGTATCGTCAGGACTTGGTGTTCTGCCTGGTATGTCGGACTCGGAAGCCTTTCCAATACCGACTAAAAACCTCCTCTGCCTCCAACCTCTGTTTACCCCGCGGTACCACCGTTAGGCATTACGTCGCAGAGAGAGGATCTAGCTATCGCCCTTCCTTCTATATGTCGAACTGATGGTGGTTTCGTTCTACGAGGTTGTCTGTCTAAATCAAATCTTTTTTATTCACGCGTTTCGATTTTTTGCACGTTCTCTTTCTAAACGACGATGTTCTTGAAGTACCTCTGTTGCAAATCGACTTGTTGCCTCTCAGGCCTTCTCTGAGGATAGCATAGCTTTCACTAGTGACTCTGGTCGTGTTTTCGAATGAACGGTAGCTTCCCAGTCGCTGCGTATTGTGCTGAAACGGGGACAGACACAGAACACGTGCTCCGCGTCCTCCCTAACTCCAGGACAGGACGGACATTCTGGAGAGTCCTCATGTTTAAACCGGTGCAAGTATGCTCTAAAGCAGCCATGTCCCGAGATCATTTGTGTCAGGTAGTAATTGACCTCGCCATGATCTCGGTTTAACCAAATATCCAATTGTGGTATAATGCGGTACGTCCACCTTCCTTTTTTTGAAGTGTCCCACAGTATCTGCCATCGCCGT
Organism: Galeruca laticollis; assembly: GCA_963921935.1. Classification (NCBI taxonomy): domain Eukaryota; kingdom Metazoa; phylum Arthropoda; class Insecta; order Coleoptera; family Chrysomelidae; genus Galeruca; species Galeruca laticollis. Next base: position 34,611,911 of record OY998176.1, on the reverse strand, counting down.
ATACTATTCCGCCGTTCTGTTATTCTTTGTACATCAGCGCTCAGCGTAGTTAATCCTTTTTGTCGGTGATTATATAGTGAGTGTAAATTTTCCATGGCAATATAATACTAGATCTTCAGCATATAGGGTGTGTTTTACAGGACATGGGAAGTCTCAGCTAAGGTTATTCAGTGAAAGAATAAATAAAGTAGGACTTAGGACGGAGCCTTGAGGCACACCGTCTCTTTGAATGAGGGGAGAGGTGAGGATCCCATTGACGGCTACCTGGAACTTTCTGGTGGATAAAAAGTTTTCAATGAAGGATAGAATGTTGCCTTCAACGCTGTATTGTTTTAATGTATTGAATATCGCTGTTCTGGATGTGGTGTCAAAAGCTCCCTCCATATCAAAAATTGCTGATATCATGTTGTGTTTATCATTCATTGCATCAGCTATATGTGTTTGAAAAAGCACCAGGTTATCGTTGGTAGAGCGGTGAGGTCTGAAGCCCGGTCGGGCTTCAGAGATAATTTTATGTTTGTTTAGAAACAACAAGAGTCTTTTATTCATGATTTTTTCCATAAGTTTGCACGTGGTGCAAGTCAATGAGATGGGTCTATAAGATTGAGGTAATGATGAAGGATGGTCGGGTTCATTGATGGGCAGGATAATATAGTTGAACCATTTCTTAGGAAAAGTATGTGATGTCCAGATCACGTTTTACATTTCAAGAAGTTTATAGAGGCATGGTGTTGTAAGTTTTTTGAGAAAAATATAGGGGAGGTCGTCGGGACTCGGAGCGGAGTTTTGCAGGAATTGAGAGCAGATGATAGTTCGAAATAGGTGAAAGAAGTATTCAAATAATTGACATCCTGTGTTATAGTTGTTGGTAGGGGAGAGTATTTGCAGATAAAGTTGATAGAGAATTATTCTTGCTTTCAAATTTTTCTCCAAAGCTTTGAGCTAAACAGTTAGCAATTTGTAAGTTGTCAGTTATTACTGAGCCATTGCTTACTAGAATAGGAATATTGGGATTCGTTTTATTTCCTTGTATTTGTCGGATTTTTTTTCCATACTTGACTTGCATTTGTATCTTTAGTCAAAGATGATACGCAGTTTTGCCATGAAATTTTTTGCTTTTTTATTATGAATTTGGATTTAGCTCTGGCTTTTTTCAGAAAGATTATGTTTTCTTGTGTTCTGTTTCTGCGGAATTTTTCTAGGGCGATTTTGTATTGCTCAACAGCTTTTTCACAGGAGGTATTCCACCAAGGTACAGTTTTTTAGTTTTGCGAGATAACTGTCTTTCCAATGTATGTTTCTGTAGCAGAAATTATTGCATGAGTGAATGCATTGGTTGAGTCATCGAAGCTGTCATATATAGGGATTAAGGGTATATGGGCTTCGGTTAAGGAGTTAGCCTTTTTAAAACGCCAAAAACTTCTAGTAGCGACCTGTTTGCAACTATTCGTATTATTGATAATTATGATGAGAAAATGGTTGCTATCGTGCAAGTCATCATCAGCAGACCATGAAAGGCATGAGGCGGATATATTAAGTACATTCTCTACTGTAAAAAACATTTAGTTATTGCTTTCATGGATAATACTAATAAAAAAAGAACATCAAGTATTATACGTACCCTTTTCCATTCTGCTGAATCCTTGATAGGACCACAAAAAATATTCAATTTGTCTGATAGCTGAATCCCTATGTTTTTAATAACACCAGGGCTTATAGTATCATTGTTATTCCTAAACGTTTAATTTTTGTATTAAATTTATCCAAATACATTATATACCGTGCCTATATTGTCATGATGTTTTAACTTTGTCTTTATCCATAATAAAAGTTACGCGAATAATTGATTAAAAATCTTGTTTAACAAAACCTTTATAAACAAATAAATGGGTTAACCTTTTCATAACCTAACAAAACATCACAATGTCAAAAAATATACATTTATAAAATTGTAAAAATGTTATCGTTATGTTTTGACTTTAGATTTTAACGCAACGATATTATTATAGAATCTACTCTGTAACGACAAGTTACAAAATAGACTCGTTAAACTTCTTTTGCTGTTGGACTAAATACACCCTTCATGAAAATGTTCCAAATGAGTAATTTATTATTATTTGTGTGCCTCTTCAACTTGTGCTTGTAGAATTCATTTTTATAGAAGAAATTGATAAGCATATTTTAAAAGCTTCTTTATATTTATAATTGACATAACATAATGACAAATGACATTTGTATGGTAACGTCAACTGACGCTGTTGTGAGGACGATACAATTCGATAATTTTAGGAACGGTGCTCGAGAATATCATTTTTAGGAACTGTTCGCAAATAGAGCATTCACAGGCTTGCGTATACTTCACGTTTTAAACGATGTCAAGAAAGTGCCCCGTTACGAGATTCAGGGCGAATGAAACTTAATAATCGACCCCCACACCTGCAAGAAATGAATCATCGGTAGCGACAGTTATTTTCTTAACTAAATATCGAAACCACACATGACCAACGTTCAACTTTAGAAATATTTTTATAAAAGTTAGAACTTTTATTTTTTAGAACTGAATATCTTTTTGATAAATACATGGAAAATTATCGTTGATGCTGCAAATGGAAGATCAAATATGAATCATATGTCAAATATATGCATAATTTGCCCGTAGATAATATACGTTTCAATTAATTAAAAAAAAAAAGAATTGCGGGGAGACGAAATTTTCGGTGTAAGAGTGTCTGTCGTCTAGCGCAAAAATATTCAAAAGAGGGCGGAGTCGAGACGTGACATGGCGCGACTGATGAGCAGTCACTCTTGATTGCCAAATCAAATAAATTTGAAACACAAGTTACGAGTCAGAATGGGGAACTTTGTAGAAAAACAAATAGAATATAACACCATAAACAAACTAGGGTTAAGGATAACGAATACGAAAACCGATATAGGAGCTACAGATATAGACAGGAAGACAACACAGAAATAGAGATAATAAGAAAATGGGGAATACATTTTGACGGATACAAAGATTCATTAGAATTAACAGAAATATTACAAGACCTCCAAAAATGTTTTCATATAGGTGACGAAGTTATGTGAGGAACCCTACCGGAAGTTTTGAAAGGCAAAGCAATACTTTGGTACTGGAATAATAGACATCTTTGGGCAAGCTGGCAAGATTTTATAGAAGATTTGGAGGCATGGTATGTACCACTGGATATGTCAACTGGTTTAGAAGAGGAAATAATGCAGAGAAAACAAAAAGAAAACGAACTGTTTAAGCAATATATCACCGAAACCCAAACGTTGATGGGGAGACACATGGCCCAACTAACAATTGGCTATTTTATAATAGTTGTAGAAATGTTTTGGCGATAAATATTATAAAACAATATATGTATAAATAAAAAATGGGCACAATTTATAAAATCTTTTGTTTGTATGATATATTTTATAAGTGCCATAGCAACTACTATGAAACAGATATACAATGTTTATGAAAATACAACGAGATTGTTTTATAAAAGATTTATAAGCGTTTAATAGATGTGCGAGAAAATTTCTTAAATTTTATCATGCGATATTTATATAATAGTTGAAAAATTGATATATAAAGATTGTATATATGTTTTATAATTGAAGAACATGCCACATTATTGCTATTGTAGCAGTATAAATAAATCAAATTGGTTTTATTAATATGTTAGTAAATACGTGAATTGTTGTCAAATAATTATATTGCAGAGTTGCTGGTGATAATAAATAAATGCAGACATGAACATCACCAACTTTACAAAGAAAATAAAAATGACCGACTGTTGTAACCTGAATTTGATTTTTGTGCAAGTATTAGTTTTAGACAGAAAGAAAATTTTGATGCGAAACAAATTTTAATGTGATTTATATGGTATTAACGCAGTGATTTTGTCATGCGCTTCAATTTTATTAAGTTTTTATTATAATTTTAGAAGTTAGTAAATTAAAAATATAAGTCTTAGTAGTAATACTTGAAATAACTTGTTTTTATTTTCTAAATTTGTTTATACTCGATGTTATTTTCACATAAAACTATTTGAAATAGTGAAATATATTTTAATCTTTAGACATATTATTAAAATTTTATCTATATATGATTATTAACATGGCTGCCAGTAATATGTGGACAAAGTAGGTTTTATCAAATAATTTACCAATGTTTGTGATAATTTTAAAAGTCTTATAAAATATACTTAATTTTCATAAGAACGCTACAAAACAGTACGGAGAGTGCTGATGTAATCATTCCACCAGTGCACAGATGGACGTTGGTTCACGCCACGTTTTCGAGGCATACTGGCGTCGCGATCCTGGGTTACTCTCATCGTTAAGTCCTCAATCTTCTCCTCCGAATTTCCAGTAATGGATGTGTCTTTATCTAAAACTATTGTAAAGGCAGCGGATCGAAATATTTCACACTCCACCCAATCACGTTGGTGTGCCTCTTTACTCTCTTGAGAATCTGGGCAGTTGATATTTCCAAGATATTGCACTATGGTCACTGACTCTATAGATATCCATCACCTACCAGTAGCGGTCTTCCTTCATGAGGCTGCTGCTGACGAGTGTGATATCTACAATGGAGCTAGCGTCTCCTTTGATAAACGTTGGTGAATCACCGCTGTTGAGCAGGACTACATCCAGTGCAGCGATGGCTACCAAAAGTGCTTTACCTCGGGCTTTTTATTATGCTTTATTTATCATAGATAATGTTAACAATAAACAATAAAAACAACGAAGTACATACTTAATAAGCCAGATGAATCAAAACACAGCTAGACAAAAAGAAAAAAACGAAAAATAAATCTGCAAGCTACAAGATACAAGCATAAAAATATCCAGGATGTAAGCACAAAACATAAATAGAAATAGAAATGTACAATTAGTTATATCAATAAAATAGTTTAAGCAAATAAACAAACAAACTGTACCAAAATTAAACAGAAACATGTATAAAGCAACCATGAAATGAAGTAATATATAATATGAATAAAATATAAAATAAAACATGCACAAAATAAAATATAAAATTAAGGTTAAAAATATAAAATATTACAAAAAATGTATATTATATACATGCCAATAAATAAATGTGAATATGAACCACTAGATTTAAGTGGGATTACTTTTAATGTATATGATCAATAATTTTTTAAACATTTTTACGCTTTCACTAACTTTTATGTACTGCGGTAGATCATTAAATTGTACAACACCTTTGTGGAATAAATTCTTCATCGAACTTCCTTTAATGGTTGTTTTCACATCAAAATTAATTGAATTTGCTGATCTTGTGTTTTTATCATGTATTTGCGAGATTGGAACTAGCTTACCATGTAAATATTGCGGTAAGAGATTATTGATAATTTTGAAGATGAAAATCATTGTTTGTACATACAGAAACTTCTCAACTTTTAACCAATTTAAACAGTTAGTCATCAATTCCACACTAGTATACCTATTGCATCCCAGAATTACTCTCATCGGCTTGTATCACTTTACTGCCCCAGTCGACCGCCCATGAGTTAAAATCGCCGGCTATTGTCACTGGATGATGCTGCTTAACAATATTGCAAGTTTCTAGAAAAATGTATCGATTTTGGTCATAACAAAGTCCAGCTTTTGTTATATCCCATCTTTTGTCAATATATGCCATAAAAGCTATATTGAGTGATTTTGTCATTTCTTCCGATATTTAGCACTGTTTACCAAGAATTAGTAACATTACCCGACAAATAGATAGATTCAACCTAATCTAGCTTATATACGTAAATTTCCGCTATATATGCCTATTATTACAGATATATGGCTAATATTGGAAGTTTGTAGAACGATTCAGAAAAAATGCATCGATTTTCAGCAAAACTTATAGTCCTGCTTTTGTGATCCCATGTGTTAGGGCTTTATCCTGACTCCTTCATTTTTTTCACGAGTTTGCCCGTCGATTCAGGTGAGTTTCTCTGCTTTCTTTTAGTGCACCTTTCACTCATGTTCTCAGCGACTAATTCGCCGTCATCCTCGACACCAGTATCCATCTTGTCTTGGTATTGCTTCGACTAGTCGACAGTACTTGTCTCACCTGTCCTCTCTGATGTACCACGAAAAGGGCGCCGTAGTATCAACTGCCATTCTTCATCGATTTTTTTAAACTTTATGTAATGTTTTTCTTATTTATTAAAAGTTTTTATTACGGGTGGGATAAATTTCAAACACTTGGTATGGCTACTTACTAATTTATTTAAAACACTAAACTAATCACTAACACTTAATTTATATATACTCAGTATATTCACTTAAACTAATTTATATGAACACTTAACTAATTTATATTTACTGTTTGCTATTTCGGTGTATTTATTTCACGAGATCACTTTTATCAGCTAACTCCTCCGCTGATCGGTCCTTATTTATATTAAAGCCATTTTTACTAGTAAATTCCAGGCTGCGGCTTATACACACAAATAATTTTTCTGCCCTTTTCTAGATAACTCTGGTCACAAAAACCAGTTCTAGATAAGATAGTCTCAATCGTAAACAGTTTTTTATAACTGCGTATTCGCCATAATTTTAACTATTATACCTGGCTTAGACAGGGTCGGTTTTAGGGACTATACCAGTGTGCTGTTTCGTAACATTACCCCCTCCTTAAATGGAAGTTCCTCCTGGAACTTTTGTGTAGCCGAGACTGGATGTTCGAAACGGCAACTGGCCCCATTTCTACACTTTCCGATCTTATGGAAATAGCAGGGCACCGTCTTCATCGGATACTGATAACGGGGGTTGTAGCTGCAAATTAATATCTGGACAACGGTATCTTGAAAGATAATCTCTACCATGTTCCTGATGATTCGCCAATCCAACTGGTTACTCGCTATCTTAGACATAGCCAGTTTCTTCACGTTGGATTCCAACACATGGTCTCGGAGGTTTCGAAGTGCTTTCCACACATCGCGGTAGGTAGATCGATCTTGGAATTCATTTTTAGTTACCACGTAGAAGACGTACCGCGAATTATGTTTCAGTTTCAGTGTCTTGCCAGAGGCTGGAATCTGGTCTTCAAGTTTTTCTAATTGCCCGAACTTCTTTCGAAAGACGGTTGCCAACCCTCGTGCGTTCTTGATACGGGCGGGGATGTTGTATGCCAGTGAACAATCTTCCGGGAGAGTGAACAAATCTTGTTGTTGTTCCGAAGTGACTCCATATCTAGCTTTCCCGGTACCTCCATACGCGCCCATAAATTCATCAAAGGTGGGGTCAGACACAACTCGAATAATGTATACTCCTTCCTCTATGTCATGGTCTCCTTCGAATGGCGCTAGTCGGTTTCGGTGAACTACTTTTGGTTTTCCGTTGGGGATCTTGCTTATGCGATATAAAACATCATTGATCCTTTTCTTGATTAAGTATGGACCTTCCCAGGATTTTTGTAATTTTGGAGAAAATCCTTTTCTTCTCGCCAGGTTGTGTAACCATACTTTGTCCCCTTCTTTAAAACCGCCTTCTGTGGCCTGCGTGTCGTACCGACTTTTCATTCTGTCGCTGGCAACTTGAAGATTTGTTCGAACTAATTCATGAATATCATCCAGCCTTCTTCTCAATTGGATTGCGTAGTCTTCGCCTGCTAGATCTTCTCCAGGCCGGCAGCCAAATTCCAGGTCACAAGGGAGCCTCATTTCACGTCCAAATAGGATTTTCGCCGGTGTTTCACCCGTGGAACCATTGAATGCAGATCGATAAGCCAATGCGAATAGGGAAAGATACTGGTCCCAATCTCTCTGATGGCTGGATACTACTTTGGACAGGTATTTTCCAATAGTCCTGTTCATTCTCTCGACCATTCCATCTGACTGTGGATGTAAAGCTGTTGTCCTGGTCTTCTTCATTTCCAGCTTGTCGCAAATCTCCTGGAATAGATGGCTTTCAAAATTTCTTCCCTGGTCACTGTGGATTTCCAAGGGTACTCCATATCGGCTGATAAATTCTTTCACCAATACATCTGCGACAGTTGTGGCCTCTTGATTCGGGATAGCGTAAATTTCTACATACTTTGTGAAATAATCCATTACAACCAGTATGTATGTGCCACCTTTTTTGTCAGTGGAAATGGCCCAGCGATATTTAAAGGAATCCTTTCGAAAGGGCTTCCAACATTGTATTGTTCCATGGGTGCCTTTCTCTTGCGATGTGGTCCATTACTCGTAGCACAAGTCGTACATTTCTTACACCAGTCCTTCACATCGTCGGAGCTGTTCATCCAATAAAACCTTTCACGGACTCGCTGAAGGGTTTTATTCACTCCCAGATGACCTCTCGATGGACTGTCGTGTAACTTCTTCAGTACCTCAGCTACTCTTGTTCTCGGGATAACGAACTGCCTCCTCATCTCGGAACCATCATCGTTCTCAAGGACTCTTTTCAACAGCCCTTCTTCCAGGACAAGAGAGTCCCACTGAGCCCAATACGCCTTGAGTTTCGGTGAAAACTTTGACACTTCTTGCCAGGTAGGTCACCGATTTTTTTTCTTCCATTGCCGGATCATCTTCAGGTGAGGATCATTCTCCTGATTTTCTCTGATCCTGGTGGGCGACCATTCCTTGTTGCCTACAGTAGTTCTTGAAACTGCAGCTTCCCTAGATTCCATCTTGTTGCAGTGGGAGCAGTCTGCTGGGCACGGCCGTCTGGACAGGGAGTCGGCATTTCGGTGACTCACACCGGCTCGAAGTTCGATGTTGAAATCATATTCTTGAAGTCGTTCAATCCATCTAGCGATCTGGCCCTCGGGATTCTTGAACTGCATCAACCACTTGAGTGCTGCATGATCAGTCCGGATTAAAAACTTCCTACCATAGAGATACTGGTAAAAGTGTTCCACGGACTTCACTACTGCCAAAAGTTCTCTTCTTGTGACGCAGTAGTTTCGTTCTGGTTTGGAGAGGACTTTACTGAAATATCCCAGCACTCTTTCTTGCCCTCCTTGGATCTGTGAGAGCACTCCACCAATTCCTACGTTGCTTGCGTCAGTGTCAAGAATGAAGTCTTCCTCTGGTAAAGGGTATCCTAATATCGGCGCCGTGGTTAAATGCCTCTTCAAGGTATCAAAAGCCGTTTGACAATCTTCGTCCCATTGGAAAGCTCTTGCTTCTTCTGTAAGTCGAGTTAGAGGCTTAGCAATATCTCCAAACTTCCTGATAAATCTTCTATAATATGTGCAAAGTCCAAGGAAACTCCTAATTTGATGTTTGTCGGTTGGTTGCGGCCATTGCTGAATGGAAGCAATTTTCTCTGGATCCACCGCTACTCCTTCATTGCTCACTATATGACCTAGATAGTTGACTCGGTTTTGGAACAGCTGACATTTCTTCGGGTTTAACATAAGCTGGGCAGCTTGGAGTCGTTTGAATACGTCTTCCAAATTCTTCAGATGTTCGTCAAATGTCTTCTCCAGTACTACGATGTCGTCCAAATAGACCAGGCATGTCTTCCAAGACAACCCTCTCAAGACATTTTCCATGACTGTTTCAAATGTCGCAGGCGCATTACAGAGACCGATTGGCATGACGTTGAATTGCCATAATCCAGATCAGGTGGTAAAAGCAGTCTTCTCTTTGTCTTCTGGGTCCATTTCCACTTGCCAATAACCAGACTTCAGGTCCAAGGTGGAAAACAGTTTGCTGTCGGCCAAAGTGTCTAGCGTATCGTCAATTCGGGGCAGAGGATAGCTGTCTTTCTTCGTCACGTTGTTAAGCTGGCGATAATCCACGCAGAATCTCGTAGTTCCATCCTTTTTCTTGACGAGCACTACTGGAGACAGCCATGGACTAGTAGATGGTTCTATCACTTTTTCTTCTGCCATTTCTCGAATTATTCTTTCAGCTTCCTCTCTCTCCGCTCGTGGAAGTCTTCGAGCTGATTGTCTAATTGGCTTAGCATTACCAGTATCGATTTTGTGTTTGACGGCTGATGTTCTACCAGTCTTTCCTCCTTTTGGTACGAATAAGTCTCGATACTGCAAGAGAAATTCCCTCATCCTCTTTTTTTCAGCTCGATTCAAAGATTGACCAGCTACTGATAACATTTCTTCGAATCTGGCATTGGAATTGTCAGTGGTCGTTCTTTGACTAACTATAGACGTCACTGGTACGCAGGATCCAATCTTAGTTTCCTTCTTGATGGTAATTGGATAATCATTCACGTTTATCACACGTACTGGGATCTCTTTCGCCGATGCAACCAATCCTTTTCCAATTAGTACTCCTTTGGCAACTTCTTCGTCGTGGTTCCTTGGCTCCATCATAACCGGTGTACCTTCCTCCATGATTCCCTGTAGCCGTGCTACTATGATGGTTTCGCTTCGTGCAGGTAGAACGGTATCTTCCTGTACAGTTGCCAACACCACGCTGACTTCATATGGATGCAGGAATACCTCCTCGGAACCCACTTTAATGGTTCTGTTTCTGAAGTCTAATTGGAAACCATGTACATTCATTACGTCCATTCCCAGAATCACGTCTTCTTCAATGTCAGCTACGATTACCGTATGCGTGAACTTTTCGGCGCCAATTCACAATTGGATTTGTGTCTCACCGTAAACGTTGGCACTCTCACCTGTGGCGGTCCGCAGTCGCAGTCTCGTTGGTAAAAGCTTCTTCTTGGAGTTTATTAGTTCTGGTCGTATAATGGTTCTAGTTGCTCCAGTGTCAACCAGCAGAGCATATTTCTTGCCATTTACTTCGCCATCCACATATACACTGTCGTTGCGACATCTGAGAGAAGCTATCAGTATGAGAGGGTCTTTGGAACGATCATGGGTCGGTGCTACCCCCTCGTAGCCGACCCGTTCTAGTTTTCCTGTGTCTGAGGTTCTTGGTTTGCAGGTGTCTTGGGGCGCTTACACGAACTACGTACATGCCCTAGCTCGCCACAATTCCAGCATCTGATCTTCCTCGGCTTCTTGTCAATCATACTTTTTATTAAACTGACGGACTGGTCAAATCTGTCTTCGTCACCTTCTTCTTGGATGGTCCTAATTTTGTTATATCCTGAAGCCTTCGTTGCTGCTTCATATTCAAGGGCAGCTGTCAATGCATCGATTAATGTTTTCGGATGGGCTAAACGAAGCGTCCTCTGCATATCGGGGTCACGTTAGCCATCAATAAAGGCCTGGATGCCCAGACATTCCATCATGTTCTCTGGTGCTGACGGATAAGCAAACCGAACTAGTCGAGCAATGTCCACTTCATATTCTTGAAGGGATTCATACCGTTTCTGCCTTCGGTTCTTCAGTTGAGATTGGTACAAATGTTCTAGATGTTCATGACCATATTGCATGTCCAACCTCTTCTTCAGCTGCTCGAAGTCATCCGTTTCTTCCAAAGGTATCGTCTGGAGTACATCTAAGGCATCTCCGCGAAGCGCGATGGTTAAGTTCACTGCCTTCTCTCTATCGGACCAATTATTCACTCTAGCGGCTGCTTCAAATTGTTTCACATAATTGGTCCACGACATTTTTCCATCGAACGTTGGGGCCTTGATTCGGTTAAAACTGCCAATGTCTTCAAACTTAGGTAGTGTTTCTGGCTTGCAAAGTTTCGTTTGCTCGGTCTTCTTTTCTTCCTCTGGCGTGCCTCGCGTTCTTGAATCGGCAATCTTTTCCTCTAACTCCTTGATTTTCTCGTCTATCGTTGTAATCTTATTCTTGATTTTCTCGTCCATCGTTGACATTTTATTCTCGATTTTCTCGTCCATGGATAACATTTTATTCTCGATTTTCTCGTCCATTGTTGACATCTTATCCTCGATTTCAGATTTTAGTGACGAAATTTCATTTTCAATATCAGCGGCAATGTCGTTTTTCATCAATAAGATATTGGCAGATATATCGTTCTTTAAAGTAGAAATCTTCTCGTCCATGTTCTCTTCCATGACAGAAATCTTCTCGTCCATGTTAGCAGAAATGGACGAGATTTAGGTGGAAGCCTCGTCATTAATTAAAACTGTTTCTGGATCAAAGCCGTCATTTTCCAGTGCCACTTTAAGTCTTTCTACTCATTCACTTTTCTTACCGGAGGTTTCCAACTCACGATCTTCCAATTCAGCTCTCAATTCCGCCACCTTCAGATCCCTTAATCTCTTGGCCACTTTTACGTAGCAATTTATTTATATTACCCCACACCTGACACCAATGTAATGTTTTTCTTATTTATTAAAAGTTTTTATTACGGGTGGGATAAATTTCAAACACTCGGTATGGCTACTTACTAATTTATTTAAAACACTAAACTAATCACTAACACTTAATTTATATATACTCAGTATATTGACTTAAACTAATTTATATGAACACTTAACTAATTTATATTTACTGTTTGCTATTTCGGTGTATTTATTTCACGAGATCACTTTTATCAACTAACTCTTCCGCTGATCGGTCCTTATTTATATCAAAGCCATTTTTACTAGTAAATTCCAGGCTGCGGCTTATACGCACAAACAATTTTTCTGCCCTTTTCTAGATAACTCTGGTCACAAAAACCAGTTCTAGATAAGATAGTCTCAACCGTAAACAGTTTTTTATAACTGCGTATTCGCCATAATTTTAACTATTATACCTGGCTTAGACAGGGTCGGTTTTAGGGACTATACCAGTGTGCTGTTTCGTAACATTTATAACTGCAGTAGCGATACTGGTTGTCGTAGTCTTAATCTCTTTGTGAACGTTGAGCTTGGTGGAGAGGAGCTCTTGCAGCTTGGTGACAAGCTTTTCTAGATGATCCCATGCCTACGTCCTTTTCATGTCAGAACCTGCGATTAGCTCTTCTTGCTGGCCATGACGCCTGTTTTTCATCTCTTCAGTTTTGTTTTCCTTAGCTGTCATCATACTTTAAGTTCACCAGCGCATCATACGCGGAGGAGCGGCTTGCCATGGATTAGGAACAGGTGTACCCTCGGAGATAACACTCCTACCCCAGTTCCCTGAGGACCAGACGGCACTTGGCCAGTCCAGGAATACATGAACGGACTAGACTCGCTCGGGGAGCCGCTTATTCCGTTTCTGCAGTGACAGCGTACTTCCTGATCAAGGCACGAGGTGGCTGGCTCCTGTTCAACTTCTGCAACTTACACCTTGGCAGAGCAAGTTGACATCATCCGCAACTCACACCGACGGAAACAATCAGCGGAAGCACTTCCAGTGGGTTACAGCAGCGAACGATCTCGGTGTTGGGTCAGATGGTATGACCCAGCCTTCACTCCTGAAGGGGAGTTTTGTTCGCGGGAGCTATTTTATTTCACTCCTTGAAGCAGCGAACATCCTTCCATCCACTTGTGGAGACGCGTCCGGTAGTAGTTTCTCCTCAGCCCCGGACTATGTGCTAAAGGGTGTGTGTATGTTGGCCCTGGTGGTCTTATGATGTGCAGCTCTGATCGTCTATCTGCGGTATCTGTCAGCTTTCTTCCTACTATGCTGCGGTATCTTATGTGCCAGGCTCTGGATTTGGTGTTGAGGTATTCCATCAGGACTCCTTGGTTGCCGCCTGGAAGGAGGACTTCTACATCTTCTCCGTGCACGTCGTCTGCAGGTCTCTTGTTAGCTGATACGATCCGTATTTCGCCGAAACCTGTTTGGACTGCAATGATGATGGCTTCCATCGTCAGGAGGTTCGGTTTAGTTATTCTGTGATGGCCCAGCCGGTCATCACTAGGATGGCAGTTCCTCCGCTACTGGCGTTGCTGTCGTCTCTGTAGGTCCTGTAGGGCGAATACCACTAGGTCTTATTCATCTAGTATGGTCCCCATCAGGGTGACGTTGGCTCGTAGTCCTTCGCTATTCCACGTTCCTATCTTCAGCTGGATTGGTCCGGGATGGCGTGGATTTACTAACGCAAAGAGACATCTTCTTCTCATTCTATGGCGGTTTCCATCGCTTTTTCCCCCTGCCCTTTCGCCATCATGGTTCTCGTTGCTGCTTAGCTGCTCTGAGATGGTCCGTTGGTTACTTTCCCATTGGGCTTCTCTCAATTGGCTTGTGAACTGGTTTATCAAATGTACAATTTCTATTTGAAATTGCCTGGTTTCCTTCCTTGAGTCAACGAGGTCCTTCGTCAGCGCGTTGATGGTTTTCTCCAGTCTGCTGATCGTCGCTTGAGCTTCGGTGAGTGTCCCTTGGGCTCCAGTGAGCTGTCTCTTCAGCTTCTGGTTCTTCTGTTCGAGCTCCAGGGAAGAATTGCGTCCATCTTCGGTGCTTCCTGTTTCTCAGCATACGCAAAAATATATATATTACTATCGGACTCACCCTTACTAAACAGTTTTCTACTGGATCTTTCCTAGACACTTCTTTTCAGTTGTATACTAGACACTTTTTCTTCGGGCTTCCTAGTTTCTTCACGTGTCCTATAGACTTCTTTCTTTGCTTCCCGGTCACTTCTTCCATATGAAATTTATATGGAGAGTAGGTATTGGGTTTAGATATAATGATCTTTAGAAATCTGTTTTGGAATATTTCTCACGGATAGTTCTCAGGTCACTTTTCTGAACCCATATACCATAGCGAAGGTGACTTTCTACTAGACCGAAATTCAACGTTCGAAGGTATCTAACAAGGACCTACGTATTTTGTGAGGTATTTAAATTTCTAAAGAATACATTGTAGTTTCCTTATGAATTATTTAATATGAAAATCCCTTTTTAAATGTTTATCTATAATAATACCTAGATATTTAACATTTATTACAGGTGTTCTGCTGAAATTTTGTCCGTTATATGAAAGTTTCTTATCACTACTACTGGCGAAAAGAAGCTGTTTCAAGCTAGAACAAGCTCCAGAAAGTGTGAAGGAAGACCATGAAGAGAATTGTTAGAAGAAAAATTTATTGGGAAGAGTTAAAGCTAACCAAGAGAAAAATAAGTGTAAAGTTAGCTCAAGTCGAATACCAATATCTTTGCAACAAACAATTTCAGGTTACGTTATTCTCAATTATATGGTATTAACCAATAAATTGCCATTTTAAAAACAAATTCATTATTGAGCCAAAGAATATTTTAGCTCGTCCAGGTATAGAGAACCTCAATATATTCCAAAAAATAAAGTATGTGAGAGAAAAGGGAAACACACGGCACTACGGAACTGGGAAAGATTTTTCGTATGTGATTATTTTTGGAGTGTGTCAAGATTAGCATAAAAATGTGAATGTCGGCAATGAGGGGTTAGTGAGACTAGTGAGTCATTTGGTAGTTTTTAAAGGGTAGTAATATGAATAATACTGCTTTTCATGAGAATTTAGGAATAATTTTAATCTTAATTATTATTTACCCTTAACGTAACTGAGAATATAGAAAGAAAGGCATGTGAAAATAATGTATTGTAAAAAAAGTATGGGAAACCAATCAGTGGAACTAAAACTACGAGGGTAATCTGAAAATTATTCCAGCAAGATAACGGACATAATAAAAATCCCGTCCGTTTTACGCTCTTACTTTCTTTTGGGAAGTTGTTCATCCACAGTTCTTTCCGCAAGATCTATTGGTGATCTTCAAGGCCATTTTTCCTTTCAGATTTCCTATCAAAAGTTATTTCATTAAGTCGTGACTACGAGATCAATTTCGAGACTAACCCCCAACAGATTGTTTCATATATAAGATTGAAATTTAACTAAATCTAAATTCAAATAATTTCTAATAAAATAAATATTAGGTATGTCAACGGTATTAACCAGCGATCTTATCAAACAACCATAGCTTAACAAAAACAAATACAAACTAGAAATGATCCTTGCTTAATTCCACACTTATTCGGCTGTTTATACAGTCCCTTAATTAAAACCTTATTGCGCGATAAAGTTTGCCATATTTAAAACAACGCAAGTCCAGTTTGGGACATTTTGCCAGTATTAGCAAACCAAATGTGTTACGGTCGTTTCGCAAATTAGTTTACTGTTAGTTAAAAGGGGTTTAGAAGGGTACTAGAATATGTTCTACACTCCGTTTAGTTATTTTAAACAAGGCCCGATGGAAATTTTGTTAAAGTAACATAGACGCGGGAATACATTAACATTCTTATGGTATTGTAATCTGTATAAAAGGACTGTTTTAAAATTCGTTTATTGCTACCGGTATTCTAATTCGCCTTTACGTAATTTATCTAATAATTTTTTTTATTCATACCACTCTTCTGAATTGTGAATTGGATAAATTATCATTTTTATTTGAACATTCATAACCCCACATCAGCTACTAAGAGTTATTAGCAGGGGAGACATTTTCAACATTACTGTGGTACATTCATAATCACAAACATTTTAGCAAATGCTTGATTTTCTTTTCTGGTACATTTGTACAAAGCAGGTGAAAACGTGAAGATGTATTAAATATTTTGTAATAAAACTAAAAAATGAGTAGATAGTAACTTATTGAATTTTCGAAATGTTTCCATTTAAATGAAACTAATTGTTTCCAAATAATGCCACAATATATTGGAAAAATGGTAAAAATTCTAAAAACTTCGACAATTGTTTCGATATTGCCATAATCGTCAAAATGACAGAAGCTACATTTCATGTGATGTCTACCTAATGTTTAATAATTATTTTTGGCTAGACCAAGAAGCGACCTACCTTGTGATTGACTTAATATATATGAATCGAAGAAAGAAGAAGATATGATATTACAAATTAGATATTATTAGCCCTATGGGGATATCTTTTTCCCATATAAGATTAGTATGACTATGCAATGATATAGACAACCGGACCTTTACAATTATTACTTAAGAAGACTGCTTCAAAGTGGAGAACTCACTAGATTTATCTATTCATTGACAACTTAATTATTAAACCCTATGGGGATGATATGTCTTGAAAACTATTTTTTTGAAGGTTACGAAGGTTTTACAACTCTACTGAAACGAGGGAAAACACATCCTATGCAGTTGAAAAAAAACAGTTATCGAGTTTTGAGCAATGTTAAGAAAAAAGATGTCATTAGGTTATTGGTCAAACAATTTGGTGATGAGTGGAGAGAACTGGAAGAGTTGAATTGGTACAAGGCATTATTAGAAATCAGGGAAGGAGTCGTCATTACAGACGAAGAGAACGATATGAATGAATGAGATTGTCTTGAACCAGAATGTGAAGATTGCAGAATCTGATATACATTTTATGTTTTGTTTATTTCCCTTTGAATACCTTACTTTACGTGTTACAATACAGATTTATGTTGTGTTAATATCCCTTTCCCTACCTTACTTTACCTGTTTCAATAAATATTTAGGTTGTGTCAAGTTTCCTTCGAATACCTCACATAATGTTTTAATAAAGCAACTTGGATTCCGAATGTCTTAAAAAATTCTGAAATGATGTGCGGCAACACCAAGAAATTCAGTTAAATTGCAAACAAAATAAGTTAACGCCATCTGAAAATTGGAACAAAATTAGTAAACTACTGTGAATTGCATCAAAACTGGTTAACTGCAAAATGAAGATGACAATAACTTGATAGAAATGAAGTATGAATTTTTCGCGTAAACCCCCAACACATTCACGATTTTCCTGGTAACTGCAGCACTATGGCGTTGCTGTACGTTGAAATGAGATAAACGTTTTTTGCTTCTCCTGAAAATTTGAACATTTGGTACCTAACCACTTTTGATTCGTCGCTCTTCAGTTATTACTAATGATTGAAGATTGTGCATTACTTTGTTTTTATATGACATGCCAGAACAATATGAAATGTTTCATGATTTCTCGTAAATTTTTAATTTGACAAGGAAATAATCATTTCTGCTCAACGAAAGAAGCGTCACTATTATCATGATAAAGGATTCAAATATATCCGACACGTCAGCATAGTGGAAAATATGTTTTCTTATTATCCCAGAAAACCAATGACTATGCTTGAAATAAATATTTTCATAAGTTAAGAAACGTTGTTGGCAAAATTGATAAATGGCTTTTGGTACTCTTGATTTAGATGATGAATAAAGGTACGATAACGCGATAAATATATTACAACAATACCAAAAACAAACAATTCACGAGGTTAATATGCATATATCCTTAAATGAGGAATTAATCGATCATTATAATAAACCATTAACTACCCTACGGCATAATCAACAGAAATTACAAGAAAATTTCGAAACATTTCATATATCAATTGAAGCTATTAGTGCATGAAGGGGTTAACTCACTTTTTAACAATTTTGAGATATTAAGGGTTGAAGTAATGTTCTTGGAGCTTTTTGTGTTCAAACTAAAATCACAATTAAATGGAGCTAGAACTTAGTCAATAGAAGTAATTTTAATATTATAGGTAAGATTTTATCATTTTTTGTGGTTTATGAGATGTTTTTAATTTTTTTTACAAAAAAAACTGAGTTAGCACCTTCATGCACAACCATTTACTGTTTTAATCGAAATAATAACGAGTAAAGAAAGGATCAACTAATATTTATTAATTGAAAAAAATACAAAAATAAGTAATACTAATCACTTTCTGATCGATTTAAGCCTAAATAAAATCCCCTTAAATTTTCTGGAATATATGGGAGTTGTTCCATAATGTTGTCGAATTTCTTGGCTGCTATAGGTCGCGACAGATTTAACGGAACAAAAAAATTGTCGTGTTCTGTTGTTCGGGTTGATTTGTGTTTAATAATATCTACTTCTTTCCACTCTTCTGTCTCATCTAGTGAATATCTATACTTCGTTGTACCAAATTTATCAACTCTTATCCACCTTGCATTGCGAAAAATTATTTTTTCGCCCTTATTACTTTTTTTTCTGTCCAACAAGTTGAGCTTTCTAGGCAGTTCTTTCAGATCAATGAATTTATCTTCCATTTTAGTTAATACAAACGGATTCCTTTTTCTAGCTTCCGTCATTAACGTCATGTACTGATCAACTGTGTAAATGTTTTGAACTTTTCGAATAACTTTTTCGACAGCACCAAAGTCTCTATCAATATCCATAAAACTGTGGCCAACCTCCGGAAACTTATGATCAACAGTTTTGAAAATTCCCTGGTGTACTAGGTAATGCCACAAACAAATAATGAAAAAATTCTTATTTTGTCCACCCGCAGAATCACTCCAGGCTACTAAGTGGTCATTTTCATTATTGATGCTTTGTAGGAATGACAAAATACTGCTTCCAACTTCTTGTGGGCCTCTACCACCTTTGTCTTCAGTCCAAAGGTGGAAAAATCCTTTACCGAAGGCGTCACCTTTACTTACACAATGAATCCCCAAATTGTATAGCCACATTTGTCTTAGATAAAAAGCCACACTGGCAGACAGCTTTGGTAGAGGTAATGTTTTTTGCATATCAAAATTAATGTATAGAATATCACCATCATGTGCCAATTTTCTGTCTTTTTTTTGTTCTTCAAACGCTGTCTCATACCGTCTTACATGTTCATCATTTGTTTCTTTCGCATCACAAACTTTGCAGGTATCCGATTTTGGAGACCCAAAGCCAAGATTAAATTTGGAAACAAAAATCTTTCTGTATCTGCTGTTTTTCATAAACTGTATGTTTTGTTCATTACACTGATTCTTGTATAGTTCATACATTTTGTTGATTGATAGCATAGGGGATAAGTATAAGCGATGTTCATTTTTATTCCTGGAATAATGTGACATTTCTGCAGGAAAAGATTTGATATGTTGACATACTATGTCAAGCTGCTCGGTGGGTGTTCGGTTTTTGCGGTTATTATGGCAACCACGCTGATCTTTATGAGGGATACCTTGTCCCTGTGAAATTTGATTACGAATTAGTTGCAATTTCTTTCTTCCGACATCAAGTAGTTTTAAAAAAGCACTTTTGCATACTTGTTTTGATTTCCCATCCAAAGTTATAAAATATCTGAAAGATTTTTGACGATGAGCAATATTACCGGTCCGTTGCTTAACATCAAATGGTTTAAAACAACCGAATAGATACACATTTTTTTCATTGATAGTAGGTGATGAATAGTATTGATTAAATAAGGTAATGCGATCAGCTTCCGTAAAGTTGTTGTTGCATTTTAATCTACACTTTTCGGTGCAAAGCATTTTCCCAGCTGCGGATGTTTTTTCTGGAACGCGTCTATTTTTATAGTCGGTGTATTCTTTTCCTTTTTCTCTATTTTCCATATTAATATTTCTTTTCCAGGTTTTTGGTTGAGCTTCAAGGTTCCTTGATTTTTTTTCTCTTATTCTTTTATTAACTTCAATGGCAACAGCAGGAATATTTATATATCTTTCCATTCCATTAATCTGTTGTTCTTTAACATCGTCGGATTCATTTCTTGTCTCATTGCCAATAATTTGTGGATCTCCAACTTCTCTGTCAATATTTTCCTCCGGCTCTTTCTGTATAATTTGAACAGGTTCTTTAGGGTCATTAATATTTTGTGTTCGATTTTTGTCTTGTTGCTCAGTTCTTATTAGGACTTGTTCTTGGTTTTCGAAAAAAGAAGCTGTATTTTGCTTTAATTTCTTCTTGGCTATTTCTTTCTTAACTTTTTTTCTCTTAGGAGAAAAATTTTCATCAGTTTCCTCGTCAGTAGAATCAGATGCTGGTTGGTAATCTGAGCCAGAATCTAAAAATGGATCCTCATCGGTTTCTATTTGGGCTTCTGTTATTTCAGCAGCATCCAAAGCTAACTTAAGAATTCTACCACTTCTTCTACTAGTTCCAGCCATTATGAAGTATTTTCAAAACTAAAATTTAAAATATTTGGTTACCTTATATATTTTTCATTTTAAGGTTATGTTTTAAAAAGCATTTTAATTATTTATAAATACGATTTTCTGTTCAAATTATCTATAATATTCATTGGCTAATGCATATAAAGGACTTACTTTTGTTGCCGGATAATAATAAACACAAGAAATATCACTTTGTACAACTTTGTACAACACTGTGTAATGTAAACAATCAAATTCGTACTAAGTTGTATTGGAAGAAGGTGCTAACTTAGCAGTTAACCCCTTCTTGCATAATTAGCAAGAGTTGACACCTTCTTGCTCTAAATATGTTTGACAAAGCTTGAGTTGACGTGTTTTGAACTTCAGTTTTTAAGATTCCTGGCGACATCTATAAACCAGAGTCTGTACTAACGCAAAGAGATTGAGTTAACACCTTCATACATGCCATTTTCGGCATTTTAATAAAACAGTGAGTTAACACCTTCATGCACTAATAGCTTCAATTGAAAGTAAAATAATATCACCTTTTACAGCGCGATTTCACAGATTAATCTGGATTGTCAAAGTTTAATCACGTTAATTGACAACCCAACAAACACAGACTGGCTGGTCCGATAATGGGACGAAAGTGGTTTGCCGAACTGCCGCATTCGGCCCACTTACAGCTCCCGGCTCGGCGTGTAGGTAGGGCATGTCCGCCAGGCCGTAAGGTGGCTAAGAGTAGGCTAGCCAACCATTCAACCTCGGCAACGCCTTTGAATAACCGACGACGGGCCGATAGTAGATAGCCGGTAAGTGCACGGCAGTCCATCGGTGGCTCGCAAATGGGCAATCCTCTTGTAAGCCACTATTTATAGTCCAGACGAATATGCGCAGATGCCCAAAATATTTGTATTTGATTGAGAAATGTTTTTTCTTATGATAAACTTTATATCGGCTGTTCAATAAAATATGGTTTGTAATCCATAGGCGACTGTGACCATGTGATAATTATTGAATACCCTTTATTAAGCGAAAGAAATGATAATTGTATTTTATTATGTATAAAATTGATATTTCTAGCTTAAATATGTTCATATTGGAAATCAGCAAAATATCTCATCTGAAAAACAACACGTGAAAGATTATAATAATGGTTTTTGTATATAGATGCATCAAATAAAAATTGGAATTTTATATTAACAGAGAAATTATTTTAGCAATTGTGAAAAAAAACATTTAAAAATGCATGACAGAGATTCAGGGAAATATCCCCTGCTATGGTATTGATAAAAAAAGATGTCTAAAAGTTTTTCATAATAAAATCTAAACTTGTACTTTGTATAATAAAACACTTTTTAAAAGAACATTAGACCATTTATTAGTTACACAACAAAAAAAGTAATGTCAATATATCAACATTCTTTTACAACAAATGCAAAAAATAAGTTTTCCCAATATATAAGTAATAAGGAACGGAAAATGTGTACATATTATACATAAAATACGCAGTTACAAGAATCTTAACGAAAAAACCATCTTATTTATATTAAAATCAGCAACAAATTATTATAGAATAATCGGCTAGGAAATTATATACATTTAAATAACAACAAAAAATAGTTATACATATTTTTCATAGTTCCCATATCATATGACAGAATGTAGATATATAAAACAAACAAGATTTTAATAGTAAGAATTAAACGGCGCAGTTTTGAACAACTAAAACAAAATACCCTAATTTATAATTAAGTAAAGTAACAAATTAAAATAGACTAATCGCCTGAAATAAAAATCTATAAATACAATAAATCTCTTATTTTTTACTTTTTCGATTGGCTCTTCCTCCTGCTCTATCTGGAGCATTTTTGAGCCAATTGGGTCAGTTTTATTCTTATTATCTGTTTTGCCATGCTCATTGTTAGATTTCTCGATATCAGAGTTCGAATCTGAGCTAAATATGTAATCAAACTCTGTCTCTGATAACACACTTTGTGTTGAAGGCCCTGCCTGTGCTTCAATACAGTCACTGGATTTCGCTAATCGGTGACTATCAATGAAACTGGAGTTAGAAATGTTAGAAGTGATGCTGGAAGTTTTAGATTGTGTCTCCAAATTAGGATCATATTGGGAATTACTTGGGGAGTTATAGATAACATCTTGTTCGAAATGAGATGCACAGATTGAAGATTCTGTGTCTAGGGCTCTGAACATTAAGATCTCAAAGCCTCGTTTATAGAAATTAAATCACTTAATATTGATTGCATTTGCGTGGCAATCAAACGCCGCTCTTGTCTCTTACTTATTTTATGTACAGACGCCATAATTATATAGGTTAAAATAGAATTCAGCAAACTAACATCTTTTAAAATTTAAGCTAAATAACATTTGCTTGAGATTGTTACATTAATCACTTGTACCATAAGATCCTTCACACTTGTACTTACAAATTATTTTGCCCATCATGTAAATGCGACTGAGACATTACTTATTTTTACACTTGTCTTCTGTCTACACTTTCTTGAAATAACAATAAATTAACTGGCAGCGGAGAAAAACAAAAATGATCAAATAATATAATTGATAATCTACGAGTATTATCACGGCATGATAATCTACGAGTATTATCACGGCAGCACGATTCACGATACTATATCCAAATCAGCACCAAATATAAAAACAACATAAAACAAGACACTTTTTTCCTAGTTTAAGAGTTAGAGTTGAGTAACACAACACAACAATAAACAATAACCTCACAAAAATACAAAATATTAGCAAAATGGCCGTCAAATGATGCGGCGCGAAATTTAAACACGATGATTTAGTACCACTTTACGGCTTGCTAACCGAACGCGGCCCGGAGTCGGATATAGCGAGCAAAACATCCTGCGGATCAGTTTTGGCACGAAATATGGTCTCCCGGTAGCGAGTGTCCGAGGAGTAGCCAGTTCCGGCCCGAAAACATAACAGCCGCTCTCGGTTTGCCGTTAAGTTGCCGAGTAAAAGCCGATTATTTGTACATTAGGAGCGGTATATCCGAACTGGGCCGACGGAGGTCCAGATAATGGCTACTTCAGCCACCAGAGTACCGTGCGTGCCGACTGGCGGCCGTATGTTTTCCGATGGCGTTTGGTTTGTTGGGATGTATTAAATAGATACATGTTAGTTGTATTTTCAAAATTGTGAATTATAAAGCCCCAAACTGCTTTAACCTTCGGCAACGGCCATACCACACTGAATATACCGGTTCTCGTCCAGTATCGCTTGAACCTCGATAGAGAGAGGTTGTCTGCTTCAGGTAGGCAAACCCGAGTCGGCTTAGGATAAATCGGACGTAATTTACTAGTGAATTAGACTGTCGGTGTGAAGTGTTTTTCTTATAACCGCACAGGGTAGTCAAACATTATTTACGGTGAATCAAGTGCAACAGAATTGTGAGGGGCCTACGCCCCATAGTGATAATAACAATGGCGACCCCCCGTTGTCACCGTACGATCTAGTAATTCGCAAATATACTGGAAAGTTAGTGAATAAAACTATCAAACCGTATCAGAAACCTTCAAATGAGGCAGAACCACATGCAGTGATGGAGACGGAAGAAATAAGTGATACTTACAACATTCACAATACACAGGCCATCATACATACTGAAAAACTAACGACAAAGCAAAAAGATACAACCCACGGCCAAAAAAGACCGTTTCCAATAATACAAAATACTACTGATGTAGACATGAACGCCATTCTAATAGATAACGAACAAGATGACGAGTTCGGAGATTTCACACAACCGAAGAAATTCGCATCATTATCGAAATTGTTAAAAGAAAAGCGGACGGACAGTGGAGTGACATTACAAAATAAATATTCAACGCTTGAGTCAACTGATGGCGAAGAACATCGACAACCGGCTGACATACCACATACCAGTAACAAACCAAAACAGAACAATATGGCAACATCAACTAAAATAACAGGTAATAAGAAATCAAAAAACTCGCCACCGCCTATAGTGTTTCACGCAAAAATTGAGGAACACACTCAGTTTATTAATGAGCTTAAACGTTCAATTAAAAATAAATTTTACCTGAAATATACAAGTAATTCAACACTGCTATTTATAGAAGATGAACAGGAATTCAAAGTATTCAGAGAAAAATTGGTTGAAGGTGAAATTGATCATCACACATATTCACTCCCAGAAGAAAAAACTCATGCGTTCGTTTTACGCGGTATGGATGGAGAACCCCCCATCTCAGAAATCAAGGAAGACTTAGAAACTCAATACCAAATTAAGGTAAAAAACATATACCGTATGAACACGAAAGTGAGACCGCTATTTCTAATCACAACTTGTCCGACGGTAACGTTGAAATATTTGACGCAGAACATAAAATACGTACTACAAACCAGAGTTTCTTGGGAGCTGAGAAGAAACCATAGCATGATGACCCAATGTCACAAATGTCAATATTGGGGCCACGCAACAACAAATTGCGGACGAAGCCCGAAATGCCTCAAATGTGCTGGTGATCATCTAACTAGCACTTGCCTCAAGCCAAAAGACATCCCAGCAAAATGCTCTAACTGTCTAGGAGACCATCCAGCAAATTTCAGAAAATGTCCAGTGTACATTAAAAGACTAGAAATATTAGAGGCCCGAAAACCTCAAAGCAATAAGGAACAAGCGAAGAAGTTCATCCCAGCTCCAGTCCCAACCGTAAACGCATGGAACAACAACAAGGAATTTCCACCTTCACAGCGCAGCAGCGAAACGACTAACGAACCGCCACAAACAGTGACACCGTCTCACATGCCTGAGAAGACGACGGACACCTTCTACCTAATTAACAGTGAATTCAAAAAACTGAACTCGTTTATTAATTTAAATGAAATGCTGAGAGCGGTAAGTGATTTAAATACATTGCTTGTAAATGCCAGTGATAAAGAATCAAAATTTAATGCTTATATGGCCTTTATGGCTGGCATAGACAAGTATAATTTTTAGGTGGACTTTATAATTGCGATGTCTAAAAAACTTAAAATCTGTTTTTACAACATAAATGGTATAAACAACAAGTATCCATTATTCATTAATTTTCTTTATAAATATTCTTTGGACATCGTCCTATTAACAGAAACACAGCTGAAACCATGTCATGATCTTAAAATTAGGGGATATACTATTCATCGTAAAGATAGGCCTGATAACATCCACGGCAACCAAAGAGGGGGCGGGGTGGCTATTATAATTAAAAATGATATACCTCACAATATTGTAAATAGTGTAGATACTAGTCTAGAACATTTGATAGTTAAGCTTAAAAATAATTTACATTTAGTAATAGTATATAATAAACCGCTGAGCAGGTTAGCAAACCTCGATATTTATAACCTCTGCTCAGTATCAAATAAAGTTTTAATAATGGGCGATTTTAACGCACGGCATCAAGAATGGAACTGTTTGAGAGCAAATAGAAACGGTTACACTCTTAAAGAATCAGTAGACGACAATGACCTATGTATCTATTATACGGACGAACCAACGCATTTTCCGTTCAACGGTACCACTCCAAGTACAATCGACATTATAATCTCTAAAAATTTTAGTAAAATTGAAAATTTAGTGACTCTTCAAGAACTTACATCTGACCACGACCCTGTATACTTTGAAATACCTAACTGCGACACACGTAAGAATTCGACTAATAAACGACATATTCACGACTATAGCTCAACAGATTGGTACAAATACCGCTCCTATCTCAATCAAACAGTTAAAATCAATACAAACATTAATTGTGCAAGTGATATAGAAAAAGAAATAGATCTATTAGAAGATTCCATAAAAGAAGCAAGGGACAAAACTACAAAATTATTACAAATAGATTTTGAAAAGGATAAACTACCTGACGACATTATAAACATGATAAAAATTAAAAATAAAGCTAGGAAATCATGGCAAAAAAGCAGACTAAGAACTGACAGAGACAGACTGCAACAATTGGGAAGGGAAATAAATGAAAAAATCAAAGAATTCCGTAATAAAAAGTGGACCGATTTATTAAAACAGCTTACTGTAACCGATAACTCATTATGGAAAATCACAAAAAGACTTAAACGAACATTCAAACCTATACCTGCATTCGAACACCAGGGAGAGGTATACTTGGACGATTCAGAGAAGGGTACGCTCCTCGGTAAACACTATGAAAAAATATTTAAAATAAACCACAGCAATAACACCGACTACGAACAAAGAGTAGAACATGGAATTACCCACGTCATAAATACTAGTACAGACATTGGAAAAAAGGATTTACAAAGATATATCTCATCCCCGAAGGAGATTAAAGAAACGATAAGCAGGTTACCCAACAATAAAGCACCGGGACCCGACCAGCTCGACACAATTCTATACAAAAATTTACCATTCAAAGTTTTAGTTCAAATAACATACATTGTAAACGCGATATTAAAATTTCAACATTATCCACAAAACTTAAAAAAGTCAATAATAGTACCAATACCGAAACCGGGCAAAAATGCAAAACTCATGGATAGCTACCGCCCCATATCATTAATTAATACTCTCGCTAAAATTATAGATAAAATTATACTGCAGCGAATACTAAATATCGAATGTAAGTTAAAATTAATCCCCAATGAACAGTTTGGATTTAGGAAGGGCCACTCGACAGTGGCTCAAATAATTCGACTGCTTCACTACGCTAAAGAAAACTTCCGTAATAAAATGAACACAGTAGTAGTAGCACTTGATATGGAAAAAGCATTCGATACTGTGTGGATAGAGGGACTCACATACAAAATGATGTCGGCTGGTTATCCCATATACATCGTTAAGTTAATTTACTCATATCTGAAAAATAGGCATTTCCATGTTAAAGTTAACAGCACAATGAGTGGTCCGTTCATCACAGAGGCAGGGGTGCCGCAGGGCTCCTCATTATCTCCCCACTTGTATACAATTATGACACATGATTTCCCATTGAGCGAGAATATACAAACAGCTTTATATGCAGATGATACCTGTATATTTAAAGGATCATTTAATGCGGAAATCGCCAACAGAAAAATTGATATCCACTTAAATAGAGTAGTAGTCCCATACCTGAATGAAAACAAACTTAAAATAAACCCTCAAAAAACTGAACAAATAATTCTAACTAGAAAACACACAAACAACAAAATAAAATCAAAATTAAAAATTAAAGATGACGTTATTACGTCAAAAACATCGTTAACATATTTAGGTTTTCATATAGACAATAGATTAAATTATCATACGCACATTAACAACCTCGTAACAAAAGCCAATAACGCAATAAGAACACTATACCCACTACTAAATAAAGATAGCTGCCTCAGTAAAGAAAACAAACTAGTTTTATATAAACAAACAATCCGACCAATCCTAACATACGGATATCAAGTATTCTGTTCGGCCCCTGATACCATATTTGTAAAACTCCAACGGATTCAAAACAAATGTCTAAGACTTGCACTAGGTAAAGGACGTTATAGTAGAATCGATGATCTCCATGAGGAAGCGAATATCGAGACAATTCAACAATATATAGTTGACAACTCAAATAAATTCTACAAAAATAGACTGACGTCACCACTATTACGAAACGTAACGGACAAAAGAGCCAGACATAACCCCGATACAAAACATGGTTTACTACATGACAAACTGCCTTTATTCTACGAATAAAGAAAATCAATAAACATTCAAATATCCATAACCCTGTTTTTTTTTCAGATAATTTTTTCAGGGAAAAGATAATCGCAATTATAAACCTACCTGAAGATTATGAAATACAAATCATGTCCGTTATTTGCAAAACAATCATAAACATCTGATAATGGCACTAAAAGATGCCAAGGAGCAGATGAAAATACATATATCAAGTTAAGTAAATAGAGTAACAGACGGTAGATACTGCGGCTTACATCAGCCTAGGCATGTGAGACCTCTTCGTAAGAGAAGGCACACGCTGAATCATTTATGAGAAGACATTACATCTGAACTGTATATTTACGTTTGTTATTTTATAAATTGTACATATTTAATTGTTAAAATATAGTTTTTGGTATTTGGTTTGGTATTTGGTTCTCGTCCGATCACCGCAGTCAAGCAGTGTCGGGTGCGGTTAGTACTTGGATGGGTGACCGCCTGGGAACACCGCATGCTGTTGCCTTTTTTCTTTTATTTTCTATCATATACTTTTACAATACGCATTCCTGAATACACTTATTATATTCATCCTTAGTGAATTATAATAACATAAGGATAATCAGAATGCTAACAATTATTTTGATTCATCTATTGGAACTATAACAATGTTATTTATGAATAGATATTCTATACACAAAATCCACGTGTGTATACATACCACAGAAGAATATTTGTTTTTTCCGAACTCATTACCTCTAGATTTTATGTAGTAATAGTACATAGTATGTATTAAATAGATACATGTTAGTTGTATTTTCAAAATTGTGAATTATAAAGCCCCAAACTGCATTTACCTTCGGCAACGGCCATACCACACTGAATATATTTGGTATTTGGTATTTGGTTCTCGTCCGATCACCGCAGTCAAGCAGTGTCGGGTGCGGTTAGTACTTGGATGGGTGACCGCTTGGGAACACCGCATGCTGTTGCCTTTTTCCTTTTATTTTCTATCATATACTTTTCAAATACACATTCGTGAAACATTTATTATTATCATCCCTAGTAAATTATTATAAAATAAGGATAATCTGAATGCTAACAATGATTTTGATTCATCTATTGGAACTATAACAATGTTATTTATGAATAGATATTCTATACCCAAAATCCACAGAAGAATATTTGTTTTTTCCGAACTCATTA
This sequence comes from Galeruca laticollis, assembly GCA_963921935.1. NCBI lineage: Eukaryota > Metazoa > Arthropoda > Insecta > Coleoptera > Chrysomelidae > Galeruca > Galeruca laticollis. Next base: position 34,582,308 of record OY998176.1, on the reverse strand, counting down.
CCTCTAGATTTTATGTAGTAATAGTACATAGTATGTATTAAATAGATACATGTTAGTTGTATTTTCAAAATTGTGAATTATAAAGCACCAAACTGCTTTAATCTTCGGCAACGGCCATACCACACTGAATATACCGGTTCTCGTCCGATCACCGCAGTCAAGCAGTGTCGGGTGCGGTTAGTACTTGGATGGGTGACCGCTTGGGAACAACGCATGCTGTTGCCTTTTTCCTTTTATTTTCTATCATATACTTTTCAAATACACATTCGTGAAACATTTATTATTATCATCCCTAGTAAATTATTATAAAATAAGGATAATCTGAATGCTAACAATGATTTTGATTCATCTATTGGAACTATAACAATGTTATTTATGAATAGATATTCTATACCCAAAATCCACAGAAGAATATTTGTTTTTTCCGAACTCATTACCTCTAGATTTTATGTAGTAATAGTACATAGTATGTATTAAATAGATACATGTTAGTTGTATTTTCAAAATTGTGAATTATAAAGCACCAAACTGCTTTGATCTTCGGCAACGGCCATACCACACTGAATATACCGGTTCTCGTCCGATCACCGCAGTCAAGCAGTGTCGGGTGCGGTTAGTACTTGGATGGGTGACCGCTTGGGAACAACGCATGCTGTTGCCTTTTTTCTTTTATTTTCTATCATATACTTTTACAATACGCATTAATGAATACACTTATTATATTCATCCTTAGTGAATTATAATAAAATAAGGATAATCAGAATGCTAACAATTATTTTGATTCATCTATTGGAACTATAACAATGTTATTTTTGAATAGATATTCTATACACAAAATCCACGTGTGTATACATACCACAGAAGAATATTTGTTTTTTCCGAACTCATTACCTCTAGATTTTATGTAGTAATAGTACATAGTATCCCAACAAACACAGACTGGCTGGTCCGATAATGGGACGAAAGTGGTTTGCCGAACTGCCGCATTCGGCCCGCTTACAGCTCCCGGCTCGGCGTGTAGGTAGGGCATGTCCGCCAGGCCGTAAGGTGGCTAAGAGTAGGCTAGCCAACCATTCAACCTCGGCAACGCCTTTGAATAACCGACGACGGGCCGATAGTAGATAGCCGGTAAGTGCACGGCAGTCCATCGGTGGCTCGCAAATGGGCAATCCTCTTGTAAGCCACTATTTATAGTCCAGACGAATATGCGCAGACGCCCAAAATATTTGTATTTGATTGAGAAATGTTTTTTCTTATGATAAACTTTATATCGGCTGTTCAATAAAATATGGTTTGTAATCCATAGGCGACTGTGACCATGTGATAATTATTGAATACCCTTTATTAAGCGAAAGAAATGATAATTGTATTTTATTATGTATAAAATTGATATTTCTAGCTTAAATATGTTCATATTGGAAATCAGCAAAATATCTCATCTGAAAAACAACACGTGAAAGATTATAATAATGGTTTTTGTATATAGATGCATCAAATAAAAATTGGAATTTTATATTAACAGAGAAATTATTTTAGCAATTGTGAAAAAAAACATTTAAAAATGCATGACAGAGATTCAGGGAAATATCCCCTGCTACGGTATTGATAAAAAAAGATGTCTAAAAGTTTTTCATAATAAAATCTAAACTTGTACTTTGTATAATAAAACACTTTTTAAAAGAACATTAGACCATTTATTAGTTACACAACAAAAAAAGTAATGTCAATATATCAACATTCTTTTACAACAAATGCAAAAAATAAGTTTTCCCAATATATAAGTAATAAGGAACGGAAAATGTGTACATATTATACATAAAATACGCAGTTACAAGAATCTTAACGAAAAAACCATCTTATTTATATTAAAATCAGCAACAAATTATTATAGAATAATCGGCTAGGAAATTATATACATTAAAATAACAACAAAAAATAGTTATACATATTTTTCATAGTTCCCATATCATATGACAGAATGTAGATATATAAAACAAACAAGATTTTAATAGTAAAAATTAAACGGTGCAGTTTTGAACAACTAAAACAAAATACCCTAATTTATAATTAAGTAAAGTAACAAATTAAAATAGACTAATCGCCTGAAATAAAAATCTATAAATACAATAAATCTCTTATTTTTTACTTTTTCGATTGGCTCTTCCTCCTGCTCTATCTGGAGCATTTTTGAGCCAATTGGGTCAGTTTTATTCTTATTATCTGTTTTGCCATGCTCATTGTTAGATTTCTCGATATCAGAGTTCGAATATGAGCTAAATATGTAATCAAACTCTGTCTCTGATAACACACTTTGTGTTGAAGGCCCTGCATGTGCTTCAATACAGTCACTGGATTTCGCTAATCGCTGACTATCAATGAAACTGGAGTTAGAAATGTTAGAAGTGATGCTGGAAGTTTTAGATTGTGTCTCCAAATTAGGATCATATTGGGAATTACTTGGGGAGTTATAGATAACATCTTGTTCGAAATGAGATGCACAGATTGAAGATTCTGTCTAGGGCTCTGAACATTCAGATCTCAAAGCCTCGTTTATAGAAATTAAATCACTTAATATTGATTGCATTTGCGTGGCAATCAAACGCCGCTCTTGTCTCTTACTTATTTTATGTACAGACGCCATAATTATATAGGTTGAAATAGAATTCAGCAAACTAACATCTTTTAAAATTTAAGCTAAATAACATTTGCTTGAGATTGTTACATTAATCACTTGTACCATAAGATCCTTCACACTTGTACTTACAAATTATTTTGCCCATCATGTAAATGCGACTGAGACATTACTTATTTTTACACTTGTCTTCTGTCTACACTTTCTTGAAATAACAATAAATTAACTGGCAGCGGAGAAAAACAAAAATGATCAAATAATATAATTGATAATCTACGAGTATTATCACGGCAGCACGATTCACGATACTATATCCAAATCAGCACCAAATATAAAAACAACATAAAACAAGACACTTTTTTCCTAGTTTAAGAGTTAGAGTTGAGTAACACAACACAACAATAAACAATAACCTCACAAAAATACAAAATATTAGCAAAATGGCCGTCAAATGATGCGGCGCGAAATTTAAACACGATGATTTAGTACCACTTTACGGCTTGCTAACCGAACGCGGCCCGGAGTCGGATATAGCGAGCAAAACATCCTGCGGATCAGTTTTGGCACGAAATATGGTCTCCCGGTAGCGAGTGTCCTAGGAGTAGCCAGTTCCGGCCCGAAAACATAACAGCCGCTCTCGGTTTGCCGTTAAGTTGCCGAGTAAAAGCCGATTATTTGTACATTAGGAGCGGTATATCCGAACTGGGCCGACGGAGGTCCAGATAATGGCTACTTCAGCCACCAGAGTACCGTGCGTGCCGACTGGCGGCCGTATGTTTTCCGATGGCGTTTGGTTTGTTGGGAATATTCAAAATTCCATGACATTTTTCGAATTAAATTCTAATTATAGTTCAGTGATTTCACATCAAATAATTGTAGAAATGATATTGTATTTGCATACAGTATACGATGAAGAACAAATTCCAAAACAATTTCGGTTTAACCAATATGGCACGAAGTTGACACCCATGGCCACATGCATTTATATCATCAGTAAGATAAAATGGGCTAATAGCGACCCTCTAAAAATTGATATCTATCACCGACCTCAACAACAACCTACGATTTCTCCTTACATTTGTCAATATTTTCTATGATACCTTGCTGTAAAATAAATTCGATATTAGGAAATGTATCAGCTTATCAGAATATTTACATGTGAGAATACTGTTCCCAACAATAGAACAGATTTTTGCCCATTGTTATGTCATTCTCTGCCGAAGACGGTTGATAGTGCAATAGCGTACTGTAATCGGTAAGTACTTGAACTAGTTAAGGTTCTATAGGCATATTTTTATTTTTGTAGTAATTTTCCATGCATATTTGGAATGTTCATTATGTCTGGAAGTGTTTTCTGTTAGTTTTTGTTATAAAAATTCAAACTTACTGTGAGAAATTCAGAGGTCGGTAATAGAAATAATTTTATCGCTTGTGCTCCATTACCAATCTGTGAGTCGGTATAAGATTTTAAGATCTACTTCGAAAAGAGTTTAGTTTTCTAAATAGAGATTCTAAATAAGTAACAGAATCACTAAAAACTAGCTAACTAGAGGTATTCGAATGTATATTTCAAATTCCGACCCATATAAATCATAGTGTAACTATTTATTTTAGAAGTCTAAAAGTGCAAAATACAGCATGGAAAGGTATTATTCTTTATGAAATCGTAGGCTAATCAAATTAGTGATTTTTTGTTAAAATTGTGCTAGATGTAAGTTAGTTTTCATACATATTTCAAATTTTTATCAGCTTTAAAACTGTTTTCAATTGGTTTTTATTATCAAAATGCAAACTTATTGAGAGAAACGCAGGGGTCGCTAATAGAAATCATAGCAACGAAAATGTGTTTTATTACCGATCCGTAGGTCGGTCATAGGTTTTATTATGTATTTCAAAAAGTGTTTATATTCTAAATAGAGATTTGAAATATGTAACAAAATAATTGCATACTAACTGACTGGAGGAATCCGAATATATATTTCAAATTCCGACCCACCTAAAGTTAAAGTAATATGGCTATATTGGAAATATTAAAGTGCATAAAAACACTGAGAGCTAACATTGTTTAGAAAATGGTAGGCATCTAATGGCTAAAAAAATTAGTGATATATTAAAATTGTGCTAGGTGTTAGTAATTCCTATACATATTTCAAAACATTTATCAGTTCTGGAATTATTGTCAATTGGAGAAACACAACGATCGATAATAGAAACCAGTTTATCGCATGTGTTCTGTTACTGATCGATAAGTCGGTAATAGATTTTAGGAGATATTTCAACAAAAGCTTATTAGTCTAAATACAAATTGGAAATGCGCAGCAAAATATCGACAGTATGACTTGCTGGAGATAGTGGAAGGCATATTTTAAATTCCGACCCATACAAAAAATAAGGAATAGCTATTTCAAGAGTATATTTTAAGCCAAAATTAATTTACATTTGTGTATCAAGAACATGACAATAATGATTACAGTTCAATTGGTGCGATATCATGTTATCGGTAATTAGACGTTCTAAATTGAATTTGACCTAAAAGTTCTAGAGTATCATTGTTGAAAACATTGATCTAAAAATTTGACTTCCTTGATCCTTCCTCGAATTGTATTTCCGACTCGTAATTTGTATTTTTATTCCAAGTTAGTGGCTCCAGAATCCGAAAAACGTGTAAGATACACAACAGGAAAAGTAAATGAAGCACTTAATGCAATTATAAATGGGTTACTTGTGAACACGGCGTCAAAGAAATTCGGAATTCCAAAAACCAATCTAAGAGTGTACACTTACTCTTTTAATGTCATGATAAATAAAAATTTAGCACTCTCCGAATTACCTTTTTTACTAAATAGTATTGGATTATACATTCAGAACACATGAGTCGGTGATAGAAGCGCAAAAGTCGGTATTACAAATATTCACACTTGTAGAGGTTGGTGATGAAATTTTCTCCCCTGTTACTGAAAACAAGAGTTTCTCACAAAATTTTTCATATTTTCAAAATATTTTTATAAACAGTATTATAGAAATTGAATAAGTATTGTGATATTCTGATATTGCAACAGTGGGTTGTCGTTAAATGCTTAATAATCCTAATCAAATGAAAAATTTGCTCAAGGGGGTCGTTAATTGTCGTGAATACCTAAGGGCAATTCAAAGAGGATCGCATAAAAAAAGTGTGTTGGAATAGTTTTCGATACTCATGCGCCGATTCCTCCTGGACTAAATAAATTGTACTGTTTACTAGTTTACTCAATGCAAATTTCTCAGTCTTGCTGGTTCATCTATCGTTAAGAACGTGCTTAAAATGTTTTACACTATAAGTACAACCTCCGCATTCTGCGCCTCTAATTGTCGATAGACATGAAATTCAGTTATTAGCGTCAAAACTAACGAGTAGCGTATATTGCCTTCAGAGTGATCGTGTGATTTGCATATTCATTGCTCGGTAATTATGTGCATTGTAGCCGATGATAATGATTTCCAATTCTTGGTAACTAACCAATTAATTATACGTTTGTTCCCACTATGTTGTTAGAGCTAAGAACAATTTTAGATTGAGCTTCAACTTAAAAAAAAATTAAAGTTCCCAAGTAGCAAAATAATTGCCTTATGAAATTGTACTATTTTACAAGTGTTTTGTAATGTCGAATTAAGGATTATTTCATTACTTAAGGATTTTTACTGCGACATTTTTGTGTCTGTAGCTTAACGTTTTTATAATCATATCGTGTAATTATGAAGCCGAGTGCGACAATCCCACGAGTGTAGAAAGTCGCGTTCGCACAAGTAATGTACAATATTTTTCCTACGACCACCTATTTTATTGAACAATATGTAAACATCAGATCGTGTATATTGAGTGCCCTGACTAATCTTACGTTTTATTTGTGACACTATATGATTGAATATTGTTTCTATAAAAAGTGCACATGTATTTACTATTCCTTTCATAGTGAAATAACGATAATTAATGTTTATTTGAAAAAATGACAAAAGTAAGTACTTATTAGATACAACTGGGGAACAAATTGAATTATATACTTTACAGGGCGAGCATGCAAGTTTCAGGGCGACGCTGAAGGCGAAGCCCTGAAAGCATGCGAGTCCTGTAAATATACTTTCCAAGTGTGCCGCGTACAATATTTTTTGTGCAGCCACCAATAATTTGACAATAATATAGGAACAGAATATTTATAGCCTAGCCAAGTTCAATCTATGCCTGTCCTCGATGCCTAGCCAAGATTCATAAAAGTACATCCTCGATGCCCAGCCACATTTAACAAAAGTTCATCTTCGATGTTCTATCTGGTATTTTGTCTTTAATGAACATTTTGACATAAGAGCTCGGTAAAGTAGGTACTTTGCCGAGCAGTTAAGTCAATTTTGCGATCTAGACCGGCAACGACGCACTTTTCGAGTTAATAAATGATCGGAAAAACGCATTATATGGACAAATCAACTAAGGAAATACGCATTTGACATATACATAAATTTTCGGGGTAAATAGACTAGCATTTCAACATTCAATTTGACAGCTTTTTTATCCGTACACGTACGGATAAGTTTTTTTTCCGTATATGAATGAAGGCCACCTTCGCGATATATGCCACTTTCCTATGTGGTCGTAGGAAAATGTACATTACAAGTGCGTATTCGATTAAGAAACCTACCACGTTGTAATACAGATTTCCATTTCCGGGCTAGCTGTATCGAAATATTTTATTTCCCACGACTTTCATGAGCTACTAGACTGTCATAATATTAACGAATTTTTGTATCATATATATTATAATATATGGTAGAGTCATGTTTGTTAACGTCTGTCTAATAATTTGACATTTCACGTCAGTGTTTACAAAATTCGTTTTTAAAAAAAATGTATAATTGAAAATGGCTAGCGATAGTTAGGATGATTTGACATTGATCGGTCACTGTCCTGTTAGATACAGGAGGTGATATAACATCTTTAAAGAAACACGATAATTGATAAATTCTTCCGCAGGTGAAATATACCGATTTTCTCTGCATAAATTATTTTTATTTCCGAGCGTCAACATTTGAAAATTAGGAACGTTATTTCACGACGTAGGTAGGTACATGTACATAAAGATGAAATTATATGGTTCATTTAACGAATTAAGAACCCGACTTAATAATTTCAGGGAAAAAATTCTCTAAACCAAGTAACAATAACGGCAGGAAAGTTTATGGTAAAAATTGTTATGAAAAATATTACAGTTTTGTTTATGATTTATGATGGTCGTAGAAAAAGTATAGTGTACAATTTGCATGAAATGACTCATTTCCAACTCATAGGTACCGTAATTTAGGGTGACTTTGTTCCGCCAGGGTGACATCAAAATATTTCAGGAAAAAGTTATATGCTTTAAGAACTTTTACATCGCTAGATTTTATAAAGTTATGTATTTTGGAATTGTAATTTTCAGCTGTCAAAATGACAGTTGTGTTTCCCTTATCAGATTTTGTAACTGTTAGGTTATTATCTTCTACTTTCTTCTTGATTGCATTTAAAACTGTAATGTCATGTTTTATGATGTTTTGAGTATTGAATTTTATGTTGTGTATGTTCAAGATTCTGTAGCTTATTTTCTTGTTTCTTAAATTTCTCATTGTTCATCGTGCTGACACTTTCTCTAATTTTGTCATCCAAACAGTCAAATTCTACTGGATGTAATTGGAATGTGAGTTCTGAATGTACAACTTTTATGTAGTTGTCTAAGGAGTCTCTAACTTTGAACCATTTCTTACATTCTCCTTTTGTCCAAATTCGTTGAGCACATTTTATAGCTTTTTGTGTTTCTGGTGTTTTAGTGTGACATTTTATATTCACATAATTTGGTATTACCTTTTTCTTAAGGCATTCTTGCTTAAACCAAATGTTTTGTAACGTTTTTGTAGTAACTTCTGGTACAGTCGGGTCAAATCTTCTCTCGAAGATTTTTTAATGAAATTAACTGTCTCGAACCTTACTTCGTGGAATCTGCTCATATTAGTGATTCATATGAAACTCACGGTTTCTAGTTAATTCCACCATATAATAAAAATTATTGAACATTCTAAAGAGTTGACAATTGTTTCGATAAATCAATATCATCGTCAGAATGACAAAAGTTACATTTCATGTGATGCCTACCTGATGTTTAGTAGTTATTTTTGGCTAGACCAAGAAGTGACCTAACTTGTGATTGACTTGATGTATGTTAATAGATAAAAGAAGAAGATGTGATATTACAAATATTGAAGCTTAGATATTATTAGCTCTATGGTGATATCCTGGATATCATTTTTCCAATTAAGATCAGTAAAACTTTGCAATGATATAGAAAACCTAATAATATATTGGCAAAGAGGCTCAACAATATACTCAATAGTTACGGATATGAATCTCAGTACTCAATTATAAATTCAATAGAACTAATCAAAAAGTTGAATGCAATCAACTTGCAACATAACTATAAACTTATTTCGTTCGATGTAACTAATATGTTCACTAAAATTCCTCCTAAAGAATGTCTAATACCTGTATGAAAATTACTAGAAGATAAAAATATTAATCTAGGAATAATATACGATGTACTTAATTTTTTTGATGTATGGATTAATCAGAATCATTTCACTTTTGACAATAAGATATATATTCAAAATGATGGTTTACCAATGGGAAGCCCTATATCACCTATTTTAGCAAACATTTTTATGGATAATTTAGAAAGGAATATCTTTGAAAATAATATTTCGAAAAATGTTTTGTTTTGGTATAAATATGTAGATGACATGTTAGCTTGTTTTATGGGTAGTGAAGGACAATTAGATGTATTTTTCAACCACATCAATAATTTACACCCAAAAATTAAATTTACATTAGAAATTGAAGAAAATAGCTCAATAAATTTTCTTGATTTAAAAATTCAAAGAGATAATAATATACTTGATTATTCAAAACCAACTCAGACTGATGTGACAATTCCATTTAATTCCAATCACCCCATGTCACACAGACTGGCGGCATATAATTCAATGATACATAGAGCTTCTTCAGTTCCTATGAACAAATGTAATTTCGATAGAGAGATTAATACAATTAGACAATTTAAAACAACCAGATAAATCCCACTACGCATATCTACTTGACACCAATCATTCATTGACACCTAACACAAAACTAGAAGTGCGCATATTTTGGAAAAGAAGCAAGAACTAGATTTCCTTGAAGAATTGGAAATTAGAAGACATTTAAGAAACCCACAATATGAAGTTGTCAATGAACAGTTAGATCTAGGGATTTCTCCATTAATAAACTGTCTTCTTAAGTGATAATTGTAAAGATCAGCAGATATAGTTTTCTATATAATTGCACAGTTATACTGATCTTAATTGGAAAACTGATATTCAGGATTTCACCATAGGGCTAATAATATCTAAGCTTCAATATTTGTAATATCACATCTTCTTCTCTTTTCTATTAACATATATTAAGTCAATCACAAGTTAGGTCACTTCTTGGTCTAGCCAAAAATAACTACTAAGCATCAGGTAGGCATCAAATGAAATGTAACTTCTGTCATTCTGACGATGATATTGCTTTATCGAAACAATTGTCATTTTTTTAGAAGTTTCAATAATTTTTATTATATTGTGGAATTAACTAGAAACCGTGAGTTTCATTCAAAACACTAATACGATATTTTCGTAATTTTTGGAGAAGTTTCAGTTTGTTAGCACGATACAGCCTCCGGAGTATAAACAAGTGACCAATTTTATTATTAGATATTATTCAGAGCGTCTCAAAGATGAACCCTATTGATATTCAGCTCACTAAAGCCAGTACAGCGGGTGCTATGGTACTTGAAGTACCTGATATTTCTCATTTTTGGAGAATTTTCAGTTTGTTAGTACGATACAGCCTCCAGAGAGTATACGATTAATCAATTTAATGATTGAATATTATTCAGGGTGTCTCACAGATGTACCCTATTGATTTTCAGTTGACTAGAGCGAGTGAAGCGGGTCCTATAAGTCCAGATATACTACATTTCTGATTATTTTTGGATACATTTCGGTTTGTTAGCACGATACATCCCCCGAAGTGTATACAAGTAACAATTTTATGATAGTATATTGTTCAGCGTCACAGATGCGGAAAAGTTATTTTTAATCTTTAAAACCGTTTATTTTTTAATAAAATAATTGCCATTTCATATTTTTATATATTGTTTGTAAAAAATAGCTAAAGACTCAAATACCTGTAAAAAATAAACGTATTTTCACTTATTAAAAATACCAATATTCGTATTAAAACTTCAGAAGTCAGTCAAATTCACCCGAAAATTCATTTACCTACTCGTGAGAAATGTGTCACTTCATGCTCATTGTACGATATACTATTATAAATTCATGGCCCGCTAGGTCTCCGGATATAAGCCCACTGGACTTTTTCTTATGTGACTATTTAAAAAACAAGGTTTATCGAAAAAGACTCTTTACAGACATGGCACATTTAAAACAATGCATAAGGGATTGCGTATATGATATTAACCAAGGTACTCTTCGAAATGTTCAAAGAGAAATGAATTCCAGGACGGTTAAATGTATGAAACAAGATGGAGGACATGTAGGAATATGAATATTTGTTTTGAGATAATAAGTTATTTATTAGTATTAAGTTAGTGGGTAATCTGTTAAATATTGTTACAAAAAATAGTAATAAGTTGCTCAACTAATTCGATTTAATAATATGAGTTGTTATTGAGTATTAATAATTCAGTGAAATTTTTATTTAGATTATCAAAAACGTTTCTTTTCAATTGTGGTATCAGTACTAAATTATTTCAAACATCACAAACTGACAACATAAAAGGTATTGGTGGCATGGTACACTTCTTAAAACAAAACCTTCTTGGATTAAGAATCTTTTCAATGTGAGTATCCCCCAATTGTAGAGAAGTTTCTGTCGTTGGGTCCTAGATTCAGTGTGGCGGTTGCTAGGTCCATTAATGTTATCACTAGTCATGCTTATAAATATTATTGCCATCCATCTCTTTTTCGAAATTTGCTGACTGAAACAAGATGTTCCCTGAAAATGCACCCTGAGTTAATTGTAACAAAATCAGATAAGGGCAACGTTACGGTTGAAGGAGGATTACCACAAGTTATCTCAGGACATAATCGATAATGGTTCTTCCTATGTTCCTCTCTCAAGGGATCTAAGTAGGATGATTGAATCTAAATCAAACACTCTAGTTAAGATATTACACGTTAAGAGACAGATTGATGAGATCACGAAGAAAAAATTAACATCTTGTAACTCCGGTATAACCAAATTTTACACTCTTCCTAAAATTCATAAGCCTACCTTGGCAATGAGACCTATTGTCGCTTCCATCAACTCCTCAACTGTGTTTATTGCCCCTTTCCTCACGGATATCTTAACAAAGGCGAACAGTACTGAGAATGAGTATTTCATTAAGGACTCCTTTCAGGTTTTTGAATTATTTAACAGAAGGCTCTTCCACAAGATTATGTTTTGGTCAGTCTGGTTGTGGTTTCACTTTTTAGCAATGTTTACTTACAAGTTGTTATACGTTCAGTTCACAAACATTGGCCATCCATCAAGTGCGGTGTGCAATATTGATATTGACATGTTCATTGAGTTGATTGAAATCCGGTTCAGTTCTACCTGCTTTTCTTTCAATGAAAAATTTTACAAACAGACTTTTGGTACACCCATGGGAGCTAGTATTTCTCCGTTATTAGCGTGCTATGTAATGGATGATATGTTGGACGTGGTCCTTCCGGTACTTTCTCTTGATATCCCGTTTATCAAAAATATATGGATGATATAATCCTAGCTTGCCCTACGGACTTCACCCAAGATCTCCTATTCACTATTAATAGTTACGATCCGTACATCCAGTTTACTCTCGAAGCAGAAAACTCTAACATGGCTGTCCCCTTTTTAGATACTTCAGGACCAGGACTCCTGAAAATGTGATTATAATTGATTTGCACAGAAAACTAAGTAGCTCTGGGAGATATCTCAACTACAGTTCTCGCCATAAATTTAGCATAAAGGTAAACTTGGTTGAACAAATGACAGCTAGAGTTATGAACCTCTCTGATCCTATGTTAAGAAATAACAATAATGAGATTCTTCTCAATTTGTTCCTGGACAATTTCTATCCAAAACAGTTACTAAGAAAGATCATCTTCAACATTTCTTCTGTTTTGTCACAAACTCCGACACAGTCAATTGATGTAGCAGGTGTAACTGAGTTGGATTCTCTCTCAACCTCTAGAACGATTCCTTCTGTTTCGACGGCGTCTTTGCCTTATATGAGGCAGATTACGCCCAGGCTTACTAGAAATTTTTCCACTATACTTACAGAATGTTAAGTTTGCTTGCAGGAGTACCTTGATTGTGAAGTCGATGTATAGTCCTTTGAAAGACAAGATACCTGTCGTGGATTGGAACAATGTGATCTATAAGCTTTGTTGCAACAGTTGTGACCTCTCATATATTGGTCAAACTTCTCAGAAACTTTCTAGTCGTGTATTTCTTCATTAGAGTAATATAAGGTTACATCCAGAAATATGTTCTCTGGCGAATCATGTCTCTTCGTTAGGAATTAAGATCCTTTCTCGTAAAAGAAGCTATAGTAAAAGATTGTTTTTAGAAATGGCGTTCATTTTTCAGGAGGATGGTTGTATTATTAAAAAGACGCACCTTCAGAATTTGAGCAATCTCTACTCCCTCCTCTTAACGCTTGATAAGCACAACTGTCTCCACAATAATAATAATAATGATGACAATAATAATTCTTACTCGATTCCTATTTGATTTCAACATATTTCTTGTTCGTCTCTCTGAATAATAGATTCATAATAATAATAATAATAATAATAATAATGATAATTTACAAGCACTCATGATAGAGCTTTTTTCTGAAATCTTACTTGGACAAACAGAAACACCTGGTTTCATGACCGATGGGATCATCTATCTGCTCCCGAAAACAACGCCAACAAGTAAAAGCCCGGACAAATACAGACCAATCACATGCCTACCAACCATGTACAAAATATTGACATCAATAATTTCGGATAAAATATATACACACCTAGACAGAAACAATATAATAGCAATGGAGCAGAAAGGATGCAGAAGAAAAACCGAAGGCTGCAAAGAACAATCAATTAATTATCGTCACCATTATAACACAACACAAGAAAAAAGGAAGGACACCACTATACACAGCATATATAGACTATGAAAAAGCCTTTGACAGCGTCCCACACTCATGGCTGAGGGAAGTTCTGGACATTTACAAAATAGACCCATACATTCAAAACACCTTAAGACAAATAATGAAGACATGGAAAACAACATTAAGCGTGAACAACAACGAAACAAAATTCACAATAGACAACATAGAAATAAAACGCGGAATCTTTCAAGGCGATTCACTCAGCGCGTTATGGTTTTGCATGGCAATAAACCCACTCACACATGCTGAACAAAACAAATAGGGGTACCACACTGGAAAACAACATAATCAGCCACTCCCTCTACATGGATGACCTAAAGCTATACGCAGACAACAAAGAGAACATAGAAAATTTAATAAAAATAACAACAATGTTTAGCGACGACATTCACATGAAATTTGGACTAGACAAATACCGAATAAACGCAATGGAGAGAGGAAAATGGGAAAGACATGAAGGATATGATATGGGTGCAGATGAAGGACAAATAGATGGAATGGAAATTGAAGAGCTGTACAAATATCTTGGATACCAACAAGCCAGAGGAATAGACCAAAAACAAAGCAAAAAAACACTAAAACACAAATTTACACAGAGATTACGGAAGATACTAAGAACGAAACTAAACTCAAAAAACACAACAAAAGCCATAAATACTTATGTCATATCTATCCTTACATACAGCTTTGGAATAATCAACTGGACAGATACAGAGCTTGAAGAACTTAATCGCGAAATCCGCACCTTGAGCTCCAAATACCGCAAACATCACCCACGCAGCTCAATGGAAAGGGTTAATATACCACGAGAAAAAGGAGGACAAGGAATCCTGCACATACCATCACATAACCAAAAACAAATTACAACGCTTAGACAATACTTTATAGATGAAAGCACGAACAGTCAACTACATAAAACATTAAGGCAAATTGATGAAAAACTAACACCGCTTAACTTGGCACAAAATAACAACGATAAACAAAGAGAAAAAGATGACCTTGAAGATAAATGGAGAAGAAAGGAGCTGCACGGTCGGTATCCAACAACCTTAATGCAAGCCCACATAAACAGAGATGCCTCTCTCATGTGGTTGAAACTCGGATATCTGTTCCCCGAAACCGAGGCATTTTTGATAGCGATACAAGACCAGGTCATTGCAACAAGAAATTATAAAAAATATATAATGAAAGAACGTATCCCAACAGATAAATGTAGGATGTGCAAGGGACATACTGAATCACTGGACCATATTATAAGCGGATGTGAAGTACTAGCTCCAAAAGAATATATTAAAAGGCATGACAACGTTGGCAAGGTAATCCATCAAGAGCTACGGAAAATCCATGGCAACACAATTGTGGAGACAATTCCATACTACAAGTATAATCCAGAAAGTGTCCTCGAAACCGAAAATTATGAAACGTTTTGGAATAGGGAAATTATAACAGACTTACCTCTACAACACAACAGGCCAGACTTGGTATTCACCGACAAAAAACTGAAACATACTTACTTAATTGACTTTTTCATCCCACTTGCCGCAAATCTGCAGAAAAAACATAAAGAAAAAATTAGTAAGTATTTACCTCTTGCTAATGAAATTAAAGACATGTGGAACCAAGAAAAAGTTGTCGTAATACCAATCATTATAGGTGCAACTGGAGAAATACCACATACACTCATCGAAAATCTAAAGAAATTAGGCATAAAGGAACAAATATACCACCTACTACAAAAAATAGTTATGATAGAAACCAGTGGAATTGTTAGAGGCGTGCTAAACGACACTTAAGACCCAAAAAAGTATACTTACTTGTCTTCTTGCAGCATATGCCGAAGCAAGGAAAGAGCCATATCCAGACATAAGTCTGTGGAACACAAGAATAATGATAATAATATCAATAATAATAATAATAATAATAATAATAATAATAATAATAATAATAATAATAATAATAATATTAATAATAGATAGATAGATAGATAGATGGTTTATTGACCCCATTCACATACATAGTACATTAGAAGTCAGTGAGTAGTACATATGAATACATTTTACAAAGTAAAAATATTAAAAATTGTACAGTGACAAATTTAAAATAAAATAAAAATAATAGAAAGTGAAAAGATCACATAAATACAGACATACATTTCATAAAGTTAAAATATTGACGAAATATGACAATTTTAAAATATAAAATAAGGTAAGAAATAATTGAACGTAAAAATTAAATTAAACAAAACGAACAAATATATAAGCATTAAGCCCAGGTATTCAACTCCTCCAAAAACTCATCAACTGTATAAAAACAATAATTCAACAGAAATGACTTAGCAAAATGCTTAAATTGAACTCTCGTCATATCACTTATACTTATATGTTCAAAATATTTTACAAATGAATTGTACAATGTAACATCCAACTTATTATTTTTTGTTGTTTTCAGTCTAGACTTGAGAATGACAATGTCTTTACTATTTCTAGTATCATAATTATGAATATCTGCATGTTTAGTCAGAACATATCGATTTTTATGTGTTTCAATTAACACTTCCAAAATATACAAGCACGGGAGCGGCAATATTTCAAGTTTTTTGAATATTG
Source organism: Galeruca laticollis (assembly GCA_963921935.1). Classification (NCBI taxonomy): domain Eukaryota; kingdom Metazoa; phylum Arthropoda; class Insecta; order Coleoptera; family Chrysomelidae; genus Galeruca; species Galeruca laticollis. The sequence continues at coordinate 34,565,788 of OY998176.1, read as the reverse complement.
TTTTACAATTAGTGTTTCTTGGTGCATTGTAAATTATTCTAGCTACAGATTTATGTAGCACAAATACTTTGTGCACTGAAGTGCTGCTACCCCATAGCATAATACCATAAGTTAAATTGCTATGAAACAGTGAATAATATACGGATTTTAACAAATGAGTTGGTATACATGATTTTAATTGACGAATTACAAAAACTTGGCTCGCTAATTTTGAACAAAGGTAGTCAACATGAGGTGAATAATAATAATAATAATAATAATAATAATAATAATAATAATAATAATAATAATAATAATAATAATTCGTCCAGAAGAAACGTACAAGTACCTCGGAATTTTGCAGAATAGAAGGATAGACCACACACAACTAAAGAAGGAGTTCAGAGAAAAATACAAACAGCGCTTAAATAAGCTCCTGAATACTAAACTCAACTCTAGGAACATGATTACAGCCATCAACACATATGCTGTCCCTAGTCTGGCGTATTCATTTGGAATACTAAAGTATTCAGATACAGACCTGGAAGACCTAGACAGAATGACGAGGACTACACTTACAAAGTTTCGAATGCATCACTCAAAGAGCGCAGTTGAAAGACTATATATGCCTAGAACGCAAGGGGGCAGGGGATTAAGCAGCGTCAGAAGAATGTGCCGAAACCAAGAGAAGAACATGAGACTCTACTTCTATAACTCGAACAGGCCTCTCATTAGGAAAATAGTGGAGAGTGACAACAGATATACACCGCTTAACCTCAAAGATCGACAACATGCTGTAACGATCCTAACGAACGAGGATATCCAAACAGCATGGCAAGACAAGGTGCTCCACGGAAAGTATCCCAATGCGTTAAACAACCCAGAGATTGATAAGGAAACCTCGCTTCTATGGCTGAAGGAAAGAACGTTACACCCAGAGACCGAGGGATTTATAACAGCCATTCAGGATAGCATCATCCGAACTAGAAATTATGAGAAATACATTCTTAAAGTCCCCGACGTTAAGGATGTCTGCAGACAATGTAAAGCAGTGCCAGAACCAGCTGCAGTTAGGGGTGCTATAACTGCCGCTGCCTTTACTCAGCACCATAAAAATACGAACCTTGAGACGGAAACAACACCCCGGTTCTTGGTGGTAAAGAGGAAGGAAGGAAACTTTTCAAAAGTCAGCCCCTTTCAAATAAATAGAGCAATGTATTCAATAGTAGGACAGGTTGAAAACTTACGAAAAATAAAAGATGGATTACTCGTTGAAACAGCGACTGCAAACCAATCGAAAACAATTAGTGCAATGAAAAAGTTACTAGATTATGACATTGGAGTAAAACCACACCATCTTTTAAATTTTTGCAAAGGAGTAATCAACTGTAAAGATCTGATGAACTGTACAGAAGCAGAAATTTTAGAAGAACTGAAGGGCCAAGGTATATTAGAAGTTCGAAGAATAAAAACAAAAAGAAATGGAGAACTGATTGAAACCTCGAACCACATTTTAACTTTTGACACTCCGAAACTTCCAAAAGACATCAAAGTTGCCTTTTACCTACTAAAAGTACACCCATATATAGCATCTCCACTTCGATGCTTTAAGTGTCAGAAATTTGGTCACACATCCCTCTCTTACGACAAAGAACAGGTGTGTATATGTGGAAAACCGCTACATACAGGAATCCCGTGCGAACCACCTGTAACATGTGTTAATTGCGAAGGAGCTTACGTTTCGACCTCTAAAGATTGCCCACTTTTTAAACGGAAGAAGGCAATTCAGGAAATAAAAGTTAAAGAAAATATTTCGTACTTTGAAGCAAGAAAAAGAACACAAATAAATGTTCCTCATCGACCAAATACTTCTTATGCCCAGGTAGCCTCTACTGTAGCAAATACTTCTATGAAAGACTTGGTTAATGAATTAATTCCGTCCCTTATGAATGCTCTCAAAGACAATTTCGATATAAAACCAAAAATAATGAAAAGACCTTTACACCAATATCAATCTCTTGCATCTGAAAACTATAATGCTAGTCAGTCAGAATCCCAGAGCCATTTCCAGCGGTCCAAACGCTATCTTTCGGAGACCTCTGATATTGAATCTATTACCACTGAAGATGGTTTTGACACTCAGCAAAAGAAAAAGAAAAAGAAAGGTTGGCCTAAAGGCAAGCCAAGAAAACCTCAAACTGGTATAGATATAGAAATACAACTTCCGGGCCAAGAACCTTTGGCTTCGGATTCAAACCTGTAATATAAATTCGTCTATTCTAGTCTTGTGCTATTTATTTATTTATACATTCTCTTTAGTCATAAATTTTATTTATTTATATACTTCATTTATTTTACTTTTCATCTATTCACACATTTTATCTATTTATAAATTTTATTTATACTCAATTTTACACTCACGCAGCTCTTCACCTTTCAATGCACATAACAAAAACTTAATATCTCATGGCTCTAAACGGAAATATACTACAATGGAACTGCAACGGGTATAAAACGAGCTACCCTGAATTGAAGAGCTTGATTCTCAGTAAAAGATCTCTCCTCATCTGTATACAAGAATCACATCTGAAACAAGGAGAACATTTTAATTTAAAAGGCTATGAATCTGCCAGATTAGACGTCATACATGATAGACGTGATAGAGGCGGGGTAATAACGTTTGTTAAAGAACACATACCATTTACTATCATTCCTTTGAACACAAATCTTCAAGCTATTGCAATATCCATACTTTTTCCCTTCAATATGACCATTTGTAATATGTATCTTCCCGACATAAACTGGACACCGGCAGAATTACGAAACTGTATTAGACAATTACCGGAGCCATTCCTTCTGCTAGGTGATTTTAATTCACATAACGAACTATGGGGTTCGACCAAAACATGCCCAGGAGGTAGAATCCTAGAGGATATAATAAATGAACGAGACCTGATCATTTTGAATTCAGGAGAAGGAACATATCTCAATCTAAGATCAAACAATATGACTTCAATCGATCTAACCATTGGGTCAGCACAAATCGCACACAAATTCAACTGGTACGTCAATGACGAATGGAATTCAGATCATATTCCTCTATTCATTGAAATAGCAGATGAAAGCATACACAAAAGGCGTAGACAAAAATATATTTTCGATAAAGCTGACTGGACGCTTTATGGAAATACTTTAGATTCGCAAAACATAACAGGAGTATCAATCATGGAGCAAGTAGACGAATTAACCAATGCCATCCAAAATGCTGCTAATATAAGTATACCTAAAACAAGTGGTTTGGTAAAAAATAGAAGAGTACCTTGGTGGAACCCAGAATTGGATGAGGCCAATAAAAGTAAAAGAAGAGCCTTCAATTTATTTAAGAGAATACCGAGCAACGATAACATGATTAACTTCAAACGACTCAGAGCCAAAGCCCGCTTTCTTTTGATGAAAAGGAAAAGAGAATCGTGGCAAGATTATGTCGGCACAATCGACTCAAATACCCCAACAAAAGAAATTTGGGAAAAGATTAGAAGAATTAAGGGATATAGCTTCAAAGTGACCTCACCCTTATTAATTATAAACGGTAGAGAAATTACGGGCGAAGATAATATAGCAGAAGAACTTGCCAAATCATTTGCAACAGTAAGTGCCACCATTAATTATAACCAAAATTTTGTACAACTTAAAACCATACAGGAAAGCACAACGATAAACTTCGAAACACGAGAAACCATACCATATAATAAACCATTCAGCTTAGAGGAACTTGAGGAAACAATATCAACCACCAACAATTCAGCACCAGGTAGTGATGAGAAACCTTTTGAACTCCTTAGGCGCTTACCTGAAAATAAAAGAATATTTATATTAAATTTATTTAACAAAATATATATCAACGATACTTACCCCACACAATGGAAGATTGCAATTATAATACCAATCCCAAAGCCCGGAAAAGTTGCAAAAATTCCATCTAGCTATCGACCCATCTCACTAACATGTTGTCTAGGTGAAATACTAGAAAAAATGGTTTACGTAAGGCTACTGCAACATCTGGAAAAAGAAAAACTATCATCAAATTATCAAATGGGCTTCCGTAAAGGAAGATCCACTGTCGACCAACTCTTATTAATGGAGAACTACATAAAAAAAAGTTTTTCTGAGAGATCACACACGGTAGCAATATTCTTCGATATCGAGATACGGAATTTTAAAAACGTTACATACATGGGGTTTTCGTGGCAACTTGCCGAAATTTGTTCGAAGCTTCCTGAGTCAAAGGAAGTTTAGCGTTAGAATTGGAATGGAAACATCACGAAGGCATTATATGGAAAATGGAATTCCTCAAGGGGCAAACTTGAGTGTAATTCTATTTTTGGTAGCTGTCAACGGCTTGGCAAATGTTGTAAGCGAAAGAGTACAAAAAAGTCTGTATGTGGATGATCTGGCGATATCTTACTAATCGCCGCTTATGGAAGATATAGTCAGCACATTACAGAATAGCATAGATGCCATCGCAGAGTATTCGGAAAACAACGGTCTTAAAATATCGGTAGCTAAAACACATTGTATACATGAAATTGACTGTCTCGACCCTTACTTCGTGGAATATGCTCATATTAGTGTTTTTAAATGAAACTCAAGGTCTCTAGTTAATTCCACAATATAATACAAGTTATTGAAAATTCTAAAAAATTGACAATTGTTTCGATGATATTGATTTATCGAAACAATTGTCAATTTTTTAGAATTTTCAATAACTTGTATTATATTGTGGAATTACCTAGAGACCTTGAGTTTCATTTAAAAACACATTGTACACACTTTTGCAAGCAAAAGAGGAGTCATCCTGAACCCATGCTGTACTTGTATGGAAATAATATCCAGATTGAAACATCTCCCAAATTCCTGGGTCTCATTTTTGACAAGAAACTTCTTTGGCAAGACCATATAAAAGAGCTTGCAGTGAACTGTAAAAAAGGTTAAATATCTTGAAGAACCTAGCCAATATCAATTGGGGATCTGATACAACTGTACTGATAAATTTTTACAAAACGTACATATTATCAAAAATGGATTACGGGTCCATCATTTACGGCTCGGCAAGTGAATCTAACTTAAAAGTACTGGAGCATATTCAAAGCACTGCCTTAAGATTAGCTCTAGGTGCATACAGAACAAGCCCTTACCTTTCATTATGCTGCGAAGGAGGAGTAACACCACTTCGGTACAGAAGGCAAAACTTAATGTCTAATTACTACTGTAAAATTCTCAACAACCCTACAAATCCAGTTCATGAAATACTATCTGCACCAGCGACACCTTTCCATACCCAACGAATTAGCAGTCTATCACTTCCTATGAGAACATCACTCTTACTGCCCTCCCTAAATATCAGCATAGAGGAAAATGATGAAGACCTAGAAGAATAGAAAAAGAGCATAAAAGAAAAATTTATGGACAAGTGGCAAGAAGAATGGACTGTAAATAATAACTTTCTGAAAGAAATACAAGCAAACATACAGCTCAAACCAACAGAATATAAACTTCAAAAACGTAGGGATAAAGTGGTAATTACCCGGAATAAAATTGGGCACACTAACCTGACCAGATCTCACTTTCTTCTCGGTAGAAACCCACCTGTCTGTGAATGCGGAAGACAAAACACCATAAGTCATCTAATAGTTGGATGCCCACTGCTTTCTCGTAGCCGTCTAGATATGGGGATTGCAAAAGATGTTAAGTCATGCACATCAACAACAGACCAGCAAATTAAGCTCCTAAATTTCCTGAAAGCGAACAATTTGTATCTAAGAATATAAAAGTGTAGCCTCAAATGTTGGGGGAGGTTTTTGGTTGGTAGGCTATAAAGGAGTGGCCATAAAGGAGTCCAACACTACCCGATTATAGATCGGGTGAACATGTTTTTTCCCTCCTCCAAATTAGAAGAGCTAATGACCAAAGCAGTCGATGCTCTATAATAAAAAATAATAATAATAATAATAATAATAATAATAATAATATTAATATTAATAATAATAATAATAATAATAATAATAATAATAATGATAATAATAATAATAGATAGATAGATAGATATACGTTTATTGACAACATGTACATATGTATTATGTTTGAAGTCAGTCATCATGAAAGGAATAAAACAATATTTGAAACAATTAATAAAAGAAAAGTAACAATAATTTAACTCTGGGTTAAAGGTAATAAAACATCAACTAATAAATAAAATTAACAACGACGGTCTGTGGGCGCAAATTTAAAAAAATCTTCGATAGAGTAAAAACAATGTTCCAATAAAAACATCTTAGCGAATTTACAAAATTCACGAAGACTCCTATTTTGGAGATCGAGACCTCTATAAAAACTATTAAAAACATTGTAAAACTCAACATTTAGTTCATTCGCTATAAGCCTAGAGAAAGGGGCCACAACATCCACCGCATTCCTCGTGCCGTAGGTATGAATATTATAGTGCGAATTATAATTGGATCTATTTTTGTGAACCAATACTAATGTTTCATAAATGTAATAACAATAATAATATTAATAATAATAATGATAATATAATAATAATAACAACAGTATAGTACTTATAACAATAATAATTTTCTAGGTGTGATCTTTCAAAACATTAACATAATTTTTGGTACCACCCCCATATTCCTTCCAAACTTTGAATTCGATTGTTTCGGTGGCGCGCGTCATTGTAGATCGATTCATTCCATTCAAATAGAAAAGATGAATTTGTACTTAACCCAACATTTTCATTTTCTGTAAGAACTCCAACATGTTAACATGTTTGTGTGGATTCACGTTATTTCAATGTTTTTACCTTCGATATTTTAAGAATAGTTTAATTTGTAACTATTAGTTGGCAATTGTATTGCTGACTTGACATATTTCTCTAATAATATTAACTGTTTTACACTTTTCCTGTTTTCACGATCAAGGATGCAATGTCGATTAATGTAAGTTGCAGAAATGTTTGTAGGGAAACTTTTTATGTTTTTTCTTTCCCACATTGTAGTTCCCTGATGATGTAAATAAAGATTTACGAAAGCTCGGAGAAATGAATAGAGTATACTTCTCCTTATTTGCTACTAACTCCAATAATATATTTTTTAATTTGTATTCTAATTGATCAGCAACGATCACAAGCATCTTTCGCTTTTTAGCTTTATATATTTTATTTATTTATTAACTAATTCTCATATATTATATATTATAATATAATAATAATAGATTATTTATTAAATTAATTATTTAATATATATATATATATATATATATATATATATATATATATATATATATATATATATATATATATATACCGGGTGGCTCATCACATTCGCCTCGGTATTTCTACGAGAAATGAAGAGAGTTAGGGGAAAAGATTTAGCACAGTCATATGTGGGTCCAAGAGAAGCATATTCCAAAATTATTTTGAAATATATAGGGTGATCCCCAAAAAAATAACATACCAAAGTTATATTTTCTCTTATGGAACACCCTATATTTTTTTTATATTTTTAGATACTACAGACAAAATAAAGGTGAAATACTATTATATTTCCCATACTTAAAACTGACCGTTTCTGAGAAATTTAAAAATACAGACCATAATTTGAAAATTGTTTTCACCCTGTAACGTATAACGAGCTGCTCTTGATTTAATATACTGCTTAGCTCAAAGGTTAGAGTTAACTACTACATGAAATTTTTGATGCAATATTATACAGAGTGGCGAAAAAAATTGCCTCAAAATTTGGACACACATTTAATCAAATAACTTCTTAAAGTTGAATGGAACACCCCGTATTTAGTGACGTTATTAGACGCAGAATTAGATTCCCTTCAAAACTATATCAGGTTTCCCCATACCTATCGCTTCCGCTTTTTACAAAAAAGGCGTTTTTATAATTCTCTTATGAGTAATTTTTTTATCTTAAAAATGAAACACACTGTATTGTGATGAAAAGCTTAAAAAGCGTATTAAAAAACTCTTTATTAAGAAATACGTAGACTCGCTAGAAGCATAAGTTTGAATTTATGTAAATACGGTGTATCTAAATTAAACTGCAGGCAAATGTAAAAACTCAAATTTATTGCTTCTTCTTCTTCTTCTTCTTCTTTTAAATAGACCTATTGGTCTGTTGCTTGCTGAAGCCGTCTCTGGATGGTTTCTTGCGAGGTGGACTGCCAGCTTTCCTGCCACCTTTTTGGGGGTCTTCCTGGTGGGCGATTTCCGTGTGGCTTGCTTTCCATCATTATTCTCGGTAATCTGTTTTCGTCCATTCTTCGTACGTGCGCGTACCATTCTCTTCGTCTCTGTCTGCCCCATCTGACTATGTCTACTATGCTGCATTGAGCTCGTATGTCAGTGTTTCTTATCCTGTCCCGTCTGGTCTTCCCTAGGATAGTTCGTAGGATTTTCATTTCGGCCGAGCGCAGCATACTTTTTGTTTTATTTGTGTCTTCGCGTACTTCTATTCCGTAAGTCATAATAGGTCTGATGCAAGTCTTATAGATCTTCATCTTGCTATCTGTTCCCATGTGCTGGTTTGACCATATCACATCTCTAAGACATCCTGACAGAGCTGCTGCTTTAGTTATGAGACTTCTTACTTCTTTCGCCGGATCGTGGTTGCTGCAGATGTCCATGCCTATATAGATATTTAAAGACATTGAGTTGCTCGATTGGCTTATCCTCTACAACCGCTTTACACCTGACAGGTTCTCTGGAGAATGTCATAGCTTTGGTTTTTGATGTTGAAATTGCCATGTTGAGTTGTTGGCTGACTTGATAGAATTTAAACAGCTGTCTCTGAAGATCGTTCTCCGTTTCTGCTATAATAGCTGCGTCGTCTGCATAGCAGACCATAGATATTTTTGAGTGGCCCATTCTGTACCCCAAATCTAAGGATGTGACTTGTTGTATTATTTCATCCATCAGGAGGTTGAAAAGGAAAGGGCTCAGGCTGTCACCCTGCCTAATTCCGCCTGGTGTTTTTATGTTGGGTGTAGTTTGTTCTCCTGACTTGATCTTTGTCACATTTCCAGTGTAATTTTCTAATTAGTTTGGTGATTTGGGACGGGGACTGTCTTTTTGTTAGAATTTGTAGGACGTCTGTCAAGCGCACTTTGTCGAATGCCTTTGTGAAGTCTATGAAGCAGATGTAAGCAGGCTTGTTAAACTCTATTGATTTCTCCTTTAGTTGTTTCATTATGAAGAGATCGTCCGTTGTTGACCTGTTTGTTCGAAAACCAAGCTGTTCCTCTCTATTCTTGATACGTGATTTCAATTTGTCTTTTAGGATGCTAGTGAGCAGTTTCATGGACGTACTTAGCAGGGTTATGCCCCTGTAGTTTTCAGGTGCTGTCTTTTGCCCCTTTTTGAAGATGGGAATAGTGATGCTGCTGCGCCAATCTTCGGGAATCTGTGATGTATTTAAAATTTTATTGAAAAGAGTTAGCAACTTCTCGATGAGTTTCTTTCCCCCATATTTTAGCAATTCATTCGGGATGTTGTCTGTACCCGCGGCTTTCCTGTTTTTCAGCTTTTGTATTCTTTTTCTCAGCTCTTCCTCTGTTATCAAAACATCATCGGGTGTTTCGTCTTCATTCACCAATGTATCAGTTGTTTCTTCATCTTGGTACAGCTCTGTAAAATATTTTTCCCAGATGTCAGGTGATATGTTTTTAGTTTGAACGTATTCATTTACCGGTTTTTTTCTGTTTTTCAGCATCTTCCAAACCTTTCTTTGGGCTCCATAAAGGTCGTGTTCCATTTCATTGGTGAATCGTCTCCAGTGTTCCCTTTTTATGGCTCTGATAGCTGCATTGGCTTTGTTTCTGTTTTCAACATATCTCGTTCGATTGGTTTCTGTTGGTGAACTTCAATACAATAGGTAGCTTTTACGTTTCATATCTGCCAGTTCCTTCACTTCCTTACAAAACCATGACTTGATGTTCTTGTTGGCGTTTATGTTGATTGTGCGTTCTCCCATCGATTCTGTTGCAGCTTCTGTTATACATGTTTTTATTTGTTGCCAGCCTTCTTCAACTTCACCTGATGTGCAGATGTTATTCAGTTTGCTTGATAATCTAATTTCGTAAAGCTGTCTTGTGCTTTCGGTAGACAAAGATTTTATATTGAATTTTCTTATGTAGATAGGCTTCTTTACAACTTTACGAGGCTGCTCCATCAACATTTTGCATAATACAAGCTTATGATCTCTTCCTAGATTGGCTGATGTTAGAGCCCTTACGTCTAATATTTGAGATGGTGTGATTGCTCTGTTGGTTATGACAAAGTCTATCATGGAGCGTTGTCCTCTTGTGTTGGCAAAAGTGTATTTGTGCTGTTCTTTGTGTTGGAAGTATGTGTTGTTAATTCTTAACTCGTTCCTGGCACAGAAGTCTATAAGAAGTTAGCCATTTTCGTTGGTAATTGGCTCGTTGAATTTTTGTTTCAGATTGGGTATTATATTATTTCCAATTCGGGCGTTAAGATCTCCGAAGACAATGAGTTTGTGGCTTCTGTCGAGTTTGTCGATAGTATCTTGCAGTGACAGATAGAAGTTATTGCCATTTCTGAAATATTAAAGCATTCTTCAAAATAAGAAGATGCGCGTGTCTTAATTATTGAGGCGAAATATGTTAAATTCGCTTCATATTGAAATAAATACCAAAATTACAATATGGGGTCAATAAAAACATACATTTACGATTTCCTATGAAACTTATTATACTATTTTTTCAATAATAGTAGGGTCTGGCCTAGATGACGTTAATTATTATTATGAAACAAAACGTATTTGTTAGTGACACAATTTGTTAATCGAACCATTATCATTGTTTTAACTAGTTTAAATTTATTGTCTTATTGAAATATTGTAAAATGAGAACTTATCCCCAGGAAGAACGAATTGATATGATTTTGATAATCGGTGAATGTGACGCAAACTGTTTATTAGCGTCAAGAGTATATGCCCAAAGGTATCCTGACAGGAGTCATCCTAACAAGCGTTCATTAGAAAAGTTGTTGCAGCTTTTCCGAAGAACAGGCAGTGTATCTTATAATATGCAAGAATGGCAAAAACCGGTTACTGGGAATGAGGAAAACGAATATCTAGTGATGTTATCTCTAGTTGAACACCCTCACACAAGTCAGCGAAAAATATGTGAAACAACTGGAATAAGCAGACAGAGTATCCAAAGAATAATTAAAAAGCACAAATTCGACCCGTATCGCATTCAACTACATCTACAGCTTTTTGAGGAAGATTATGATCGACGACTGAATTTTTGTTTATGGGTTTTAGAAAAGTTTGGTGATGAAGGAATTTTTTTGATTATGTGCTTTTTTCCGATAAGTCAACTTTTCATAACAACGGATCAGTTAACAGACATAACTTTAACTATTACAATGACGAAAACCCTAATATTTTTAGAACCCTCCATCACCAGCACAGATGGTCTGTAAATGTGTGCGGTGGAACGTAAGTAGTAGGTCCTTACTTTTTTGATGGTCACTTAAACGGCGAAATATTTCTCGGACTTATTAGGGATAATTTGCCTGTGCTGTTGGGAAGTATACCTATTAATATTCGTCAACGCATGTGGATACAGCTAGACGGTGCTCCTGCACACTTTGATAGACGTGTAAGAAACGCGTTAGATCGACAATATCCAAATAGATGGATAGGTCGAGGAGGTCCACAGAACTGGCCAGCCAGGTCTCCGGACCTCACAAATCCCGACTATGTTTTATGGGGATATATCAAAAATATTGTTCACGATACACTGCCAACGACACCTCAGGATATGAAAGTACGAATAAGAAATGCGTTTCATCCCATACCGCAAAATATGTTATCCAGAGTTCAGCATTCATTTCAAGTAAGAGTTCGCCTATGCATCTTGAATGCTGGACACCATTTTGAGCATTTATAGGATTCTTAATTTTTCGATAAAATGACTTCAAAAATGCTTTTTTGCTTTTCATTACGATACAGTTTGTTTAATTTTTAAGATAAATAAAATACCTAAAGTAAAATATAAAAACGCCTTTTTTGTAAAAAGCGGAAGAGATAGGTATAGTGAACCCTAATATAGTTTTGAATGGAATCTAATTCTGCGTCAAATTACGCCACTAAATACGGGGTGTTCCATTCAACTTTAAGAAGTTGAATGTGGTGGGCCAACCGGTATATATATATATATATATATATATATATATATATATACATATATATATATATACATATATATATATATATATATATATATATATATATATATATTAATATGAATTGGCTATGGTGTAATAAGAATGTTATATTTATTTTATTTTAGTTTAAATTTACTTTTAGTTTATTGTTTGCCCGGTATATTGATGATTTTATATATATGATAAACAGTTTATATTACTAACATAAAAACTTCTCATCTCAGGGTAGAGTTCAAGTATTTAGGATAAAATTATTTTAGAATTCTATATATATTAGCGCCAAAGTTAATAAATGCTTTATATATTAAAAATAAGTTTGTTTATCAGAATATGTTACTTGTTCAATGATTCCAAACTAAATACGGTCCTGTCCTGCTTAAAACAAATCTTCATAATTCAATAGATGTCATTCAGAGCTTCTGCCTATGGTAAGTAGATGGTGCGCAAGTCACCAGATGAAATGAATAACTGAATAACTCAAAAATAGTTTAAAAACGTTCTTCAAAGGAAAAAACGATATTTAATTTAATGAAAATAAATACATTACACTTTTACAAGTGTTCTTGAAGAAATTCAACTATCTAAAAGGATGACTCTTTCATACAACATACACGCACTCTGGTGAGATATTATTATAAGAGTGAAATACAATTATACAACTTCATAAACATATGATTTTTAGAAAATGGCGAAATACACTCCTAAAAGCGTCTATGCGTCACAAAATTTTAGTTCTTTGCATAAATTGGTAAGTACGCTTGACTTTTTAATATATTAATAAATTAACTTGTACTACCTTATTCACTTCACTGTTTTGTTTGTTCACCTCAATGATTCGTTTCTTTTATTTGTTTCAGATTCTCCTCCTGGAAAAACTCCATGCTGGCATTCCGTTTCTACCAGAACAGGAATCGATGCTGTATTTCATTCAAAGTCCAAGCAGTTTATATAAATTCCATTATTCAGTGTTTTCCAAAAGCTATTGTGGCTATTTTACTTCCACAAGACACAAGACACCATATTATAAAATAAAAATCATGGTTAGTACTGTACAACACTCGACAATTCCTTTTTTAATTATTAATATAAACTTAACTACTTACACTGATGTATATCTTGTAAGTATAATGTATTTGTTCTTGAATTCTATAGTCAAATTTTTATCTTCCATATAATTTCAAATGATTTTCTTTACCAAAGAGTTTTGCTGCTTACAAATTTTTCTTCCCAAAAATAATCCTCTAGTCAATAGCCCCCATAATCAACAACCTTTTTACATTCCGATTTTTTTTTCGTTAGCAACATAATTGTCGCCGATATGATCTTTTTTAAATGTTTATTTACCAATCAAATTTGACTATTTATTTTATCACTCAAATTCTTCATTTCAACCAGTGAAATGTTCATCCATTATATCAGGATATTGTATTCTAAGGTTTTTAATTGCTTATACTTCCTATATTATTTTCATTCAATAATATTTCCTAGTATTGCTAAAATGACATTTCCTAACCTCTAAGTATGTATGTCAAATGAATATTCTTAATGTTTTAATAGATGACAGCTGTTACCTTTAAATATATATGCAAAATGAAAATTCGTTTTTTTTATGAGTCATGTTCTCTGAAATTCACATTATTATATACTTTTCTGCTCTGTTATGTCTAAACAGCTACACTAACTTACTTTAATGTTTTAATCAACAAATATTATGAGATTAGCTTGACTTTACAGAATAAAGCATTATTAGTTTCTTATCATGAACAAATTCTGATACTTGATCTTTTTAATAAAAGTTTGGTTGATTTATTTCACATAAATTGTTTATCACACCTATTCGCAATTATCCCTACATTATACAGTCTGTCCTTTCTGTATGCCTTCTCTATCGAATAGTGGATCGTACAGATTGTCTCCATTCAAATGTTAAAAAAAATTTTTGACTTAAAAAAAATTCTTCTAGATTACAATGCACAATATTAATTCTTTATTGTTTGATATACAGGGTGTTTCACTCTATAATAATATATATATATATATATATATATATTTTAATTAAAGTTATTTTAAAGAGATTAGCATTTTTTCTGCTATCAAAAGAACCCAGCTATTTACGGTTTAATGTTGAGAAATAGTTACATGTTCATACTGTAGTCCAAGGAGGAATGGGGCGAGTTTTGGGTTATCCTCATATTTATGTGTGAAGTATGTGAGAGTAAGGGGCTGGTATGACTAGATATGCCTACGTCACTTCTTTCATGTGCAGGTTTAATGTTATATGTTCGTATCGAAAGTTGGATGATTAGTAGGTAGTCGTATGGAAGGTGGCATAATTAGTAGGGAGGTGTTGATGAAAGTAATTAATTCGAAAGTTTCTCAAGAAGAATTTTGAATTCGAACATCCAGAGTAAATTACAGGTGTAACGGCCTTCTAGGTGGAATACGTCGGTAATAAAAAATGTCGTTTTTTTTCATTTTTAATGCATTTTTAGCTATTTTAAATGATCGGAAATGGTTTTAACTATACATATAATCGATTTTCTGATTTCAGAGGCCCATGGATCTTCTAGGTACACTTGAAGATAAGTTTCTGATTTAAACTTGATCTATTTGACCCCCATAATAACAGTTCATCCAGACTTCTAGAAAGATGCTGTAAAGCTCCAACTAGCGGACTCGACCCATAAGTATTCATTTGGGTTGAGATCAGGACTTCGCGCTGGCCAATCCGAAGTATGGATATCTTTTTCTTGGAGGTAATTTTGCACAGGCCTAGCTACGTGTGAACTTGGATTATCATGTATTATTAGCATATAGTTTCCTATGAATGGGGCATATGACATTACATGAGGTTTTAAAATATCTGTTATGTATCAGTTGCCATCAAACGACCGTCCCAAATCACACCTAGGTCTACAGGAGCCTCCAAACGAATGCCACCAATACCATAACAGACTCACCGCCATATCTGACGTTTTCTGCAATATCGTTCGCCAAGACGTCTATACACTCTCCTACGACGATACTATTCGACAGAATCGTGACTCATCCATAAACAGTACATTGCTCCATTCACGGTTGTCCCAATTTTTAAGTTCTCGAGCAAATTGAAGACGTTGCCTGTGATGTTTCACTGTTCGAAGAGGATCAGTTCCGGCTCTATGTGGAGTTATATTTTCTCTGCCAGCCTTCGACGCCCTGTTTCTTGACTTATGTCGATAAACGAATTCTTGCTGTAGTACTTGTAGTGAATCGGTTTCATAGTAACTGCATCCTAAAAATAGATCTTGATTATTATTTGTCACTCTGTAGTGTTCCTGTCCAGGTCTCATTTGGTTCGCACCAGTCTCTCGATAGCGTGCCAGCTCCCCGAAAATCGTAGATTGTGTTACGCCATAGCGGCGTGCCACTTGAACTTGTGTAACACCCATTCCCATGAGTGCTATTGCACCAGCGCTTTCTTCGCATGAAAGTTTACTCATCTCACGCTGCATCACTTCTATAACGTTAGAAATCAACAATAGCAGCAGAACAATGGGAACTGATATCAATAAACAATAATTCAACAATTCATTGAATTTAAGTATACAGCATCCTTTCATTATCTTATTCAAAAAATTCAGTTTTTTTTTAATTCACATCCAAAAAGTTGTTGGGTACATTCAAAGACTGTCATATTTAAGCCATTGGAGTCATTCAAATAGTGTTCTCGAAAGGATCTTTCGCGTTAATTTTGCGGTGGATTGTTTCTTATCTAATCGGCGCTTCTATTTTTTATTTAATATATATGTATCAGAAATATTCGCTGCCAAAGAAAATTAGCAGTGCAAAATAAATTGCAATTCTTGAAATAATATACCTACTACATATTTTTATGTTGGTGATACTCCTAGAAGTAGTAAGAACATCAGACCATGCAGTCATAACTTCCCACGTTCAGTTTATCCAGACATTACCGGGCAAAAATAAAATTACAACTTATGCTACTACTGATTTTTCTGAAGTTGATTCACATCTATACCGACTTGAATGGGACTTACTTTTCACAAATTTATCCGATCCCTCGTTAATGTGGGACGCATTTCATGATAGTACTCTCAGGATAATCTCTGCACACACCACTGTCCGTGAGATTTATAAAACGGCGCCTCTGGCGTAAATATCAGCGTACACTGCTTCTGAGTGACTTCCGGAACCATCGCAGATTTTCGAATACCCTTCAACTATCTCTCAAAACTTTAAGACAAAATTTCGAAGAAAACATCATTTCCAGTGGTAACAGTAAAAAGGTTTTCAAATATATACGATGGTCCGTATCATCAAAAGTATCCATTCCCCTACTTCAAAAACTCGACCATACTATATGCTCTTCTAATAAAGAGTCTTCTGAGACGCTCTCTATAGCTTTCTCACAAGTTTTCACTCACGAACTCAATAATGACAACCTCCCATTAATTAACTGTCCTCGCCTCAAGGCATCTTTAGAACATGTAGTATTTACACCAGACCGTATAAAACAGCACTTACTGAAACTTCGCATAAACGCATCACCTGGTTTAGATGATCTAACTCCAAAACTCCTAAAAAGCTGCGCAAACTCGCTTGCAAATCCCCTGTCGTTAATTATGCAGATTTCCTTTACTCAAAGTTCCATACCACCCAGCTGGAAATTAGCATCTATCACCCCCATATTCAAAAAAGGTAACAAACTTGATTCCAATAACTACCGCCCGATTAGTCTACTGCCAGTGGTCAGTAAAGTCATGGAAGCCATTATTTCGGAGGAGACGACCAAATTTCTTCTCCTGGAAAATGTGATTCCAACACAACAACACGGATTTGTCGCCGTCCGTTCCACCCTAACCAACCTGCTACACTGTGTTAATGACTGGACATCATCTCTTAACGATCGGCAGCCAGTAGATATTGTCTATCTGGACTTCTCCAAGGCCTTTGATCGTGTTCCCAGGCGCAGACTTCTACACAAGCTGGAACACTTCGGAATTCGCGGCTCTTTACTTAGCTGGATTGACGACTTTCTAACAGACAGATATTTCAAAGTAAGAGTTGGCGAATACTTCTCAAGGGATAGACTGGTGGAAAGTGGAGTACCACGGGGTTCTGTTCTTTGTCCTCTACTTTTTACGGTTTACACCAGCGATCTTCCTTATCACGTAACTAATAAAATATCTTTCTACGCTGATGACACAAAGATATATGCGAATCCAATCACCAACCAACAAACCCTCCAGCTGCACTTAAACTACATCTTCAGATGGTGTTCCCAGTGGCTACTTCCGTTGAACAGGGAAAAATGTGTAGTGCTCCGAATTGGTAAAAATAACCCACTACTACCGTACTTCGTAGACGATCGACCACTAAATTCTGTGTTTTCCTATGTCGACCTCGGAATTATCGTAAATAGCAACCTTACTTGGTCTGATCATATAAATTCAGTTTGTAAGCGCGCGAACACCAGACTGTATCTCATTCGTAAGTGCTTTTCGAGTGTTTCGTTTCAGTCGTTTTGCAAACTGTATACTATCTATGTCCGACCAATTTTCGAGTACGCCGGTCCAACGTGGTACCCAGACCTAGTTCGCGATAAAAATCTTTTGGATAATATTCAAAGAAGAGCCACTCGACTGTCCCTGGGACAGCGAAGACCTTCCTACGAAGAAAGACTCTCCTTGACCAACCTTACTTCCTTTGAACTTCGCAGACACCGCGGAGACCTCATTACCACTTTTAAAATATTAAAATTGAATTTTGGTAATCTTGTTTTTGTGACCAGACTTATCTAGAAAAGGCCACAACCAATTGTTTTTGTGTGTGTAAGCCGGAATTTACTATTAAAAAAGGCTTTAATATATAAGGGACTGATCAGGAGGAGTTAGTTTCGTTTATAATTTGACATCGTGAGATAAACAGTAAATAAGTGAATATAAATTAAGTGATTATATAAATTAGTTTACGTGGATATACTTAGTATATATACATTAAGTGTTAGTGATTAGTTTAGTGTTTGAATAAATTAAGTGAACCTACCGTGTGTTTAAAATTTATCCTACCCGTTTATTGTTTAAATAAATAACAGAAAAATTACAATATTAATAAGTCCATCTTTTCGAATAATGAAAAGCATGGCTTGGCGTTGATTATAACAACGTTATACGATGTTTTTTTAAATTACTTATTTTATTAGATACGTTGTATAGCATTTTACAGAACTCCAAATAAACTTATTTTGCTACTTGGGCTGATCTACTAGAGACAACATAAAATTTCAATCGATATTTTATACGAATTCATGTAAATAAGACAAAAAATTCCGAAGGACTTTTTCTTTTCATATGTAGTGGAGTAGTAGTGTTTTGTTTCGACTTTTGTTAATCTAATACACGCCACTGTTTCTAGTTTTTATATTATAGAACCCTAACGATCTCCAGCATTAAGAATAAAGATGCTACTCCCTAAACAAAGGATACTACATGTGAATTCTTCCCTAATTACCCTTTTTGCAAAAGGCAATTTGATGAAATCTTGGAAAGAGGAAAAACGCAAGACTGGAAGTGGCCAAAAAACAAAATGTAATCAAAATTATCTGACTAAGCAGGAAAATTCTTTTTGTATATGATATTTTTATTAAGATGGTTCGTGATAACGAAATTAAACTACGAAAAAGTTTTTTGTATTACGGCTTTACTCATTTTTAGAATGAACAAGAGAGTGTTACAATTCAGATTCGGAACAATACGAAATGGAAATATGTTTGATAAATCCAATAGCAATTGGAGTATAATATAATCTGTAACCAGGTTTCTCTACGATCAGGAAGTATGAATAAAAAAACAAATAAATGTGAACAAAACAAGTTCTTTAATGAAATATTTGTATTACATTGTATAAATTAATCTTATTTGGTCGGTGTAATTACTAAAGGTAAAAATGTGTGTATTGGATATAATTTATCTAATATTTTTCAACAGAAATTGATATGTAGTCGTGTAGATGGAAAAACTGGAGATTGAGGTTTCGGGTACTGACAAATGAAATCCAGTAATTGAAGAAACTAATTAGAATGCTCTTTTTATTCGATTTTATAAAGAGTTTTCTATCTATTGTAACGCTCTCTCATCGTTACTGTTCGGTTTGACGCCTAGAGTCCAGGTAACGGTTTGTCTAGGGCGCCATTTTTTAATCGTGGCAGCGTCAGTGAAGAAGGAAATACAAGTTGGCAAATTAATTTTAGCAGTTGACGATGCGCGAGAAAGCCATGCAACTAGACAACTTTGTAAACGCAGTTACCGGGAGGAGCAGGCGACGTACATTCCGCTTACAAAGTTTTAAAGGTTGTGAGGCTGCTAATACGTATGAGGGAAACACAATATTTTGAATTTGGTTTTAAAAATAATAAATTGTGGCACATGTATAAAATCGAGTTTGCAAAACAAAATAACATTAATGTGTTGTTTATTATTAATTAAATGAATAAGGAAATAAAAACCATTAGATTTTTTTACCAAATATTGATTTTTTTTGTACTGACATATTACTTAAAAACCATACGGGGAATTTTATAATTACCCTTCAATATTTTATGTGATGTAAATAATTAATAATAAATAGATTCCCAGAGACACAAACTTTCATATTTACTTCAAATTCATGTCTTTCAAGTGGCCCCTTCATGATATTCATTATTAAGGTTTATTTGTATATAAATGGAAAGTCAGGTAGATTTTTTAGATAAAGCGTACAATATGATAAGGATTGTTAAACGACTTTCAAAATTTAACAATGGCCAACAACTTTTCCTGTTCGTAGTAATAGTTAATGACAGACCTACCTGTTAAGCTTTCTAAAATTGTTATTCTTAACAATATGTAGTAGATATAAATGTAAAAATTCGGTTTTATACATAAGATTTGGAAAACAAATTTGGGAAATCGCCTTTAGAGATGCTCTAATACAAATTTGGGATATCGCCTTTAGAGATGCTCTAATGAGTATACTGATAATATAAATAAAATATTGAAGCTTTTTTGTGGTAGATATTTTTACTTTCATATGTAAATTTTTGAGTTTTTTGCAAATATTTAATATAAAATTAGAACATCCCTTCACACTTTTTACAGAGTTAGGACTGGCGAAACAATAAAATTTTTGTTCTGGGTGCCGTCAATTATTGTTTATTTAGAGCTATGTACAGATGTGCTACTAATATTATATTGCTCTAGTGGGATTCGTCTCTATTATCAACAATTTTATAACACCTATTTACATTTGTTGCGTTAAATGTGTTCAGTCAGGACACCTACAAACAAACACATAATGAAAAATATGTTTTAGATATACAGGGATCAAGAACAGTAAAATAATGATGTGCATCTACAAGTGATTCTTCAAAATCACTTTCTATATCCACTTCATCATCCTCGCTATCTCCGTCTTCGGCTAAATTATTATTAATATTATCTACAAAAGTATCTAAAAGTGGTTCATTGTTCATAAATTCATCTCCAATCTTTTTAACATGGTCACATCTAACTTTCCAATAATCTGGAGAAAACGTGTCAAAAAATTGATTACAGAATTCTTTAATCTTTGTAAATTTGGAGGTAGCATGTTGTTTGGCCACATATACTAAGTGCAGCCCAAACACTTTTGATCGGATTTAAGTCCGAGTGATAAGGGGGTAGCCTAAAAAATCATCTATGTCGAATAAGCAATTCATCAATTTTAAAAGTTTTATATAGCGGTTTGTACATTTTTGCAACGTTATGACGATCCGTTCTCAACATTTGTTCACTGTAATATATGTTTATTTCAGTCCAAGCAGTCGTAGGAAATTTTTCATTTAGAACATTGTGATATGGGGCGTTATCAATTACCACAACAGCGTTTTTTGGTAGGTTTGGAATAAATTTTTCTTGTACCCACTTCTCATAATTTTCGTAGGCCATTTCATTATTATAATCTCCTATTTTTGACTGGGAGTTCCACATAATACCAGCATTAGGTACAAAACCACTTTCCCTTCCTGCATGCACAATAATGGAGCGTAAATTGCTCAGCAACCCCAGCAGCAGCGTTCCCTTCACAGTTATGGCTTATGGCCCAAAACAAGACTACTACTGAAGCATACATTTCTAAGCAGTCCCAGCGGTAGTTTTCCCCCACACGGCTTGATTTAACTATTAGAAAACCCTGCGATTGAGAACTGTATACCCAAAATATACAGTGTTATTCAAAAGTCCCCTCCCCCCTTGTATCTTTTGAACGGCTACACTCACATTAATAAAATTTGGAGGGTGTAAATAAAGTGTTGTAAACTCCTCTACGAATGGTAACAGGTGACGTAATAGTAATGGATGACGTCACAGTGCCACTCTGGCCAATAATTTTAAATAGGTCCTTATGGCAAGTGATATTTCGTTTAAAAGGCATTGACATTGGCTGCATAGCCATATTAATTTTGTTTGGGTTTAAACTAATTTTGACGGATAAATTAAATAAATACCAAAATTATTATTTCACATTTAACACATAGTTGGTCCTGTTTTCCTAAATTCAAATTTAACCGGTGAAGTGTATCTGGAGATGTTACAAAATGCAATTGAGCCGTTAATTCTTGAAATTTTGAAAAATAATCAAGATGAATTCGATAAACTGGAAATAACATTTCAATAAGATGGTGCTCCTGCACATTATTGTGGTGCAGTAAGATGTTACCCGGATGAAGAATATCGAGGTAGATGGATCGGCCGGCGAGGTCCTATAGAATGGCCACCTCGGTCACCAGATCTGACACCAGATAGCATTGGCGTTTTGAAAGAAAGAATTACTGAAGAATGCAGTGCTATTTCAACTGACACATTCGAACGAGTACGACAAGAGTTTACTAATAGGATGTATTACTGTCAGGAAGTAGAAGGAGTACATTTTGAACACTTGCTATAAGAACCCATTGTTGATATTTGCCCAATTAAATTTAAAAAAATTATTTCAATAATTTTGGTATTTATTTAATTTATCCGTCAACATTAATTTAAACCCAAACAAAATTAATATGTCTATGTAGCCAATGTCAATGCCTTTCAAACGAGATATCACTTGCCATAAGGTCCTATTCAAAATTATTGGCCAGAGTGGCACTGTGACGTCATCTATTACTATCACGTCACCTGTTACCATTCGTAGAGGAGTTTACAACACTTTATTTTCACCCTCCAAATTTTATTAATGTAAGTGTAGCTGTTCAAAAGATACGAGGGGGGGAGGGGACTTTTGAATAACACTGTATAACTCAATGAACTCACCCCTGATTTCCTGTCAGGTCAGTCGGTCCTGTGGGCGGCTCTGGCTGGCAGATGGTGGCGGATCTGAAATACAACTAATTTGCGGATCGGTACCAGAATATCGACTTACCAATATTCAATCGTTTGGGCGGCCGCTGTTGCGTTTTTCGCAGCTCTTATTTTGTTGTAGTTCCTCGCTTGGTATGTGCTGTTATGCTATTGACGGAGGATTTGGAACTTCACTAACTCTCAAAAATCAATTCTATTTGGTACTTATAGTTAAGTACACGTCGGTCTAATATTATTTATCAAATATTAGTACCGCCTGACAGAAAGTAATCTATTCAACTTATTTATTTTAGAGGTGGGTACAGACATAGAACAAAACTTCGTTTCTTTACTCCGTCGCGCAACAATTGTTTGTCACGCATCGAAGATACGGCGTGTCAACAAATATAGCGTATCAATACATCGTTGCGTATCTTATGAACGGGACATTTTGCCGTTCCGTCTTTACTAAAACAGAACAATTAGATTAGTCTTTTTCTTGTGTGCAATGGAGGTTATTGCAGCAGCTTATATATACGAGTACATGCATTACTTAGTTAAAAAAATAAATAAAAAAAGTCGCGCAGAAAGACGCTGGTGGCAGACCCGGTTGTATTTAGAAGTGTGTACAGCGGAAATCATTTACTGTTGGATTTTAAATTTCAGGCAACTAGTGGCCTTTACAAAAAATTTACTAGAATGTCTCCAACATACTTCGATTACTTGCTTAATTTAATTGGACAGAAAATAGCACGAAAAGATACTAGAATACTAGATGGAGAACGGCAATTTCTGTTTAAGAAAGGTTGGCAGTAACAATTCGGTTTCTGGCGACTAGTGATTCTTTCACCAGTCTACAATACCGTTTTAAAATTTCTAAACAATCGATAAGTGCTATAGTTCCTGAAGTGTGCGAAGCCATTATAGGAGGATTAGAAGTAAATATACAGGTAATAAACTGTTCCATTAAAGAAGTATAATGAACACACATTAAACGAAACAAATGTTTATCTTAAATTCTCTAATTCAATATCGGGCATATCCAATAGTTGGCGTGGTGAAGAATTGACTGGAGTACTGCGACTTGAATGATCCGAAATACTGGAATTAGCATACTTTTATGCTGGAGAAGGTACCTGTGAATGCTGTTGAGTAAAACTGGAAGCTTGGCTATCCTGATACTGTTCAAATTGAGAATGTTGTGGCACAGAATTTGCAAAAAATGACTGAAGAGTATGAGTACGGTATGATTGCGAATGATAAAAATTGGTTGAACTTTGTTCGAGATGGGTCTTGTCTGCTTTAAACAAAATTACCATAATATCTTGTTGTACAGTACTTTCTAATTCGAAAGAATATTTGGCCATTTTTTCAGCCACAAGATTTCCAAATATTTGACATTCGTTTTGCTCCTGTGGGTTTCTAGCGTTTTCTGATGCTTCTGACAGTATTTTAAAAGCTTCATCTAATTTCTCAGAATCTTCATTCCTCTTTTGGCGTTTCCTACTAGGTGTCGCTTCATCGCTTTTCTTTTCGGTACTAGGTGTTGATTTTCTTTTTGGTACATTTTCTATACTTTCCCGATTCTCGTGTATAGAAGAATTTTTATCGTTATCTGCTAATGTTCCTTCATCACCCGATATTTCCTTTTCATCATTATCTTTTTCTTCGTGTACAATCTAAAATTAAAAATAATTTAAAATAAGTATTTAATAAACAAACTTATTTAGAAAATAAAAATATGCCCTATTTTTGGCGCACTGTATAATTTGTTCTAATTTTTACAGATACCTTCAACACCAGAAAGATGGTTAGAAGTGGCAAAACAATTTGAGGACACCTGGAACTTTCCACATTGTCTGGGTACTTTAGATGGGAAGCATGTTGTTCTACAAGCTCCAATTAACACCGGAAGCGAGTTCTTTAATTACAAACAAACATTTAGTGTAGTTCTTTTTACCCTAGTGGATGCTAATTATAACTTTTTGTATGTTGATGCTGGAGGCCAAGGAAGAATTTCAGATGGTGGTATCTTTAAAAACTGCTCGCTTTTCAAGAAATTAGAGCGAAATGACTTAAATTTACCTGAATCAGAAGCTTTACATGGCAGGCAACAGAAAATTCCCTATTTTTTTATTGGAGACGAGGCATTTGCCTTAACTGAGTCGTTAATAAAACCGTTTTCGGGAATACATCCTAAAGGATCCAAGCCATCGTGTTTAAACACCCTTCCACCTTGAACGAACGACTTCTACCTACGAACTTTCGCCTCGTGTTCTGGGGAGAACAGACAACAGAGAACATCGAGCCCTTTCCGTCCTGTTTAAATAACTTACAAGCCCCATTCGTTAATCGTACTATCGAATCGGGCATCGAAATCTCGAAAAACGCCCTCCTCACTTCGTGGATCGCTAACAGACAGCCTCTTGGCAGAAAACCCAAGAGGAAGCTTCCATTCCCTCCAGTACGGCTACTAGCCACGACGACCTCTCCGACGTATACATCGACTATCTAGACCAATTTCAATCCGTTAATCAGACATTGCAATTTCTCACTCACTTAATCTTCAATATCTTTCTCACACATATTTTGTATCTAGAGTATCCACACAATTCCCCATCTTTAACATAATCAATAACTCTCACGCTTCTTACAAATTTCATTTAGTCAACATTTCTGATAAACTCATATTCCAAACGTCCCCCCTACCCGTCGGCTTTAGGGGTTTTATGCGGTTTCCCTGTAGCATGGTGAATTTATTCTCTAGCCAAATGGACCGACGAATCAATCGACGTAGGCAACAAATGCAGCCGCAGCTGTACCCGCCCATTTGCTTGATGATGATGATTGTTTTGTCAAAAAAAATCCAATAAAATCCAAAAAACCAAACCGAGAATGATTTTCCTCCGGAACACTTTTTAGCGGAAAGCCAGCTCCAAAACCTCAATTCCACACATTTTAATTTTTGTTTTTAGTCATTTTCTCAAATTTCCCAGACACCTTCAACCAACCCAATTTTCAGCTAACCGCCCAATACACCAGACTCAATATACGAACGCACACTACAAACCCCAAAATATACCCAACCCAACCTTGCAGAGGAGACTAATCCTATATCAGGGCAACCAACCATAACAAACATTCGAACTTCTAACTTAATCTATTTAAACACAAACTTTGTTCGAATTTCTCTCTCCCTCTCTCGCTGATATAACCCTTTCACTACTGATTTCATTGCTGTGGTATAAAAAGTAAAAATACCTGTTTCTATGGTTATTGCGATAGGTGTGGGTGTAATAAATCAGATTATACGTATAAATTTATCCTTAGTCCTTGTTAAGGATATGGGAACTTTTTATCCCAACAGTAATTTTTAGGGGGAATAAAAGTGCCCATCAGTAATAAAAACCACCACTGACTATAACAAAACTTTATTTAGTATTAGTCAACTACAACTTAAAATGTCCGTTATATTAGGAGTGGAAAGGCAAAAAACACTTTTTACATAGCGGTAAATTACAACCTAGGCACAATGTTTTGGTACGGCTCTCCTTCTTTTTTTTTCTAGCAGCTGTAACATCTTCTTTTAGTTGGTCCTTGTGTAGGTAGATGATCTCCTACATTCATCATCGTTTTAGGTTTTTTGCTGTGTCTGCCAACATGACCACTGATTTTTCGTTTCAGTTTAGCTTTACTTCTGCCCAAACTTATCAGTTGTTCAGCAAGAGGTACTAGATATGTTAGTAGTGGAGTTTTCTTTCTAGTGGATTGAAGTTGGGAGTAAAGTATCCATGAGATTGTTACGGCAGCCATTAACAATTTGTAGAACACTTTTCTCCACCACTTTGTAGATTTTCGATCTAAGTCGTACGTGGATACCTTTTGATCAGCGAGGTCAACACCTCCCATATATTTATTATAAAAGATTACAGCATCAGGACAATCAAAAGTACACTTTTCTCCGGTTTTAAGCTTCCTTTCCATTTTTTCTACAGTTGGTGCGTGGCAATTCGATAGAAGTAAAACTTCTTTGGTATCTTGCCATCTTGTCGCCATTATCCCTAAATCAGTAACGAAAAAGTCTGTATCACCTCTGGATAGCTTTTTATTTTCAAATTCTGGTACATTTTTCCTGTTTCTCATGTATATACCAACACAAGGATATTCCAATCGAGTCATACTGTCAACGCTTGTAAAAAATCGATCAAAACAAAAACATACATCAGGTGAACGAACTGTCTCACATAATTTTTTAACAACTCGCTCACCAAGAATTCCTTCACGTTTCGTGGTTTCTTTACCTGCATAGATATTCAAGTCGTAGATATACCCAGTCATGGAATCACATCTTTCCCACAGTTTTATTCCTCTCTTTATGGGCTTATTGGGAATGAATTGTTTCAAGGACGATCGACCCTTGAATTTTACCATTGATTCGTCTATTGACTTGTAAGAAGATTCAGTTCTTGCTGCTTGAAACCTTATTTTCAAACACTCCAAAACATCATCCACGTAATATGTTTTAGAACTATTGTCAGGCCTCTTTGGGTCAGTAAAATACATTTTGGACATCAGAAAGGTGCACCGATCTCTTCCTATAGCACTTTTTATTACGCTGTTACCCATGGATTCGTTTTTAGACCAATAATTTGAAAAAGACGGAACTTTGTTGTAACTCATTACTAGCGTACAACCCAGAATAATCATAATTTCATGCATATCTGTTTCTTGAATGTTGAGTTTCAGATTTTTTGTTCGTAGTTGTTGAATTCGTTTGTTAGTACAATCAGCAATGTGTGTAAAGAGACTCAGGGAAAATATTTTCAAAAAAACATCTAATTCAGAACATTCTCGAGTCAAATTCAACTGAACCACTCCTTCGGTTTTCTCTGGTAATTTCATTCTGGGTTTGAAATTTTTTGTAGGTTTCTTCCATAATAAAACAACGTCTTGCTCAGGAATATCCTCCTCAGCACTAACATCTTCTCCTTCGGTGCCCTCATCGTTTAGATGCTCACTTCTCAAGTTTATCGCTTCAATGTCCTCTTCTTCACTACTTTCTCCTAAGTTTTCGTCTTTATAATGGCTTTGTTCGTCATTACTTTCTCCACTATCTTCACTGGGTAGATATTCTGATTCGTCTGACCCCACATATGGCTCTTCGTCTGAATTTTCTGAATCAAATACATTATTTGCTTCTTCCTCCAATTCTTTAGCACTGAGAGGTTTCTTCCAACTCCGAACTGAAACAAACCAATGGGAACTTTAGGACCCGAGTACATTTACGGATGGGAACAAAAATGCCCACCCACATAAAATTCCCAACAAAAACAAATTTTTGCATAATGTTTTAGTATTAGCACTTGCCCATAGTCGTATTAATTACTATTTGCACGTTTCACAAAGTCCCACAAGTTTTACTACGGAGAACCACTCCAAAAATATGAAAATTGTACGTCTAAATCAATTTGGCCTTGTACGTGCCACGATGTAAACAAACGTCTGTTCTGCTGATACAATGTTGCCGACTATTGACTATCGAGTTATAAACTACTGATATTTACGATTTGCTTGTAAATTTGTCCACTTTTATTCCCATCAGTGTAAAAAGAGGTTTTAGTGGGAACTTTAGTTCCCCACAGTAGCGAAAGGGATAAGGAAGCAACTCTTGTAAATTGCTCACTCTCAGAACTGCTAGAGGTAATGGTTCCAAATTAATTGGTTTGATTGATTATCAATATCCAAGTCCTATTCTCGACTTCTTAAGGAACCCCTGCGCAAATCAATTTTTTCATATATTTGATCTTCGTCTAAAGTTCTTTTATAAAATAACTGGAATTGATTATTATGTTTAACTTTAATCTATTAGATGCGCATCCATTGAATAACTAAGTTTACCAGTAATATGCACTGATTATATAAAATTAGTCCAATCATATACTACTTTATTTTCTGTGGTTGTACTCCTTTTGCTGGGTTCGATAGCGGCTTGGTTAGTATTGGTCTCCATAAAATGGGTATGCCCAGGCTTCATAAATTTATAGTTAATTTCTTTGTAATTTCTTCCAGATTATTTCTTCTCATGCATCACGGAACAAGCCATCGAACGCAACATTTCTAAATTATTTTTAATGCCAATGTCTGTAGATTTGCCCTTTTTCTATTGAACTAAGATAAATATAAGCCATTCAATCAATATATTAGCATATTACTTGACGACATTGGCCTTTTCTGTGATTGAAATATCGTCGGCCTAATTTGCAAACCTCGTAATTCCAAAAAATCAATATTTCAGGTTTTTATCCCTTTTTATAGCTTTAAGGCTCCTGCACAACCTCTTAAACCCTTGTAACTCCAAAAAAATTGTAGAAGGTAGAAAAATGGGAAAAACAAACCACGTATAATTTTAGAGGGTATTTCCTTTTTGCAAACGTGGTAACTCCTAGTTGTGGCAGCCTGTATCAATGAGTTAGCATGTACTTGTGCAGAGGTTACATTTCCATAGCAGCAAGATGGGGTTTTAACTGCCTACCGTTAAATGGAGCATATTCATTGAAAAGTAAGTAATACACTAATTCTTCTGTAATGTTAGTTACTGTAATAATTATCAAATTGAACATGAACAACGTAATTTAAAATAGATCTGGAGTTACTTGTTTTGTTGACAACTGACTTTTAGGTTAGGTTACATTAAAAGTTGGAGAGCCGTGGTTTTATTTTCATATTACATTACTTCAACAGTTTAAAACGTAATTAATCAATTTAATGACAGCAGTTAAAACCATTGAGTACCTTATATATTAAGGGTACAATTTTAATATAAAGCTATTATTCAAATTCTCCTTACTCTATAGTTTTGGAGTTACTTGTTTCGTAGATCTACTATTTTTGGAGTTACGATGTTTGTGTTCAACGGAGATACGTGGTTTGTTCTTAAGAAATCAAACATATTATAGGTATCCCAGGAGTTAGGTTGTCAGTAATACATTTTTTGCTGGCCCCTAATACCTTTTTTACATTTTAGGTCACTATATCGTCAAGAACAAAAAGAATTTTGGAGTTAGTGAAGAATACAAAATTATATGATGAAGAAAAGAAAAACCAGGCAAAAATACCCCAAGTTGAACCAGATAGTGGAACAAATAAACCTATTGAGACGGGGACATTCTTTGTCGACGAACATGGAGTTTTAATCGGACTCGTTTGTGAGGACTGGAGCTCCACTGTTTCCTCCAATGAAATATTGTTGAATTTCTCGGAAAATGAAGTGTTCAATGCAATCCCAAACTTAGATAATCTTGATATAAGCCAAATAATACAACATGATGATCAAAATCGAGATGGTAACCAGGACGTTCAGCAGACAAAAGATGAGGAAGAACCGAAGTTACAGAAAAATACTATTGAAGTGGATGTATTGATCGAAAACGAGATCGGTACTTCGAGGCAAGATTTACTTTTCAACAATGAAGTTCAAAATGATGGACCAGAAGAACAGATAAAGAATATAACAACGTTACAGAATAATATTGAAAAATATGTTGAAACTGAAGAAGATATTTCGAGTCAAAAGTTAATTTATGATGATGAAGCTGAAGAATATGAACCAAAAGGACTGACGAAGAAAACATAACCAAAACCACAGAACAGTCATGAAGGGAATCTGCAAGAAGAGATTTTAAACAATACATCATTACATGGAAATGAACTTCAAGAAAAAACAAATGATGGCACCAATGAAAATATTTTGAATCGCAAAAGGAAAGAGAGACACCAAGTTGATGAAGAAAAATGGGAAACCAAAAAAATTTGAAATTTTACGTGAACAGGGTAAAGAGTATAAAAGAACAAAAGTTGTTAATGGTGAGGTTACAAGTTTCGTTAACAGACCTGAAAGAAAATTGGGGCCAATGACCTGTAAGTGCAGTGGAAACACATTTCAATGTAATACACTGGAAGAAACACACAGGCAACAAATTTTCACTGACTTCTGGAATTTAACCTGGAAAGAGAGAAAAATGTACATAAAAAGCATGACAGATGTAAACCTCACTCAAAAAACACGTGGCCGCAAACATGAAAGCAAATCTAGCCTAAAATATTTGTTCAAGTTTTATTTATCATTAAAAATGTCCAAAATCAGGGTATGTAAGAAAACATTGATGTCTACATTGGGGATAGGTAAATGGATGGTAAATCACTGGATAGTGGATAAAGAAAACGAAGAAAATGGGATGCCTGAAAAAGACGAAGAGCTCCTCAGCGACCAACCAACCAACGAGAATAGACGGTCAAAAAAGTGCTCGAGGCAAGAAGATCTAAATAACAGACTGAACTTGTTGAAGGAGTTTCTTGTATCACTTCCAAATGTAGAATCTCCCTATTGCCGAGCCTCTTCAAAAAAACTCTATTTAGAGTCTAATTGGGCAACAAAATCTCAGTTGTACCAGTTCTATTGCGACAATTATTGTAAGGAAAAAAATTCTGAACCATTATCTTCATGCACCTTTTACTAAACGTTTGAAGACCTCAATTTGGCCTTATATAGGCCGAAAAAGGACCAATGCGATTTTTGCATAGAATTTAAACTGAAACACATTACGGAAGAAAAATATAATGATCATATAAACAAAAAAAAATCAGCCAGGACTGAAAAAGAAAATGATAAAAAAAATAAAGAACATGTTTATACAGTCGACTTTGCCCGAAGTCAAACACATCTGCAATTTATTATAGAAGAAATCTGTACACAATCTTTGTATGTATGATCTGAAAACACATGATGGATATTGCTATTCATGAAATGAAACTGAAGGTGAATTAACAACCAATGAGTTTGCAAGTATTATGGGTGATTTTATTCAATCACAACTACCTCTCCGGAACAATTCAAATAAAATTACAATATATAGCGATGGATGCAATTACCAAAACAGGAATTCTGTGATGAGTAATGCACTTGTGCATTTAGCGGTTAAGAACAATATAACAATTGATAGCAAGTATCTTGAAAAGGGCCACACTCAAATGGTGTGCGACTCCATGCACGCAACAATTGAGCGCTGCATGAAAACAGAGAGATTAATGTACTCGCTGATTATGTGGAGGTGTGCAAAAATGCCAGGAACAAACGCTACATAGTAAAGTATCTAGAGCATTCCTTTTTCAGAGACTTTACAAAGCCCATTATATACAAGTCCATCAGACTGGGATCAAAAAAGGGTGACCCCATAGTGACCGACATCCGTTGCCTTAAATACACTGCTGATGGCAAAATTTACTATAAGTTAAATTACAGTGATGAATATGAAGAATTGCCCGGGGTTGGTTCAAATCGTAATGATCCAGGCTCAGCAGTAAGAAAATCAAGCCGAAAATCCAGAACAGCCGAAAATCACGTTCAAGAGCCAGTAAGCGAAGCGCCATCTTCCACAGGAGCCATCCGAGAAGCAGTGTGATGGTGGAAAGTTCAAGCACCTCCAAGAACTGAAAACCACAATTCCGAAAGACTATCATTAATTTCATGATAATCTAAAGTTTTCTTAAAGAAGAGCAATGAACAACTTGAATAGAAGTCTTCTTAACCCTGGTACATCACACTTATTTTTTGAGACAAGAACTTCACACTCGGGTCTCAGAAACCCAAAGCTATTTTTTAGCAAAAAAACAAAAAATTTGAATAGTTCATGGTTTTGGGAGAATAACTAAATTTCGTAGTTTGCGTAGAAAAAAATATAATCATGGTGTTTTATTTCACAAAGAGATATATTTGTTGAAAGTGGAAAGAAAAACAAAATAACATCCAAACATAAAACATTTTTTTGAAAAAAAAATAACATGAAATTCAAATTATTATCTACGAATACAAACTTTATATCTATCCTTGTAACAAAAAATAAATTCTTTTGACATTATCAGTCTTAGTTATTCTTAGCCAGGTCTTCAGTTTCTTGGATCTTGATGTTCGCATTCACAGCATAGCTGGGCTCTATGCTCCATGCAGTATGGCATGTGACACGCAGAACACGCAAAATTAGTTTTTCTATCTTTCCCTTTTGGACAGAAGGAGCATCTAACTTTTTTTGCTAAATGAACATTATGTTGTGGTGGGGGGACTTCAATTCCCAGAATTTCAGAAATTTTTTGCCGCAATGGTTTTTGTAACGTACTAACTGTCAAACGTTCTCGTAAACATGGTTCAATTAGACTCATTCCTAACTGCTTCAAAAAAGATTTTCGATTATTTTGTCTATTTTCTTTCCAGTGTGGATTTGCGAGAGAAAACAAAACCATTTCATTTATTCCACTAGCATCAAGTATATTGAAAAAAACTCGTAGCGGCCAACGTCTAGTCTTTCGTGAAGTAGTGTACGGATGGCAGAGCTGATCGAATGTATCTGTGTCTCCGTTTGTTTCATTATAAGAATGTATAATATTGGGCTTCCCAGTAATGGCATTTAGGGTGTCATCAGAATACAATGTTGACAGCAAAAGTACAATTTTGTTTGGTTTAGGAGTGTATGAAACAAGAGTTTTATTTCTATCAAAAGCAAATAGCGATGTACCTACTTCTTTTTTTTGTAGAAAGGAAGTAGGTATTTCTCTCTTATTCTTTCTCAAAGTTCCTAGGAGAGTTAATTGATACTGTTCTAACATTTGTTCAGCAAGGGGAATTGACGTTAACCAATTGTCAACTGTGAGGTTTCGATTAGTTCCATGTATTGGTTCTGAAAGTTTTCGGACATAATAGGCCGGTACTGATTCATTGTTTTCTGTAGTTACTCTTCCTGCGTATGGAATTGCATTGAGCATATAATAAGTTTTTGAATCATTCAGCATCATTATTTTCACTCCATACTTATCTGGCTTACTAGCCATGTAGATTCGGAACGGACATTTTCCTCTGTATCCTACGAGCTGTTCATCTATAGTACAGCATTCATATGGTGTATAGTACGATTTACAATTATCCACAAAAATTTCAAATAATTCCCGTATAGGTGCAAATTTATCAACCAACCTTCTTTCGGCTCTAGTATCTTTACTATCAAACCTTAGACATAATGCAATAAACTGAAATCGCTCCTGTGACATTGTCGCCCGAAATATTCCATTTCCAAACTTTACTGACCAAAGTTCATCTAAGTTACAGTTTGATACGCGTAATGCACCTGCTAAAAATAGCAGCCCAATAAAAGCCTTGACATCTGCTTTATTTACTGGCCTTGTATAACTAACTCTGTTGTCTAATATCATTGCATTTACGAGTAATTTCTTCATTTGTGTATAAAACAATAATATCTATCATTTGTTCGTCGAACAACAAATTCCAAGCTTGTTCAGGAGACTGAACTGTCCTGGCTTTTCGTTTAGGACCAGGTAAATGCATTACAATGTCTTCTTGTCTTGTACGACCATGTCTTGCTGGGGCTTGTGTGCTCCATCGATGACCATTTTTCCCCTGTAAACTATGGACATTTCTAACTGGTTCATCCAATACTTCGTCTTCATTTTCGCTTTGGTCACTATTGCTATCTGAGAGTTCCTCTTCAATATAATCTTCGTCAGAATCTTCTCCTCCAAACATATCGTCAACGATCTCGTTTTCATCCTCATTCTCCCATAAATTTTCTGCCTCTCTCTGCAATTCCACCTCGGTTAATCGACGACGATTTTCTCTGCTAGTTGAAGCAATTATACTAAAATAAATAAACTTACCATAAACATCACACTTGGGTCTGAGGAACCCATGGTCGTATTTTTGAAAATATCGTACCTCGCTGTTTCACTCAAATGCAGCTAAACACCCGTATTCTAAGTCGGCTAACTGTATACTGAATTTACATAGACTGGCGACGCAAACAAACCACTCATGCGCATGTCACAATACAATGAAGGACGCTCTGGGTTTCTGAGACCCAACAGTGCAGTTCCAGGGTTAAATTTCCTTAAAAGTTCTTGGACGTTTTCTTATAAGAGCAATGAGTCTAAGGTGAATTAAGCCTAAGTGAATTAAGGTGGTCTAAGCGAATTATAGCCTAAGGTTTATGTTTTAATAAAACTTTTTATATCACGCCAGTTCAATTTTATTTAGCTGCTTTAAGTTAAACCATTAGAAAATCTAAGTTTAAAATGGTAGTTTATTGACCACTTAACTCCAAAATGTTGTTTTCCAAACCACGTATCTCCGACTTGCATAACTCGTAACTCCATCAATTAGTCACATCAAATCCCGTAACTCCACTCTGTATACTTAAGCTTCAAAATAAATAAAAAGTTATTATTTAAGTGTCTAATAGTTATTAAATACATTTTAAAACAATTTAAATATTGATTATATATCTCTTATTTACAAAATGAATTAGTTTCTTCTGTGACATTTGACATTTTATCTCTGTAGACAGGTGACAAAATACAACTTTTCACGAAATTACTTTTTTATCCTACACTACTCGAAAACCCAATTTTCGTGACTCTATCGAGACGGGAAAGTAGGTATTTTCATGGCTAGGCGAGAAAAATGGCATAGAATGGCTAGGCAGGGAAAACAACTTCACAAAAATGACACTAGATGGCACCCTATTAGAAATGACGGCAGTCACTTTTAAATTTCAAATTGTGGCTTTATTATTTATTTGTCATTGAAACTAAAATAGAAAACACAGATGTGGTGCATTCTATTAAGAAATCAATCTTAGATAAGTGGAATTCTACTTTCTCTACACTCAGCTTGACAAAAGGAAATCTATACTCTCAATTCATAAAATATCCAAGAAAAAATCCATGGTTTTCTTCACTTTCTAATTTGTCCAGAAGAGATATCTGCATTTCTTCAAGAATTCGATCCAACCATTGTGCCACTTTGTCATATCTACACAAATTCAACTTAGTACCTTCGGATTCATGCCCATGTGGTGAAAAACAAGATCTCTCACACATCTTTTTCAACTGTTCCTTAAATAGTGTTAATACAGATTTTCTTCATAAATCTGTTAAGGTTCCTAATAATGTTTATGGCCCCTACACACTGCAAGACATAGTGCTGAAATTCCCAAACAGTGAAAACATTAAACTCATCTCCAAATTTTTAAGTGCTTCGAACATCAAAATATAACCTCAAAACCGAACAGTTTACAGATAAAATTTTGAACAATAAGTGCGGTATCACTCTGTTTGTATTTACTTTCGTATAAACTATATTATAGACAATCATAAATCATCCCGGACGCAAAAAACAGGCCGAATAGCCCTGGCAGCTGAGGCCTTAAAACAAAAGAAAGAAGAAGAAAAAGAAAACACAATATGGATGAATCTGACGGCCATTCTACACCGGAAGAGATAACCCAAATAGCAAGACAGGCTACATTAAATCTACTACCTGAAAAATCGAAGAGAAAATATGACCAAAGATATGATCATTTTATGGATTGGTGTTCATTGCATAACATTTAAAGATACAGTGAAAATGTTATTTTAAGTTACATGTCAGAGTTGTCTTCAAAATACAAATCATCCACTTCAGGGTCAATCTTTTCAATGATTAAATATCGCTATTGGCCAAACATGACATAGATATTCGAACATATACCAAAGTATCTGCATTTCTAAAAAAGGAAACGAAAGGTTACGTTCCTAAAAAATCAAATGTATTTAACAGTCAAGATATAAACAAATTTTTGCTGGAAGCGCCCGATGAGATTTATTTAATGTTCAAGGTAATATATACTGCTAATAATAATATTGGTTAATTCAAATGTTCTTATAGGTGGTACTTATAATAGGAATTGCTGGAGCGTGCAGATCGATTGAGTTGACACGAATGTCAACTGATGACGTATTAGATAAAGACGATATATTAGTAATACATATCCCAGATACCAAGACTAATAAGAAGCGTACGTTTACGATTTGCAATGGTGAAATTGATTCTAAATAAACGACGTTTCAACAACTAATTTACCATTTTCTATGACTCGTTCATCTCATAACATTAAACGGTACAATCAAAATATTTCCTATTCACCTTTTCGACATTTTAGAATTTAATAATTGTATGTGTAGGATAAAAACTATTGTGTGTTCCACGCCGCGAAAGTGTTTTTCCGGGCCTCCAGAAGTGGCTAGGCGAGGCGTAGCCGAGCCTGGCCATCTCTTCTGTCGGCCCGGAAAACCAGCACTTTCGCGCGTAGGTACACAATATACTATTTTTCCCACGGGAAAAAAGTGAGTACTTTTTTCCCGGATATATATATATATACGTACATATAGATAAAGGAAGATATTTGATTTTAGAATATTTTATTAACATAAGTTACATTTCCTTTATATCAAGAGTCAGAGAAAACTCGGAATCAGACATTTTTTAACTTTATATTTTACAAAATAACTACTAAACAATCACTGAGTTCGCCATTTTTGAATCAAATCACAGAATTAAATTGACATATATTTGATTAATTCGAAGTGTTCCTTAGCAACGCAGGTAACTACAACCGCTTATTAGTTTAAAAATTCAAATTTCATATCGATAACATTCTGACTTTAATATATTGTAATAATAAGTTCTTTCACTATTGAATCGTCGTTTTTCCTGTCACAGAAAAAAATAGTGTATTATACACGGGAAAAATATTAGATTTTAGCTCTCGGTTTGTTGTCTCCCGACGCGAAGCGTAGGGAGACAACATAACCTCGAGCTAAAATCTAATACTTTTTTCCCTTGTATAATAAATAACTATTTTTGTCGCTCCTGTAAAAAGTGGGTCAAGTGAGTTACGAGGTTTGCAAATTAGGCCGACCATATATTATTTGTGTAGTCAGACAGAATAATTAGTTACTAAATGCAATTTTGGACATTGGCACGTTTTCTATCAAGTTATAGAAATATTTTCACTCTAGAGCGAAAATTTTCACATTCGATTGCTGAAATTAATACACTAACCGAATGGTCATGGAGAGAAATTTTTACCGCTTAATGAATTGATTTGTTTAGCATTTACAATCATTGCATCGTGAGTTAAAATATTTGAAAGACACAAAGACAAGTAATTGCTAAAAATATTTGAATTCTAGTCAAGACGTTACTGAAAGTTAAGTCTAGTTCTCCTCAATAAACCAATTCAATATTGAACCAATTACAGCTGCTATAAATCAAATTATTACGAGATTTAACTAGTATTGACGTATGCAGAATTATTCTACCAAATAACGCAGTGATTTGGTGTATAGATGCAGCACAAGCTTAATGAGAAAATAGGCAAGTCTGCTAATGTAATTTGCAATATAACAGTTGCGCCAATGTTAAATCAAGTTGTTCCTAAACAAATTATAGACATAGCTTTGTGATAATTAACTGACTGAATTTTTTTTAATTGTAATGGGCATCAAATAGAAAAGAAATGAGATAGATTGGATGTAGTTTAAGTTTTTCTAGTGATTGAAAGAGCAGTTGTACAAGTTTTGAGGCTTTCGAATCAGTTTTTGAGGTGTACAACTATTGTCATTTGAAAAAAAGAAAGGGTAGTGGTACGGTACGGAAATAGTGTCTAATATTCTCTTTTAAAATGTAGTAGTGGTGAATTTTAAAACCAAAATGTGTTCCTTCAGGAGGGATTTAAGTATAAGTATCAATTTACATTTATAATTTAAATTCAATTTTTCATCTTCTTATAGTATTGTAATTCAATGTTAAGGCAGTAGTTTTGATTTTAATTGAAGTTTGAAATGATATGGCTATGTATCCTGTTTCCTTTGATTTCCACTAATTCTACCATACAACATTATTTAGGCTGCAATCCCCGTGATATTTTGAATTTTGTTTTTTAACATTTCAGCCGTGACCTATATATACAGTGTGACCCATTTTTAATGGAAACACCCCCCTAAAATTTGAAGTTGTAAACCGATTTTAATAATTTTTTTTTTTGAAATGTCAAGTACTAAAAGGTCTACCTTGGGACAAAATTTGAAATGTTTATTCCAATTTTCAGGGCATACTACGATATTTTTTATTAGTCGAAAATCGGGATTTTTTATTAGCAATTTTTTTATTGAAAAAATCACTACGCCACTGGATTCGGAGTGCCTCTAAACAGGTGTAACCAAAATTTCATGAAAAGATATCTATCAATAACAAAGTTATGGCAACTCAAAAATTCGAAAACTCTCACAGCTAACAGTCACAAAAACACCCTATAAATATAGCCATCAGAATATTTTTTTCATGATTTCAACAATAAAGTGCCACCAGATGAAAAAAAACAAATAGCGTAAATATTTTTAATGAAAATAACGGAATTACATTCATTCAAATTTTCACGCAAATTAACTAAAACTAAGACCTAATAGAATTTTCAATTTAAATCTTAGTTGCCATGGAAATGATATTACAGTTTGACACTTGTGAAAGATTTAAGTGTACTATTGTCAACAATATTCACATTACAGTTCTTCGGATTATTTTTTGTCATGGCTGCAAGATTGAGCGTAAGAGAGAAAATTGAAATTGTACGCCTTTCGGGAGATGACGTTAGAAGTGCTAGAGAGGTTTGTAGAGTATTTAATGAAAGACATCCAGATCGTCCTCGTATTAGCTGCGGTACGGTAAATAAAATATTCAATGAAACTGGTGCAGTATCAAAAATGATGTTAAAGAGTAATCCTGTACAAAGACGAAACAGGAATGACAGGAATGATCAAATCATTTTAGATTATTTCGAAAATAATCCTAATGCCAGTATAAGGAATGCCACTTTAGATTTGAATATTCCACGAGAAACTATTCGGAGATGTCTCAAGGCGAAGAATATTAAACCTTTCAAGCCAACATTTTTACACACACTGCAAGAAGGCGACGAAGCAAGACGTATGGAATATTGTTTATGGGCCCAAGGGGAATATTTAAACAATAGAAATTTCCTACAAAATATTTTATATACCGACGAAGCCAGTTTCACTACAAATGGAGTAGTGTCATCACAGAATTGTCGCTATTGGGCAGCGGATAATCCTAACTGGGTAATAAATTGTAAAAGCCAGTATTCCCAAAAAATCAACGTCTGGTGTGGGATATTGAACGAACGAATTATTGGTCCTTTCTTTTTTGAGGAAAACATCAATGCGCAGAGGCTGCTAGAATTTTTAAACACAGAGTTTTGGGATGCTATTCACGAGCTGCCAATCAATGAACGATTAAATTTAATTGTTCAGTTAGATGGGTGTTCAGTTCATTATGCCAGAGCTGTGAGGCAATGGCTTAACGAGCATTTTCCAAACCGATGGATAGGCCGTGGTTGTCCGTTTCTAGATTGGCCCCCCAGATCTCCAGACCTCACAGTTTTGGACTTTTTTCTCTGGGGACTTATCACACAAAAAGTTTACAAACACCGCTCAAGAGATAGAAATGAACTTTGTGCAAGAATTCGACAGGTATGTGCAGATATTACCCCTCAAGAACTAAGGAACGTGATCAGAAACATTCGTAAGCGCTACGACAAGTGTATCGAAATAGATGGTGGGTTAGTAGAGGCTACTAGAATATGAGTTAGAATTAATTGTTGCACTGACTCGAAACATTTCAATGATTAGTTATCATAGTTACGTTTATAAAATTTTTTTGCTTCATAATTAGTTGAATTGTGTGAATGTAATCCCGTTATTTTCATTAAAAATTTTTTTTCATCTGGTGGCACTTTATTATTGAAATCATAAAAAAGTATTCTCATGGCTATATCTGTAGATATAGGGTGTTTTTGTGACTATTAGCTGTGAGAGTTTTCGAATTTTTGAGTTGCCATAACTTTGTTATTGATAGATATTTTTTCATGAAATTTTGGTTACACCTGTTTAGAGGCACTCCGAATCCAGTGGCGTAGTGATTTTTTCAATAAAAAAATTGCTAATAAAAAATATCGTAGTATGCCCTGAAAATTGGAATAAACATTTCAAATTTTGTCCCAAGGTAGACCTTTTAGTACTTGACATTTCAAAAAAAAAATTATTAAAATCGGTTTACAACTTCAAATTTTAGGGGGGTGTTTCCATTAAAAATGGGTCACACTGTATATATATATATATATATATATATATATATATATATATATATATTATATAGATTATTATTATATTCATTCTAATTTAATTGTAATTTTATAGTTTGTCTATGAATATAATAATATAAATTATTACTTGTCGACGTTTTCACAATTTGTGATTGTAGCGACACTCTTGTACACACACCTTTAGTAGCGTACGTAACCTAATTTACTTTTGACAGTAGTTGTCAAACAATGCCCGGCCAAGATAAATATTAATTTCTGGATTTAGAAAGATAAATTAATTCACAATATACTTAATCACTCTAATCTCGGGGTGGGATAAAAATTTTTTAAATAATAATAATTCAAATTTTGTAATTTTCAAATATTATTCCAATCAAATATTATTCTATATTTCGAATCTGGAGTAACTGTTTTTTTATATAATAAAAGGCACTTGAATTATTTCATGACATTTACAAATTAATTGTCTCTGGAAATTAAGCAAATGTCACTGATTAAATCAAAATTACTATAGCATGCAAAATGTTAAATACGTTGAAATGAGATACTGAATAAATACCACAGTGAGTTGGAATCAAAACTATATATTATATAATCAGATAACAAATTATAAAAGTTTTATTATTCCCCAAAATATTGTAAACGAAACAAAGATAATAATTTCTACCAATCTTAATATCACTACAACCTATTCTAAAACTCGACTAATTGTAAATTTTGTATGCAAAAGTTCAACTCGTTTAATATACCCTTGACGTATATCAACGTCAAATGACGCAAATTTGCCTCCAAATTGTCTATTCAAAATTTTTCACTTGATGTAAGATCTTTTATGTATAACGTTAATTTGGTTTAGCTAATATTATCATTCTATAGATGCATCTATTTTCGATATGTATTTAAAAGGCCTGTTCATTCTCCAGAAATAATTTTGAACTGGAGTGGACTCACCAAATAGGACAAGAAAACTCGTACGTATTCTAAATGTATTCAGAATTCTGCAAAACTTTCTAAATATCTGATTTAGAAACTGGAACCACTTACACTTGATACGATGCAATTCTTCTATGATTTATGCAAGCACTGGCTTTACAAAGTATGGCTTTATAATCTGATTGTATAGTTATAATTTTTATTGAATTCTCAACAAAATTTGAGACAACTCTTATCTCGATGTTGTCTCTTGGGGGTTTCAAATTCAACTAACTAAACTTTTTTCAAATAAATAAATCTCTTCTCCTGTGGTTACGAAAAATTCCTTTTTTCAAAAAAAATACTAATTCATGTTTCTCTATAACAAAGAGAGATTTGAATTCTTATATTACCATTGTAATTCTGATAGCAGAGACATCTGTATTTTAAAATTTCAAATACATTCTGCAAATTGTAATATAATCTGTCCATCATTAAATATATTCTACATAAACGTCATCCGAAAATTAAAATGTCAAATTTGATTTGTATACCGAATCTTTCAAAATTATTGATTATACATATAATACAGTGTGTATCGGAAGTATTGCATACAAATATGAATGGTTTTCCTTGTTTCAATGTTTCTTTTACATTTTAAATAGAGGAACTGTATTAAATCCCCCTAATAAAAGAATGACAAATCGATTCTTGTATATTATTATAATTCATCTTTCAAAATTGCCAAATATCTTATTAGTCTCCTAGTAAAACATATTAATATCTTCCAAATGATTATTAACATATTTCTAAAAACTTATCTTCAATCAAATTAAACTATTATCCCTAATTCCCATGAAACTTATTAACTTTACTATATCTATTTTTATAATTTCACGTAACGTACTGTTATTTGCTATTCTAAAATTTCCTATATACATGTTGATCATTTTTTTTATGATCTCAAATGTTTCCAACTCTGTTCTACTCTTTCAACATTTCTCAGCATTCTTCACTTTTATATTATATCTATATTTCCATTGAGCAACCCTCGGATTCTTCGAAATTCTTCTCTCATACGTCTTTAATAATTCATTTATAAATCTATGATATTCTTCATTACACTCTGTTCAACTTTTCACATCTTCTATTTATTCTATCTCACGAACATAATTATTAGCCATTCTAATCTCTTTTTCAATCAATCCTTCATATTTCATTATCAAACTCTTCACTCTCTCTTCATATTCCTTATTTCCACTCATTAGTTCCAATTCTTCCATAATTCCATTCCTCTTTATATTCCATAACTTCCTATTATCCTCTTCAATTGCCAATGCTTCCATATTTACCTCCTCAAATTCAATTATTTTACCATTTAATTCTATCTATCTTTACAAAATCAATTATTTCCTTATATTTCATCAATTCATCAATAACTATGTCTGTTTCTAACTTATTTATCAACAATGCTTACATATCAACTTCTTTCCATCCTTTAATTCAATCTTTTGTATCATAGATTTGCTGAGTTCATATAACTTCCTTCCATTTGCTCCTATAAATGTTATTATTTCCACCTGTGCATCTATTTTGTTGCCTAATTTCATTTCTATTTTCATTATCATTCCTTCTATCAAAGTTTCTAAAATCTCTTCTATTCTCAAAATACTTATTATCATCAATTTTACCTCCATTTCCATATATTCGTTTTTCATTTCTATAACTTCTATTTTCATTTCCATAATTCATATCAACATGTCTATCATTCCTTCTATTATCAAACCTTGTTCATATAATTTCTATTTACATATGTTTTTGAATATTACTTGTTAATCATAAACCTTTCATTTACATATCGTTTTTATATCCATCCCTCACCATGTACAATTCCCTTTCGTTTTCTAGATGTCGTTCCTATAATCATGTCATATAATTCAATTTTCTTTTCTTTTCCTAAACTTTGTCTTATTTTCTTCTCTTATTGTTTGATTCTCTATCGGTTTCCTAAATTTGATTATATTTTTCACAATGCTCTGTTCAAAATCATTATTCCATGTCTCATTATCTTCGTCATATATTCTTGTTTTTGTACTTTCTTCCCAAAAGTGGATTAGAATTTGCATCTCAAATTCTTCCGTATCATTGAAATTATTTTCTTATCCACCATAATCTCAATTCCTATTATTTCATTTCCAATTATATTAATAAAAACTCTTGGGTCAATTATTTTCATATTTCTGTCAAGTTTCACTCTTATTTCAATATTTTCTGTATACATTATTCGTCCGGCATTTTGTTTTGTGGTTTCCTTTATTTCTTCCATAGTTTCTTGTAATCTTTTCTTCACTTCCTTCAATTCCCAATTAAGTTGTATCCCCCTATTATAATTATTATTTCTTTTACCATATGTCACGATTTGTTTTACTATATTACCATCTAATTCTTTTGTTTTCCAATAAATATTTTTTTTATAAATTTTCATGGCTTCTTCACTTCCTAGATTCTGTACATTAATATCTATCATTTCAGTTTCCTTCTCAACTTCTTTAATCTCCATTAAACTTTGTATTTTTATAAATCGTATTTTTTCAGTTATATTCTT
The DNA here is from genome assembly GCA_963921935.1 of Galeruca laticollis. Classification (NCBI taxonomy): domain Eukaryota; kingdom Metazoa; phylum Arthropoda; class Insecta; order Coleoptera; family Chrysomelidae; genus Galeruca; species Galeruca laticollis. The sequence goes on along the minus strand of OY998176.1, from coordinate 34,521,622 downwards.
ATTTTGTTTGTTTAGTTCTGTTTGAATCGTTCTAGATAAATTTTCTTCTATGCATTTACCTAATTCTTGTATTTTATCTATCTGTTTTTCAAAATCTTCTTTGATTTCAACTCCATTTTCTTGGTCTATTTTCAAATTCTTATTTTGTTCTTCCATATCTACTTTCTTCTCGGCAATGTGTTTCCTAAATTGCTCGTTTTCATCTCTGATTTTCTTAATTTCATTTAAGGTTTCCATGTTTACTTCTTCTATTTCCTTTTCTAAGTGATACATGTTCCCCTTTATATCATTCATATTCTCATTAATTTGTCTCCTCATATTATTCATATCTCCCCTCATGTTGTTCATATTATCATCTTGTTTGTCCATTTTTTTTATTTAAATCTCCACTCATGTTATTCATATCTCCCCGCATACTCTTTTCCATGTGGTCCATTTTTCCAAATAATTGTCGCATCATTTCCATGATCTGATGATCTTGTTGACTTTCTCTTCCTTGCGCTTCCTGTCTTCTATCATCCTGTTCTGCTGCTTCATCTCCCACTGTCATATCTCCTTCTGCTTGTTCCCTTCCTTGTTCCAAGTACTGCACCTGAAAATCACCCATACTATGTCTTCTTTATTCTCTTTGTTCATCAGATCCAATTTCAACTCCTACCTGTTTAACATCCCTTAACGTCATTCTTCTTTCCATCGTCAATATTTAAATTTTTTATAATGATGTCCATATTTTAATGATTATGTGCCAATTTTTTAATTGCCCCACGTTGCTGCGTCATTTATTATATGTCTAATGTTTTAATAATTATAATTGAATGGATGTATGAGATATAACAATATGAAATATTATTTGTCGACGTTTTCACAATTTGTGATTGTAGCGACACTCTTGTACACACACCTTTAGTAGCGTACGTAACCTAATTTACTTTTGACAGTAGTTGTAAAACAATGCCCGGCCAAGATAAGTATTAATTTCTGGATTTAAAAAGTTAAATTAATTCACAATATACTTAATCACTCTAATCACTCTAATTAATGAAACAAAAAATCCTCCCATTAAACAAATTATAATAGAAAAAATATTTAAACTGACTAAAAATTGTTGAAATAAAATTATAAATCGTAATAAACCATAACCACCTAACTATAATATAATACCTGCCAAAATTATTGAACCAGAAATTGGAGCCTCAACATGAGCTTTAGGAAGTCATAAATGTAAAAGCGATATTGGAATTTTAACAAAAAAAAAACTAAATTTATACATAAAAATATAAAAAAAGAATTTAAATTTAAGTTTAAACAACTAAATCTCACTAAATAAAATTATTCTCTCAAATTAATCAAATCAAAATTTTTTAAATAATAATAATTAAAATGTAATTTTAAAATATTATTCCAATCAAATATTATTCTATATTCCGAATCTCGAGTAACTGTTTTTTTATATAATAAAAGGCACTTGAATTATTTTATGACATTTACAAATTAATTGTCACTGGAAATTAAGCAAATGTCACTGATTAAATCCAAATTACTATAGCATGCAAAATGTTGAATACGTTGAAATGAGATACTGAATAAATACCACAGTGAGTTGGAATTAAACTATATATTATATAATCAGATAACAAATTATAAAAGTTTTATTATTTCCCAAAATATTGTAAACGAAATAAAGATAATAATTTCTACAAATCTTAATATCACTACAATCTATTCTAAAACTCGACTAATTGTAATTTTTCTATGCAAAAGTTCAACTCGTTTAATATACCCTTGACGTATATCAATGTCAAATAACGCAAATTTGTCTTCAAATTGTCTATTCAAAATTTTTCACTTGATGTAAGATCTTTTATGTATAACGTTAATTTGGTTTAGCTAATATTATTATACTATAGATGCATCTATTTTCGAAATGTATTTAAAAGACCTGTTAACTCTCGAGAAATAATTTTAAACTGAAGTGGACTCACCAAATAGGACAGGAAAACTCGTATGTATTCTAAATGTAATTAGAATTCTGCAAAACTTTCTAAATATCTGATTTAGAAACTGGAACCACTTGAACTTGATACGATGCAATTCTTCTATGATCTATGCACGCATTGGCTTTACAAAGTATGGCTTTATAATCTGATTGTGTAGTTATAATTTTTATTAAATTCTCAACGAAATTTGAGACACCTCTTATCTCGATGTTGTCTCTTGGGGGTTTCAAATTCAACTAAACTTTTCTCAAATAAATAAATTTCTTCTCCTGTGGTTACGAAAAATTCCTTTTTAAAGAAAAAATACTTATTTATGTTTCCCTATAACAAAGAGAGATTTGAATTATTTTATTACCATTGTAATTCTGATAGCAGAGACATCTTTATTTTGAAATTTCAAATATATTCTCCCAATTGTAATATAATCTGTCTATCATTAAATATATTCTACATAAACGTCATCCGAAAATTAAAATGTCAAATTTGATTTGTATACCGAATCTTTCAAAATTACTGTACAATCTAACCATCCCCTTTACAATTCCTTATTATAATGTTTGTGTGCACAAACCTAGACACTTTAATACCAGGGGAATGAGATAAGTTATATATATATATATATATATATATATATATATATATATATATCCATTCAGCGATTTCTTGGGATTCGGTCCTTATTTTCAAAATTCATTAAACTATATATCTCATAACATTTTATTTACTTGACGTTTCGGCCGATTTATATATATATATATATTAAAATTTATTGAATGCGAGGTGTGTCTACATGAAAAATAGATTTTCGGTTTTCTACTGAACCTCCGTTTTAGTCAAAATTTCTATAATTTCGACATATTAGCCTGACCGTTCTTCGAAGAGAAAAACAACTACTTTCCTGGCAAATACCACGAAGAATCGACCCCTTTGGCGATACAGACATCTGTGATGATTCGCAATCGCAAGGAGAAGGGTATAGTACACTGACCGATTTCGACCTTCTTGGACCTCGCAGACGTTATGGGTGGTGGGGTTATACGGCGTACGACGTATACAGTGTATGACGTAATGGCGTATACAGGGTGCAGTCATAATAAAGATCATACGAAAGAATGTGTATACAGCGTACGACGTAATGACATATACAGGGTAAGACTTATGAAGAACAGTTCACCATGAAATAAGATCCAAAAAGTTGTCTTTAACGAACTACGTGCAAACATATGCCTTCAAGTCGTTCGTAGACCCTTCTTTTCGGTAGCAGGTGTGAACTTGAGAATAATAATGATGTCTCGTGAAACGCTAGGTTCATTTACTAACTGAGGAAAACTTAACGACTTCCCCTTATCCTCGTGTGCGGATACGGAGGGGACTTAGTACATTTCCGCCATCTTACGTCAGGGTCATCGTAGACGTTGACGTCGAATAAAACTCAGAAGTAGAACGTCTAAGTTTAATTTATACAACAAAAATATTCTTATTACACAACACCCAGTAACAAGTACAGAAATAATAACAACTACTTTAATTTGCTTTGAATATGTAATACGCATTTGCTAAGAAATATATTTGTAAAATGATTAATTTGACTAGATTACACGTGTTCTTGATTCAAAGCAGTGAGTTCTGAAGACTCGACCTTCTCGTTAGGTTACTTTCTAAGATTCGTTGGACAAGGCTTTTATGTTATCAAATTTGTATTGTGCGTTTTTTATTAGACAGTGCCAGTAGGCCTTTATGAAGGGTATTTTGAATGTTTATATCTATAAATCTTTCGGTATTTTGAAACAGCTTCGATTTTATGATCAATATCACAATTTTCGCCATAAAATACTTTACAGGTTTTCCCCCAACATTTTCACCAGAACGATTTGCACAGCAAAGAATATATCGTGGACAGTGAGGAGGGATGTATCAGTGACTGCAGAGTCTCAAACGACCTATCAGCCATTTACTATGGAGGCGAGTTATATGAAGACATCCTGAATTCACGCAAGTTATATGAAGCCATCCTGTTCGCATAAATAGAGACTGCTGTTGTCAGCAATTAGTCTACTTGGTGTAGCTTGCAATAATAATTGTCATTCTTATCCTGTAACTTGTATTGTACACATCAAATTTAAATTATTAAAATTTTGGATTTGAAAAGAAAAGTTTTAAAAAATTATCTTCGTGAGTAAAATCATTTAACTATCACAAATCTGGGCAAAGTCACCCCCGATGACAAAGTAACCCCGATTGAGTGTACATAAATAGTTTATTCTTAGTTTTCAACTTCTTACTTCGAAAACGAGTAGTATTATTTTCTTTGTACACTTAGTAATTATTTTACAAATGTTTTAATCTAACCCAAAATCAACAATACTATCCCAGTGAAATACTGCCGGTTATGTATTTAACGTTATTCATTTGCTTATGAATTAGTAGGATGCGCCGCAGTGTTTCGAAGTTCGAAAAATTTCTACATTATCCAGCTATGCCTATAATTCAATTTTCAACGGTGGTCTAGGCCTATATTAACTTTATTCAATTAGCATAACATCCACAGTCTCCTATACGGATACGTGGTCAGTGGATGGAATTAGATTATTCTCGTTTGGAAACAATCAATTCTACTCGAGTCCTCTTAACTAGAATGGAACCGGTTATTTTAACGAAAGACTGAATTTCCGTGGAAATCGATAGATCGATTGAAATGTTTCGGAGAGAGTTCGGTACAAAATCCGGGTTGTGACCAAAATGCACTCACTGGCAAAATAATCGATCCACTCAAAACATTTAGATTCTGCTCATTAATAAATTTTTTATTTTAAATTCGATTTGATTAATGTTTTTCCATGTGGTATATAAACGTATACGTAATCTAGCACATCCTGTCTTCACATTTCCTTTATTTATTACACTAGCATACTTTTTGTAAAAGATACAAGGGTTTAAAAAAAAACGTTACATTTTAACAATTTTTCCTTATATAACTAAAGGGATATGCACCAAAAAACGAAATTTTTGAGCAAATATGCACTCAGTTCGACAATGTGTGGTCGATCATTGATGAAGAAAAGGGAAAAATAATTAAGGACATCTAATATCCTTATTTACACAAAATATACGATTTTCAATCAAAATCTTATTGCCAATTTTATGTTCACTCGCGTAAAGTCGTTTAAAAAAAAATCAAACTATTTAAGAACGCGGAACTTACAAGTTAAAAAGACGAAAATTCCGGCTCGCAACTAGTTTTATTCCCGTTGTCGTAAGTGGGGAACGCTTCTTGGATACAGCAACGTCGGCTCTTTTCTAGGAAATCCAGGTTTATAACTCCTCCACCCTTAAAGGAAAATTCGCGGTTTAACAGGCAGATTCGTTACTTATTCATCCCTTGTAGCTGGTTCTCTAGTTCTCCTATTATAATATTTAGAGTAGTAGTAGTAAATAAAATTAAGTCCAATAAAAACCATTAATACATCTAAAAATATTGTCCATATTATTAAAGTGTACTGCAGATTAGATTTGGTTAAAAATGGTCATTATTAAATGTTCATCATGCCCTGTTACAATACATACTCAAAATACAATACAAAATTCCGATGGTCTAGCGATTTTCAGTATAAATGTGTGTGTCTTCCTGTCTGATGTGGCTCCTTGCTCAAAGAGCATTATCCATATATTTTGGTGTGAATAATAACTTTGCCTAGTGTACAGCCTCTCAACATAGACGTTCAGATCCGTTGTTAAACTGTAGGTCCCTTCTATCTGTGGTAACTGGAGAGCACAACACAGGTAGAAGTGAGAGGTCGCCTACGTCCGATCACGGATATGGCATTATAAGAAGAACAACTTTGTACGTAACATATATTTATGACTCCTTGCATATTTTGGCTGAGGTACCCCTGAAAAATAGCTTAAAAACAGGGTTTCAAAATTGAAACGTGGAAACTAGATTTCGAGAAGGCAACATGACTGACATTGTTTTTGAATTTGTTGTTTGTTTAGAGTCTAGTTTATTTTGTATAAGAGGTGATATAGCCCAACCGTTTAATTGTGCTAATCACCCCCTGTGATGAAATGGGTTCGGAGTTTTTAATAACAACAAAGTTATGCGATTAGTGATCCATGTAGAACCCTACACCCACTATCGCGGGTGTCTTCTGCGCGATTTGCGTCTTCGAGATTTTTACGAAGATCTTGTGGCAGACAGTATTTGTAAATGTTTGCCGAGATTTTGTTTATGAAGTCTTTGATAGTCGGTATGTTAGCTTTCTCATGTAACCAAGAGGTTTTTGGGAGTTTTGGATAAATTGTGTTGTGTTTGATAGCCATTCTGAGACACTTGTTCTGTATCACCTGCGGAGAGTGAAAATTGTGTCGTGTACCTGTGTAATATATTGGGACTGCGTAGGTAAGAATAGGGAATATGATCTGCTTGTATATGAGTATTTTATTTCGTGTTGTGAGTTTACTGTGACTCCAGATGAGAGGGTAGAGTCTACCCATTGCAACCTTAGCCTTTTGCTCTGCATCGTATAACCCAAGTATTTAAGGTTAATGCTTGGGGTAATAAGTTGTTCATTTACACAAAGCTGCGATTGCAATGGGGGCGACCTCCTTGCTATTCTTCGGAGTATTATGTATTCAGTTTTGGAAGCATTAATGACTAGTTTATGTTTTCTAAAATAGGGGATGATTTCTGTGTTAATGTGTATTTGTATGGTATTAAGTGCTTGTTCGGGGCTCTTTACAGTTGATACAAAACACGTGTCGTCAGCGTACATTGCGGTTAACATTTGGGGTGCGGTTGGGAGATCGTGGATGAAAATGGAGTATAGCAGAGGTGATAATAACGACCCTTGCGGAACTCCAGCTTGAATGGAATATGGCCCCGCTGTGTGGTCATCAATTTTCGTGGAAAATTTCCTATTATTTAGATAGGAGTTAATTATTTCAATCAAATAGTTAGGAATCTGTAATTTAATTAATTTATGTATTAATCCCTCGAGCCATACGGAATCAAAAGCCTTTTGTATGTCTAACGTGGTCATAATGGCCTTATCTTTCCTCTGAAAGCCTTCCCGATTGAAGTTGATAACTCTTATTATTTGAGAAACTGTGCTATGTCCGCTTCTGAAACCGTATTGCTCGGAGGGAATAATACTATTTTTGTCAATAAAAGAATCACCTTTGCTATATTATTTAGGACGGAAATTGGTCTATAACTATCCACATAACTTGGTTCTTTATTTGTTTTGATGATAGGTATAATGTTGGATATCTTGAGCATATCTGGGTATTGACCTGTCTTAATTATGTAATTAATTACATAAGTAAGCTGGACAATGGCTTTCTCAGGGATGTTTTCAAGTAATATGTTTTGAATGCCATCTAACCCTGGAGCTTTTTTATTTTTCAATTGTTGGATTGTGTTATATGTTTCTGTACAAGTTGCTAAATTATGTGTGTTTGATGTGTCTAATTGGTGTATGTGTTGATGTACTATTTGTGTTATGTTATGATGATGTTGTGTATGTTTTAGATTGTTAATGAAGTTGGTTTGGAAATACTCTCCGAACTTTTCTGCGATCAGTTATTGATTGACCGCTATCGATAATTTTGGTTATTGGTTTATTTTGATTTTTGAGACGACGGGTTACTTTCCACAGTGAATTATCTTCTGGCTTTAAATTTAGCAAGAATTTTTCCCATTCATCATTTTTGTGTATTTTTATTGTTTCATTTATTGGTATTTGGTAATGTTTTAGCGAATAATGATCTTCTTTACTTCCAGTACATTGCCATATTTTTCTGTTCCTGTTTTAGTCCCTCATTATTTCTTCTTCTTCTTCTTATTCGTATTTAAGATCTTGCGATCTGTTAGTTTTGAAGGTTCCTCTTTATCGTTTCCTGGGAGGTGGACTGCCAACTGTCCTTCCATCTCTTAGGTGGTCTACCGGGTGCTCTTTTCCCTGTTGATTTCCCTTCAAGTGCGATGCGTGGCAGTCTGCTCTCTTCCATTCTTCTCACATGAGCGTACCAATGTCTTCTTCTTTGTCTCCCCCATCTTACGATGTCTTGTACTCCACATTGTTCCCTGATGTCATTGTTTCTAACTCGGTCCCTTCTTGTTTTTCCCACTATAGTCCTGAGCGTTTTCATTTCGGCTACTCTAAGCATGCTTTTCGTTTTGTTGGTTTCTTCTCTGGTTTCCATTCCGTATGTCATGATTGGCCTGATACAAGTCTTATTGATCCTAACCTTGCTATCCTTCCGCATGTATTCGTTTGCCCATATTGTTTGCTTTAAGCAGCCCGATATGGCAGTCGCTTTGTTAATCTGTCTTCCTAGGTCCTTCACTGGGTCGTGACAACTCGACAGATCCATACCCAGATATTTGAATTGTGAGACTTGCTCGATGATTTTTCCCTGGACTTCCAGCTTACATCTTACAGGTTCTTTAGCAAAGGTTATGCTTTTCGATTTTTCTATGGATATGGTCATGTTCATCGCTTGGCTGACCTGGTAGAATTTGTGCAGTTGTCTCTGTAGATCGTCCTGCGTTTCCGCAATAATAGCTGCATCGTCGGCGTAGCATACCATGCTGATTCTTTTATTCTGTCCCATTCGGTATCCCATATTTAGTGATGATATTTCCTCTATAATTCTGTCCATTAAGAGATTGAACAGAAATGGGCTAAGGCTATCCCCTTGTCTGATGCCTCCTGGTGTTGGTATCTCTTCCGTATAAGTGTCTCCTGCCTTTACTTTGGTCATGTTGTTTGTATTGAGACTGCGGACTGCTCTTACGATGGTGTCTGGCGTTTCTTTCGCTATCAGTATGTTTATGATGTCGGAGAGACGAACCCTATCAAATGCCTTGGTCAAATCGATGAAACAGACATACGCTGGTGTATTAAATTCTATTGATTTTTCTTTGATTTATTTGATAATGAATATGGCGTCGGTCGTGGATCTGTTTCGTCTGAAACCTTGTTGTTCTTCCCTGTTTGTTATTTGTGCCTCGAGTCTTTCTTTCAAAATGCTAGTAAAGAGTTTCATGCTTGTGTTCAGCAGCGTTATGCCCCTGTAGTTGTCTGGGTGTGTCTTCTGTCCTTTCTTGAATATGGGGATAGTTATACTTTTGTGCCATTCCGTAGGTATTTCCGATGTTTTTAAAATTTTGTTGTAGACAATTTTCAGATGTTTTCCTAGATTGGGTCCAGCATATTTTAGAAGTTCGTTTGGGGTAAGGTCTGTTCCGGGAGCTTTTCTGTTTTTCAATTTTTTTATCTTTGCTGTTACCTCTTCTTCGTTCAGTGATATTTGATAATTTGACTCGTAGTTTTCGATCCTTATGGCCTCTTCGGTGTTGTAAAGTTCCCTAAAGTATTTTTCCCATACATCTTTGGTGACTCCTTTTGTTTGCACGAACTCGTTTATTGGCTTCTTCCTATTCTTGAGCATCTTCCAGACTTTCTTCTGTGCTCCATATAGGTCGTAATCCATATCGCTTGTAAATTTTGCCCAGTATTCCCGTTTTATGGCTTTGATTTTGGCATTGATTCTGTTTCTCACTTCTGTATATTCGGAGTGTTTCTCTGGTGTTGGTGAGCTTCTGTATATCAGGTAGGATTTCTTTTTCTGCTGCGATAGTTCTTTAACTTCTTGACAGAACCAGGGTTTTTTGCTATTATTGGTCCCATTTATGTTGACTTTTCTTTTACCAATGGATTCTTCGGCTGCTTCTACGATACATGATTTGATTTTGTTCCAACAGCTCTCCACATCACACTCCAGCGTATTAAGTCCTTCCAGTTTATTTGTTAATCGGTTCTCATACAGGTTTCTCGTGCTATCATCTGTCAGTGATTCGATATTAAACTTTTCGAGGAATACTGGAGGTTTTTTGGCTCTGTGGGGTGTTTCCATAATCATTTTACACAGTAACATGTTGTGATCTGTGCCGATGTTTGCAGAGGTGAGTGCTCTTACATCTATTACTTGTGATGGTGTGATTGTCCTGTTACTTATTATATAATCAATCACTGACTTTTGATCTCTGGAGTTACTAAATGTATATTTATGTTGCTCTTTGTGAGGGAAATACGTGTTGTTTATCCGTAGCTCGTTTCTCGCACAGAAGTCTATCAGGAGTTCTCCATTTTCGTTGGTTATCTCTTCATTATATTTTTGTTGTATGCCTGGTATTACTTCCCTGCCTATTCTGGCGTTCAAATCTCCGAGTATAATGATTTTATCCGTGTTGCTTAGTTTGTCTATAGTATTTTGTAGGTGTTGGTAAAATGTTTCGCTCTCCTCTGTGGGTTTACTTATATCCGGGGCGTATGTGCTTATTAAGTGTGTTTGCATGTGGTTGACTTTTAGCGATATTTTCAGGATTCTGTCGTTAACGTAGTCTATGTTTTCTATACATTGTTCGTATTTCTGGTGGAGTAGAATTCCCACTCCCGATTTTGCTCGTTCTTGCTTAGCTTTTCCGCTATAGACTAAGATGTAATCATCGTATCTTGATGTGCCCTGTCCTTTCCTCTTCGTTTCTGATAGAGCGCATATGTCAATCTTATGTTGTTTCATTTCGTTAACAATCTCCTGGTCTCTGCCGTTCCACGATGTTATATTCCAGCAGGCAAGTCTTGTTATGGCACGTTTACGTCTTCCAAGTCGTTTATTCCATTTCGTAGCGTGTGTCGTCATAGTATGATTCCGATCGGTTTCCGAGGCTGTCCCTTCAGTTCTGTGAGCAGTACGTTTCTTTTACCTCAGGCAGGGTGCTAGCCTAGCCTGAGAACCCTCCTCCTTTTACCTGGGCTTGGGACCAGGCTGCATGACCGTTGTGCTACTCAATCCACCCAACAGCCAGACAGGTGGAAGCCTTATTATTTGAGTAATATAATCAGGAAGTTTGTTTTGTTTTCGAAGTTTTTTGTTATTGTAGTAGTATAGTTTCTAGCCTCAATGATTATATTTTCCAGGGTTTCTATTATTTTATTTAGTTGTGTTATGTTTCCAATTTTATCTTTAATAATGAGTTGTTCATTTATATATTTTCTAAAGTTCGTCCAATTGGTGGTTTTGTAATCGTATGTGTTATTATCAATAATATGAATATTGTGTGTTAATTTTGAATGTATTGATACCGGATCGTGGTCTGAGTTGAAATCGGCTAATGTTTTTATTTTAATAATATTGCTGATGTTTTTCCCTATCGCAATATCAAGTGTACTGGGTGAGTGATTAGAAAATGGGAAGAAAGTAGGTGTGTCAGTATGGAATATGTTACAATCAAAATTATCGCAGAAGCCCAGTAGAGTACTTCCGTTTTTGTTAGGGTGTGTCAAGTAGGGATCCCACTGTGGATGTTTACAGTTGAGATCGCCTACTATCAACACTTCTTTATGTGTTTTAGTTAAATTGAAAAAATCTTCGTATTTCAATTTAATATTAGGGGGGTTGTATACTCCTACTATTTTGACTTTATTGTCAAAAAGTATAGCGATATGCTCAATTGATGATTAATTTTGTTGCAAGAGTTGAAAATTGATGCCTTTTCTGATCAATAGAGCGATACCGCCACCTTTGGTATCTCCGGGGCGGTCTTGTCTGAATAGACGATAATCTGAATTTCTAAAAGTAACTGATTTATTTGGCTTGAGGAACGTCTCGATTAAAAAGAAAATATAGGGCTTGTGAATGTCGAGAAAATGTCTGATAAGGTGGAGTTTGTTTAGAACTCCTCGTACATTGCAGAAAATTATTTTAAGGATGAATCTCTTCAACTATATCAGCACACACGGTAAATTATATATTTATCAGGACGAAAAATTCAACTGAGAATGAACAGATGTGTCCAGTCTCTTTGAAAAATCAGAAAAAATCAAATAAATATATTTGCTATCGCTACTCCTTATGTACCGCAAATGGAAATATACTCCCAAGTTCAGAATCCAGCGCAAATAATAAATAATAAATGTCTCACTAGTGAAAAAAAATCATCCCAATCTAAATTTTGTTCAAAAACTTACTGCGTTGGCAAACTTCCTTCGTCTAGCCTGGATACTGCTCGATTTTCGCTATCTTTTTGTCACCACGAGTAGTGCCAATAAACGGTATCGTGCTATGTTGAAAAGAATTTAGCGTAGAGGGTAATTCTACCGTTTGTGTATCGAAACGGGGGACAGTGTTCACCTCAAGGAATAATCTCAGTATCCCTATTACACCCTGACACAACGGCGAGAACTTTACCTCTGGTACCGCTAACACTAAAAAAACTAGTACCGTTACCGTGACAAGGGAAGGACTTTTCGCTTCGCGTGTTCCACCGACACTCTGCCGCTGCTGCTCTCTACACCCGTTTTTTCTTTTCCCCCGACTTCGGTTTGGGGTTTTTGTCGAATTGCAAAAACAACTTTTTGTGTTTTGAAGCGTGCTAATTTTCGTTATCGAAATAATTGTATTCAAAACAATTATTTTGCTTTGACCCAGTAAGATGTTTTATTTTTTCTATTCTGTTTTGACTTCGTGTTATTTTTTTAAACAAAATGTGGGTCGCATTCCAGTTTTTATTATGATTTAAAATAAAATATGTTTTACCGTGTGTTCTGAAATTTTCTACAATAAAATTATCGTTTGGGTATTCGTATTTATTACATTACTTACCCCTTTGTAAAATTGAAGCTTACGTCGTTTGGGAGTATGATTTATTCTAGCGAAAGGAACTGAAGACGAAAGGACAAAACAAAAAAAAATCGATTGTATGCCGGAGTGACAAACTAGACTAATTTGTAGCAGAATGCTGTATAATTGTTCTCATAGACGACTGTTGTACGGATAACTGAGATGATGGTGGAGGAGTATCGGCTAATTCTCGATATTTTCCAGCCTTTCTACCCTCCTGTATGCCCCGTTAACTGCCTTTTGCAGCCTCTGGTTACAGACCGTACAGCTTCACCGTTCCCTGTATTCTCTTGTGCTGTAGCAAGATTGGCATATAATCTTGGCCTGACAGGAATCTTTTGTATGAAGGTCTGGCGTCCTTGCAGACTTACAACCCTGTATTCGAGAACCGCTGCGAAGAATTGACCCAAAGAACCCTGTATCGGAAAACCGCTGTCACCAGTGTAATGAAATCTAGACCTTATTTTCACACTCTTATGGTGAAGCAGCTATCAACTCAGTCGATGGTTGCTGAGTAGGATTATTTTTCGACCTTGACTGGTCTAGATCCAGTGTGATTTGCAGGAGCTGTGCTACCCGTTTGGCAGGGTGTGATTTTTCATCACGCACACTGATCTTGGTCTAGTGGAAGCTATGTTTCGCGCAATTACTAGACCCTGGTTAGAAAAACTCCGTTGTCAATACTTAGTTGACCGAAGTATTCCACCTTACGCCGTTTGGAATATTCACCTCAGATCGGTATTTCGCCTTTTATCTGATGTATGGATTTCTTCTCGACCTTCTCTGGTCTAGATTCAGTGTGTTCTGCGCCCGCAGTGACACCTCGTGTAGGTTGTGGCTCTTCACCACGCACACTGGTCTTGATCTAGCGGAAGCTATGGTCCCGTAGGCTCTATGTTGCGCTATACTGGATCCTGGTTGCGACCATCAATTTTTCTTCCTCCTAGGTAGGGTAGCTGAACCGCTTGTCACCGCTCGTGGGGTGTGGTTCCAGACAACCGGATATACCTCTCGCAGAGAAATGGTTTTGGACATCCGCTGTCCCCTTCCCTGGGGAGGTTGTTCCAATAGGGGATGGTACGCGAACCGTGTTCACTTTTTTCTTTATTCGATTTTTTATTTTGTTTTGATAATCTTTTTATCTTATTTTTTATGATTGTTTTCTTTAAGGTACCTTTTATTTTTGATTTTGGGGACGTTTTCACTGTCACAATGGGTTTTTTAACTCGCACATTGATGTCACTACCGAGGTTTTCACTTTCAAATAGCTCGGGTTTGAGATTGTTTAATTTTTGCATTTTCTCACGAAGTCTGCGGGTATATTCCGTGAGATACGGAGTACCCGAGATTAGGGGAGAGGGTATCGGAGAAAAATCAATGAGTTTTACTCAACTGATTATTAACGAACAAACACTTTCGACTTTATAGAAATTTGAAAAGAAAATAAAAGTTTTATAATACTTATAATGCCAAATGATAAAAATTCAACTCGAACACTTGAATCTTAGCATGAACGTGGAAGTGTATTGCATTTTGAAATGGTTCGTCTAAATTTTCACTTTGAATATCTGAAGAGTCTTTAAAATTATTAAGTCCATCCAAATTAACATTTTCTGACCGAAGAGAGTCAAATTTCACTCGTTTTTTATTCACAACATTTTTAATTGTAAGTTTTGGAAGTTAGATTAATTTTAATTCACTTTTATTAAGTCTATTGCTACGGAGAACTACGTTGTCTATCTTAACTATACAGTTTTTTTTCCTAATTCTACCATAAATGTTCCTTTTAATCTCACTTTTTCTTTATCACTACCGCACATTTGTTTAGCCACTGTTATCTGAGGAGAAACGACAGCCCATTTATTCGATTGAAGTTTTTGACAGCTGATTTCTCTGATACTAACTGGAATAACATGACAATTACTTAAATTTTTGTAAAAGTTTAACATTTGCACTTCACAAGGGGCATCTTCTTCTTATATAGCTATTGGTGTCGACTCATGGCAGAAGAACTCTTGATCGCTAATTTCTTGACAATCGTTGTCGAAAGGCATGAAATCATGCTCATTGAGGATAAGGAATTTGGTATAATTATATGGAAAATATTGTTTTTTGGAGTGGGTAAAGTAAAAAAGTTGATTTAAATCGTAATTCTTGAACTCTACAACTGGTATTTCTATTATAAATATTATTTTATCCATTTTACAGTAACTTTTAATCTGCATTACTTTTTATAAATTGATAATATTTTCTGTAATTGGTTCGAATGGCAATTTGGAATTTGATAAATCTGTATTAATAAGTTTTAAGTGCTTCAAGAGGTCTTTCTTATCCATTGTTGAATTGTGGAGCATGTTTAACTTAGAAAATGTTATGGCTGTTTCAATACTCTCTAATAAATCGGATACATTTTGATATAAAATGGCTATTTCATACAAAACATGCTCAATATAATGATACTCGAAAGTTTGCGGGTGTTTGTTCCGTGCTCTTTCAACTATAAGTTCAATTTCAGTTATTTAAGATTCTAATGCTTTTTGATTTCTCGTTAGGACTTGAGTGCTTTTATTAAAAATATCAATTGATTCCTGTATGATAGTAACTTGTTCATTTACTAATGATTTCATTTTATTTTGGTTTGTTGCAAGGGCTTCAAAAGCTTGATCGTATTTTTCAGCGTCACTACTATCTAAGATTTCCTGTTATTGATTTTATAATTGAACCTAAACCGTTTATTATTCCTCTTTTTATTCTGAATTGCTGATCAATTGTAGGAATTAATTGATTGATTTGAGCAATGCTCTTATTTTCGATCATAGTAAGTAATTGAAATATACATGAAATTTCATCGAATTCCGAAATATTGGAAATATTAGAAATTTTACTGAAAAACATGTTTTGCAGTTTATCTTGTAATGATTTGAATTCACTGATTATTTTTGATGTACCAAAGGTTTTCACAAATGACCAAAAGTCAACAATATTTTGACTGGTCCCTAATTTAGGCAGTAATATACCAGGGTTATCATTTACATTATGGAAGGTACGATATATTAGTCCGTAACTTCCGAAGTTGATGGCTGCGAAGAGCCTGCAACGAAGTTTTTTCTTAATTCTTTTATATAAATTATTTCTTTCTTATTCTTTCTAGTATTCATTGTCTCTAGTCTATTCTTATCTAATAAACTAATTATCTTGAATGGATGTAAAAATTTATTGTCTTTCTTACATGTATATTGAGGATTTATCTTATAAACTATTTGATCTACTTGAAATTGTTCATTTTTGTCTTCGAACGTTATGCCTTGAAACTACTTTTGCTCTTTTTGATTCAAGTGCTTCTTTAACTTTATCATATACATATTCAAACTTATTTTGATGATTTTCGGCATAATCTGAATAAAAGCTTGTTGGTAAAAATATTTCATTGGGATTTCTGGAGTTCGTGTGCTCAAAAGTTAGCTCGAAAGGTGTGTACTTAGTAGCATTATGTATACTACTGTTATAACCTAAAATAGCATAGTTCATAAGATTCTCATTTTCCTCAGGATACATTTCTCTAAGTATTCTAAGGTGTTCTATTATTGAAGAGTGAATACTTTCAATACTAGCATTTTCTTCATGATAGCCTATAGTGGTAAAAGGTACTTTTATTTTATGCAGTTTTGAAATTTCTTGAACTACTTCGTTGTTAAATTCCGTACCGTTATCCAAAATTAATTTTTCTGGTACGCCAAATGAAGAAAAATATTTAATCAAAGCTAATGTGAATCGCGGTTTTAGCTATTATCTCATATGCTTGAGCAAATTTAGTAAAAGAGTCAACTAATTTTAAAAATATTCTGTTATCAAAAAAGAATAGATCAATATGGTGCATTTATTTTTGATGCTATTAAAATTTCTACAATCTTGGCAACGCATGCCAAAATTATATGTTGTTTCATTTTTGAATGGATGTCCAGCAATTGAGCCTTGAACGAGACAATCAAGATTTCTTTGATCTCCAAAAGTTAATTGTAATTATTTTTTAATATCATCCCATATAATTAATTCTGAACGGGATCCTATTAAACTTAAGGCTCTACCTGTTAATTTACCTATCATTTCCCGTAAAATATATGAATTAATTTGAGCACTTACATTTGTAGTATCTGCGGATTGACGTATCAAACTTTCACAAGCATCTAAAAATACTTTTAATGTGTGTGCATTGCCATTAAATTGTTGTGGTATAGTATCTACATATAATTTTAAAAGTGAATAATTTACATTTACTGTAACTATTTCTGAAATTGAATTTTCTGAACCTGCACAATCCTCAACTGGAGGCAAATTCTCAACATTTATTAATATATCTGAATTACAACTATCTTCTAAATTCAATGATTGACATAAAATGCTAAGGTCTTCAATATCTGACATAAAATATATAAAAATGTAGAAAAATCAAAAATCACTCATAAATCAACATAAAAATATGATGGAAAATTATATAGGAGAACAAAATTCGCTTACCAAAGTAAATGGGTTGGCTTCATCTTCTTAAAACTAACCGGATTCTGCAATGTTGGCTTCTTCCGGGATCTCGAAACTTCGGCGATGCGGATCCTTCGTCTGAATGAATACTTTCCAAATTACCGACATTTTCGACTTTACGCGATCGATAATAGTCAATATACTATTGATATAGACCGGTTTGACACAACTTTTGTTGCCAATTTCATATTCACTCGCGTGAAAGTCGTTTTTAAAAATGATTGAACAATTCAAGAAAGTGGAACTTAATAAACAATTAAATGTTATAGGTAAAAAGTATAAGTTAAAAAGATGAAAATGCCGGCTCGCAACTGGTTTTGTTCCCGTTGTCGTAAGTGGGAGAACGCTTCTTAGATTCAGCAACTTCGGCACTTTTATAGGAAATCCAGATTTATAACTTGCCATCGAATTACGGAAGCTGCAAATATGGTTAAATAAACCAATATATGTGGAAATGGCAATTTTATATCTGGCTAAAACTACGATCTATGATTTTCACTATGAGTACATGGCGAACCGTTTTAGTGAAAACTGTACTGTGCTGTATACTGATACCGATAATCTCATATATGAGATTCTTGATCAAGATTCCTATGAAGTAATGAAGACT
This sequence comes from Galeruca laticollis, assembly GCA_963921935.1. Taxonomy (NCBI): domain Eukaryota; kingdom Metazoa; phylum Arthropoda; class Insecta; order Coleoptera; family Chrysomelidae; genus Galeruca; species Galeruca laticollis. The sequence continues at coordinate 34,503,793 of OY998176.1, read as the reverse complement.
GATGGTTATAAATATTTCGACACCTCAGACTATCCTCTTGATACGGAATTCCTCAACTTAATTAGAAGGTTTTCAGGATAATGAAGGATCAGAACAATGCTATGATAGTGACCGATTATATTGGGTTACGGTCTAAATTGTATGCAACGCGGTTACTAACCTCTGAAGATGGTCTGGCGGTAAAAAGAAAACGTCTATAAAGAAGAAATAGACTGCCTTATTTGAAACTTTGGAATAACTGAAAAAGCTAAAGGGGTAAACTCATCAGTTGTGAAGACCGTAATCACATTTGAAGATTATGAAGAATGTCTTGACACTTTCCCATAGAAAACAGTGTAATTTGCGCCGAGAAACATCTGGTCTATTCAATTGTTCAGGATAAAGTAGCGTTAAGTCCTGAGGTTGACAAACGATTTATTGTTCCTGGTTCCGATGAAACCTTACCATGGGGCCACTATTCTATTGATGCTTATATGGATGTCGATGCCAGCCATTTGAATACTCTATTTTCTAAAAATTTATATATTATGAGAATAAAAATTATTGTTATATCAGTGATTATTTTGATTTGTTATACCCTTCAATTTTATATTGTGTAATAAAATATTTCTTTCAATTGTTTTTTATTTCGACTTACTCTACCCCATTATACACATTATCAACTGACTGAGAAGGGGTGACGTCATCAGCAAGGTCGATGCGCACGCGGTACAAGATTGCTGATGGCCGCCTCATGATTGACGCATGCGCAGATAGAATTGAGTCAAAAATTACCCAGAAGGACCTTGACGATTTCCCATGTTATTTTACATAAGGGAATGTCCAGAACCCGCATAGCCCCTTTACTACGTCTATTTTTTCTTTCTGTCAATTGAACCGTCACATTTAGATGGCGCCACAAGTATTCATTCCAAAGTAAAAGGTGAGTAATGAGTAAAAATATGATTGGTTAGATTAAGACCCTTATTTATTCAACTCACAGTTAAAGTTTACTTTAGTACAAAACCTTTAAATTGTCATATTTAATAGAGTTTTGGCCAGTCCTGCATGATTTTGACCACACTTCACACTTTAGCGGATTAATAAGTCTTTCCAGAATGTTTTCCTGTTTTCGGGAAAGACTTCATCGAGTGCTTCTAGGATATTATCCCTCTTTTCTTGAGGAAATTCACATGGACACTCATGGGACTTGGGCATCTTGATTCCCTTCATAGCCTTTTTCTGAAGAAAATCCAATTCTTGGTATGGACACATAGGATCGTAAGTAGTTGGATTTACTATATAATACATAATCTCATCTTCTTGCACTCACATGGACAACGTCACTCAAATACAATCTACAAGGAGATTTCTTCAATTTATGTTGCGATGTTAAATCAGGCCCTAGGGTTAGAATGGAGCTCTTTTATAATTCAAAACGTACGCCGGAATATATAAATTCAATAATAGCAGTAGAAAAAAAGTATACCATAATAACGCATTAAGCTCATTTCTTTATTCAGACTTTAAAGGTAATATCTCTCGACTTAAGTCAAAATATGTGGTTGTTGTAAGACGGCGCACCACCATATCATTATAAATAGATAATTTCATCGAGTCATAGTGTTTTCTGTAAATCCGAGAAGTATTATTACATAGATCATAGAAGAAGAAAACTGTGAATAAAACTCAAAGTCAGTGTCACAGAATTATTTAATAGTTGGACAATAAAAGCTACTAGTTTCGGCCTACAAACGGCCATTTTCAGGCTACAAAAACAGATTGTTAAAAAAAAGGGGACAAATACAAAAACAAATATCTCCAACATTACCTGACACATAAGAAACAAATTAGTGAATTTAGATGCTATCATTAATTTCAATTCTAACCATCCCCAATCACACAAAGTTTCTTCCATTAATAGTCTTTTACATAGAGCATTTTCTTTACCTTTGTCACAGGAGGCCTTTATTAATGAGATCAATATCATCAAACAAATTGTTGTCAACAATAATTTCTCTATTTCTTTATTCAACAAATTATACATGAGATTTTTCAATAAATTCAGATTGAGTTTTCCTACTATTAATTCTCTCAACGTGTGTTCTGACGGTGATAAGCTTCATTATGCTGGTTCTCTACATTACTTTGGTCCTATATCCTATAAATTTGGTAATATATTTAAAAAACATAACATTAAATTCGGTTTTAGAACCAACAACAATTTGAGATCATTACTAGTTAACACTAAAGACTGCATGCCATATCTTCATTCTCCTGGCGTTTACAAACTTTGTTGTCAGGATTGTGACGCTGTCTATGTGGGCCAGTCTGGACGTCTGTTGGACACAAGGATAAAAGAACATCTCAGTTGTATCAAAAGGTATCGGAATACTGACCCTCCTGCTTCCCCTTCAGCATTTGCAAACCATATTATTTCAGAGAACCATCAATTTTCATTGTCTGATGCTCGTATACTTCATAAATGTTTTAAAGGACCTAGGATGAATTTACTTGAAATGTTTGAGATTAACCAGACTAGTTCTGATACTACTGTTGTTTGTCTTAATGAACAATTGTTGCCTTCTGAGCCGTACATGTTCCTCAATCTTCCGTTTCAGGGTTTTTGAATTCAATATTTTTCTCAGACTATTGTTTTGTTTATTTTGTATTGTACCTTTTCAACTCCTTTTTATGCATTCATCAACTTGTTGTTTATTCTTTATTTGATTGCTACTTAGTATCAGTTTTTGGTATGTATATATTTTGTTGTTTTAATCTTAGACATTTAGTTTAAGATCTCTTCTTCTTTTTTAAGTGAATTGGACTAAGGTTGACTTTTACAGCTACCTTTTTTATCTATGTATTTTTTATCTATGTATTTTTTATCTATGAATTTGTACACGTTGAATGTTTTATAATTTTGTGTAACTAGTCAATTTTAATTATGTCTTATGGTTCTATAACTTGAACAGTACTATTTTATTAAATTGTACTATTCTCTTTTTTCTTTTTCAGTTAATTCACTAATTTGTTTCTTATGTGTCAGGTAATGTTGGAGATGTTTGTTTTTGTATTTGTCCCCTTTTTTTAACAATCTGTTTTTGTAGCCTGAAGATGGCCGTTTGTAGGCCGAAACTAGTAGCTTTTATTGTCTAACTATTAAATAATTCTGTGACACTGACTTTGAGTTTCATTCACAGTATCACTGTCAGTCACATTTGTGTTATGGATGATATTCTCCTTTTATAAAAGAAGAATATACATTACAATGAAAATATTGCTTATCCTCCAAACTTGTGGTGGCTTGTTCAACATAAATTTATTTCAACTCGAATTATTATTTTGTACTCGTACTGTGACATCCTGTATTATATAATATAAATGTTTCAACAGCCGCTTTGGGAAAATTGGTGATTTATAATGAGATGCGAAACTTTTTTTTCTACTAAAAGACAAATTTGTGGGATAGTGAGTTTATCAAGAAAATGAAAAGTGTGGCTCCTCCTCTCCCATATTTCAGTCCTAATAGCAGTGCCGTTGAATAAATTGACAGCACTTGGATGTTTTTTCCCGATAGATGTTGACATGAATAATGATAGAACGCGAAAAATGGGGTAGAGAGGAACGTCCTCACAATCGATTTCTTTTTAATCACAATAAATTAAAAATATGTAGAACACAACATTATTTGAGATATTTTATAGACCAGATACTTTACTTCATCAGATGTGGAATCGTTGACAATTTTGGTAAAAAAAAAATCTGGAAATTATGCCACCAAAAGAAATGTAATATTTTTGGACCAGTTAATATTACTTTCCGTCGACCGTCCATTTCTTAACGGACTTAAAATCGTTGATTAATGACCCCTATTAATAAGTGATTTTATTATGTGCAACCCAAAAACAACAAATGATGTAGGCAACTGTATACCTTATAATTTCTTCCAATGAATCTTGAAGGTACTGGTTCGATTGAGTGGAATGTATTATTGTGGTTTGCTATTTGTGTTTTAAAACCTTCTTATCGATAAATTTATATTGTGGTTTACTCAGTGTGAGAAACCTAATTATTATTGTTTAGTTTATTTAATGTTTTAAACTTTCCTATTGTCAATAAATTTTAATTCACCCGGTATATTAAAAATTTAAAATATGTCATGAAAATAATTACACTTACCTTTTTAATACTTTTGAAATCCTAGTTTTAGTTATTTATATGAGGACTCAATAACCTCACGATCATGGGTTCATGGAATTAAATAAATTTTTTTTATTAATTAAAAAGTTTCAAATAAAAAATGAAATTCTTGCTTTTCTTTTCTCTACAAATTTTTACAGAACGGTCCTGTACATTCTGTTTCGAGACCCCTCTCCAGTTACGATCCGTCTCATCAATGATGCCAACTGATAAATTAAACAATAGTCTAGAAAAGAAATTCACCAACAAAGCAGCTGAATCTTTTCATATAGAGAACGTTATTTAATATGAAATCAAAGAAAACAAATACATTATTCAAATACAAAATTTTAAAAGGAATAACTTATCTACAGTGATCACTCATTCAATACACATTCACACAAATGGATTATTATTAAATATAGGTATAACTATGCAACATATTATACACACTAAATAGATCATATGATGTCAAAGACTTTAAAACATAAAATGGCGGATATGGTGATGATTAATGTCTGTGAAATTTCAAAGTTTAACGATATACACACAATACAAGTAAGTTTATTTAACTTTTGAAACGAAATGGTTTTTAAATACCTGTTCACTTATGTTCAATTTACCTTGTTTAATTCTTCTTGTAGGATTCTTCCTGGGATACTCTACAGTTTCGCCTTTTTGGGTATGAACCAAAGATGATGTTATATTTAATCTGCATCAATACATCTTTGATGGGTTTCCAGAGTCAAATTCTTTCTGAGATGTATCGTGGAGATATCGTTTCCACGATACAAAACTTTACTTTATTATACGAATAAATATTGTAGGTTAGTATTCTGCGATTTCTACCAATCTCTTGTTACTTTTCTATTCATCAGTTTCTTTTACAAACTTTATTGAATTATTTTAAAGAATAATGTATTTCTTTTTATATTTACCATTCAAAATGTACAGCTCTTCTAGTTAATATTCAAAATTCTGTTCCAAAGATTCAATTTTTCACCCCCATTCATTGTTAAAAAAATACTACCTAGTTAGTAGTGTTCATTATCAACAAACTTCCCCATTCATTTTTTCTTAATTTTTCAATCAGCTTGCCTCTGATTAAAACATTTCAAATATAATTCAACAATCAAATTGGTTATAAAAATTTTTGTTGGTAAATTTCATTTCAGGTTTCAAATTTTTTATTTATCTTTTTAGAACATTCCGTTTTATATTTCTTAATAATCAAATTTCATATACTATTTCCTTTTATATAATTTCCAAAATATTTTAAACTGACAGTTCTCTTTATTTTCATTTGATCTATTAAACATGACAAATCATTTAACAAATGTCAGACATTATAACCCTAATGTTTTTATTATTTTGACTTTTTTTCTTGACATATTCTAAAATAATTTTCTAGTGTTTCCAAAGAGTTTGTTCCGATATCTAACTAGGATATTTCAAAACAAATCATAATCTTTTGACTAGTACTATGTGAAAAATAGATTGTTACAATTTATATTAGGTAACGTTCTAAAAGGTTCTCTCTTAATAGCTGGAATTCATGTTATCTCTACCATATGTGCATGTACAGGGTACATTAAAAATTTTCTTTATGTTTCTTCGGTTTGATTTACTATTTATTCTATCTCTTGAATGATTTTCCTCCCATAGATCAACTATATTTCTAATGATTTAAATGGTAATCAAAATTTTATATTCACATACATATTATCATATACAAAGTGTCGCAAGTTCTTTTCCATATTAGTATATTTCTCATATGATAAAACGATCTAAAGGTACGTTTTCCTTCACATTCGCCGGTCGCTAGCGACTGCAACCAAAGTAGCAACTGTTATATTCGTCGACGAATTTTGCAAAAAGATGTTTTCCTCCGATCGGATCTTGTTAAATATTCGTCAACAAATTTCATTTCATAGCAGTCGCTTTTATATTAATAATTATTGTATTATTATATTTTTTTGCTACACCTATAATGATAAAATGAATCTTTCTAAACAAAGAGTGATTTTACTGCTTCTAATGAAAATTTGCTTCTTAAATTAGCACTAGAGTCTGAAAGAAGGCGGGAAAAGGTATTGCCCATGTTTAAAAATAGGCAGTATGGAGGATTTCACTCTATTTTTATTAATTAACATTTAGTTGATAATGAACCAAAATTCAACGAATTTTTCCGAATTTCCCGCCATCAGTTTAACTACATATTGGAACTAATAGGGCATGATCTTCTGAAAGCACCCTATAATCGTGATAGAGAACCAATAATACCAGCAGAAAAATTAGGGGTGACGATAAGGTAAGTAAAATTGTTATTTTTTAAATAAAAAATGTTAATGTTGAAGAGGAATAATAAAAGAACCAAAATAATTTTTGATATACTTTAATTTTAATTAAATCAACATATTTTTCTACAAATTGAAGAAGCAAAAGAAATGGGTATACTCAAACCTATGATGTTTTTATAATAATGATGATAATATGAAAACTAACAAAACTCATTGTTCATGTCCTTCATTATGACTATTATTAGTATTCGAGCACATAATTTGATGGTCCTGTTCCCATTTATTATTAACAGTAGTAGTAATATTAGGTGAGGGAGTTGGCAGAGGTGTTCTGCATTGATAGTCGTTTGTGCATGGATGAGGAGATGATTTTGAGCTTTGTAGTAACCCCATTCCAGTATCAGAAATCACTTCAAAAATTTTATTTTTTGTTTGTTTCACTATAGTCCAGGCGATAGAGCAATCGAGATGGATGTTGTTTGATAACGCAAAAATTTGTATGCAGGAAGTTGCCGAATATTGTGTACAACAATAATCTATGTGTGCCTATTCCAAAAAGTGCTTGCTAAATGCTGTAGAACAACAAATGTACCAAAATATCGAAAAATGAAAAATGACCCATTTTTCGGTACATTTGTGTCTAAAACTTTGAAACAAAGCCTTAAATCAAAAAATTTACTTTTTCTTTTTTGTTTATTTGACGATTTTCTATAAGGTTATAAGGTAAGTAAAAATTGATAAATATTTATCAAGTTCTCAGAAAAGATAGTTAAACATATGACAATTACGCACAAAAATTTTTGTAACTATCGATCGCGTAGTTTTCCACTGCCACAATTATTAATAATTAACAAATTATCAAAAAGTTGATCGCGTATTTTGTTTAAACAACGGTGAAAAAGGAGCACGCAACTTTTAACAGTTACTTAGTGTCATAACAAACAATATGCAATTATAAAAATTAAGTGAATGTAAACGACGAGTACTCAGTGTGTATATATTTATTAATATGCAGCTAAGCGCTTTCGGCCATTTTGCCCTTATCAAAGCTGTCGTCATAAAAAAGATCCAAAACAGGTGTCGAAAACATCCAGTTAATAAAATCGAAACAATGTACGGTTAAGTCATTGTTACGATGATGTCATTAAAATAATAGGGTTATTTTAATGTTTTTTTATTTTAATGACATCATCGTATCAATGACTTACATTGTTTCGATTTTGTTGACTGGATGTTTTTGACACCTGTTTTGGATATTTTTTATGACGACAGCTTTGATATTGGCCGAATGGCCGAAAGCGCTTAGCTGCATATTAATAAACATACTGGTCGTTTACATTCACTCAATTTACATCTATTGTGTACACCATACCCACAAACATTTCTAATTATAAAAATATCCATTTTACGTTTTAATAATTTTTTACAAGTTTTGTCAATTTTTTTCCATTATAAATAATTTCTCGTTTACAGCATCGGTTTGATGTAATTTAAAAATTGTTTCCCATCTGAATACTGCTTTGCAAGCACTTTCATTTTAGCCCAAAACGACGAAATTTGACTGTGTAGATCTGGAGATAGAGGTCCACAAAGTTGATAATAATTTATGGCTTAATTAATCGTTAAATCAAAATAAAAAAATACTCTTTTATAGCTGGTTGCAAATACTTTCTATATCCGTTTTGTGCATTTTCGACAGATGAAAGCCTTATGGAAGAAAAATCAATGAAAATACCGTGTCAGAGGAGTTCGTTGGCCAAGCGGCGGGGGAGCAGGAGTGGGGATGACGGAGAGCAGCTGTGCAGTCGCGCGGCCCGGGTGTTTCAAAATGCAAACGCGGGGTAAAACATGAGTTTTCTCGGCAACGGTAGCACTTATCGAGACGATTTTTGTCTAATTCGATGTCGTGAAATGAGAGGAATCAGAATATGCCATCAAAAAACAATATTAAAAAGAAATTTTGCAGGAATTTCAAGATCAAAAAGTATGCTATTTTCATTTGCATTAAAAAAACAGTTGTATGATTGAAAAAATATTTTTATGGCATATTTTGATTCCTCTCATTTCGCTACATCGAATTAAAAAAAATCGTCTGGATAATTGCTACCGTTACCGAGATAACTCATGTTTTACCGCGCATTTGCATTTTGAAACACCCGGATCGCGCGACGGCACAGCTGCTCTCCGCCATCCCCACTCCTGCTCCCACGCCGCTCGGCCGACGAACTCCTCTGATTACGGTATTTTCATCGATGTTTCTTTCATTAGGCTTTCGTCTGTCGAAAATGCACAAGACGAATATAGAAAGTATTTGCAACCAGCTATAAGAGAGTTTTTTTTTAATTTCGATTTAACGATTGAGTGAGCCATAAATTATTATTAACTTTGTGGGCCTCTATCTCTGGATCTACACGGTCAAATTTCGTCGTTTTAGGCTAAAATGGAAGTGCTTGCAAAAAAGTATTCAGGTGGGAAACAATTTTCAAATTACCTCGAACCGATGCTGTAAACGAGAAATTATTTATAATGTACAAAATTTGAAAAAATTGTTAAAACGTAAAATGGATATTTTTATAATTGCTCATTGTTTGTTATGACCTTAAGTAACTGTTAAAAATTGCGTGCTCCTTTTTCACCGTTGCTTAAACAAGGTACGCGCGATCAACTTTTTTATAATTTGTTAATTAATAACTGTGGCAGTGAAAAACTACGCTGTCGATCGTTACAAAAATTTTTGTGCGTAATTGTCATATGTTTATCTATCTTTCTAAAATTTGATAAATATTTATCAATTTTTACTTTCCGAAAAAAGTTCTCAAAATTTACGAATGATTTTTTACTAATTTTCGCATATTATTCATGGAAAATTAATGTTTTTCGATTCGCGATTCTCATAACCTTATAGGATATCGTCAAATAAACAAAAAAGATGGAGTAATTTTTTTTTATCTAAGGGTTTGTTTCAAAGTTTTAGACACAAATTTGTCGAAAAATGGGTCATTTTTCGATATTTTGGTATATTTGTTGGTCTACGGCATTTAGCAAGCACTTTTTGGAGTAGGAAACATATATTATTGTTGTACACAATATTCGGCAACTTTCTGCATGAAAATTTTTGCGTTATAAAACAACATCCATCACACCCTACTTTTACTGCTCTACCGCTTGGACTATCAACAATGGGGTGAAATGTTTTCACAGTCATTGCGAAGGTCTTGAAAAGTAAATCAATTTCATCCTCAGCAGGTGCAGGAGGAACAGTTAGTTGGCTCATTTTTGCCTCTCGTTCCAAATTATTTTTATTTAGTGCAGTGAGATTTTGCGATGTTACGCTCTTCTTCCTTTCCTGAGGTAAATCTCTTGGAAAAACTTCTAAGGTCGATGAAGTACTACCAGTTTCTGCAGTTCTAGCGGTACGTTTAGCCGGAGTTATTACATCAATTGCAGATTCAGTGTCATCCACAAATGGTTTGTCGTCTAACTGGTACCTATGAGAATCTTCATGTAATTCACTTTGATTCGAAGTTTAATCCATACTTTTTTCAACTTCAGCATTCGTCAATAATCTAAAACAATGTTAGTTTTGTACAGATTTTGTTAAAATCAGTAATGAAACATTCTTTTTCCACTACGATTTGTAAATTTCTATAAAAATGAAGGGTAAGTGATACAGTTATTGGCCTCTTAACCTTTTTTACTTTTCCGCCCAACCTTTCTATATGCGAGAAAAGTATTGGTTTACCCCAAAAAAGTTGGAATTTCGAAATTTTTTTCCGTTATTTTCACGTTTTCCATCAACAACAACACGAAAAAACGGTTTTTAGAAAAAAAATCCTGTGTTTGTCGTCGGCCACTTTTCCTTACTTGTTTTGTTAGCACGATACAGTCTCCGGAGTGCAATAAGTCAGCAATTTTATGATTGAATATTGTTAAGCACATGTCACAGATTATCCCTATTGATTTTCAGCTCACCAGAGCCAGTACAACGGGTGCTACGGTAGTTGAAGTACGATATTTTGTCATTTTTTGAGAAATATCAGTTTGTTAGCACGATACAGCCTCCGGTGTTCTACAAGTCAACAATTTTATGATTGAATATTATTCAAGGCATCTCACTGATGAACCCTATTGATTTTCAGCTGACCAGAGCCAATACAACAGGTGTTACAGCACTTTAAGTACGATATTTTTGTCTTTTTTGGAGAAGTTTCAGTTTGTTAGCACGATACAGCCTCCGGAGTATATACAAGTGACCAATTTTATGATTGGATATTAATAAGGGCGTCTTAAAGGTAAACTCTATTGATATTCAGCTCACTAAAGCCAGTACAACGGGTACTCTATGGTACTTGAAGTACCAAATTTTTGTCATTTTTGGAGAATTTTCAGTTTGTTAGCACGATACAGCCTCCAGAGAGTATACGATTGATCAATTTTATGTTTGAATATTGTTCAAGGTGTCTCACAGATGTACCCTATTGATTTTCAGTTGACTGGAGCGTGTACAGCGGGTCCTATAAATCCAGATATACTGAATTTTTGGTTATTTTTGGAGAAATTTCGGTTTGTTAGCACGATACATCCCCGAAGTGTATACAAGTAACAATTTTATGATAGAATATTGTTCAGGGCCACAGATGCGGAAAAGTTAGTTTTAATCCTTAAAACCGTTTATTTTTAGTTGAATTAATAATAAAATAATTTTGTGAACAAATGTTAAAATCTATTTTTTTTCTTCATACAAAACCATGTTTGTTGATTAACTTTTTAATTTTGTTTTTAGTATATATTAACAGTATTAATTACAAAAAGCAATTATTTGAGATAATGACAAAAATTATAGTAATTGACCGCTATCGGATAGTAATTGACCACCAGTAAGATAGTTATTGGCCGCGTGTTTTTATTATGGGTCCTTTCGGGATTTGTAATAAAAAATTTACAATAAACAATACAAATTTATTGAAATCGAAAGAAATGTTAGTACCAAACATGAACAGGAAGATATAAGAATCACAACAAAACACATTTAATCAATATCTTTTAAAAGTTTCGGTTCTTTTTCAAACATGTCTGACATGTGAAAATGTTTGAATTTGACTTGTGCATATTGTGTTTGTCAATGCAAGATAAATGATATGTTCTACTGCAATCATGGCATTGTATTCCACATCTACATTTATTTATATTTAAGACGCAATAGAAAGAAAGACCAGTAAATAATTTCTGATTTTTAAACATTGAAGATACACTATCAATTTCATTTTTATTTGGCGAAATGTCTGCTAAAATGTTTTTTTTGGGACTCTGCCCCTCATAGTCTATTTTCCTTATAATATTTTTTAATCATTATTCTACTGCAGCTGGCTGTATTATTTGCTGAGATACAATATTAATTTTGGCACGTTGGGGACTTTTAGAACTTGTAGTCTGTTTAGCTTTTCTTTTAAGCTGCTTTTCAAAAACCTCCTTCTGTTTAGCAGACTTCTTCAACTCAATTTCTTTCTTTTTATTTTCCTTTTCAGCAAGTAGCTTGTGTTTCGTTTCTTCTTTTTCATCTTGGTCTTTTTTCCAAGTTGAGCATGTTATTATAAAAAATACTCTCTCAGTTGTTCTTCTACCCTTTCTCTGTGGTGTTGAAGGATAATAAAGATATTGATCTGAGGTTTTTTTTTCAAACTCAACTTCATTGTCTACAGTTTTTTGACAGTTATTTAATGGAACTTCATCTTGAATTTCATGCCAAATACCATTTTCTTCTATCATTATAGGTGCACTCCAAATATCCACATTGTCAAGATTAACAATATCCCCATTGCAAGGCTCAGCAAGAGAAAAAACATTTGATATAAATCTTTCAGTCCCTGTGTTGTCACAATTATCTTTACTATTATTAACTGAATAATCCGCAGCTACTAAAACTTTAATTTTTTCCTCATGCGGCGTTTGTTTAGGATTATTTTCATTTGGTTCCATCCATATTGTCGTAATTATCATCGGTATTGTTCGGATCTGCAGCTTCCAAAACTTCAATTCTTTCCTCATGCGGCGTTTGTTCAGGATTAATTTCGTTTGGTACAAAATTTGTCTTATTCATATTGTCGTAATTATCATTGGTATCATTCGAATCTGCAGCTTCCAAAACTTCCATTTCTTCCCCATGCGGCGTTTCTTCAGGATTCATTTCATTAGGTACAAAAATTTTCTTCTCCTTGTCAGAATTATTGTCATAGCTATTATTCGAATCTGCGGCCTCCAAAACCTCTATCTCTTTGTAATGATAAGTATTATCAGGATTTTCAATAATTCTTTGTCCCATTTCAATTTTTTGTCCGAATTCTTTCCATAATTGATACAAAATATATAAGTCTTCATTTTTTTTTAAAGTTTCCTGATTATTTTTATTTTTAAATAAGTCCACTCTTTCAGGACCAATTATTTCTTCAAATTTTCTGAAATTGATAGTGAATTCATCTTTATTTACGAAATCAATTTTATCATCTAGTTTCTTATAAATTTTCCTAAACATTTGCTGACATCTATAGCATTAACATTCCATGGGTACAAACCGCATGCTTTAAAACCATTTGTAATTATTTCGGGACGAATTGTTTTTGTCATTACACGAGGCAAATTCTTTTTTAGTCAGTTCTTCTGTTGGATTATTCCCACGCCATTCGATGACCCCCTTTCTCCAACCGTCTTTTAATGGTTTAAATGTGGATACATCAGCAGGTTCTAAAATTCTGGTGGCATTTGGATAGAGTGATATAAGAAAAATCTGCAAATTAGTACACATATCACTAAGTTTTCTGTATAATTGTGTTTTATGCCAGTCACAGATAGAATCACTGGAAAATCTATATTTAATTTCTTCAAGTGAGGATAAAAACTATTAGCAATAAATTCATAGAATATCTCAGTTTTCATCCAGCCGGAACCACTAGTTGTGAATGTAAATCCTTCAAGCACAGAATCACCGATTTCCTTTCTAAGTCTCTTACCAGGATATATGATACTTCCTGATGCATTAAATGTAAATAAGACCGTGATATTTGTTTTCGCTTTGCCAGAGTCTACTTCGTATACGTTTTTGGCTCCTCTAGGGGCAATAACTTTTTTGTTTTGGGGACACAATGAAAAATTAGTTTCATCGGCATTAAAAATACGCTCTGGGTATTGCAGTATCTCGTCATATTTTTTTTCTTGTAGATATGAAAATATGTTTTCAAACCATTTTATAATATCATTCTCGCTAATTTTGGATGAGGCTGCCAATACCAACTCAGACATTCTTTTGCTTAAATTAGGATGTCTTTTCATGAAAGCAGCAAGTTTTCCTTAAATGTATTATCACGAGGGGCAGCATCCAACAACTGTTTTACTGATACTTGGATATCTTCTTTTCTACGTGGAAATCCTTTTCTCTGGCAATCTTCAGTCCATTTCACCAGTATTGTTTCTTCTTCTCCAGCCAATATTAGAGAACGTCCAAGTTAAGATATTTTGTTCACGAAATATCTTTTTAAAAGGTTTAATTTTAATTTAAGAATACAACTTTATTGTTACAGAGTTACAAACAGAATGAATATGATACATGATATGATATTATTATATAATATGCAAATTGGCTTCACATAACTCCTCCTTCCTTAAGATAGAACAACGCCGTCAAAGGGGTTGTTCTGTTGGGGTTGGTGGTTGGCTTCTTTCTTCAGTTTTAAATATCTCCAGAGTATATAAGTTACGGCAGCTAAAATTAGGAGTGATAGAAGGCCGGGAATATTCCATACTGCGGGGTGTGTTTCTTGATTTTGTATTGGCCTCGTTGATTCAGCTTGGAGTTTCAAATCTTTAATGGATTGAAGATCGATTGCTTCTAATTTTATGGGTACTTCTGTGGATTTTTCTGTTTTCGTGAGTTCCCATTCGAATTTTGGAAGTATTAATGGATTTATTGCTGTTATTTCTTGGCTATTACTAAATGTAGAATTTTCGGGGGTAATACCACAAGAGCTCAGATTTAGCCAGTTATTTTTTGTGGTTGCCAATGAAAGTAAGTATGAGAAAACCACCGGAAAAAATATCCTGCTAAATCTGAGCTCGCGTGGTATTTGGTAAGACGATCCCATGAATAAAAAACTCAATTCAATTAAACTTTATTTAACAAACTAAATGAACAATGAGTAGAAACATAATGTTTAGAAAGAACAATTGTTAAATATACAATTATTATATACAATTGGTCCAGTAGACATTTGCTCCTTTACTGATGTAGACTTTGTTGTTGACATTGACATGGATGTTGTTGGCACTGTGGCTAATTCATTATTCAAAGCTTTATCTCGGAGATTTGTCACAAGATGCGAATGATGCTCATTATCAAGTTGTAGATAAGGCTTTATAGACTTCGAAGAGGAATGTCCAGTTATTTTAATTAATTATTGTTCATTAATAACTGCCTTAGCTAAAGTTGATACGGCGCTTGAGCAATGAGAATGGTTAGATATTTTTTTATTCTTTGTATCCAGTCCAATTTTTTCAGCTGAAATTTTTGTCCACTCAAGAATTTCGTTGACTCCTATAGGAACATTTTTGTACCAACCTTTTGATGAATCATTTTTCCAAAACGGATTGGGAGTTATAAATAATCTATCAGTTGTAATATGGTTCGGTCTATGTGATAATATTTTATAAAACAATGTCACTGGGCATATGCTAGGGTGTTCTATGTTCTTTATTAGCCATTTACTATCGCAGCACTTGTTTGAGCCACCCTGACATGTCTTGGAAAAAACTGTATTATATACAATGCGACCAGTTAAATCACCATTATTTGATTTTTCTTCTTTAAAATAGTGTACTTTACACTTTACAGCTTCACCTCCTCGCCAAGCTAATTCATATGCAGCGATATGAAAAACTCTTTTTAAAAGACCTATAGGACTATTCTCATCCCATATTAATGCCATTTTAACAATTTCACTTTTAGTTAATGCTGTTGAACTATTTTTACGTTTTTGTAAATTACCTTGTAAGATCTTTCGCTTAGAATTACGTGCATCACGGGATTTTTCAAATGCCAAATCAGTGAAAGGGTTGAAAGTAACATTAAATTTTTCGAAATACATGTTTTGCAACATTTTCGCTGTTGTGTTCCACATTGTTTTCACCACGTATTCTTTATAATCTTCTTCATTCTTTTTCTTCATATTGAAGCCCCAGTCCATCAATATTTCTGCCACATCTTCCACTAACTGTTCGGTTTCCAAATTGAAGTTTCGTTGTTTATAAAACTCACTGAATTGATTCCATATGGAGGAATGAGTTTTCTTGGTATTTTCTGGAGTTGATTTTTCAATCTCCCTTACTATTTCTGCCTTGCAAATATTTCCAAATCTCGACATACTTTTTGGAATTGTTATATGCTGTTTAATTCATTCTGTTTTTGACATTTATAATTGTCAAATTGACGTGCATTGCTTGGTAAACAGACAGTACCTAAATGCTAGGGTTGCTACGGTAACGTAATTTATCCGATATTTTTATCCACTTGCAAACTCTCTTCCTTCCTATTTAGCCGACAGCAAACTACGATTTTTGTATTCACAAATGGGAATTATTATACATGAATGGGATTGTCGGTTTTAATTTCACATCCTGCGGGGATTTTGAACAGAGTATTTTGTTTGACTAATAAAATGCGTCTCTTGTAACAATTCGATTCAATCTTGATCGGCACACTTTAAGGTGAGGCTAGGATAAACTGGTCGTTAATTCTTTCAATCAGCGGGTGAGCCAAAATTGCTGAGCTTGCTCGACAGGTGGGTTTTTCAGCTTTTAAAATTGGGATGATGCAAGAGTCTGAACTGATATCTTCGTGATTTTGACATAGATAAAGGTCGTTCAACTTCGGACATGGGATGTCTTCGTATTGATGACTGCTTGTACCGAGTATCAAAAAGAATTTGTCGGGAATGATTATGGAGTTATGGTAGGGCAGGCTAATAAGATGAAAAGTTTGGTAATTGCGAAAATAATATTAGTTTTATTGATTAGACTCTGTATACCGGCTAATTAGTAATAGTGGAATGGATTTTTGAATTTAAGGATTTTATTTTCTCCGTAAAGTTTTCCTAAATGGTCTACTAGTTTTAGTAGTTCGTTAATAGGGATTATTGAAGTATGTAAAACTCCTGAATGAGCAAACATAATGGCGTTTTCAAAATTATCTAGAAAATAAATGAGATTTTGGCAATTGAGAATGATTTGGTCGATGTGGTATTAAACACAAGATCTTCTTACTTATTTTTAGATTCGATCGATGTTAGACCGGGGATAGGCAAATTCCCTCCCAAGAAAAAATGGGTCAAAAATAACGGGTAAATTCGGTCCGTAATTTTGTTTTTACCTGAAACTGTATAGGTAAATTCGGTCCCGGGTAAAATATTTTAAGATTGAACCAGTGCAATAAAACTATAATATTGAATAATTTTAGTTTAAATAAATTGAATAGAAATATTTACATTGTTGACAAAGTTTACATAAACGGAAATGATATGTCTATATATTGTTAATACCTATAAAAATATAACATATTACATACAATCATATATTTAATGATATTAAGAAACCAAATTCTCGAAAATTACGAAATAGGCTACAAGACACAGGTACATAATATTGTATACCTAATACTTAAACGCCACAGTGAAATGAGACACATTTAATAAAATGCAAACTTTTTTCGTTTTTCGTATATGATTCAATCATTTTTGTAATAAATTTTTGACGGTTTTCAACCTTACTATCGGTAATTTTAGTATTCAAATGTACACTTTGTAATTTTACATAAGTTTCGATTTGAAACTCTTTAGGTTTATTAATAAAAACAAAAATCTTTGGATGAGACTTGTAAAACGAATCGTTAAATTGTCTATGGAAAGATTCGCATGTATTCGTAGTCCGTGTGAAATCTGCTGAGTTTTTAGCCCAAAGTGAAGGAGGTAATAATGACTCCTCAGATATATAATTATCTATGAAATAATCGGAATACATTCGAATCTTTTCATCGTCTGGTGCTATTGAGAGCAGATCGAATACAAAACAATCGCTGATTTCTACAGGATTTAAGAAAGTTAGGGCAAAAGTCATTTATAGCCATCGCCCCGCATCGGAACATTCATCTTTGTAGGCAGATATTGAACCAATTTGCTGAATTTTTCTATACCATGCCTGCAAAAGATGAAATCGACATCCGATTATTTGAGCTAATGGCCAAACTTGTTCTACAGCCTTATGGATACCTTTTTCAAAATCGATTACAATTTCAGAAATATTTAATCTAATACTATTTTTGATGCCGTTCACTCCGTTTGTTGGGTAATAGAGAAAAAATCAGAGGAATATAGTGGTCGTTGTAATACCCGTGTATCGTAAAAAACTGACAAAAAAATTGTAGGCAGTAATTAAATGTTCCATCTAAATATATTCCTCTGACTTTTCCTATAAATTGAATATTTACAAGAAAAGACGGCGATTTGATCAGCTGCATTATTAAAAAGTAAAAAATTTTCACCTCTGGATGTTTCAATGTTGATCTTCGTCAGAGTGTCGAAAGTTTGTTGAATACTTGTTGGCAATTGTGGAAGCAGTTTTCGACGAGCATTGTACAAATTCTTCCTTATTAACGCAACGTCTGACGTATTAATCGTTGAAGGCAGATTTTATTGAAGCTCCCGGCGGATGATTTTTGCAGGCTTCCTCGATAAATCATCAATAGCCTTTCTTTTACAAGAAGTACTTACAATTTGGCGATTCAACTGTTCTACATTTGCATTATGGCAATGATCCTTCACATGCTTTGTAACAGTTACATTGTCCACTTCACCCATACTAAGCAAATAAGATCTACACTTTTTATTTATACACGTCCACCGTTTTTCGCCACCTTAAATTTTTTTTTGAAAACTATACTTATAGTTATTTAAAATTAATATACGCTTTCCTTTTTCACTCAAAATAATATTAAGATCCATGGTGCCAGACTACAAAGAATACTTGAATCGACTAATATGTAAACTGGGGAAACATACGCAACTAAATGGTACAAATTTCAATCCATTTCATGTATTTATATTATTCATTTACCTACTACTACCTACTATTTTCGGAAAAGCCCATACTTACCATAATCACTTCATTCTACGGAAGAGATTAAGCTCCTCAGTATCGTAAAACTCTGGTTGGGAGGGAACTAACCTACCGATAAAAGGGTATATAATTTTTAATTTAATCTGTTACCTGCTAGGACCGAATTTACCATGCCTCGTTAGACCAAACCCAAGATGCAATCTTCGTTTTTCTTTCCTTCTTCCAAGCTGACGATTGATCGGTTCACAACTATCGGATTGTATTCGATATGCGCTTGAACAAGTCAAATAGTTCAAAGTTCGATATTCACTCGAATGAAACCGGTTACTAGAGTTCGAAATGTTTGGTAAATCGTTGATACGAGAAGTTCACGTACTATACGTTAAAAACTTCTCCAACTACGACTGCGCCAATGATGTTTAGTCACTCAGAAAAATACTTTTTAAAAAACGAAAAATTACTGATAAAGACGTTTATCACATTAAAGTTACAAACAATCTCTCTCTTTATTACACGATTATTATTTTATATAGTTTTAATTAAAAATACAACATAAGCGAATATTTTACATGGGTCAGCCATTGTCGTTTCTTAACTTGCATCTTAATCAAAACAATACGACAAACGCTTGTATACAATTTCATTTTATCTCTGTTATTGGAAGAAGATAGTACTAACATAGTAAGTGTTGAATAATATCGTCAACTAAGTCACGTGATGGAAATGCTTCACCGTTTCTACTGTATATCTGCTGATCTTTAGAATTATCACTTGAGGAGACAGTTTAAAAGTGGACTGTTCATTGACGACTTCATATTGTGGATTACTTAAGTGCCTTCTAATTTCCAATTCTCCAAGGATATATAGTTCTTGTTTCTTATCGCAAAAATGTAGTACATCTAGTTCTGTGTTAGGTGTCAATGAATGTTTGGTGTCAAGTAGATGTTTTGCTTAGTGGGATTTATCTGGTTGTTTTAATATGTATGCTCGTAAGTGATCACTGTATCGAATTTCAAAATGTCTAAGGGTGTGGCCCAAATAGGTAGCATTACATTCTGGACATTTAACCAGACTTCTTTAATGGGGATATTTTTGTTGTTACTTTTAACAATTTTATACTCACATTACTTTCTCTTTTAAAAGAAACCGTTGTATTTGTTGCTGAATATATTATATTTTAAATATTATTAGAAATATTACCTGCATATGTGATAAGAAACAAGAACTGAATTTCTTTGCAGAATCGGAAATTAGAAAACATTCAAGAAACCCACTATCTGAAGTCGTCAATGAACAGATAAATCTAGGGAGTTCTCCACTTTTAAACTGTCTTCTTAAGTGATAATTGTAAAGATCAGCAGATATAGTTTTCCTGGTTTCCTATATAATTTCACAGTTATACTGATCTTAAATGGGAAAAAAGATAACCAGGATAACCCCTTAGTGCTGATAATAAGCTTGGATACTTGTAATATCCTATATTCTTCTTTTTTCTATTAATATATTGTAATAACTATCAATATTGTAAGTATACAATTATTTTTAAATCCAATTTTGATAAATAAAGTATATTAATATTATGTTAAGAAAGTTTAAGGGCGTAAAATTTAATACTATGCTTCAGAATTTGTTGTAGTTGTCTCAAATAAGTATACATGTATTTGCTCCGGCTCTATACAGTATGACTCTTCTACAGGGAGTCGATTCTTGAAAGAATTGTAATATTAGTCTATATCTCTGTTTTTAATATATTTTTTTTGAACATTAATTTATGTTATTTTAAATTTTAATACAGATATGGAACTATTGACAAATTATTTCCTTTTAACAAATGCTGTCTTTAATCTGTCTCTAATGACAATATTAAAATTATATATAATTCTTATATACCTTTTTTAAAATTATAAATTCAAATTTTATTGTCTATTTGAGAAACACCCTGTCTATAATTATTTCCTGTGTAACTAAAATTATTGTCTATGATATTTTTTAAAAATTTTTCAAATTTTATAACTAAATTTATTACCTTTCAAATAATACAGGAACTGTTTCTCTTATATTCCTTAAACAAAGCTCTTTGTTTTTTTATTATCCTCTCCTATGTTAAGATTACCTTAGAAGTAAATATATATTAAGTAACGGTCAATATAAAACATTCAATGTCAAATAAAAAAAAAACTTCTGCGAAGTACACTACTTCAGAATTGGATAAAAAAATTTAACAAAACATTTTCTAAGTTGTTCTCTTCCTTCTTCCAAATCTTCTACACGTATTTTATATTTATATAAACTCCTGCAACGTACACTTTTTCTGAATTCTGATGAAAATTTAACCAGAACATTCTTTAAACTATTCTCTTCTCTCTTAAATCTTCTAGATGTGTTTTATATTTATATATAAACTCCTACCACGTACACTTCTTCTATCATTCCAAAATATCCATTTGAATGATCAATTATAATGTCTTAATTTTGAAATACCATTCAAATTGTTATCCAATTAAATACAATATAATTAATCGGTCAATATTTCAATATTCACCAATATCTTTAATCTATATTTTTTTCTGTTAAAAAAGTTTCTCCCCGTCAAAATTATGTGCTTATTTTCAACTAACTCCATCCTAACGGAACTACTTCATATTTAAAGGATTGTTTGCATGAATTTCTATTTTAGTCACTGTCATATATTGTCAAACTTTAAAACATCATAAATATTCTCACATAATCCATTAAATTATACTTCTAGCTTTCTGTAAAACAAACAGCGAAATAGAACTATGCGACGGTAAAATCCTAGAGGTTTACTCAACCTCTGCATACGTTTGTACATATCACATGGAAAAATAACTGGATAAATTCACAAGTTGCTGTCATTAACATTTAACAAGCAGCCAGCACTGTTGGATTTCAATTTTTATACGTTAGATTTATCTATCGACAAATAATACGTTGCAACGTTGCATACTACATTCATTACTGACATTCATAATAAAACACCACAAAAACTTGACTATATAATGAAGATAGAAAAATATGGAAAGGATATTGTAAAAAGTCTTTCAGAAGTAGTTTGGGCACGTAACAAAAATTATAAATTGGTAGACAAGAAATGACAGAGCAAATGCGACATATACAAGAAGTATGAATGAACTTGATGATGAAAATGTAGAAAATATTCGACAAAATATCTCAATCTTGGATTTTATTCAATGGAAATTAATAGATAAAATATTAATAACACAATTGCATTAAATATACCGTTTTCTTTTCAAATGATAATAATTTATAGCTCACACGATTCTTATTTCTGATCCCCGAAGACTTTTGTCAGACGTTAACGCGAATTTCACAGCTTCGTGTAGGACCTACACTAACAAATTTCTCGCTACAATTAGAAGTATTGTGTTTCACAAATACAACTTTCTATAGACTCGTAAATCTTCAGTACATGAGACACATATTTATCGTGAAGATAAAAAATTTCAATCAGGCTAGCACTACCATAGCAAATGCAACATCTACAAATAAAATATGAATAAATCTAACTAGGAAAATGTGTGGAATAAATCTCAATTCGGGATTTTATTCAATGGAAATTTGATTAACATTGTGTTCTCTGCTTACGACTTTCATCAGTAGCTTACGTGAGTTTCACAGATTGATGTAGGAACTAAACTATCCAATTAGACTTATTCCGCGAATACTATTAGTCATTATTAAATTAAATATAACTAAATAAGACGGTTTGAACTCCCCCCATTTATATTTTAATATATTCAAATTTGTTAGATTATATTAAAATTTAAATCTTTAATTTTCTATAATCTCATTTCAATAAATTCCAGTTTCTAACTAATTTCATTGATATGCCTTAATCTAAATATTTACATGAATATTGGCTCATTTTAAACCAGTATAATATATTAAGTCAATCACAAGGTAGGTCATTTCTTGGTCCAGCCAAGAATAATCAGGTAGGCATCAGATGAAATGTAACTTCTGTCATTCTGATGATGATATTTAGTATCGAAACAATTGTCCAATTTCTTAGAATTTTTAACATTTTATAAATATATCATGGAATTATCTACTTAGAAACATTTAGTTTCATTTAAAACAGTAACATGAGTAGATTCCTCAAAGTAAGGGTTGAGGCAGTAAATTGCATTATATAACAAATATTTTGATGGTTTTATATACAAAACTGGAACGAAATTGTCCACTAACATATCACAATATAAAGTAAAAAGTTTTCTTCAATTTTCCATATTGTCGCTCACCCCGTAGAAATCTCCACAGTTAGAATTCGAAAATCATTTTTGTTTGTCAGGATGTGAAGCGAATAAAAATGAACCTCGTCCAGGGATCGGACTCGGGAGAAATATTCAAGTTGTAAAAGTCTGTCAAGTCGAGCGGGTGCCGTTAATACGAAGAGGGTGCTGCCTGCCTGCCGAGGAAAAGTTTGATTTAAAATCGAATTGATTGGAAACCTATTCCGTAATGGCAGTTGCACTGTCAGGAAAGAATGAAAAACGATCTCTGCTTTTAAGACTTATAATTACGTTGACCTATTTAGCGGTTGAGTCATTAACAACTGTTTTTATGAAATGGAATCATAAAGTTATTAGAGTCCTGACTTTCAATATATAAAGATGTTTTCATCGATTTCATTTGTATGAATCCAAAATATTCCAATATAAAGTCCTGAAACAAAAGAAAAAATAAGATATGAAAGTATTCTTTATATTTTATGAACAAAAAAGTATAAAAACTTTTCCATTTTTCTCTGTCTTTTCAAATAAACTCAGTATACGAACTTTACATATAAATGTTTTTTTTTATTTTTCCATCTAACTATACTAATAATCCAGTTACTCAAAATCGGGTTGGGCCGAAATGGTATTGAAATATTTGCATAAGATAATCTCATGTATTGGAAAATCCAGCTGAAACATTTCCTTTTTCAATATGCGGCACAATGTTTTTAGTAGATTTAATAAACAGTGAACAAGATAGAATATGAAGTCATCAAACAATCGATTTGTAAAATGAACAAATTCCAATTATCATGAGTTTGACTTCAATATAGATATTCAATGTAATAACGAGTTATAATTTAACGAATACAATAATTATTACACGTTCACTTCAGTCAAAAGCTTCTACATTCTTGCTAATGAGCCATTCTAGAGTATAGAGGAGTACAACTTCCACTTCACTAAGCCAAAATCAACTAACAAATGCGGCTAATGTAAGCAAATGCACGAATCGAATACGAACGAGGTAAAAACATTTTTAAGAATTTTGCGTATCTATATTTTTTGATATATTTGTTACCTAATTCATCAGTAGGTAGCAGATAAATGTTAGATGCTAGTTACGAGCCAACAATATGCAAACCCTAAGAAATACGACACCTCTTGTTAAACATTGTATTCTTATCTCTATATTACTTGTTCATTATTTTAACACAGTAGTTCTCAGATTCTCTCTAGCTTTTGATGTATAAAAATACTATTATAATTAAAATATATTTGTAAAAACGGACTTCAAACTTATTAATCTCTATCTGGCGCAGTCAGTAGGATTCGCGAAGTCGTGAAAGTACTGTGAAAAATCGCTTTAGTCGAAAAAGCAGTGAAAATTCGGGACTATGACGTTTCAACGTCTTTATCGCGGATATGTCGAATCTACCCTTTTGAGGACTTTCCGTTACCCTTTCGAGGACTTTAAGTTACCCTTTGTTGGAAGCGAGACCGATTCAGCTAGACCTCAGCAGAAACTCGGAGAAGAAACTGGTATCTACAACCATCGAGGTAAGTGCCAAGTTCCTTTCTGCCCTCTTAGCTGTCTCGTGGTTTTTTCGGAGGATAGTTGTTAAGATTATTGATTTTTGTTATCACAGAACAATAAAGTACTAGCATTTATTAATTTATGAGCGATTCTGGATTAATAGAATTCTTTACTAATTGAGTATTAGTAAAAGTAAGAACAAATCTAAATTAAATAAGATTTCAACTGACATAGATATAGAAAATATGGCATCTGCTGCTCAAGAATCTGTTAACTGGAATTTATATAAGTGAAAGCTTGAAAATATTAGGCACTATGATGGAGATGTTGATACTTCAAATATTTTTATTTTACGATGTGAAAGTTTAATAGCAACGTATATTAATTATGGCGACAGAGATTAAAACTATCATATTTGAATGCGTACAGGGAAAACTTATTGGTAAAGCAATATTAATGGTAGGAAATCGGATTGAAATAACTAATTGGAATATGTTAAAAGATGCTTTAAAGCAATGTTTCTCAGATAAGCGTAATCTGGACTGTTTAATTCAAGAGCTCACGAGAGCCAGACCGTATAGAAACGAGAATTTATTAGAATTTGGAAATATGAAGTAGCATAATGCAAAGAATTAGTAGCGATACGCCGCATTTCAACCAAAATGAGAAAATGTGTCAAATGCATCACTGTGACAAAACGGCGTTGAATACGTTCATTGCTGGTTGCACAGGAGTACTAAGGAATAATTTACACTTAAAACAACCAAATTCTTCAGAAAAAGCGTTAGCTCACGTTAGTGAGTACGAAAATTTTGAGAAGGTATATTCGCCTTCTAACGAAACAAAATTCAATTCCTCCAAAAATAATTATAGACCTCAAAATTTCGTAAAATCAAACAATCATCAACCAAATTCACAATTTATTCAGCAAAACCTTCCAAATGCAAATAACCCACAACAAAACTTTCGAAGAACCGAATGATCTTCACAGCCAATAAATATTCAACCACGCCCTCCTATACAAAAAAATAATTTTCCAACGAATGCCTGAGTTTTTGGAAGACGAAATGTTTTCAAACCTAACTCGATCCCTCAAAACCAAATGCCGAAACCACAACCAATATTCGCCACTTCTAGAATCCCTTCAATGTATACCAACAGAATACAGAATCAAAGCAATAAAAATAATAATTATTTTTCTAATAATAATAATCAAAAACGCGATTTCATATCAGAAGAATTATTTGTCAATGACTTTAATGAAGACGATGTAGATTGTCAAGAGTACAATCATAATCAACACGAAAATTTCCCTGATCAAGATGGTAATTGTCAAATGAATGACACTATTGAGTATTCGGATCCAAATTTTCAGTGCAATGCCGCCCAGAACCGTCTATCTTGACATAATTCAATATAACTTCCAACAACCCATTAGCTTACATTAAAATTCAAAAACCTCCATTAATAATGTTAATCGATACTGAAAGAACAACATCTACTTTAAAACCTATCGTCGCAGAAAAATTTTATCCCCATGGTATATTTCACTCGAATATATCACTTTCAACTTCTCTAGGTACTAAGAATATTAGATTTCAAGCTGCGATCCATGCATTCAGCGAATTTAATAATAATCATATGTTACAATTTATACTGTTTGACTTCCACGAATTCTTTGATGGTGTTATCGGTATAAATGCTTTAATAGAAATTAATTTTAATATTGACTTAAGAATAAACGATTTATTAGTAATCACGCAATTATTCCAATCAAATTTAGGAGACCAACCGACATTAAATTTCAAATTTCAGTTGAACAGTACGAAGGAATTTTAAAAGAAATACCTGTAACCAGTCTTAATGGTGAAATTTTAATAGATAAAACTATGTTAGGAGATATTTATATACCAGAACCTTTAACTATAGCTAAAAATGGATTCGCCTTGGTTGAATTCGTTACCGAGAGTAACAAGAACGTTTCAATCACATTATTAAAACCGATAAACTCTATTCCATATAAATCAGATACTTATGAAATGTATAAATTCGAATGCTTTAATGATAAAACTATGTTTAATGTAAAGAAAAATGATATTCAAAATTTGATTAAAACACAACACATGAACTCGGAAGAGAAACATAATATTATTAAGTTGTGTCGACAATTTTTAGAAATATTCCTAAAACCAGGTAACCCCCTTACATTTACTTCAAAAGGAAAACATATTATAAAGACAAAATCTGAATCTTCTGTATAGGTGCTTGTAGTGGTACTTAGTAAGGGGCCCTCGTATACTCGACGTTCACCATAAAGGGATATTATTTTGGAGGAAACCACTTACCTAGCAACCTGTATTCGGGAACAGAATAAACAATAACACATTTATAAAAGCACTGGGTTCAAGTTAAATACATTTAAAAATACACGATTATAAATATCAAAACGACTTATTCAAAGTATTAATAACAATAATATCATCCTGGTTCGTTCACACCCATTATATAGGAAACATAGTTGTGTTTTACTACACATCCGACCTCCGTCTATAAACTGTACATGTCTGTTTATAAAATAGCAAAAACGAGCTTTCCTTGATAAATGACATTGACTATGGCCGACCCATGCTCCCTAAATACTATAATTAATATTAACCTGAATTTAAATATTATTTCTAAGTTAGTGTCCTTTTGTCTTTAATGTCTTTTAAGGATCACTACATGCTAACTTCAAAACTTCATGAATACATCATCAATACAAGTAGGCGCGCTATTCACAACCTTATGGAAATTAATTACTGATAATTTTTCTATCAATTTCTATTTCTACTTTATTAATTCTTGATTATAGTATATATTTTTATTAATTACCTATTAATTATTATTATTTGTTACCTAGTATAAGTTTTATATTATTATTATTATTTTATCCTAGCAAACAAGCCTCATGGGCTTCGCAAGTGTATATATTTATTTCGCATAACGTCTTTTGTTTTGTTTGTTTGCCTTTTATGTATTTTTGAGTTTTGTTTAAATGAATATTTTTTTATTATAAAGATAACAGATGAAGCACATGTTCATGTGAAGCCATATAGTTATCCTTATGCTCTCAAAAAAGAGGTAAGTCGATAAAAAGATGATATGTTAGGAAAAGGTATCATTAAACCCAATAAACACACACACGTGTAATATACGTTTATATGTGGTAGCTGACGTTGATTAAACGTTACTGGTTGAATTTTGTAACGTGATTTCCGGAACCCATATTCAACCAAACGTTGATTCTACCTATAATTAACGTATATGACTCAACTCATCACTATCCACTACCGTTATGATACGTGTCCACACTGTGCTCTCTCAACGTATTTTCAATCAGAAGTGAAAACATTACATAAACGTTGAATATGACACTACTCAATAACTCTAACCTTTGAGCAACGTATATTCTACGTTTAAATAACTCTTTTTTTTACGTTTAAAAAACATTATGGAAATTACGTAATTGATCCGTTAAATGAAGAACTTAATAACAACTAAGTCGTTTACGTTACCTTGAGACAACGTTTCTTATTACTTATTGTTCAGCGTTGTTGACTACCATTCTTCACTACTATTATGAAGCGTATCCTCATCATGCTTTCTCAACGTATATTAAATCAAAAGTCAGAAACAATACATAAACGTTGAATATATCACTACTCAATAACTCGAAGCCTTGAACAACCTATATTCTACGTTTAAATGACCCTTCTTTTCTACGTTCATTGAACTTTATGATCCGTTGAATGGAGGATTTAATAACAACTAAATCATTTACTTCACCTTGAGACAATGTTTCTTATTACTTATTATTTAACGTTGTTGACTACCATTTTTCAATACTCTCGTGAAACGTGTCCTCATCGTGCTTTCTCAACGTATATTCAGTTAGAAGAGAAAAACATCACATAAACGTTGAATATAACGACACTCGGTAACTAGAAGCTTTGAGGAACCAATATTCTAGGTTTCTATATCCCTTTTCATCTACATTTATCAAACTTTATGAAAATCACGTCATTAATCTGTTGGATGAAGAACTAGATAACAACTACATTATTCACGTAACCTTGAGACAACGTTTCTGACTCCATATTGTTGACTACCTCTCTTCACTATCATTGTGAAACATGTCCTCAACATAATTTCTCAATTAATATTCAATAAGAAGTTACATAAACGTTGAATATGCCTTCACAATAACTCGAAACTTTGAGGAACTTATATTCTACGTTTGAATAACTCATTAAATTTTATGAGAATTACGTTTTTGGTCCGTTGAATGAAGAAGTTAATAACAACTACATCATTCACGTTATCTTATGACCACGTCTTATATTACTTATTATTCAACGTTGATTCAACTTATAGAAGTGTATTGGATAGTTAGGTACGTTTAAAACCGATTGCTTCAGCAACTTGACTTCTGCAGTGATAGGTAGTTTTCATCGCACTTTTTCAACTCAACTCAATTGAATACATACATTGTGCGAAATAAAGTGAATGAAATTTTTCATAATATGAGATTCGTCTTCTACGATTTAGCACACAATGGAAACTATCTACTAAAAATGCCTTATCAACATTATATTCGGTAAATTTGTGATGGGTTATATATCTTCAACATAAATTCATCCAGATCAAAGCAACGTGCAGACCACCCCCTTCAACGTTTTCTCATAGTAGTATACTAACGTTGATTCAATTATAAAAATATTAGGTTCAATGTTTTTTATTCAACGTTCTTCATACGTTGATACATAATTTATAAAATTCATGTTTCTATTGCATTTTCACTCAAATAATGAAAGTAATAGGAATAGCATGTAATTATTAATCAACCTTGTTAAATCCAACTTCTTCGTCACATCTAAAGATAATGTAATTACATGAAAATTGAATATGTTGAATAGAAATGGAACGTTTTCGCAACTTGATTGCCAAGTGTATTTCGTTGCATCAAACAATGATTTGAAAAAATCTACAATAACTAATATTTTATATTTATTCTTCATTTTATTTACCTCATTGGTTGACTATTTATCGTTAAATATATGGGGCCTATGGTTATAACTATACAGCATACCTGTATCAATCATTCATGGAGAGACTTTATGGATATTCTTAATATATTCATAACTTACTACTCCTTGGCAACATGCACGGTCAGTATAGTGAGATGATCTCGATGAACCAACACTTGCCAAAGTCGCAATTTTGCAATTTTCGATGCTTGTGTGTGCACGTGCTTGTTCTAGTGATTATAATTTGGTAAGTACCTTGTAAAGTTATTCTCTATAACTGAATTCTGTATTGCACAAACTAAAAATATTTCCTTGTTTAAACTCTTATTCATTCTCAATTTACGGGTAGTTGAGGTAGGTAAGTGTTAATCTGTAATATTTAGTACCTACAGTTGACTTCAATAATCTTGTTGGGGTTTTAAGGTATGAACGCTTGTTACAATGATGCTGAGTATTTATTATCACAGTCCGTCATCGGTAGGTACTCTCACACCATACTATGTTTCACAAAGTCATAATTTCCAGTCGAACAATGCCTATCGAATTTTAATAGGTTGATATAATGAATCACGTTGAAAAACGGTAGATGACAAACGTTGAAAACTGGTACAAATATAGTAGAAAATATGATTAAGTGAAATAGAGGCTGATTTATGAAAATCAAGTATTAGAAGTTTTCCAACTAAGTAGTTTTATACCTAGAAACTTAAACTAATTTTTTATAATTCGCGTATAGTACTTTTCGTCACATGACAAGCGCAAGCACAGCAGCCATGTTGGAAAAGCGGTAGTTTAGAAGTTTCGTACTGTTTTGTGCAATAATTGCTGGAAATGCAATATTATCTCCACAAAAAATCCATTATTGAAACAAATTATTGATGGTGCTGTATTTGACGAATTCAGTTAAAAGCATAGTTGTGAGAGATGGAAACGTGAATCAATTGTCATGAACGTTCTCAACAAGGCAAAATAAGTGTGCTATTTGAGAGGTTAGCTGTTATTTAAATAAAATTAGGCGAATAATAATTATTGAACAACTTTACACTTATTAACCATAATCAATTATTATTAGCACATGTAGAAGCTCTAAAATTAACATCTAGGTTGATAATTGAAATTATTAATAATAAATATTAAAATTAAAAAAAAATTGCATGTTCATGACATTGAATGTATGAACTAGTAACGGAAACACGGAGTAAGAGACACGTCCCAAGAAATCGATAATCGATTACCTTCAAAGATTCTGGATATGACTTTGCGTTTTTCTGCACACATTTGAATGTTTCTTCGAATATGAATACTATATTTCCACTCAATATTATAAATTTTTAGGTAGCTCGATTGAAATCAATTGGCGGAGTCTCTCCGGAAGATCACACTAGGAGGAGTTTGAGATTTTTGTTAACCAACGAGCTGGCTTCCCTTCATAATTAATTGGTAGGGCACTGATATAAACGCTCTTAGGCATACCCGTGTAATCCAACTAATAGTGGAGATATTTTGTTTTTCATACAATTAATATACAATGCAAGACATTTAAAACGAGCCACACTGAATAACTTAAACAATGATTTTCAGAAAAAATAAAAATACACGTCCACAATGATACACAGAGGGATTCTAGGAATTGGTTATCTATTTTTAACTGTTTTCTCATTTAATCATCTATAATCAATAACTAAACGCCATTTCTTTTTGCCTGATGCATCTAATTTCTTGGGAACAAACCAAATTGGCGAGGAAAATGCAGATGTAGATGGTTCAATAATACCTTCGTCTAACATTTTTGTAATTTGTCTATTAACTTCTTGCTTATGTATTTCGGGAAGCCCGTAAGATTTTGTATAAATAGGGCTATCATCAGTCAGAGTGATTTTATGTTTTATTTGATTGGTAAAACTCAATGATATTCCATCATAATAAAATATGTCTCTATAATTGAAACACAAATTTCTAATGATTTGTTTTTTTTCTTTATTGCAGTGATCAAGTCTGAGATTTTTTAAGTTTTCTTTAAGCTTATTTTGTTTAATAGTTGTTAATTCTGAATCAGATTCACATTCCATGTTTTGAAGAAAATTTACTTCTAGTAAGTTCAGAATTTCAATTTCAAAAGGTTCTTTTATATCTGATTTCACTGGATTTTCGTTACTATTTATGATGGTTGTAATTGCAAAATTATTATAAATATTGACTAATGCTTTAGGCATTTCTAAACCTTCTCCTAAGTTCTCGTATTCGAGTATACCTATGCCATTTGTTTCAGTTACAGGAATTTTAACAACTTGTTGGCAACGGCCAGGAATGGTAATCGAATAATTATTTTTTAGTACATTGTTATCATTATTTACATTTTAATCAAACATTAAAGGAATAATTGCTGTGGGTGTTTAAATTTGTTTTTGGTGAACATTTATATTTGCATCTAATTATTTCAATAAATCGACGCCAATGATACCATCAAATTTGTCGGTAAATTTGAATAAATAAAATTTATGAGATTCTTTCAAGTTAAAAGTTTTAAATAACGGAATATGAGCTATTTCATTGTGATAAGAAATTCCGTGTGCTGTCTGTATATTAAATGGCTCTTCAAAAATGCAGTGTTTATAAAATTTTTAACATAAATCGGGATTTATCAGAGACTTAGAACTGCCGGTGTCGACTAAGAAGTTTGCGTTTATTTCTTGAATTTTGATATAAGGTAAATTTGCTTTTAAAGCGTTTACTAATATTACGTCTGGTTGTGTGGATATGGGATGTGAGTAAAATCCTGAGTTGCGGTTTGAGGATTGTTCCATGAGAAAATATCCTGGTTGTCTGTTACATCATTGTTAACATGTGTAGAGAGATAATTATTATAATCGTAAGGATATTGAGTTTCAAGTTCAGATAAATATGGGTCAATGTTTTTTACAGATTCTGTTGGGAACTCATTTAGATATTCAAATAAATTTTCAGTTTGATTATTATTTAATTGTTGAATTTGATTTGGATCACTAATGGTTTGATTATAAAGTTCGTTAGAAATATATTTTTGTTGTTTAGGCTGGAATCTTGTATTACCAGAAGATGTGTCCATGGGTTTTGGTTTATAGTTTTGGGAATTATTAGGTGAATTAAATTGTCTTGAATTATTTTGAGAAACTGGTTGATGATTTTGACTCTGGGATATTGTTTGACAATTTTGGTTTCGAAAAATAGGGTGATGATTTTGGTTTTGAAAAATTGAGCGATTATTTTGGTTTTGAAAAATTGGAGGGCGTTGGGCTGAAAAATTGTTATTGGGACTCCGATTATAAGAATTGTTATTTGGCTGGAAATTTGGTCTGAACTATGATGAATTCATAAGAGGTGTTGAGTTTTGTCGAAAAACTGTGGGAAATGATTGATTATTTCCGAAATTTGATGAAAAGTTAGTTATTGGTTGTCTATAATTAGGATTTTTAGCTGGTGTAATTCTTAAACTAGGTCTAAAAGTAGTGTTCGAATTCAATTGATAACTTCTCTGAGTAGAATCCATAAAGTTTTCTTCCTCAATAACTAAGCTCATTGCTTTTTCTAAACTATCGGGTACTCTTAATCTAACATTTGTTTGAATAGGTAAAGGTAAACCTCGTATATAGGTTTTTAAAGCTAAATTATTATAATTTTCAAGTTGAAGTCTCCGTTCAATATCACTAATATTACTAAACGAATTTAATTTTGAAATAATTGAACTACGAGCGTCTTGACAACGCATACCAATGTTGTAGGGTGATTCATTTTTAAATGGTTTTAAATTAATTAAATCTTGAATAAGACAATCAACATTACGTTGATCGCCAAAACTCAAATTTAAAGCATCTTTAACAACATTCCATGTTTTTAACCCTATTCTAGAACCAATTATTATTATTTGTGCACGTCATGCGAGTTTGCCCAAGATAGCTTTTAATAGAAATGTATTTAAAGCTATGTCAGTTTCACTAGCAAATACTGATATTAAAATTTCACAATTTCCAATAAATATTGTTAAAGTATGAGGGTTTCCATCATAATAAGGAAAATAATGTAAATATAATTTTCGTAATTGATAATTTACTGAAGGAGTAGACATTTCTAAGTTTAGAGTACTATTTAAACTGTTTTCTATAGGACTATCTGGTTCGCTTAATGTTAAACTTTTTTCTAATAATATTTCTAAAGTACTTATATCTATATCACCCATAAATTACTATCAAAAGGAAATCAAGGGAAGAAAAGTACTTACAGATGGAAAATTTTGATCATCTTCTTATTTCTAGCTTAATTCTAGTTCTTCTAGGTTCAGTCGATGCGGTACCAAACCCAAGATCTTCTTACTTCTAACATATTTCTAATTCTTATAGATTCGATCGATGTTAGACCGAACCCAAGATGTAATCTTCATTTTTCTTTTCTTTTTCGAAGTTGACGATTGATCGGTTCAGAACTATCGGATTGTATTCGATATTCGCTCGAACAAGTCAGACAGTTCAAAGTTCGATATTCACTCGATTTAAACCGGTCACTTAAGTTCGAAATTTTCGGTAAATCGTTGATACGAAAGCTCACGTACTATACGTTAAAAACTCCGAAAATCCTACTACGACTGCCCCAATGATATTTCGTCACTCCGAAAAAATTACAGTTTAAGACGTTTATTGTATGCAAGTTACAAACAATCTCTCTTTTTATTACATGATTATTCATTCATATAGTTTTTAAGAAAAATACAACGTAAGCGAATATTATACATGTGTCAGCCATTGTCGTTTCTTAACTCGTAACAATCTTCCTGATTTCTCTGCACAAGAAACGGCATACGTACAAACGAGATCTCGCGATAAAAAATTACCGTAATTCAAAAAGGTAGAAGTAATAATCGATAGCGGTGTCTTATTAGAAACTAATAAAGGTACCTATCATAAGAGTATTATTAGGAATCCTAGAATTAATTTAGACAACGTTTTGTAGGATTAACAGGATGAAGTCACTGATACTCCTTATCTGCCTGATCCTCCAAATAAATAGAATAGTTAGTATTAGGGAAGAAATTAACATGACTTCCTTTGAAAGTATGATACTTCCAGTAGAAATAGGTAAAACTAGGATTATATAAACAAAACAAACATTTATCCATTATTTAGATATTAAGGAAGTAGTTAGACAGATAGATATGTAAAAAAATAATTTCTCCATTATACATAAAACTGTAGTAAAAATGAATAGCTCAAATTAAATTTCATACCATGGCATAAGTGAGAATCTTATAGAAAGAACTGATTTTCTAATTAATTCTTTAGACAGAAAATTTGAGAACTTAAATCCCCATATGCGTTCAGAGAGAGGCTCAATCAATGGATTAGGTCAAGATAATAAATTATTATCTGGTAATTTAGACTCACATGACGGTGAACGTAATGACAATGCAGTTAAACTTTCACAGGAAAACCAAAAACATGTAACATATGAATTGAATTTACACTTCTTGGATCAAAAAATTAACTAATCATTATAATAAATCACTAACAACACTTCGGCAAAATCAACAAAAACTTCATAACAATTTAGAAAAATTTCAAGCATCTATTATAAATCAAATTGACTTTTTAGGTAGATGTATTACATTTCGAGGAACAATGAGGCACATTAATCTCGACTGCCAGATTCTAATATCATTTATAGATAATATCGAGTATCTTATTTTCTAAGTTAAATGCTCTTCATAGTTCCCTAATATCTAGTTCCGAAATTTGGGATTCAAATTAACATTTGAATCAAATATACGAAAAGGATCAAATTCCTAAATTCAATAATATCTTAACATACTGTTACGAAACAGCACACTGGTATAGTCCCTAAAACCGACTCTGTCTAAGCCAGGTATAAAAGTTGAAATTATGGCGGATACGCACTGTTTACGACTCTACGACTATCTTATGTAACATTGTTTTTGTGACCAAAGTTATCTAGAAAATGCCAGAATCAATTGTTTTTTATGCCGCAGTCCGGAATTTATTAGTAAAAATGGCTTTAATATATAAGGGGACTGATCAGGAAGAGTTAGTTAGTTGATAATTTGACATCGTGAGATAAACAAATAAATGAGTGAATAAGTGAACTGTTTATATAAATTAGTTTAGGTGAATATACTGTATATATAAATTAAGTATTAGTGATTAGTTTAGTGTTTAAATAAATTAGTAAGTAGCCATACCGTGTGTTTAAAGATTTTCCCACCCGTTTATTGTTTGAATAAATAACAAAAACATTACAATACTATACGTTTCTTGGTACTCAAATGACTTTCTCTAGCTCTAAATTGATATTTGCAATTCATGTCCCTGTCCTAAAACCAAATTCCTTAGAATGATATCACATATTTCCCGTAATTCAAAAGAATATAGTGGTCTCTTCCATTTACCCTTACTTGGCACTTAATAATGAAGAAGCCTAACCAGAGAAAGAAGAATGTTTCGTAAGTTGAAGACATCTACTACTGTATTCAAGAGTTTATTCCTGCCGACAACTGTACGCTGCAACTCCAAGTTACAAATAATGAACTGATGATCATCCCTGTACAATCCCAAGATGTTGTTTCAAAGTGTCGAACTCATCGAATATTTCAAGTACAATCACCCTTCTTAATAAATATTCCAGAAAAATGTGAACTGTCAATTAATAAACTTAAATATTCATTCAAGTAAGAAATTCAAAAAAGAAAATTACTAATCTTACCGAGCCAGAATTCAGAAAAATGATCAAGCCTCTAACCTGACAGAAATAAAATTTGACGAATTATATGAAATTAACAGATTTGCCAAACAGTTGAAACCTATTGACTGAGTAGACAACTATAAAGTATCAGCCATATCGACAACATCAATATCAATAATTTTATTCGCAATAATAGACACTTGCTACTTATTGAAAAGGAAACGTAGAAGAAAAGAATATCAGTTTAGAAGAAATTACAACAGATCCCACAAAAAAAATTCCATTATTTTTTCGTCCAAGGGATGGAGGAGTTACGAGCCAACAATATGCGAACACCTAAGAAGTACGTCACCCCTTGTTAAACATTGTATTCTTATCTCTATGTTACTTGTTCATTATTTTAACACAGTAGTTTTCAGTTTCTCACTAGCTTTTGATATAGAAACATACTATTGTAATTAAAATATATTTTTAAAAACCGTCTTTAAACTTATTAATCTTCATCTTGCTTATAAATATATAACGTTATTTAAATCACCAGCTAGTTGTAGTAGACAAATGGGTGAGTAAATCGATATAATAAAGGTTTTAGTTACCGGCAACTGTACAGAGTAGAAAGTTTCTAATTTTTATTGTCGAATAAGATTTCAGATTGACAAGATGTTAAGCACTATAAGCAATTACCCTTTTAGTACTAATCGTTTACATGGTAAGTAGGTAGTTATTATTTTATTGAAAGTATTTTGAAGTTAAGTTTGTGAAGGTTTCTACTTATAGCATCAGTAGTGTAGTAGTCCGTGTCGATGTTCTTCCCAATAATATCGCTGTCTCGCTATGCAAAATAAAATAAAAATAAAAAAACAATACTCTTACTTGATAACTCGTAGTCCTGCTCAATTAAAATTAACAGCAGCGTTTTTCGTGGAAGCCTATTTGAGGTAAACCATGCAGGTGATCACAGAAAAATATGTACTACAGTCAGTTCCTAATAAGAGTATAAGAGAATATTCCTAAAGGAGTGAACAAACAATTAGATGGTGGTTACTTGAAATGTGTTTGGGTTAGGTTAGGTATACTTACTGAATGTGGAGGGGGTGTTAAATAGACTAATCGTGAAGATCCCCTTGCGGGCTTTTTAACACATGAAAATAAAATAAATAGTCTATTAAAGTGATTTCCTTCTGTTTTTTGGCTTCAAAATTCCAAAAAAGTTCCATTAACCTTATGCAGTTAAAATTGAGCAATGAAATACTAAACGGGAGTGAGAGGAAACAAAAGAATATTGACAGTATGTCAATTAGCTGTGTAAGTTAACGTACCAACCTTAATTACTGGTCATCAACTGGTCAGCTTGATACTTAGGTAGGTTTATAATTAGACTCTTCAAAGTGAGGAAACAATAATAGAACAATTTCTCATATTATTCTGTGAATAAATAATTTTTTTAATAAAACTCAGAACCAATCTGTCACAGCATTTTTTATTATTATTAAACAGCTACTAGTTTCGGCCTACATAAGGGCCATCTTTAAGCTACAAAAATGATTGGTATTAGTAAAAGGAACAATTACAAAGTCTCAAACATTACCTGATACCTGTGGGCGAGAAATGTTCCCTGGAGTGTATTATTGGTTTCTAACCATTCAATTCCTTTAATTAAATTTCAATGATGGTTCCTTAACCACTTCTTCAAGGAGGAAAATTGCAAAAATAGCTTCCAACTAGATCATTGTTTTAATTCTTTCTCTTGTCATTTTGGAGTATGACAGTTCTCCTAATGACAGTTTCTGACAGTTTCCGCTTGGATATACCTTCCATATTGTTCTTTACCAACGATATCAGTAATCACATTGGATGAGTCAAGTGCTTTTCGATTTGTGCTAATTTCATCGTGATAATGGTATGGACAAGTTTGTAATAATGAGCCTATTACTAATCGAATATTTTATTATAAGACTTTTCTTCATAAAAAACAAATCTTATTCCTATGGTTAAGCTTCCCCTTGAGCTGATGATCATTATGGAGTCTTCTCTCTGTGAATTGGCGTTGACTATTCTGGACTCTTCCTTCTAGGAATTGAGGCTATTGCAGTTTTAATATTCCTTCTGAGAATTGAGGATAATGATGTTCCTATAAATAAGAAATTTCTTTTGCAACGGCCACCTCGTCGAAGAGCTACGCAGGCGTGGGTTATATACTAGTAGAGACCCAAGGAGTAGGTCTTACCTGTTCTCGGGTAATCCTACTTATTTTTACGTAACGAGACGGAAAGATAAGTAGGCGCCACCCTGAGTCCTACTAGTCTATAAGTTACCTAACATCGACTAATCTCAGTCAACAAAGCAAGAAGTTGGAAGGCTATATAAAAAAAATATGAACAACGCTATTCAAAATTTACAAGTAGTTTTATTGAGTAAAGTTATATGTTGTATTAAAATTGAAAAGGTTATTCACAAGTCGTTTATTAAATAACAATTATATGTTGGATAAAAAATTAAAAATAAAAATGTTATTAAATTTTACAACTTAATTTATGAATTTAAAACTAGAAATGAAAGTAAATTGACATTCAAAATAAAAAAATTAGATTCTGGAGGAAACTAAAGCTAGATATTTTACAAAGATGCAATTTACATGTGGTACAAAAAATTCAGTTAATTAGTTGATGAACGTTAGTTGGAAAGAATCTATAGTTTCAAAGATTGCGGACGTTAGTACTTTCCTTGTTTCTATTCCAATGATGATCTGGATGACGTAAAAACGAATCTGGAACCAATCATCTGGCTGCGTCACATTCAGTCCAGTCGGTTCTGAATAGAGCCGTGGTCCCAGCAGGAAAAGGCTTCGGTCGATACGAAGGCTTAGGCCAGTGATATAACTTCAGGCCGGTACGGAAAAGTTTAGGCCGGTAAGAAAAAGTGCTAGAAAATACACATGAATCAGATATAGTTCTTGAATTCAGTAAAATGCAGGATATCTGGAGATTGAGATTAGAGTAGGTACAAGTAACATATGTACAAAATTATGAAAT
The DNA here is from genome assembly GCA_963921935.1 of Galeruca laticollis. Lineage (NCBI taxonomy): Eukaryota > Metazoa > Arthropoda > Insecta > Coleoptera > Chrysomelidae > Galeruca > Galeruca laticollis. The sequence continues at coordinate 34,464,562 of OY998176.1, read as the reverse complement.
AATATCAAACAACGTGGTTCATATATCCTGTATTTCATGATATTTTAAGAAAAATAATTCATTTCATAAATGAAAAGCACAATAAAAATCATAAGAAAAGTTACTAATTTATTTAACTTTATTTTAATGGCTTTTCAACGTAAAATTCCATTGGTATAAAAAAATATAAAAACCAGAACACGTGGTTCATGTTTCCTGTATCAATATTTTAATAGAGATTTAAGAAATAAAAGCATAATAGAAGTCATAAGAAAAGTTACGAATTCACTTAATTTTATTTCAATGGTTTTCAACGTAGAATTCCATTGGTACAAAAAATGTATGAAGAAGCAGAACAAAATATATATAACAAAAACGAAATCGAAATAATATATCTCTGGTACTGAATGTTTTGAAGAAAAATGAATTTCAAACTATTACGTACCATGTGATAGAGGATTAGCGGAGAAATATTATACATTTTCTATGAAATGCACTTCGATACGATAAGATTTCGAACTTGACAATAAGTAGTTGAATAAGGGCCGAATGTCAACGCGCATTGGTTTAAATATCCAAATGCAAACACAATCTTCCGAAAACTTAAAACTCGGCAAGTATTGACCAGAAGTATTATTCGATGTTACGAGGGGTAAACGAAATTTACGTTACTCTTTAATCGACGAGAAATATTATGAGTGGTGAACGATATTCACGTGACATCTCGAGTTGGTCTTCTCATTTACACAGTATTTCACGTTTACCCCCCCCCCCTCCCCTTAAAATACTTTCTTTAACGATCATAGATCACTCAATTCGAGTTCAATTCAATAACCATTTCAATCTAAACTTCTTTCATATGTCACACCAAATTATTAAAAAAAAATTTAAATTTTCATTTTCAATCTCAAAATGAAGATTGAAAGTTTTTCCAATTTTCAAGTTTCTTCTAACCTCTCACATCTATTGCTCCGAACTTACAAACTTAACTTTTCTGAGGATTCATATGTATTGTCCATTGAAAAGTTTTTATCAGGTAATGTAGAAGAATTTGTAATTGTCCCTTCTACTTATATCACCCCAACTAATAATTTGCTATATTAGAATCGTCGTAGAAATGTTTTGGCAATAAATATTATAAAACAATGTTACCTTTGTCTTGTACCCTTTTATCAAACATATAATTAGAATTATTACTATATATCTTCCTATCTTTTTCATTTGTACTTACATTTCCTTCTTTTTTGTTATTTCTGTTATCTATCATAACTTTATTATTTACATTCATCCGTTTACTGAAATTTGTTTTCATTAATTTACTATTTCTAATCGTAAAATTATTTCTAATTCAAAAACTAATCATATCTTTTACTTCTGTTCTTTATTTTTCTGTTCCACTCCAGTGCCTCTTTAATTCCCACATTCCTCTTCCATTTATTTCTCTTCTAGTTTTTTTGTCCCCTTCCAAACATTTTGGTTATTTTCGCCTTGCTTTCCTTTGCCAGCGGAGATCTTACGTTTACTTTCCTGTTAGGCTTATTTGCCTCTGCCTTTTCTATCTTTCCCCCGCCTACCTGGAAATTATACTTGTAATCTACATTTCCATCTATTATCAATTTATCATATTTAAAGTAAGCTCTACTTCCATATTCCCTTGCTCTTTTCATAAATTGCATCATGTATTTCCAGGCATCTTGGACTCTTTTTGGCAAATCATCATTTAGCCAAATGTTTATACCTTTTAGGTTTTATTAATTTTTCATTATTTCCTGTTTTTTTCCCATTGGTTGAGTTTTATGATTATTGGTCTATTCTTTTTAGTTTGAAGTATCCTATTCTCCGTAGATCACTTACTGCATTTTTTAAGTTCACACCTATTCCAGCTTCTTTTAATATTCCATCGATATATATTTTTGTGTCTCCAGCTGTCTCCTCTTCACTATCTTCTATTCCCTGTATAATTATATTGTTTTTTTTTGTCTCTTGTTCCATCATCACTATTATTCTTTCATGTGATTTTGTCATTTGTTTCAGCCAATTATTTTCCTTTGTCAGCTCTCTTATTTTTTCCACGTTATTTTCTTGTTTTTGTTCGATTGTTGTCATTTCATCAATCGGACCCGGGTCCACATCAGTGAATATGTATGTAGTTCGTCGCTGTTCGTCATGATATTCATTGATTTGGAGGAGGTGAAGCACCAACCCGACGCGTCTCCAGGTGGCGGAAAGGAGAAGAGCATCTGAGATTATTCTATATGAGGAGGAGGTCTGCGGGGGGCTCGTTATGTTTGAAAACTCAGCCGCGGACCAAATTTACCTGTCCCAGGTGTAGTATCGTGGATAAGGGATTGCACACAGGGCTACGATACCGGGTGAAATTTCGAGCTTACCTCGAAATCACCTGTTATACCATTGTATCCTGGCTCGCGGGCCAGTGGGATGAGGGGGGGGGGGAAGTGGGAAACCAGACCGAAGAATGCGTGGCTATATAGAAGAATAGTCCTTACTGGTTTCGACCTTGGAGCACCAGGGGGAACTCCATTGTATTGAACACCTTACTTCTTCATGCGGGGATCTGCAGTGGTGGACCGTAATGACCCTATCTTTTCGTGGGACCATTTATGGAAAGAGAAAAGGAAAGTAAAACTTAAACCGGAAAAGTACCCCCACCTCTTTATCCGGGCACCTCACAGAGGGAAAAAAGGCCAAACAGCACAAAGGTCGTATGCCGTTCGACCTCCCAAAGCTGGGAGAACCGGGCGGCATAGACGACCCACTGAGAAAAGGCCTCAGTAGAGCAGGGGTGCGAAAATACCTGCGACTCCTCAATCAGGGAATATTCCCTGAAGAGGCCAGGAAGCAGGCTATTCAGCACTCAACCCCCCCGAAGGAACCACCAACGGGGAAGACAAAGCTTAAAAGAGGACCGGAGAATATTACTCCTCCGCAACGACCTCTAAGCAAGAAACCAAAACAGCTGCAAAGGTAACAGGGCAAGCCACTCGTTACGCAGCAGCTGCCAAAACAGAGAAGGCTTTTGGGGTGGGAATAATGCCCAAAGATTATCCTGGGGCCATCCTGAAAGCAGAGCAGCTCTCCACACTGGAAGACACTTTGGTGGAAGAGCTGTGCCAGAGCAAAGAGAAGGGAATCCACTTCTCAGGTATTTCTTTCCGTTGTGTAATGAGACTGGTGGACTGTGGGTCACAATAATCGGCAGACTGACTCATGAGGTCAGCGCCGGAATCAAACTCTTGGGAAAGACCCGAATTAGAGTCTCCAAGTGGAGACGACATCCCAAAGCCGGTCACCATAATGGTGTTCGTCCCAAGAAGCCAAGACATGAAACAGGAGAAGATCCTCCAACTTGTCCAGGTTCAGAACTCCAACCTCAGTACTGCGGCTTGGAAGGTCCTGAACTCTGAAAAAGAGAGACAGGGAACTATCCTCACGATTGGGATCGATCACCAATCTGGGGAGGCTCTGAAGGCAGGAGGTTACGCGCTAAACTTCCGTTTTGGGCGTATCCCTGTCTCGGGGCTGGGAAAAAAGAAGAATCCCGCGGAGGATCCAAGGGACATGGAGATACCCTCCACATCCGGAACCTGGACAGGGGGGAAAGGCGAAAGCTTGACCTTGGATCAGCCCGAGATCTCCTCCGGCTCTGCAGAGATGACTGGGGATGCGGAGATCGCCTCTACATCCCGGGAAACTGGGAGGATCAGCCTGGGGGTCGAGAGTCTGACTCGAGATCAAGAAACCTGCTCGAACTCCGAAGAAGATATTGCCATGGTTGTCGAGAAGGGTCAGGGAAGGAGACAAAGGAGGACGATGAAAAGAGGCTGAGTAACTCGGCCACTTCCATCCATAATAATTCACCTTCACGTTCACGAATATAGTTCAGCTTAACCTGCATCACGCGAAAGGAGCTTCAGCCCGGATTGCAAGGTTCTTAATGTTGCTTCTAGGAATAATGTGGAAGATTGGAGGGTGATGAGCGACCATAAGATCATCGAATTTTGGAAAGAGGAAAATACCACCATTGGTCTCTCTACAAGACCAACCTGAAGGACAATTTGGAACAAGTCGAAGTGAATGGGGTGAATCACCCGCACTACGAGCAGTAGCAAAGAGTCGAGCAGATCAGTGAGGCAATGATAAAAACTTTTCATTCCATTGGCCCAATGTCAAAAGCTCGTTCATAAAATGACGCTCCTTAGTGGAATGGGAACCTTCATTTTCAAGCCTTTGCTAAAAGATCACTCCCAGTCATACAGGAGCAAGACTACAAAAGGTCATGGCAAATGGGGGAACTAACCCCACAATGTCGCTGAAAAAGCCAGACGGATCATACACGGAAGGTGAAGAGAAACGATCGATTCTCTTTCTTAGCACCAACTTTCCAGTTAGTGAACCAGCAAAAAACACTGAAATAGCAATGAGTTACACCAAAAATTCCCGCTAAGAAGATTGGGACATTGCTAAGAAAATATTTACCAGACAACAGTTGGAATGGGCAATTAGTACCATCCAACCATATAAATCGCCAGGAGTGGATGGAATATTTCCAGCACTTCTGCAGCAAGGGATAGAGAAGATTGTTCCTCACCTGCTGACAGTCTAGCAGTGTGTCTAATACCTAGAAAATGGAGAAGGGCAAGGGTAACCTTCATACCAAAAATAGGGGAAAAAGATGGGACTGATCCCCGATCTTTTAGACACATCAGTCTAACATCGTTCCTACTCAAAACGATGGAGAAAGAATTGGATAACTACATAAGAACAGAGAATCTGGAGAATATACCACTTCATAAATGTCAGCATGCTTACAGAGCGGGTCGATTAACTGAGACGGCTCTGCATCAGCTGACCGAAGTCATCCATAGAACTCTGCACAACAAAGAAATCGCAATGTGCGCATTCCTGGATATATCTGGGGCCTTTGACAACACAACACATGTGTCTGTCAAAGAAGCACTAAAAAGGCGAGGAGTAAATGAAACTATTGTAAAATGGATGTATGGGATGTTGACGACGAGGATAGCCAAGACACAGTTGGGGAATCAAACCACATCAGTTAAAGCCACTCGGGAAACACCTCAAAGGGGAGTGATATATCCCCTTTTATGGAGCCTCGTAGTAGATGAGTTGCTCTACAGGCTTACTGAGCTTGGATTCGAATGTATGGGCTATGCTGATGACATAGTTCTAATAGTCAGTAGTCAGAGGCAAGTTCGAGAGCACCTTGTGTGATTTATTACAAAAGGGCCTCGAAATCAATGAGCAATGGTGCTTGTCAGTGGGGCTAAACGTTAACCCAAATAAGACCATAGTAATTCCATTTACCCGAAAAAGAATACTTCCAGCCATGAAACCCATATCCTTAAACGAGAAAATCATAGAATGGAAATCAGAAGTTAAATATCTAGGGATAAATCTAGACAGTAAGCTTCTGTGGAATAGGCATGTTGAAATCACTGCTAGTAGAGCAATAAGAGCTTTGATAGCGTGCAGATATCTAGCTGGTAAGAGTTGGGGCTGTTACTCAAAAACACTGCGATGTATGTACACCATAATTGTGAGACCAGCAATTCGGGTCAATAGTTTGGCATACAAAAGCAAGTCGGTACAGCACAAGGAAGACCCTCGACAAAGTTCAAAGGCTTGCCTGTGTGTGCATTCCTGGTGTTATGAGAACGTGTCCAACTAGTGCACTTGAGATCATTACTGATCTCACACCTCTACATCTGGTGATAGAAAGATCTGCCAAAGAGGCAATTCTTAGAATATCTAAGAAAGGTTCAGGCAATTAGAGTATTAAAAATCAGGAAGCCTGGTTCTTTCTAAAAAATACATCTCACCAGCGAATCTTCCCAGTGACGAAATGATCAAGAAAGTAAGTATCGAAAAGAATTTCACTACGATGCTTAATACGAGGAGAGACTGGGAAAGGGAATACACCACCCAAACTCTCAAACAAAACACCATTAGATGGTATACGGATGGTTCAAAAACTCTGGAGTATTCGGGCCTGCCACTAGATACTCATTATCGTTAGGCTCCTTCCCGAGCGTCTTTCAGGCAGAAATACTAGCGATTGAAAGATGCGTGGAAATGAACCTAGAAAGAAACTATCAGAAATGTGACATATCGTTCCATTCTGATAGTCAAGCAGCTATTAAAGAATTGAGCTCCCATGTCATTGACTCAAAGTTGGCATGGGAGTGCCGAAGAAAACTTGATGAATTAGGCAAGAATAACAGGGTCTCTTTAGTCTGGGTTCCTGGTCACTCGGGAATCACAGGAAATGAAGAGGCCAACACACTTGCTAGGAAAGGAGCACAAACGCCCTTTCTGTGGTGTAGGAAAATGCTCCTATGCGAAAGAGTTTCGGAAGAAGGAGGAAACCGAAAGAGAAGCACTCTGGCGGTGCCTTCCCGGGTTGGAACATTCCAAAAAGTTTCTGCAGAACTTTCACACTGCTATATCCAAAAAATATTTGTGCCTCAGTAAAAATAAGCTACATCTCCTCACGAGCTTTCTCGCAGGACATTGCCGCCTAATGAGAATAGGTCTAGCAGGAAATGACGAGTGTAGATTCTGTGGGGAGGAGGATGAAACTCCGGATCACCTAGTTCTGGAATGCCTCGCCATCGCAAGTCAACGCAAGAAATGTTTCGAACAAGAAACTTGTAAGAGTGATGATATAACCTTGTTGAAGCCGTTCCAAATACTAGAGTTTATTGCAGCCCTGGAACTGGAATGCGAGCTGTAGTAGTAGCGAGAACAGCTCTGATAGGGGAGGGCGCACACTAAACCTTAGGTTTCAGTGCATTGTAATCACGTTAAAATTTAATCTAATCTAATCTTCATCAATTGGACATTCAAGTATTCTTCTTATTTCATCCATCTCCCCCATTCTTTATTTTCATGCACCGGATTTCAAGTGTCCCGTGAACAGTTTTTGTTACAGAGCTACTAAAGTCACCGTTAACCCGTAGGCGAGCTGACTTCTTTACCGTGACTGATTTCTTTTATTCCTTTGATGTGGTTCTGTTAATTCCGTTCCTGTACTTTTAATTTTCTGTCTGTATAAAACTTCGTATCGTGTTCCGTGTTACCAGTTTTTGTATGTTTAATTTATTTGTTGTTAAAATTGACGAATTTCGGCATTGTTAATTTGTTTCCACATTCCGTATTTGTTGTTCGCTAATTCTCAATAAACTTTCATTAATTCACTACCGTCACATTACATTCACTGTCACAAATTCGATATGTTCATCTTAAAACTAACTCAAATAAGTTTGAACCCGTAACATATGCTATTACATGATTACTAGAAACATAGTAGTTCAAAATGGAGGTAACAAAACTTGAAAATATAGCAATCGAGTAAGTTCAGAAGTCTCACAAAAAATAGAATGGACCCCAAAATATCAATATTATAAAAAGGATAGGACAATCAGCAATAGAAATGGTTAATGTTTTGGCTGGGATTGTTGGAGACCATAACAATGGTTCCTATAGGATTACTTGAAAATGATGCCATTCCAGCTTTGGCAAATTAATATCCTGATCCAGGTAGGACAGTGAATATGATATGGTTTCTGTAGGATGGAGCTATCCTACATTATCAGCACAATGATCGGCAGTATGATGATGATGATGATAGAATAACCAGCACGATCACCTGGTCTCAACTTATTATATTCCTTTTTGTGGGGATATTTGAAGAATATTGTGTAAAAACTAAATACCGCTCATTCAGATGACTTCAATAAGTCTATTTAGATACCGTAATTGCTATCAACTAAAACATGAGGCAACTTCTGATTAAAGAATGAACCAAACTCTAATCAAAACTTCTCTCTATTAAATTAATCAACAAGCCGAAAATACTGGCTCTTTAAGTATCGCATAAAACAACTAAAACTATCTATAAGAACTTTCAAAAGCGATAAAATATTTTTACAACTTAAACGATGGAAAAAGTCTCATAAAAATTATTATGTTTTTATGGCATTTATCTCAATCATGGTGGCCGTTACCATTTTATTGACTCAAACAGAATAAAAAAGACAATAATAACAAGAAATAATTACATGTCAATGGATTTAATGATTTTTGCTGCCGTCGAATCATGATTGTGATAATAGTATAGTTGCGACATACACAATCAATATGAAAAACAAAATTGAAATTTAATAGTCACAGCTGTAACAAGTCTGAAAACTACACAAGATCGTTAGAATGTTTGACTTCAATTATACATCAAAAGTGAATCGATTTATAATGCCATGTCAACTATTGACCACTTAGTTCCAGTTAAACATACAGTGCACTGGAATAAGTGTTACCTCTCCCACCATATAAACTTCATTGCGAATCGCTTAGTCAGGTCGATTTTTCTTCACAGTTTTGGTTTTTTTTTCACAAAAAATTAAATATACAGAAGATATGACGTCATCGACAATTTTATAAATAGAAACGCTCAATTTTTATTGCCGGTTCTGAAAAAGCTCAGTTTTTCACGTACGGTTAAATAATTGATAAAATTATACCAGGTGTCCGAAATACCGAATTTAATTAAAACAGTTTGGTACGTAGGACATGGCAAAATTTACGGATTTTGATTTATCTGAAATGAAAAGATATGCCAAATGGATTTAGCCACGATCTAATTAACAGAGATTAACAACAGTAAATTGTATAAACCCATGTTAATGATTTTAGGAGGTTGATTACAAACTGCTGAGGATGTATTGAAACATGAAAAAATTAATGCAGAAGATATTCAAAATGCTCCCCATTTACCTCTAGGCATTTACAACTATGATTTTGTTCCGTCTCTGACTTTTTGCACTTGGCATTGGGCAATCACTCTTTCGCGAAGTTGATTAATTTTTATAGATTGGGTTTTGTAACCATGGATTTCAAATTAACCCAAAAAAACAATCTAATGGGGTTGAATCAGATGCTCTAGGTGGCCACTATACATGTCCTCATGAGCCAATCATCTTGCCGGAAAAATAGTGATTAAATTCGGTCGCACTCTGGCAGCATAGTGAGGCAGGGCTTTGTCTAGCTGAACTATTACTTGTTGCGGAATTTAATGCGGGTTATTGCAAATATTATCATTTATTGCTACCGTTATCTGTGTTTCCAACATATTTACATAATTTTCAACATTTAATTATCCATCAATGTGTAATGGGCCAAATAAAAGGCGTGATGATTGTTATGTCTAGAATTTTGAGGCAATTTTTCGTCACGAACGTTGGTTCCGAGCATATGTTGTTAATGATAAGCCCTTTCCCGTTGATAAAGTTGCTCACCTAGTTTGCTGAGGTCGGAACTGCCCCAGTCCCTGTGGTGGACGTTAGCGTCGCACCCCAAACACCAGCTGCTTGATGTTTTTCCTGCAGTAGACGGTAAGTTTTCGCATAGCTGCAAGAGAAGGTTTCTGACCGAGATCTCCCGGAAAGTAAGCGGAACAGATGACTACATCTTTCATTCCTACCTCCACCGGGACGGGTAGATGAACAGCAACCAAGTCCTAGATATAGTACTCTGTTAACATAAAACATCTCTTATAAGTAAGCAATATCTTGGTTCCTTCCTAAAGTCACTATCTACTAACTCACCTGAGTGGTTTCCCAGTCCCGTTATGTAGTCGTTTCTGAAAATCAAGGCTACTTGATCAGTGCAATGTCCTATTTCCTGAATCCAACCAATGATGTAAGAGGCCGCTTTGGCATGCTGGAGGTTTGCTTGGAGGAAGTACTTGGGACTTTTTGGTGTCTTCTCTAGGAGTTTTATCCTTGGATCCCACACGTTTACATTTATACAAACGGCATATCTACTCACTTGATTCATTTATACACTATTCACTTATGCTTAATTTATGTACACACCTAATTCTGATTTATAATAAATCCACTGTTAACAGTTAATTCACTATTTATATATTCACGCCTCTTCATTACCAGAATAAATTGTAGATTGACTTGCCGCTCGTAGGTAGTCTCTTATATATTAAAACCACTTTCTCGAACCCTAAGAAGGTCTCCATAAAAACAATAAAAAAACACCTTGAACTTTAGATATCGAACTAAAGGAGAGTTGGCTTCAATATATATATAAATATATATATATATATATATATATATATATATATATATATATATATATATATATATATATATATATATATCTACAAATTGAAAAATATCTTATTGGTGATAGCAGCAAATGAGCAAAAGTATACTCTATTCAATTTTCCAAGCTTTCGTAAATATTTATTTACATCATCAGGGAACTACAATAAAGAAAAGAAAAACATGAATTATAAAAAGTTTCCCTCCACACATTTCTACAACTTACATCAATCGGGATTGCATCCTAGATCTTGAAAATCGGAAATGTGTAGATTTTGCCATTTGATATTGTTTTGTAACAGATAACTTATTGAAATTAAACACATTTAATTTGATTAAAATTTTTATTTGTGACAGTGACTGTGGATTCTTGGTGACAGAATGCTTTTTCAAATTTATTGAATGTCAGAAAGAAATTGAATAGCCTTTAGAATACTGAACAAACAGCCACAGTATAGTAATAGGTAGATCAAACAGAACAAAATTAATAATCAATATTTTATTTAGTCAACACTGTGAAATCTTATATAAATTTTTCTATTTTATGGCGCATTGAACCCACCCTGAGATAAGAGTGATTCGAATATTTTACAATAGATTTATCTTTCAATAAATTATATTTTTTTTGATAGCCGGGCATTTTTGACAACTACTGTCACAGTGAAATAAATATCATACGCTGCTAAAGCCGTGTGCACAATAATTGTCGCTACAACGTAGTGCAATTATATAAAATAAAATCGATATATAATATACGAAGCTTAAGCAGCGTATTTTTATTATACTGCAAACAAAGCTTAAACTGCCTATATTATGTCTATCAAAGGTTGACAGTAGTTGTCAAAAATTCCCTGGCTATCAAATTGTAATTAATTGAAAGATAAATTTAACATAAAAGACTCGAATCATTCTTACCTTCAGGGTGGGTTCAATGGGCTATTGAAAATAAAAATTTTATATATATTTCTTTGGTCTGTTTCATCTATCTAACAATATAATGTGACTGTTTGTTCAAGACTATAAAGGCTATTCAATTTCTTTTTTGACATTCACAATGTATAAATGAATTGTATGTCACCAATAATACACAATTGTCACTTTTTAAAATAAAATTTGTAAATTTGATAAATATGTTTAATTTAAGTCAACGTTCTTGAATGGTTTGAATGTTATAAATGTGAGTAACAAATTTACAAGTATTTACAATTACAAATCTTATAAATTTTAAAATTTAGTTTTCCTTTTTTTACAACAATAAAGAACCAACTCTTATCTTCCCAGATATAAACTAAATTAACAACCTACAAACTATAACGCCTTATCTCTAGTACCAAAAGTTTCATAAAGAATTTTTGAAAGAGTTCAATCAACTTCAAAAATTTCACTTGACTTGTCAAATATCCGTAATGTCTTTATTTTATTGTATCTTCAAATTATTTAATATTCCATGCGAATTTAAAAGTTTAGATGCATCTATAATTCAATTTATTTTCAAGGCCTTAATCTTTCAATTAAATAATAATTCTGGAGTGGACTCACCAGTATTCGATGATGACAGTCAGCTCGTACAATTCTAAAAAATTTAGAATTCTGGATCTTACACCTATGCTTCAATCTTGATAAAGTTTTTTTTTTATCACTCACGCACATAATTTAAATGGGATACCGAATAATGCTTTCAATTATTAATCACCGTTGAAATTATTATAATACAAATTTTTGAATAGATCTAAAATTATATGTTACTCTTTGGAGAGCTCCTACTTAGAAGTTATCTCTTCGGAGGATTCAACGTTACTGAATATTTTTTTTTCAATAAACAACGCAAATTATATTGTGGTTACCAAACTTTCTCTTTTTTCAAAAAAAAAACTAAATTTTTATCTCCTTACTATAAATAGATTTGGATTTCTTGTATTAACTAAATACCTTAAAATGACTATTTATTTCTCTAACCTTGAATATCTTTTGAATTGTCATCGGAAAGTCATCAGAAATTAAATAGTGTCAAATTTTATGTATACAGGATATTTAAATTATATTGAATCCATACACAAAACAGGGTTTGCCAAAAGTATTGCATATGAATATTTTGAGTGAATTCTTTATAATTTGAAATAGGAGTACTGTATTGAATTTTATTGTAATTTATCTTATATGAATTTAATTATATGTTATATCTTTGATTTCAATAAGGTTTTTTTATTTTGCCCCAGTATATGTAAAAAAATTATTTAGGTTCAATAATGTCACACAGTACACTTACCTTTATATCTCTTTTAATTGTTAAATTTTCTAAATGAGCACTCAGCTTCTCAGGATGTTGAGTTCATAAGATTAAATATTCATATGATTCCTTTAACAATAAGCGCCAGATTTTGATAAAAAAATTTGGGATCTAAAATATTTGTATTCAATAAATTTTAAATTGTTCTCTTAAATAGTTCGAATTCTTATTATATCGGTGTCATGTATATATGTACAAGGTACATTATAAAGTTTAAATGAATTTCTTTAGTTTGATTTAGTTTAAATTTGACTCTCGAATAGTTTTCCTTTCAATAATCGTATACTCGTCAATATCTCAAATGGTAATTGACTCGTGTTAGATATATATACAGTTTCCACATTAACATCCCCTAAATTTTGCGTTTATCAAATTTTTTAATATAAGAAAAAGAATTTTATGAACAAAAATTTTACTTCCAGCATTTTATTCAAATATTATCTTTCGATTTGACTGATAATAAAATTTCCTTTTATTTCAGGTCGCTGTTGTAAGATGAGCCTTCATCGTGATTCTGAAATCTTATGTTTCAATGTCCTCTTAAATTTATTTTAACTTATTTACAATATTATAATAAAAAAAATAAAAAAATTATTAGTTTACTGTTGTATCAATTTATGTACAATATGATTGTTCATGGAGACTTTTATTATGGAGACTTTCATTTCATTTCTTTTATGAATGGTGATATTTGTATAAATCATGATTATTAAATATACCTCTAATCCTTTCTCCGTCTGTGTATTTTAACACATAACTGTTTACGCCATCTTCATTTTCTACAATGTATGGCCCTTCGAAAGGTAGTTTTAACTTAGCACATGTTCCTCTGTTTCCGTCTGATACTCTTAGAGCACGTACTTCTACTAAACCTCCTTTTTGAAACGTCGTCTTTACTTTCTTCTTCTTATTCATTCTATTTAAATATTTATTTGCATTGTTCTGTAAATTTTTGTTAACTTTTTCCAAAACCTCTTCATAATTTTTATTGGCTTCTGTCTCCCATTTTCTTTCAGGTGTCAATTTTTTCATTAAATATATTGGACTTTTCATGGTGACAGTGTTTAGGTATATTGTTTATGTAATTTTGAATTTCCTCAATATGTTTATCCCAATTATCATGAGTCTGGTCTTTCAAAGCTATTCTTAGGAATTTTATCACTTCTCTGATATATCTTTCTGAATGGTTTGCAGGTGGATATCTGATACTAATTGTTTTTACATGTATTTGATTTTCATTGCAAAATTTCTTAAATCTACTATCAATAGAAAAACCCGTATAGTCTCTACTGTTTCAGCCAAAAACTGTGTTTCGAATCAATTTTTTATAAAATTCTTCAGTATTCGTTATGCGTCCAAATATAACTTATACATTTATTGGAGTCTCTTATTTTGGTACAGTGTACTGATTAATATTTCTTGTGTTCCATCTAGACATAATCCCAATTCACCATTTACTTTTCCCACTACCACAATAGGATTTACATATCTTGTATTGCATCTTTCTATAATACCATCTTTCAAAATGTTTTGTATTTCTAATTCAACCTCTTTTCTATATTTGCAAGGTATGGGATATGTTCTTACACTGAAGTTCTCTATTCCCCTTACTTTCATTTTATGCACATAGTTATTTGCCATTCTCATTTCTTCTCCAATCAATCCTTCATATTTCTCTATTATATTCTTCACTTTCTCTTCATAATCTTTATTTCCACACATTAATTCCAATACTTCCATATTTCCACTCCTTTCTATATTCCATAACTTCTTATTATCCTCTTCAATTACCAATACTTCCATATTCTCCTCCTCAAATTCAATTTTATTACCATTTAATTCTATCCACATCTTTTCAAAATCAATTCTTGCTTCATATTTCGTTAATTCATCTATTCCTATAACTATGTCTGTTTCTAAATTATCTACCAACAATAATTGCATCTCAACTTCTTTCCCATCCTTCAATTCAATCCTTTGTATTATAGATCTGCTAACTTCACACAATTTCTTTTCATTTGCTCCTATTATTGTAGTTTTCGGTATTTTAATTATCTTATTTTCATAACTCTCAACGTTTTCTTCTAATAATTTTGTTTTTATTATGGACGCTTCGGAACCTGCATCTATTAATAATTTTATTTCTTTTCCATTTAATTTCCCTTTAATATTTATTAATCCCATTATTTCTTTCAACTCTAATTCTTCCCCAAATTTTATATATTCCCTTGGATGTTCATATGTACAGATAATATTTCTCTTTACATTTGGTATGTGCTCGATCCAAAATTTTGATCGGGCTCTGTTTCAGTGACTATTTCTGGTTCTATGAATATCATTCTTTCTTTCTGTCTTTGTATATTATTCACTCTCCTTTGTTCTTCATTTCTAGTACCTCTTCCTTCAAAATTTTCATTTGTCCTTTCTGTATTATAGTCTCTTCTTTGTTCTCGTTTTTCATCTCTTTGTCTGTTTTCATAACATCCATTTCTATTATTTCCTTCAAATGTTCTATTTCTATAATTATTGTTATTATTATGATATTGATCATTTCTGTTGTAATTGTTTTGAGCAATATTGTTCCTGTTATAGTTATTGTTTCTATTATAATATCCATTGTTATTATTTCTGTTAAAGTAATTGTTTCTGTTTTTCATAATTATATCTTTACATATCCTAATTTATATCTATGTACAAAACTATATTTACATAGTAAATCTGGTAAAAAGGGCACTAATATATAACGGAAAAACCAGCGGGAGAAATCAGTTTATAAAGTGATTTTGTGATATAAAGAGCGAACAAGTAAATAGTCTAAGTAGTGGAGTGTTTATATAAATTAGTGTAAGTTAATATACTGTGTACGTAATATAAATTAGTGAAAAGTGTAGTGAATAAATAAATTAAAATAGCAGACATAACGTCTGTGTATACATTTATCCCACCCGTAATAAAAAAGGTTAAATAAATAAGAAAAACATTACAATATGTATAGAAAAAGTCACATGTTGTGAGTGAAGTGCCTTTCTTTTTGTTTTAGTATGCCGTGATGAACTATTTATTCAAGTATAATGGATCCCTTGTTCTTCAGTTTCTTGTTCATAACATTGTGCTTATTACTTATTTTATTTTATAAGCATTTCTCACACACAGAAAAACTTTTTTCCAGAGGTTATCACCTTCATTTTCTTACCTCCAATCAGATGACCAATATGGACTCTTCCCTATGAGAATTAAGAAAGACTTTTCCGGATTCTCCCTTCTAGGAATCGACGCTGAAGCTGTTGCACTCTTTCCTCTGAGAATCGAAGTTATTAATGATCATATATATAATTTGTCCATGCAAAAAATTATCACTGTAAACACAGATCATATAACTACTATTAAAATAGACTGCAAACACAAGAGCTGTAAAAAGGATTTCAAAGTGCATCTTTTCCTTCTACTTTATACTAGTTATAATGTCGTCACCGATCACCGCCCAGCTGAGTGAAGATCTTTAACATTGCCCTCTTTACGACAATAGAGAAAATAATGGTCTATTACTTAAAGTTTTCTTTCATATGGTACCCTTTACTAGAAAATAGTACAACTACATTTAGCGCGAAGTGGTTGTGTATCTAAGCTGTTAGGTTTTAGCGGAAATGCCTAGCTTTTCATTTTATCATCGTCCGTATTTTATGCTACTGGTCCCAGCTCGCATGGTAAAATTCTCAGGTTCGGCGATAGTAACGCCATCACGTTCTCCGGCACTTTTTGCGCTACATTTTCGTCCGTGAAGTTGCGTAGCTTCCCAAACTTATCAATCAATAACAATTTATTTTTGATAGTTTTAAATCCTCTCACAAGTTTATACGCACGTCTATAGTTTCGCCCCCCACGATAACCGTCATTGAAGTTGCCGCGAACTCTCGTACTTTTGCGTTTTAAGTGTAGGTTTCCATTTCATAACTTCTCTTATCAGTATCATTTTGAAGTGAAGATCGATGAATAAAATTTGTCCACTACTCCAATAAATCAAATTTAACTTGATTTATAATTCAAATTTCAAACATACGAATTATTACATTTACTACGTTCCTCGATATTATATTTGAATTAACAAGGGTGTCAGTAACATCCCTTGGGGGCATTAAAACGACATGCATCTACTACAGGGTACTATAATACTGAAATCGATACGACACAGCGCCGACCAGAGAAGATCATATCAGCCAGTGTCATATCTGCCTTAATTTCCCACCAGACAAGCTGTCACTCCAACCACTGCCCTAAACACACTTTAATTTCATTTTCTGACTACCGGGTGTCGTGTACTTTCTCTGACGCGTATGATGGCAGCGGTTTATTTTATTTTCTAAATGCTGAACAATTATCAAGATCAAAAGTTTTCATTTATACATTGGGGTCACAAAATTTTTTTATATATTTATTTTTATAAGGTATAATTCCTCCTCTAGGAGTAATATCAGTTTGGTGACGACGAGATGCGCTTTGTATTACTCTTTGTGTATCTTTAGGATCAAAATATACCTCACGGTAAGTGGTGGTTTCAGCATGTAACGACATAATAAGCTGTGGACCAAAAAATTAAGATGACTAGAAAGAAAATGATGACAGATTAAACGAGTTACCTCCATTTTCATCTTCATCAAGAAAATAGCAGTATTTTCCTGGAGCGTCTTGAAATCATATACTTCGTTTTGAGACAACTCAATCACTTCATACGGTTTTGATCTCCTAGGTATTTTACTATAGATACTCACTGATCGGGAGTAGGAACAGGTATATTTTTGGCAGCTCTTTCCATCACACTATGTACAGAATCTCCCTCATTTTGCGTATGACCACGTTCTAAGTGGTTGTATAGTGAAAAAAGATATGGGTCCGGTGATCTATAGGGAGACACGAATTTTTGACTGATTTTGCGAAAAATCGATAGTACTCACCTATTTTGAAGATTATCCGTCGAAAAATTTGCGGGTTATACACAATTAACAGAGAAAAATACAAAAAAGATTTTTTTTCGCCACTTAAACCATCACTTTTGGATTAAATATTTTATACAAAAAACAGTTTAAATGTATCGCACTGTACAGGAAAGTGATCAACAATATATATTCTCACAAATTATAATAAAATTTCAGTTTCAGTTTGCTGATAATATTATTTAAATTACCACTTTTATAAATATATATATATATATATATATATATATATATATATATATATATATATATATAATTGTAAGGCAACAAATTTGTATGTGAATAATCTTAATGACAGAATTGACAGATACCTTTTCGTGAAACGTAATGCGTAACCAAAACCATAAATCTAAATATGAATTCTCTAACATTTTCTTTTCATCATTCAATGCGAATGAGAACATTTTTTTGTTAGGTCATTATAAAAAATAAAATAGTTTGAACCATTTAATTTTGAATTTATATCACGTTTGGTTCTCTTCATTTTATACTTCATAATATACCATGAAACCAATACTTGAACATTTATATCAGTAGGGGTGCGTTCACAAACCAACATCTTGAGTGTAAGAGTTATACTTAGGTACAAAGTGACCGTTCAAAAAACATTTAACATATATCTCACACTCTGCAACACAGCGCTCATAAACGCACCACGGGAATCGCCTAAAGTGTACTATGAGTTACCCTCTTAAGATCGAGGAAATTATTACCCTGTCATGCGTAATTCGTATTACACAAATGTTCTTGTTTATAGAGGTTAATGCGTCAGTAATTGTTATTATGTGGGTTGAGGTTAGCTATAAGTTTCCATCAGCAGAATATTTTCAAATTCCATTGGTAATAATGTTAAAGGTTGAAAAACTCCACAATCCCTGTTTTCCACAGCCAACGTAAAATAATTTCAATGTCAAAATCAAATTAGGACAGTGTCAACCTACAAATAGGTAGGGCGCGTTCTAATCGTTCAAGTTGGTTTCTCCCTAGGTTTCTACCCGGCGTTTGACTGACATGTTACCCTGTCAGAGTTCTCTCCTCACCCCGCCAATATATTATGAATTCACTCTAGCAGTGTAGCGTATATATACAGATATGCAACCAACAAAACAGAATACGATAATTTGTAGCATGGTTGCCAGCTGTAATTGACTACTTGAGAATCATGGTATTTTTTACATTATTATTAAGATGCGAAATCAAATATTATTCAAGAAGGGGAAGGGAATATAATCATTGGATTCATCCTTCGCGCACATCAGGTTATTCAAGAAGGAGAAGGGAATATAATCATTGGATTCACCCTTCACCTTCTTGAATGACCTAATAGGCATTACAAAGTATTGGATATTTTTAAAGAAGGGGAAGGATGAATGCAATGATTATATTTCATTGTCCTTCTTCAAATACACAATATCATCATATATAAATGTGTTTATAATTCCATTTATGCTCTTGAGTTTGGGTTAAATTAATTCAATAAAGATATATTTTAATCAAATATTTGATTTCGCATCTTGATAATAATGTAAAAAACCTAGGCAGAAACCAACTTGAAAGATTAGAGAGCGCCCTACCTATTTGTAGGTCGACACTGTCCAAATTTGATTTAGACATTGAAATTATTTTACGTTGATAGCGTAAACCAGGAATGGTCGAGTGTTTTAACCTTTAACATTATTACCAATCGAATTTGAAAATATTCTGCTGATGGAAACTTATAGCTAACCTCAACCCACAGAATAACAATTACTGACGCATTAACCTCTATAAACAAGAACATTTGTGTTATACGAATCACGCATGTCAGGGTAATAATTTACTCGATCTCGAGCGGGTAACTAAGAGAACACTTTCGGCGATTCCCGTGGTGCGTTTATGAGCGCTGTGTTACAGAGTGTGAGATATATATTAAATGTTTTATGAACGGTCACTTTGTACCTAAGTATAACCCTTACACTCAAGATGTTGGTTTGTGAACGCACCCCTACTGATAAAAAATGTTCAAGTTTGGGTTTCATGGTATATTATAAAGTATAAAATAAAGAGAACCAAACGTGATATTGATTTATAATTAAATGGTTCAAACAATTTTATTTTTTATAATGACATAACAATTTTGAAATGTTCTCATTCGCATTGAATGATGAGAAGAAAATGTTAGAGAATTCATATTTAGATTTATGGTTTTGGTTACGCATTACGTTTCACGAAAAGGTATCTGTCAATTCCGTCATTAAAATTATTCACATACAAATTTGTTGTCTTACAATTATATATATTTATAAAAGTGGTAATTTTAATAATATTATAAGCAAACTAACTGAAATTTTATTATAATTTGTGAGAATATATATTGTTGATCACTTTCCTGTACAGTGCGATACATTTAAACTGTTTTTTGTATAAAATATTTAATCCAAAAGTGATGGTTTAAGTGGCGAAAAAAAATCTTTTTTTGGATTTTTCTCTGTAAATTGTGTATAACCCGCAAATTTTTCGACGGATAATCTTCAGAATAGGTGAGTGCTATCGATTTTTCGCAAAATCAGTCAAAAATTCGTGTCTCCCTATAGTTCACCGGACCCAAAGATATTTGTTTCGATTCTGTCCCCCACAGTTATCGGTAAAGAATGAAAATGTTATGACCCCCTTTTTTACCTACATGTGAACATACTGTAGAAGGCAACTTCCTATTTCGGAAGAGCCTCTTTTAGCAATACATTCATGCCACATAAAACACTGGCATCCTTTGGTTCCAAAATTGAAAACTGACAAATTATAGGCAATGAAAAATTTAATTTAGTCAGTGACGTTTGGATAATTATTGGTGACAGAAAAGTCGTAAATGTCATGAGGTAATTGGAAGGCCTTTATACTATTAAACAGACAGTCACACGAGGCTCTTGTGTTAACAATCTGGAATAATAGAGAATATTTAATTCGGATAATACTTTAAAATTATAAAATTTTATTCAATGTTTTGATAACAATTTGATGCCACCCTGAGATGAGAGTGATTAAAATTCAATATGAATAAATTCATCCTTTGAAGTACTAAAAATAGTAATTTATGCAACAAGTGCATAAAGTGGTACTTTTTTTCACGAATGGAAAAAGCTAAGCGGCAATTCCATGAGTGAAAAAAAGACACTTTATGTACATGTTGCATACATTATTTTTTCTACAACCCTAAACAAAAAAATAAAATTCAAATAGAAATTTGGGATATTTTAATTAAGCTCCTTCGGTAAATTACAATTATACGTATTCCAAGTTTCATGAAAGTTCATCCTCGATGCCCAGCCAAGATTATTTGTGTTAGCTTATGGGAAGCGTGAAATAAAGTTAACGTTATGGCACTTTTTTTAACTCTTTTTTACTTTTTTTCACTCTAACCATAAAGTTCGGATATACATTCCAGTGGAAATAACCGTTGAACAGGACGTAATAGTTCGCCTCGGGCCGTTTTAATACGCACAAGCCTAACCAGACCGTCTTTTCCAGGTATAAGTTTGGATATACGACCAATCCCAGCAAACACAAACACATATTGAATACATATTTGTTACATAATTCTTGAAATATAAAAGTCACAGTTATATAAAACTGAAGTCACAGCTAGATAATATTTATGTATGGAATACTGACAAAGGCCGGCACAGCAAGGGAACAATAATGATATAAGAAATGAATATTATAAGTTATATCTTAAATATTTCCAAATTACTATGTAATATCTATGTAAAAATGAGATAATATCTAGAGAAATTCATATATTAAATATTACATAATATAGATGTAACAAAAGTTACCTAATTTTACTTCTTCCTCACCCCTTACTTAAAATATTTTATTCCATTGGATCTATGAAAAAATTCAGCGAAATTCTTAATTTATAATAAATTCAGAAAAATCTATTAAAACATTATTCTTCATAGATGAAATGAAATACAATATTTTTAGTAGCGTAGATGGCCAAAAGATAAAGGAACTAGTGTTTCTATATTATTCAATACCTACCTTATAAATATTTTAAACTTAAAGCAACTTAATACAATTTAATACTTATATATTGTAAATGGTATTTATCTATCTTTGGAATTTAGTAGCTGGTACTTAGTTACTAAAAAAACAGCAAATAGACGCATATACGTACATTTATTTTATTAACATAAAAAAGAGAAACTAAAAACAAAACACCTAATGAAAAAAATATTGCAAAACTAAAAATATTCAAAAACTAAATGATGAAATATGAAATAATAATGCAAAACAAATGAATATTCAAGAACAAATCAATAATTAACCATGGAAAATATTCTCTTAGGAGACTTTTCGAGGTCCACTTGTAAGCGAGTGGGCAATATTAAGGGATATTATCCATTGTTTTGAAGGATTACAGTTTCGCCCTTCTTTTCTTTCTGGAGTCTCTTTACTTAGCCTTATCCACACCAAGGTGAATTGATCAAAATCAGTGAATGTCATATTAAACTGTGTCAGCAAGGTTTCTAAAAATGTGGGTATATATTAATCATATTATATAAGAAAATCATATAGTAACAATACCTTGAAATAACTTAATTGATTTTAAGTTCCTTATTTTGTGGTTATCTCTATGTCCTAACCATGAGTGAGATGCCTCTATACTATGTATTTCTGGTTCACTGACACCATTGTAAGGTTGTACTACGTATCGTTTTTCTGTCCTCTTGATAAATCACAGAAGTCTTCCAATTTTATTCGTTTTAAACAGTTATTTTGCCTAAAATTCATAATTTATAATAATCTAGTATTCGAGTATAAATAACTTTCAACAGATAAGTGTTAATTAATCCATTTCAAGATATTTTGTCTACTACCTGTGGTCAGAGAATTGAAGATGTGTATTTTATTTGATATTATTACAAAATCTACTTGAGCCCTAAGTGCATACCTGGGCTGCGGTATTTGTTTCGGAATAACGACTCCCTACATAGGGAATTATTGTTAAATCAAGTCTAAGTTGTAAGTTAAAACGAAAACATTGTCATAAAAATTACTTTAGTAAGATAGGTACAATGTGATTTGTAATTGTTTACTTCATTGAATATTTTAATATAGTTGACCTTTTTAATACGTTTGTTAAATAATCTTTTGTAAACGACAGTTGAGTGAACGGCTTCATTGGCGATGCCCCTTGCCTGTTGAAAATAATAATAATAATAACACCTACCTGATGTGTTCTCCATTCCTCTACAAACAAAACTAAAAACAAACACACAGACGAAACTAAAGAACAACCTTTTAAAACGTTATTATACTTGCAGGTATGTGGGTAGATCGACTCGTGACAATTTAAAGGTTATAATCTGATTGAAGGGCTTTCTTCTTTTTCTTTAGAAAGACAAGAGACGAGGTTTGTAAGAAATACATATAAAATATATAAAAAAAATTATGTAACAAAATTTACGTAATAGATATAAATATATAAAAAAATGTTCATATTCATGTAGCAGAAATTACATCTCGAATACATATAAAATTAAATATATCCAATATATAAAACATTTTATAATATAAATATTGAGAATATATAACAAAATTTATATAGATTTTGTTACTCGAATACTACATAAAAAATATATAAACGTTTTATATAAAAATCATTCCTCCCCTGTTATATATTTTTATGTAACATATACATTTGTGTTTGCTGGGATGGGCAAGTCTATGCGTTTTGTATTGTCATTGCCTACTAGTACGACATCACTCACTCTCAGATTATTGGTCGGTTTTTGTTTGGCCAACAATTTTAATTGACTCAAATATTCGAGTCGAAATCTTTTTCGTGAATCTTCCCTTAGCCTCTGTTGATTACGGACAATGTTTGGTAGAGAACTACGATATATCTGATCACAATCGGGTATGTTGTCATCAGGTAATTCACGTAAAACCATGACCGGACTAAGAGGTAGTAAGAAAGATCGTTAGAAAGATATGTTATAGGGCATTTCTTCATAACACACACTGGCACGACCTAAAATTCGTCTTAACAGATTCTTCACAATGCCAATCAGTCTTTCAAAAAATCCACCCCACCACGACCCAGTTGGCGGATTAAATCGCCAAATGATTCGTTGGGTAGAAGTGTCCTGCGAAATTTAAGACTAGTCCAAAACACTAAATGCATTTTCCGCACCTTTAAACGTCATGGCATTATCACTATAAATTATTTTGGGCCTGCCTCTTCTGGCTATGAATCGGCGTAAAATTTGTAGAAAACTGTGAGTGGACAAAGACAGTGTCAGCTCAAGATGGATTGCACGGTGAACCACGCATGTAAATAGGCATACCCATGCTTTTTCCCCTGATCTAAGAAAGAGGGGCCCAGCGAAATCAACACCTGATATCTCGAACGCCACTACATCTCGATCTACAGACAAAGGAGGTGATTGTACTTCATAAGCTTTCGAAATGAATCGATTGCATATTATACATGTTTTTAACACTTTTCGTATCGTACGTCTTCCGCCAATGATCCAATACTTCTCACGCAATTGTGCCAAAAGACCTTGTACTCCTACATGACAAAAGTTTTGATGTGTTGCCATTATTAAGATATCCACAGTCGCGTTTTTGGTTGGCAGTAGAACGGGGTAACGAAAATCTCTAGTAACATTTCTATTGGAAATTCTAAACTTCAGACGTAACACTCATCATAAAATGGACTCAAACATATTATGCTTTTGTCATCAGGACCAAAAAAATGCTGCCTTTGTATTATCTTCAATATACAATTTTTTGCAATCTGCAAATCATTAACGGTAGTTAAACCTATCTTTTTTGCATTAGGATGACGCATATTGTGTATAAATCTAAAAACCAAAGCAATCATCCTAACTGTTTCCGAGAATTTACTGAGTTTCCAAAAATCAAATTGTTCAACACTAGTTAATGTTGTTATTATTATTTTTCTCCGCTCAGTGGCAATTTCCATCTCATTAAAATTCATCTCTTCGATAGGCCAATTTTCTTTCATCTGGTACAACCACTTAGGACCCTCCCACCATTTGGAATCTAACAACTGTTCTGCAGAACATCCTAGTGAAGGCAAATTTGCGGGGTTCAAAACTCCAGGAATGTGGTGCCACTGTGAGGAAGAAGTTCATTGTCGGATTTCACGAACTCTATTAAAAACAAATGTTGCCCATTGCTCTTCGCGTTGTATCCAAGAAATTACAGTTGATGAATCGCTCCAAAAAAATACTTCACAGTCAAACTTCAAGCTTCCTGCAACCTGATTATGAAGTCTAACAGCAATATTGGCCCCCAACAACTCTAATCTGGGAATTGATAATTTTTTAATTGGAGCGACTCTAGACTTTGCAGCAAGTAAATGAATTGAAACTTCTTTAGCTGGTTCCACTCGACAAAAAACTACAGCTGCATAAGCTTTTTGACTAGCATCGCTGAAAGTATGTAAACTTAAGTCTACGACATTTTTAGAAATTGAAATTCATCGAGGTATTCTTATTTTGAACATATCAGATAAATCAGACCTGAAAATATCAGCAACATCTTTATCTACTGGGACATCCCATGGAATTCTCGTCTCCCACAACTGCTGCAATAAAAGCTTAGGCAAAATAGTGACTGGAGCTGTAAATCCAATTGGATCAAATACTTTTTGAGTTAGCGACAGTAGACGACGTTTCGTTACAGCTATGTCTTTCATTTCCTCTACGAGAAAATCAGAATTTATGGCCAATATATCAAGTCCAGGATACCACAATAGACCTGGCACAGATATCTTATGGTCTGGGGTACAATATTCACGGGAATACTCCCATCCTCGTAAATCAAATTGGCCTTTGGCCATCACATAGACAGCTTCTTTAATAAACACCCCAAGTTCTCCAGAACTAGAAAGACTGGTTACGCAATTGTCTACATAAAAACTTTCTTGGCAATTTTTTCACTGTAGATGCTGTAAAGGATAGGTCTTATGAAGTTTCTGCCTAACACTGGAATAAGTGATACTCTATAGTGGAACCAAGTAAAAACGGACTACAGTTAACACCAAAAACTACTCTCCTATACCTATATGCAATTTCAGAATAATTTTCATCTACCCAAAGGAATTTTAATAAATTTCTGTCATTTGAATTGATGTTTATTTGTAGAAATGCCTTTTTTATGTCAGAAATCACACCGTACTTTAATTGTATGAACCGAACAAACAAGGAAGGAATTAATTCAATCATATTTGGCCCTTTTTGAAGACAATGGTTCAATGAAGGATTGTCATTTTCTCGACAAGATGCATCAAAAACTGGTCTTACAGCTATTGTAGAACCTTCTTCTGAAACAGGACGGTGCGGTAAAAAATTTCCGCACTGTGTGTTTGGCTCTACCTTTTCAATAATATTTAAACTTTCCCATTCTTTGAAAACGTCGTTATACCTAATTTGCAAATTATCTTTTTCCAATTTCCGCAAAGTGTTTTGTAATCTTTTTTGTGCAACTTTGTAATTGGTCGGAAGCGGATTATGCCCATCTATACATGGCAACCTTACTTCACAACGTCCTTCCTTATCTACAGTAAAAGTATCTAAAAATAGCTCCTTTGCGGCAGAAGCTCTTTCTTCCTTAGATTTTTGTTCACCAGGATCCTGAATGGCCAAAACGTCCAATTCCCATTGGTATGTGATAGAGGCACTCGCAAATAAAGACAAAGCAGAAGTTGATAAATTCGGATGTGAAATTTGGTAAGGTACTTTTCCCATAACAGTCCATCCAATGTGTGTTTCAATTGCTACCAGCCCACACTCTAAAGTATGTTTATTTCCAGTATATAAAATTCCTGTAACGTCTTCACCTAACAAAAGTTCAATGGGATCTTCACTATTTAAATCAGATATAGCGATATTATATTTGTCCAATTCGCATATTCAAGGCCCATTAAAAAAAGGCTTAACGTTGTTACAAATATTATCTTGACCTAATACTTCAAAAGTGTATGAGAAGTTATCAACAGAAATATTAACATCATAACAGTTATGTGCAACTATAATCTCTTTTCCTCCAAATAAACCATGCATCAGATTCTCTGAACTTTTGACTCGCAAACCAAGAAATGCACAGTTGATTTCAAAATATATGAACGTTGCGATCCTGTGTCTATCAAAGTCCGAACAAATTTAGAACTACTGGGACCTACTAATCTGATGAGCAACGTCTGGAGAAATACATGACCACCGGTATGATTTGCATTCGAATTTGTATGATTTGAAAGATCGTCGTTATCTGCACAAGAAGATGAAGGTTTACTTACATTTGATTCAGATATATTCGGAGAATTACTAGACGTCAAATTATTACACATAATAGGGTGATGGGATTTTTCACAAATTTTACAAATTATGCACTTTAAACGGCCTCGGCAATTTCTTGCATGATGGCCAATCTTAAGACACCTATAGCATCCCTTTTTACCCGATACAATATTCTTTCTCTCTTCTAAAGTCATTTCTTGCCCCTTAAAACAAGAATCTCCTTTATGAGACCCGCTACAAAAAATACAAGTAAAAGGAAAATCTTTGTTAATATTGTTTGTGTTCAGCAAACCAGCGGCGGTGGATAGAGCAGACCCTTGGTACGACTTTTTCTTTCCGCAGCACGTCTCCCCAGATTTCGACCATTTATTGTTGTCAGATGTCAGTCCAAAGCGCTCACTTACTTATACAATTCTTTGTTCATTTTCCACTTCAGAACAGAGAAACGATAAAAGATTTCCCAGCTTCGTCTCTAGCGTACAATCAATATTAATAGGTTCAGAAATATTGCTAGCATTACTAATGCTAAGCTCCCCTGTATTAAATGCTGAACGCTGCCAAATTCTAAGCAGATCATGTGGCAAACAAAGATTCTATTAACGGAAATAAAATTGCAGCATATTTGTCCGCTGTAATGCCTAAAGTACCTAAAGCGCGTAACTGGGTTTCAATTTGATCGTAGAGTTAAGAAATTTCAAGTTTCTGTTTACTAATAGCATTATTTAAAACAAGTTTCAATAATTCACGTACGTAGACCTCTATTTGAATAAGTTTTCCATAATTCTCACTCATTAAGGAAAACCTTTCTACTTATTGACGCACTCTAGTACCTGGAATCGTGGCCTGTAGCAAATATTCTATTTTATCACAATTTTCAATATCACGACCTTCATGTACTTTTTTAAATTGTGACCAGAAACTCAACCAACCTTTGATACTGCCGTCATAACATTTAAATTCGATGCGCGGCAACTTGAACTTTCTTTTCGTTGATTTCTCGTCAACAATTGCCGAAGGCATTGCAATTGTAGCAGATATATTATTATTAGAAAAATTGTTGTATCTTACTTTTAGTTCGGTGTACCTTCTATGATAAGCATCACCTTGTTCCATATCACCTATCATGTCTTCCTCTGACGCCGTCTCTACAAGAGCTTCATATACACGTTTTCCACATACTTGCAGGTCTTCATATTTTGTTTTCAAAATATCCCGAGAAACCTCTAAATCCAGCAAACATGGTTCTTGAGCACGTAGAAAAGCTTCAAATTCATTAGCTGCTTTGGAAAAACTACATCTCAGCACTTTACGTGACTTCTTCATGCTGTTTAATATTTCCACTTAAACAGGCATCGTAAGGAAAATACTATTACTCTGACTTAAAATGTGCCGTAAGTCCTGTCACGGTCGCCAAAAATACGTCTCGCCGTTGGACAAACTACCCGTTATTCCTGGCCTAGACGATTCAAATAATACACCTACGGCACTTTTCTTGGCCTTCTTATCAAAAGAGTATCATACCAATATCGAAAACCACTCTTTATTTTTCACAATTAATATTCTGACAACTACTGTCATATTTTCAATTCTAACACACACTACGATTATTTTTTCAGTTACATATACATATTAAAATCAAAGTAATACAAGAAATGTGAGAAAACCTAACCTCATTGTCTAAAATTTTTAACAAAAAATATCTAGAAGCAAAATTATCTAAAGATAAGGATATAAAGAAAAGGTGGTATTTCCGACAGGAAGCGTGAAATAAAGTTAACGTTATGGCACTTTTTTTAACGCTTTTTTACTTTTTTCACTCTAACCATAAACAACCACTCTAAGCGCTGCAAACCAATGAAATACAAGGTACTTTAAAGATAGGGCGTAGAAAAATATTTATTTTATAATTCGCGTATAAAAGAGATTTCATTATAACATTGTTTACAGTGCGTACTTTTTCATACAAGCCTTCGTAGCTTAGTTGGTAACCCTTGCGGTCGTGGCGCATGAGTGCGTTGCAGATCGTGGCTCAGATCCTGGGCGGGTTGAAATTTTTGTTTTAGAATATAATGTATTTTCTTGAAAGAAAAACTAATTGCATTGTTTGTATATTTCTCTTTATCAAGGTGGAATCATTACAATTAAATAATGCTATTTTTTTACAGGTTGCCTTAATTATGGGAATTATGGGAGCTTGTTTGAAATTAATTCTTGTTTTCATTTTATTATTTATCGGTCGTAGAAAAAATAGTGTATGCAACTCTCATGTAATGGTTATTAATACATTCGCATAAACGATACGAAACGAGCCGAAGGCGAGTTTTGTATCCCGGTTAATGCTCGTGTATTAATAACTTACATTACATGATCGTTGCATAATATACTATTTATAATTCGCGTATAAAAGAGACTTCATTATAACATTGTTTACAGTGTCACAATGAAGCTCTTTGAACACTGTTATAGTAATTTTTAGTGTACACTTGGTTATTGTATTTAGTTATATTTTCAATTGACATTTGACTTTAACCTTGACACAAATTATAAATAAAATGGTCTAGCGTTGTTCTAGCTAGCAAATTATTATATTAAAGATGAATTAGAATGATTTATATATTAAAAATAGTAATGAATAACGTACGCAAACGTTTATTTATCAATGATTTGTCAATTGTTCATTTTTATATTGTATACGATCAATATATAGGTATACAAAACGTTCGATTTTTGGGATAAATTACCAGATATCTATATGAAGATGTATTACCGAAATAATTCTTTTCATGATATAATATAAATAGATCGCAAAAGTATATACGAAGAAGCTCTTTTTTAAACAAATAATCATCCTCTTTTTGCTTAAATGAAAGTTTGTTTACAATTAACACAATTATTCGGTTATATGTCAAAAGTCAGAAGTGCTGAATAAAATTATCTGTGATCTGACCAATTAGGAATCTACAGAATTGCCAACTTAAATTCAAACCACTCCCCCTAGTTTAAAAACAGGGATTATATCAACGTTTATAGAAGAGAGAAGGTTGCCTGATAACTACTCGGCGGGGCAGACGGAAGAGGGGATCATTACGTCACTGTGGGTGCCAGCTTTGACAAGGCTGTATGAATTTATAGAAGTAGGAATGCATATTATTGTTTATATCGGGTTCTTGTTCCTTTAATAGTATTTATTGTGGTTCTTTTTGTATTTTGTGTATTATAGAGTACAGACAAAAGAAGTAGACTCATCTACTATCGTCACAGAATATTATCGTTGTATATTCTTTGCTACTGTTGTGTTGGAGTTATTTTATAATTAGTAGAGATCCCAAAAGAGCTCGTTAAGTCATTTAGTCGACAAAGAATATTTGTCAGAATAAAATTTTTAAATTCAAAAGAAGCTGAAGAAAAACAAAAAAAGAGAAAACCTCCCTTATCAAAAGAAAAAGGGAATAAATTGATAAAAAAATGAAAAAATTGTCAAATGAATTTAGTGATTGTCATATATCACTTATTTTTTATCTTTCAATACCAGATATAAGTAAATTTTAAAGTATCCAGCTTAAGTTATGAAAGAAAGAGAAAAAAGGCTTGCCTATGTTG
The DNA here is from genome assembly GCA_963921935.1 of Galeruca laticollis. NCBI lineage: Eukaryota > Metazoa > Arthropoda > Insecta > Coleoptera > Chrysomelidae > Galeruca > Galeruca laticollis. The sequence goes on along the minus strand of OY998176.1, from coordinate 34,434,237 downwards.
TGTACTATTTTTGTTACATATGTTAGAATAATATTGATTTCTTACATTAAAAGTAGTATGTTCTAAATTAACCCTTTTACTTTGGGTTAATTAGAGGGAATGTAGTTTCTTTGTTATTATACGATGTACTCGAAGGACCAAATGGATATTTTTCACTTTAGGTATGATGTAAATGATGTACTGTACGATGCAATGAAACACTTGTGTCACATTAGATTTTATATTGTCATGAAATTATAAGTTCTTGTTTGCGTCGACAATTAAGAATTCACTTGATATTCACGCGATGAATGCTATGTCGTTTTATGAAATAACTAAACCTTAAATACACATGTTTGTTCCCGCTATGTAAACGCCGGGTGATTTTCTAAACTCAGTACCTGTGTGTACCACGTTCAAGGATGAAAAGAGGAAAGTGTGTCTGGGAAGTCTGTCTGGGAAGTGAAGTGAGAATGAGGTTATTTTCGTACTTATATGTTTGATGACGTAAGATCCACTTGGTCGGGTCTAACCAATGGGATACGAGTATTTTGAAACGTAACGTTCGAACAACAAGTGAATTTGGCAATTGGAGATATGTTTTTTTTGGGGTTTTCAACGGTTTCGTAGATACAGATAACAGAGTTTGGAAGAGAGTTTTTATGAAGAGATAAGATTTCGGGGACTTTGATATGTTCAGTAGAGTTTCAGAAAACGGTATTTATCCGTTATTCTTTGGTGTTAGTAAATTTAAAATGACTTTTTTAGTGAAGTAAAGAAATATTAACTGTTGAAATTAAGGATATATTTAGTTATCTGTTTTGAGGATAATATTCGACTTGTAGTATACAGGGGAAATTGAAATAGAATCACGGGAGAATTTGGTAATTACAAGCCAAATTCGAACATAGTAAGTAGATAGATAAGATTGTATATTATTTGTTTTATCTAGTATTCGTTGCAGCGATGATGTCACTCAGGCACCATCAGTCTGGATACTGTTTAAGTGTCATAAATGAACTATTTCTTTAGGACCTAAATCATATTAATTTCATAAACATTTCTGTTAAGATAAACAAGTTAAACATTAACATGTTGAAGTTTTCGCTTAGACGTAAGATATTTAGATATTTAGTGAAACATTCTCTCAACAGTTTTGTTATAAGCAAGTCGCTATTTTTGTATATTAATAATATTGATCGTATTTTCGGTAAATAAAGTGTTGTGGTGCAAATTATTGGTTCTATTTCTTACATCAGATAACACATATATGTATTTTTATATTTTTAAATAATAAATAACTGTATTTCTAATAATATATTACAATACAAATAAAATCTAATACGTTTTATTCTCTGAAAACAAAAAAAAACGTATAAAGCAACACAAATAGAGATAAAGATTGGGTTATTAATATGTACATAGTATATTTGAGTTTTTTTCATTTAAATATATGTACTTAAATTAACAAATGCTGCAAAAAATATGTGTTTGTTTGAGAATATATTGTTTTTTAAAACCAAAACCTACCTATCAGAAGTAGTTTTATATTATTCCAGTATTCTAGTTACCAGTGGTATTTTAACGAGCGAATACTCGTCCCAATAATAAAATTCAAATGTGGCACCCAGGCTGACGTCACTCCCGCGCTTTTTCTGCTTGATTCTCATTGGCTCCGAGTTACCAGACAACCTTCTCTCTATAAACGTTGGATTATATGAAATTCTATTTTATTTAAACAATTAAATAAATGCGAATTATAAAAAATATTGTGTAAAACTTGTGCCACAATGAGTTTCTGTAGTACTCGTGATTTGCACAACTCACCGCTTCGCGGTTCGTTGTGCAAACTTCACTCGTACTACAAAACGAGTCATTGTGACACTTGTTTTACAAATCACTATTATAGCTGGGAATTATTTGACAACTGTCAAATTTAAAATATATTGCATACGCTGTTAAAGGTGTGTGTGCAATATTGTAGCTACAATCAAAGAGTGTACAAGGTATAAAAATAAATTTTTTCTACTCCCGTATTATAATACGCGAATTAAATATCTGCTTCCGTTTCATTAATATTGTTCATTTTAACACGGATTTTCATTTCGATACAGATTTTGGCCAATGAAAATACGTACTTTTCAATATGAAACGAATTTTCGGCCAATAGAAACAAGTACTTTGGGATAATCAAGTGGTCTATGTTTCTACATACCTACTTACCTATTTGACATTTCACAACGCGTCAAAAGTAGATAACTATAAACATGTCGAGTAGTGAAGAATTATCTCGTACACCACCAGAAATTCCTGATAAAGCTAAAAGTGTCTGTGAAAATTTAGTTCCAACTAAATCAAAAAAAATCTATGACAATGATTTTATTTGTATATGCATAATGTGCGTACTTTTTCATACAAGCCTTCGTAGCTTAGTTGGTAACCCTTGCGGTCGTGGCGCATGAGTGCGTTGCAGATCGTGGCTCAGATCCTGGGCGGGTTGAAATTTTTGTTTTAGAATATAATGTATTTTCTTGAAAGAAAAACTAATTGCATTGTTTGTATATTTCTCTTTATCAAGGTGGAATCATTACAATTAAATAATGCTATTTTTTTACAGGTTGCCTTAATTATGGGAATTATGGGAGCTTGTTTGAAATTAATTCGTGTTTTCATTTTATTATTTATCGGTCGTAGAAAAAATAGTGTATGCAACTCTCATGTAATGGTTATTAATACATTCGCATAAACGATACGAAACGAGCCGAAGGCGAGTTTTGTATCCCGGTTAATGCTCGTGTATTAATAACCTGCATTACATGATCGTTGCATAATATACTATTTATAATTCGCGTATAAAAGAGACTTCATTATAACATTGTTTACAGTGTCACAATGAAGCTCTTTGAACACTGTTATAGTAATTTTTAGTGTACAGTTGGTTATTGTATTTAGATATATTTTTATTTGACATTTGACTTTAACCATGACACAAATTATAAATAAAATGGTCTAGCGTTGTTCTAGCTAGCAAATTATTATATTAAAGGTAAATTAGAATGATTTATATATTAAAAATAGTAATGAATAAAGTACGCTGACGTTTATTTATCAATGATTTGTCAATTGTTTATTTTTATATTGTATAGGATCAATATATAGGTATACAAAACGTTCCACTTTTGGTATAAATTACCAGATATCTATGTGAAGCTGTATTACAGAAATAATTCTGTTTATGATATAATATAAATAGATCGCAAGAGCATATACGAAGAAACTCTTTTTTAAACAAATAATCATCCCCTTTTTGCTCAAATGAAAGTTTGTTTACAATATGTCAAAAGTACTGAATAAAACCATCTGTGATCTGACCAGTTAGGAATCTACAGAATTGCCAACTTAGATTCAAACCACTCCTCCTAGTTTAAAAACAGGGATTATATGAAATTCTATTCTATTTAAATAATTGAATAAATGCGAATTATAAAATATATTGTGTAAGACTTGTGCCACAATGACTTTCTGTAGTACTCGTGATTTGCACAACTCACCGCTTCGCGGTTCGTTGTGCAAACTTCACTCGTACTACAAAACGAGGCGATAATATAGCTGAAAGTCATCCTTTTCACTCAGTAAAAACACGCACAGCGTAAAACTTGTTTTAAAGTACTTATCTAGTTTTGAATATGACGAATATTTGCAACAAACACGTACAACATCAACTATGCACGTATACTAACCTACCCGCTAAAGCCGAATCTTGACTGTAAAAAGGCGGGATTACACATCGTCAGTGTCCTGCTAATACCTCCTAACTGCCACATTTATCAAAATTGAGATTTTTACATGATTTTCTTCAATTTTTTTATGCGCATGCGTTGGTAATATCCACCTAACTGTAAAAAAATTACAAAACGTTGAAATTTGAGGCGGAAATATCTTCTATCTGAATCTAAGGTTGACAGCAAAAGTAATACCTCCTATCTGCTCAGTCTACATTGGAACTGCGTGTTGTTTCTTCTGGTAAATAGGTAAGTGACAAAATTACTTTGAATTTTTTAATTTAACTGAATTAATGTGTTTTAATAGTAATTGAACTTGAATTAAACATTTCTATGAAGTCATGCTCAACTGTTTTATACCTTCAACCGAAGTTATTTATCACAAAAATGTCATGAAACATTATTGTTCTTAAGATAGGAGATATTCGAACAGATAATTGCCATATAAGTAAATGATAGGTGGTATTCAATAATTCCAATAAAACGATGAGGTAAAAAATAAGTACGATTGACTAGCAAAAAAAATACTGGTACGGATGAAATTAACATGTGACACTTACAACATGGGAAATTTCGCATTTTAGAAGTGTTTAAGACAACATTTTGTACCAGTTTTCTTTGCTAGTCGATAGTACGTAATCAGTAAAAAGTAGGTACAAATAAATTGTTTGTGTTTTGTTTTTAAATTTAAATACCACTAATTTATGATACAATTGGCAATTTTATATCAATAAATTGAAATAAAGCAGCAATAAAACTTAGTAGGGGTGTTATTTTTCAGTGTCGTAAATCATGTCGGAGCGGAGCAAGAAAATTGTGATGTTGGCATTGGACAACCATCAAAATAAAAGCGAAGAAAATATTACATGCAACACCACAATTGAAAAAGATAACAATTATTTTGATCTGGAAAACATGGAAGTTCTGATTGCATCAGATAGTTGTGCAGCTCTTAACTCTCCTGTTGCTGATAAAGTTGTAGTTGAAAAAAATGAAGCTCTCTTTGACAACACAATATTATTTTATGAAGTTTCATCAAATAATACTTTCTTAGTCAGTACCAACTGTGACATTGGCTCGACCGACCAGGACATCATACATGAAGCTCCTGGACCATCTCACCAAATGAGCAGCAATAAAAATCAGGAGAATGTGAAAAGCTCACAGAAGTTTGTACAGAATGACGAAGAATCTAACCAAAGTGATGAACAATCAAACCACAGTGAGAAAGATTCAAACAAAAGCGATGAACAATTAAACTCTCGATCAAGTCAACGTGAGGATGAATGGAACCAAAGAGATCAAGAATCTAGCCAAAGTGATTTGTCTTCATATAACCCAGATCCTTTAACTGGCGGAGAAAATACTGCTCCACCAAAAGATGCAAAAAATAGTGATGATTTTCAACCAAGCGAAGATTTTGTGGAGTATGGCAACATGCAGGAGGGAAGAAAAAAAAACCTTGTGGCAGACAGAAATAGTTGGAAAAAGAACCAAAGCAAAAAATTGCGTATGGAAGGGAAAGCTTATTTAGGATACACGAGAAAAGACGGAAAGGTAAAGCATGATAAAATGCGTGAAAAACGGAAGCTAGGCCTATCGTGTTTATCCAAAATGTGTAAAAAATCAAAGATGCGCAAATGCTACAACTTTACAGAACGTCAAAGGCAAGAACTGTTTGACTATTTTTGGAAGGAAACCAATTGGGAACAACGGAAAGTTTTTGTTGCTTCGCACGTCAAGAGAACTCTTACCAAGAGAAAATGTAGTGAGAACTCACGGAGGGAAGGAACACTAACCTACTCTTTGCCATTAAATGGTGATCAAGTCCGAGTATGCAAGAAAATGTTCTTACAGACCTTGGCTTTAGGTTCGTTCACAGTGCAATCATGGACAAATTCGAGCACATACGGCATGTTGCCAAATGATGAGCAACGCATTTCTAAGAGGAAGGTTCCTGTATCTAGTCGAGCACCCGATTTGCAATTCCTACATGAATTTATGGACAATTTACCAAAACTTCCATCCCACTATAATAGAGCTAATTCGTCCAAGCTGTATCTTGAACCAGTTTTCAAGACTATGAAGAGTCTGAGAGATTTGTATAATGAGCAATGCAAACGAGATAACAGAACCCCCCTTTCACGACAAATATTCGACAACGTTTTCAAGGGAAAAAACTTAAGCTTACATTTAAACAAAAAAGATAGATGCGATATCTGTGTTTCATATGAAGTAGGAAACATTACAGAAGCTGAATGGACACTGCATAGGAAGAAAAAAGAAAGAGCGCAACAAGAAAAAGCTTCTGATAAAGCACTTGCGAAAGAAAATCAATGTATTGTTCTAACAATGGACTTACAATCAGTCAAATTGTCGCCTTCAATTAGTGCCAGCGCATTTTTTTTTAAAACAAAATTGTGTTGTTACAATTTTACGGTATACAACCTCACTTCACACCATGTTCTCTGCTATTGGTTTACCGAAGTAGACTCGGATTTGACTGCATCTACTTTTACTTCATGTATTGTCCATTACCTCACAACATACTGCGTTGATAACAAGTTACCAATAATACTCTATTCAGATGGCTGCACATACCAAAATAGAAATGTGACATTATCTAATGCCCTTCTACATTTGTCCACAACGTACAACATTCCAATTTATCAAAAATTTTTAGAACGGGGTCACACCCAAATGGAGTGTGACTCCGTTCATAGTTGCATAGAAAGGAAGATATCGGGACGAGACATTTACCTGCCAAGTTACTACGTCGCTGCTACAAGAGAAGCGCGTAAAAAGCCCTTTCCTTACGAAACCATGGTGTTGGATTTTAGTTTTTTTAAAAATTATAATACTTTTCTTAGATATTCGTCGATTAGACCTGGCAAGAAGTCAAATGATCCGACTGTCACCGACATCAGAGTTTTGTACTATAATCATAATACAATACAAGTTAAGCTAGATTTTGACGCTGTCTCCTGGATAGATTTACCTGTACGCCCGAAAGTCATAAATCACAATGAAGTGATCTTCCCACAACTTCACCAAGGACCTCTTCCCATTGCCCGTTCAAAGTGGAATCATCTTCAAGCTTTAAAGAAAGAAATACCTCAAGACTGCCACAGCTTCTATGACAACTTACCAAGGAAAGACTACTGGAAGAGAAGAAGAAATCAAATAAGTGGAAATTAATAAAAATTAAGTTTGTAGAATTTTTTTTTTAATTTTTAAATGTATGTTACCTGATAAAGTAAGAATATATCTATATTTTATTTATGAACATTAACTTAAATTTCTTAATATCAAAAAACATTAAAAACACCTGATTTAAGACCGGAAACTTATTTAAGTCTTTTAAAAGTAATTGTGTACAATACCTCCTATTTGCAAACCCAGTAATTCGAATACCTCCTAACTAACAGAGAAATAATTAAAATTAAATAAGGTGCTCACATCAACATTATCATTGAGTAAAATATTATATTGATTAATATCAAAAACAAATATGTTGGGAAAATGTATCTGGATAGAAAAGAGAGAGTTTTTTATCGCTCCTGTAAAATGTCCCTATTTTCAGATAGGAGGTATTAGCAGGACACTGACGACATGTAAACTATCTAAAGCAAGTCACTAAAGCCAGTAACTTAAATTTAGAACTAGTGTTTTAAATGAAACTCACTGTTTCTAGCTAATTCCACAGATGATATTGATTGATTTATCGAAACAATTGTCAATTTCTTAGAATTTTCAACAATTTTTATTATATTGTGGAATTAGCTAGAAACAGTGAGTTTCATTTAAAACACTTATATGAGTAGATTCCAGGAGGTAAGGGTCGAGACAGTTAATTTCGTTAAAATTAAGTAAGCTTTTTCTAGTGAGTGTCTACATTTAATTTCATATGGGCGTTAGTTGTTGTTTAGTGGTGGTTTTTAAACATGGCCGAAAAAGTTATGCGTGTAGCAATGTGGAACTGTATATTGAATATTTGTGGTGAACTATTAGACATATTGGAAGAAGAGATGACGAAAAATAGAAATAAACGTTGTTGGGTACGAAAATGGATGAGTAGAAGAGAAAAATATGGTGCTTTATCTACTTTGTTAAGTGAATTAGCATCTGAGGACGTAGCAGAGTATAAAAATTGGTTGAGAATGACCAAAGAACGCTTTGAAACATTGCTGATTCAAATTACCCCTCAAATTACAAAAAATGACACCCTAATGTAACCAACTATTCCAGCTAAAATGAAATTGGAAATAACATTGTCTTATTTGGCCACGGGCAATAGTTATAGAACGTTGCAGAGGTTATTTCGTGTGTCAAGAGCTGCAATATCCAAATTTATACCCGAGGTGTGGGATGTTATTTATAGAAGCCTGGAAGAATATATATAGGTATGTACTTTTTAAATAGTTTTATTGCGGAAAAGCATGTTAAATATTGGAAAAGCGGCTCTTATAATATCTGTTACAGAAATATCTTCTTCAAGTGATTCCTTACGAGAAATACGTGTCGACGCATCGCTGTTATATCCGCTATGATCTGTAGAAGGCAAATAGGAATATGTAGGAGACTGCAATGGAGTAGTGACGACTGATGGGGCAAGAATATCGCTGGTATGTGCAGATGGATGGTACTGAATACCCTGGAGGTCCTGAAGTTCAAAACTCGTGAGAATAGACTGTATGCGTTCCTGTGCTTTTATTGCGGAAATAGGAGTCAACGTCATTAATTGTGCAGCAACGCTTTTACCAAAAACTGTATATTGATTTTCATTAGTAGGTTCATGTGTCACAGCTTCAGTCATTTGCTTTAGGTCGTTAACTAATGCAGTAACTTGTCTCAATTTTGACACGGCCCTATTTTTTTTGTTGGTAATTCTTGGGAGCATTCAGCTGCTGTTGGAGTTATTGCTTCTCCTGGGTTTTCCCCTTCTTCTTCATCAACTGCTTCTTCGCGTCATAACTACAAAAGAAAAATATTTCTAGTTTTATAATAGCCAAAGTAAAATATTATACAGGGTGTTACGAAATTATTGCACCAATTTTGATGGCATATTTTTTGTCAAAAATGAACATTGATGACATGCAATGATTTCAATTTGGGCGTGGATTTAATTAATATATTTCCAAATTTTCTCTTCATCTTCCAGGTACCCGAGTCTCAAGAAGAGTGGAATGTTATTGAGAAGGGATTTCGTCATAAATAGCACTTTCCGAAGTGTTACGGTGCGATTGATGGGAAACATGTGACTATTCATGCACTAGCAAGTTGTGGGAGTCAATTCTTCAATTATAAGGGTACTAACAGCATTATTCTACTAGCTGTGGTAGATGATGATTATTGTTTTCGCTATATAAATGTTGGATGTCCTGGAAGACAATCTGATGGTGGAGTTTTTTAACAGTCGTCTTTATTTGAAGCCCTAGAAAATGGTTTATCACCAGATGGTGGCTTCATCGTTGGAGATGATGCATTTCCACTGAAAATGTATTTGATGAAACCATATTTAAAAGTAGCACTATCGGAAGAGCAGAAAATTTTTAATTATAGAATTTATCGAGCAAGACGGATAGTGGAAAATGCTTTCGGGATTCTCGCTAGCAGATTTCGTGTTTTTGAGAAGCCTATAGACTGCTTCTCAGGAACTGTTGATAAAATTATGACAGCTTGTTGCGCATTACATACCTATTTGCGAATCACCTCCAATAACAGTTATACTCCAAAAGGATATATGGATGTAGAAGATATAAAAAGTGGTCAGATTAGACCAGGTTCTTGAAGAAATTAAACTGGTCCTCTGCCGGCAATAAGAACCTTGGGAAGTAACCATTCTTCAAGATGAGCTAGAGAACTGCGAGACCGAGTCTGTCAGTATTTTATAGGCGAAGGTGTGGTCTCATGGCAGCAACGAATGATTCTTCGATTATTTTATAATATTGATAATAGTATAATATACGTACAACGAAATTATCCTATGTAGGTCTCTTATTATCATCCACGCAGCTCAATAATGCGTCCATTCCCTCGAACCATTTTACACTAGGAACGTGAACATCCTCCGATCCTGCTCCCGACTTCATCGAATCTCTTATTTTCTTTTTTTCTTGACAATAAGTTGATCGCAATGCCCGTATTTTGTTTTTAATCTCAGACACTCCGAATCCTTCTATTCCCATTATTTCCTCAATTTGCTTATATGCAGAGTTCCGGGCTTGTTTGTTTTTATAAATGGCAGACTTTATATCCCATAGGCACTGCTTTTCACGATATAATTCCACAAACTTCTTTGTTGTTGCTTCACTCCAACGTGACATTTTCACTACCGAAAGTACCGAAACAATGGAAATATTCTGCCCGTTTCTACTAAATAAACTAATTTAAACTAAATAAATATGGAAACGGGGGAGGGAGAACCTGCTTGCTCTAGTGAATAGAACACGTTTCTATTCAGTTGACTAAACAGTTTACTAAATGAGGTACTTGCGCAAATACTAAATCAAGCTGTTCACACTATACAAGTAACTAAATTTGATTAAGTAACCTGCTTTAGCAACTTGACACGTGTAATCCCGCCTTAGTGCTGATGCATAGAGTGGGGGTAGACAGTAAATTTCGACTGTTCGATATGGCACAGCGCTGATATAAGTAATATCGTTTTTAGAAGCAGTACCCCGTTCTACCTCGCTACCCTGTTCTACCCCACGTTCCCTACTATATCTACTTATAATCTTTTTAAAATAGAGGTAAGCTATTGCTACATATTCACTCTTTATTCCTTATTAATTTGAGAGTTTCATATAATTGATATTCTTGTGTTCAGCCCTGTTCAAATACTATTAGTGTCTGTTCGAAGCAGACTTTTATTCTTGCTTTAAATTTTATCAGAAATCATTAAAATATCTGTATATATTTCAGACGGGCGTGCAAATTAGGATCCATTTAGTTCATACTACCAAAAATACAATGTATAGAAAATGCTTCATTTAATCAATACTTCGAAAATACAATACAAATGAAGGCTACATCCGATTTATAGGTACTATCAAAACACATAACAAAGAAAGGACCCCATCCGAATTACACTACAAAAACACATAACGAAGAAAGGGCCCCACCCATTTATACTATTCAGATAAGGCAAAAAAGGCCCTATCCGAATTATGCTATCGAAACGCATTGGAAAGAAGAGGCCACATCTGTTTCGCTTGAGTTGTCAGAACGACATAACAAACAAAAAGCAACCAAGAGGTACTGTATTCGAAAGAGAAGGTTTCTGGCGTTTGACGTATTCGCACTCCTTATGTATCACCCTGAGTCTTGTTATTCAATACCCACACCAGATCATATGCAAAATATTGTTACTTCGTGAATTTCTGTTAAACAAACGGTATTATTTGAGGACAATACGAAATTAAAACGATCATTATACTGAAAATTCGTGTTTTACAAAGTAAATATTTGATTAATTAGTAAGTTATTTCTAAAAGAAAACGAAACTAGGAATAGTGAACTGGAATCCTTTGAGCAATTACTGAATCTCGGCGAATGACTAAACGTGGAACCATTATATATCTCAGGTATGCACGATTCAGTATCTCAACTTTCTTGATTGCCTTTGATAAAAGTGTATTGATGTTCTGTCAAGAATTTCCATATAAGTTAATTCAGTTCTTGACGGTAAATTCACTTTGAATTTATTCTAATATATTAAATTATTATTGAGTAATAAATTTTTTTAATAGATTATTTTAAGTACTTACTGTAAAAATATGAAAAAGTTAACATTATTAAAGTAAACTATGAAAATAACAATTAATATCTTCAATTATTGACATTTCTTTGATGAAATAATTCAATTTGTTTACAGTAATAAAGAAAACGCCCACATGTATACATAATAGAAAATAAAGATTTGTTTGAAAATAGGTTTCAGGTTAACCTGATGCCCACGAGAAATGTGGGAATCAGGGCAAATCTATATACAAGGTTAAAACAAACAAATAATTTATATATATATTATTGTGAAAAATAATGCTACACCCTGTATATCAAATAATGAAGAATTAAGATTAGGTATTGTAATCTAGAAGAATTTTTTTTAAGTAAAAGAAATTTTTTTAAACATTTGAATGGAGACAATCTGTACGATCCACTATTCGATAGAGAAGACATACAGAAAGGACAGACTGTATAATGTAGGGATAATTGCGAATAGGTGTGATAAACAATTTATATGAAATAAATTACCTAACGAAACTTTTATCAAAGAGATCAAGTATCAAAATTTGTTCATAATAAGAAACTAATAATGCTTTATTCTGTAAAGTCAAGATAATCTCGTAATATTTGTTGATTAAGACATTAAAATAAGATAGTGTAGATGTTTAGACATAACAGAGTAGGAAAATATAAAATAATGTGAATTTCAGAGAACATGACTTATAAAGAAAACGAATTTTCATTTTGCATACATATTTAAAGGTAACAGCTGTCATCTATTAAAACATTATGAATATTCATTTGACATACATACTTAGAGGTTAGGAAATGTCAATTTAACAATACTAAGAAATATTATTGAATGAAAATAATATAGGAAGTCTAAGCAATTAAAAACCTTAGAATATAATATCATGATATAATGGATGAACATTTCACTGGTTGAAATGAAGAATTTGAGTTATAAAATAAATAGTCAAATTTGATTGGTTAATAAACATTTAAAAAAGATCACATCGGCGACAACTGTGTTGCTAACGAAAAAAAAATCAGAATGTGAGAAGGTTGTTGATTATGGGGTCTATTGACTAGTGGGTTTTCTTTTGGGAAGAGATTTTGGAGCAGCAAAATTTTTTTGGTAAAGTAAATCAATTGAAATCATTTGGAAGACAAAATTTGACTATAGAATTTAAAACAAATACATTATACTTACAAGAGATACATCAGTGTAAGTAGTTTAGATAATATTAATAATTAAAAAAGGAATTGTTGAATGTTGTACAATACTAATCATGAATTCTATTTTATAATATGGTGTCTTGTGTCTGGTGGAAGTAAAATAGCCACAATAGTTTTCGAAAAACATTGAATAGTGGAATTTGTGTGAGCTGTTTGGACTTTGAAAGAAATACAGCATCGATTCCATGTTCTGGTAGAAGCAGAATGCCAACAGGGAGGTTTTCTAGGAGGAGAATCTGGAACAAATAAAAGAAACGAATCTTTGAAGGTGAACAAACAAAAACTGTGAAGTGAATAAGGTAGTACAAGTTAATTTATTAATATATTGAAAAGTCAAGAGTACTTACTAATTTATGAAAAAAAACTAAAATTTTGTGATGCATAGATGCTGTTAAGAGTGTATTTTGCCATTTTCTTAAAATCATATGTTTATGAAATTATATAACTGTATTTTACTATTATAATAATATTTCACCAGAGTGCGTGTGAGTTGTATGAAAGAGTCATCCTTTTAGATAGTTGAATTTCTTAAAAAAAAACACTTGTAAAAGTGTAGTGTATTTATTTTTATTAAATTAAATATTGTTTTTCCTTTTGAAAAACGCTTTAAATTACTTGATTTATTCATTTCATCTGGTGACTTGCGCATCATCTACCTACCACAGGTAGAAGCTATGAATGAAATCGATTGAACTATGCAGATATTTTTTGAGTAGGACAGGACCATATTTAATTTGAAATCATTAAAAAAGTAACATATTCTGATTAACAAATTTATTTTCAAAAATACAAAGCATTTATTAACTCTGGCGCTAACATATATATAATTATAAAATCATTTTATCTAAAATACTTGAACTCTACCCTGAGATGAGAAGTTTTCATGTTGGTTAAATAAATTGTTTATCATACATATTAAATCATCAACATACCGGGCAAAATTAAATTCCCATATAAAATAAACTATAATAACAAAATGTCACCGCAACGTGGGGCTAATATAGAAATTTTGTAAATAATAATAAAAAGCATTGAAATAAGTTTTTTTTTTACTGTATTAAAAGATTTTAAATACATAAAATGGAAAGGAAAATGACATTAAGGGACGGAAAGCAGGTAGGAGTCGAAAGTAGGTCTGATGAAGAAAGAGAAGAAAGGAGTAATGGTAGAGGAGATTTTCAGGTACAATATTTGGAACAGGGGAGAGAACATTCGGAAGAAGACATCGCAGAACAAGGTCAGGAAGAAGAAGATGCACCATTGTCAGAAGAAACAGGACAAGGGGTCAAACAAAAATCAAAAGAGAAAGAGGATATGGACGTGATGAGTATGCTTCAAATGATGATGAAAAGAATGGATCAAAACTATGAAGATATGAGGAGAGATATAAAACAGGATTTGAATACAAAATTGGACCAAAATAGGGAAGAAATGAAACAGGATATGAATATAAATAAGGAAGAAATAAAACAAGAAATGAATATTAAGATGGACCAGAATAAGGAAGAAATGAATATTAAAATGGACCAGAATAAGGAAGAAATGAATATTAAAATGGACCAAAATAAGGAAGAATTAAAAAAGAAATGAATATTAAGATGGACCAGAACAAAGAAGAAATTAAACAAACTAAGGAACTGATAATAAAATTGATGGATGAAAAATTGGGACACGTTGAGAAGAAACTAGAAGAATCAAACATATACATGGAGAATAAAATTGAAGACACTAAACAGGAAATAAGAGGAGAAGTGATTGGACGTATAATGGAAATAGAAAATTTACAAATCAACAGAATTAAGGAAATAGAGGAGAAAGGAAAGGATTTCAAAGGAGAAATTCAAAGAGAAGTAAATGAAATCAAAATGGGAGTTCAGGACACTCAGGAAAGAATGGGAAACCTAGAAGGAAAATGGGACAGAACCCTTACCGAATTTCAACAAAATGTAGAAGAAGCGTGTATAGAGAAACAAAAACAAGAGGAAGGGAAAACAGAAAAGAAGATTAAGGAAATACAGAAGGAGATGGAAGCTCTGAAAAGAAGAATTGAGCAAACTGGAAGTAGAATCCACAATGGGGAACAATCAAAGGAAACAGTGGAAATGACAAGAAAATTGGAAAACATGGAAAAGAGACTAGTTTACTTACAGGAAGAATATGACCACACAGAGGGTAGAAATTTTCAAGAAGTGAGAAATGGAATGATGGAGACGAAAATAATAAATAATTATATAGGAAATAGAGGGGAACACAAATTTGAAGGGGATAATAGAAAAATACACCCAAAAGTATTTATAAAAATTTTAAGGAACAAGATGAAAAATATCCGAAATAATGAAGACATGAAGGAAATGATTAGGGAAAATCTGGATAACCATGCTTTAGTGTGGTATACAAGTAAGGAAGAGGATTTAAAAGATTTTGAGGATTTCGAAGCTCAATTCATGAGATATTTCTGGGGAAACAATGCGCAAACAAGAGTGAGAGAAAAACTTCACTCTGGAAAATTTGAGATAGGTAGAGGAAATAGTATGAATGATTACGCTATGAAGGTTTTCATGAATGCGAAGTTTTTAGATCCACCTATACCAGAGGAGGAAATTATTATGTTTATCTCGAGACATTTTAAATTTGAAATCACTGAAACAATCGCTATTCAAAATATCAAAAACATAGAGGAGTTAACTAATTATCTACAAAGAATTGAAAGAAACAAGATAAGCAATAACCAGAACAGGAACAGGAATCAAAATGAAAACAAAAACTATAATGGTTACGATAATAAAAATTATTATGAGAATAATAACAATCAAAATAATAGATCGAATAATTATGAACAAAACAGGAACAATTACTTTACTAGAAATAATAATAATGGATATTATAATAGAAACAATAATTGAGGAGCAATCTGACAAAACGTGATAAATCCGCTTTTCATTGTTATGAAATAAATGCAATAAACTGTTACATCGTGTGTCAGTTGATAAAGTATATACATATAAATATTAAATAATAGCCAATGTCAAGTACATAAGTAAACCACAAGTTTAAATAAAAAATAACAATTAGTAATAATAATATTAAGAAAAACAAAATGGATTTATTGCGCTTTGTTGGTCCAATACGGATTTAATCCGATTTGTATGGTTTACTTTGGGATTTAGTGCGTTTTGTACATAGTAAATAAATGAACATAAAAATGGTAATACAATAATTTTAATAAAAATCAAACAAAAATAAAAAATACTCCGCAGATATATATAATTTTTTTCTTTTATATATACTGTGCTCCGGCATCCTCCTCTAGGCAATCACAGTGCTCGTCCTCTTGATCATCGTCATCATCACCTTCATGGTGATTCAGACCCTGGTTTTCATTTTCGTTTAACAAAAATCCTTTGTACCAACTTAGGGTATCATTTTTTGCCCAGTCTTCTCCAAATTGCTGCTCCAAAAGATGTTTCAGACTTTTCTTCTTCTTTTCAGGGATAAAATTATTAAGTGGTAGTGTCCCCAGATTAGGCAAATTCTTGTCTGACTTGCCCTTCTTCAATAGGTTTTTTGGAGTTTCGGAAAGGGTTTCAAATCTGAAATTTTGGTAGCAAAAAATTTCTATTGAATTCCTCCTTCCTTTTTTTAAATTAATTCTTTTAAGATCAAGGATACCATCCAGTTTTTTAAAAGTGTTTTGCAGTGATTTGATATCATATAGGTGCCAATCAACACCAAGTTCCTTCACTTCCCCACATTTTGAATATATATTTTTATACTCATCTTTAGTTTTTACGACGGAAGTTTTTCTTAAGAGCTTCTCCACCCTTCCAAAAACTCTGTCAGCGGGCAGAAAACTATGCCCACGAACTGGATAAGTAATTCTTATTTCCTTCAAATTCTGCGGCGATTTAACTTTGAGCCAGTAGTAGAGGGCATGTACTATGTGAGCATTCTTATTCTGGCCGCCACAGCCATCACAAAATAGTCTAAGAGTGTGTATATCATCCAAATTGAGAGAGTCTAAGTGGTGCAAAAGGGCTGAACCGATTTGCACAGAACCTCTGCCAGCTTGGTCTTCGCTCCAGGTATAGAATGAAGGGTGCCTCGAGCCCATATCTACACAACAAAAAACGTAGTAACTAACTTGCTGTGCGTAGAATGCGTCTGATATTGGAGTCCGAGGCAACGGCTGTACCTGTTGCAAATCAAAACAAAAGGTAAGCGAAGAAGGTGGATTTTCTTTAGACAGTTCATAAAAAGCTTTCGCCCTGGTTAAATGAATCTTTTTCTCCAAAACAAATTCATTTTTCTTCTCATTACTTTTTTCCATCTTAATCTTATACTCCAACTTCATGCATGTACCACAAGCATCGGAAGCTGGTGAGGAAAATCCTATATGAAAGTCGCCTCTGAAAATTCTAGAAAACATACTAAGTGAAACTTTCATACTATCATTTTTTGTATTATACAGGCTATGGAGCTTCCTGATACTTAAACTAGAATCCAGGTATATTTTCTTGGATTTAGAGCGATTATAGTGACTTTCTTTGCCCTTAAGGTTCCCGATAAATTGCTTTACACTTTGTATTCGGTCTGACGAATTCTGTGATCTCTTGTCCCCTCCTCTTTTTTCGATAGGAACTTCCCCATTGTTTATTAAATTCGCAACACGATTAACACGTCTCGGAAATAAACCCAAAGCTTTTACAAAAAAACTGTGGCAGACTTTAAGTGGATGCTTATGATGCAGACTTTTTAAAAAATAACTCACGTTAACTTCACGTTTTTTGGGTGCTTCCTTGACAGGTCTTCGTCTGCTGACTGTAACAGAACTCATTAAGTGGCATAGCCGAATTTCTTGGTCGCTTTTGTTACTCGTACTGTATATCTTACGTTTATTGCGTTTGATATCGGTCAATGTAATATTATTGCACTTGTATGTGCTTTTATTATTATGGTTGCATGGTCGTTGGAAATTTTTTAAATCAACATCGGGCTCTTGATATCTGAAAATCATAATATATTAATTTACACCCGTTTTCAATGCTCTAACCTATACGTTTGAGTTATAGTAATTTTATGGATAACTACCTTTTATTCTTCAACAATTCCTTCGCATTACGCTTAGTTTGTTTTCTAATTTTTTTGCCTTTGTCACCCACACTCACAAGATCCATTTTAATTTCCGTTATAAGTAGCCTTTTATAACACAACAGGGACAATAAATATAAACAATAATAATAGCCGCAGTCCGCTTATTCCAAATTGACAAAATTGACGTTACGAACACCACAGAAATAGTATAACCATAAACAACCATAGACAAAGAAGAGAGTAATATCTCTATTCAAACCACTTCTCTGAAAATTGCACTAATATAGAAAACTGCAAGACATATTTATCATATTTATATTGCAGAAAACTTCGACAAATGTTTATCCAAGTTACAGACTTCTATTATTGGAATCATAGTGTGCAATCTAGCGGTAAGAAATTAAACTGCAAGAAATATACAGTTACCTGCAAATTTAGAAATTTCGATTACATTATGGATTTAATGCAGTTTGTTCTGTTTAAGAGCAATTCATGGATTTATGTCGGTTTGTTTAAATCAGTCACTTTTAAATGCATTTTACTATAGGATATATTGCGTTTAGAACACATTGGAATATGGCAATGGATTTATCACACTCAAATGTAATAGAAATCATACCTAACTATTTTTTTGTCGGAGATGGATTTATCACGTTTTGTCAGATCGCTCCTCAATTATAACAGGAACAATAACGCTCAAAACAACTACAACAAAAATGATGAATATCATAACAATAATTATAGAAATAGAACATTTGAAGGAAACAATAGGAATGGATCTTATGAAAACAGACAAAGAGATGAAAAACAAGAGCAAAGAAGAGACTATAATACAGAAAGGACAAATGGAAATTTTGAAGGAAGAGGCAATAGAAATGAAGAACAAAGGAGAGTGAACAATATACAAAGACAGAAAGAAAGAGTGATATCCATAGAACCAGAAATAGTCACTGAAACAGAGCCCGATCAAAATTTTGGATCGAGCACATACCAAATGTAAAGAAAAATATTATCTGTACATACGAACATCCAAGGGAATATATAAAATTTGGGGAAGAATTAGAATTAAAAGAAATAATGGGATTGATAAATATTAAAGGGAAATTAAATGGAAAAGAAATAAAATTATTAATAGATACAGGTTCGGAAGCGTCCATAATTAAAACAAAACTAATAGAAGAAAACATTGAAAATTATGAAAACAAATTAATTAAAATACCAAAAACTACATTGATAGGAGCAAATGGAAAGAAGCTATGTGAAGTAAATAAGTCTATAATACAAAAGATTGAATTTAAGGATGGGAAAGAAGTTGAGATGCCATTATTGTTAGTAGATAATCTAGAATCAGACATAGTTATAGGAATAGATGAATTAACAAAATATAAAGCAAGAATTGATTTTGAAAAGATGGAGATTGAATTAAATGGTAATAGAATTGAATTTGAAGAAGAAAATATAGAAGAATTGGAAGTTGAAGAGGATAATAAGAAGTTATGGAATATAGAAAGGATTGGAAATATGGAAGTATTGGCAATTGGAGAGGATAATAGGAAGTTATGGAATATAAAGAGGAGTGGAAATATGGAAGAATTGGAAATTGAAGAGGATAATAAGAAGTTATGGA
This sequence comes from Galeruca laticollis, assembly GCA_963921935.1. Lineage (NCBI taxonomy): Eukaryota > Metazoa > Arthropoda > Insecta > Coleoptera > Chrysomelidae > Galeruca > Galeruca laticollis. The sequence goes on along the minus strand of OY998176.1, from coordinate 34,414,788 downwards.
ATATAGAAAGGATTGGAAATATGGAAGTATTGGCAATTGAAGAGGATAATAGGAAGTTATGGAATATAAAGAGGAGTGGAAATATGGAAGAATTGGAATTTGAAGAGGATAATAGGAAGTTATGGAATATGGAGAGGGATGAAATAATGGAAGAATTGGAATTAGTATGTGGAAATAAGGAATATGCTGAGAAAGTGAAGAATTTAATAATTAAGTATAAAGGATTAGTTAAAAAAGAGATGAGAATGGCAAATAACTATGTACATAAGATAGAAGTTAAGGGAATCGAAAATTTCAAAATAAGAACATATCCCATACCTTATAAATATAGGAAAGAAGTTGATTCAGAGATACAAAATATGCTAAAGGATGGTATTATAGAGAGATGTAACACAAGAAATATAAATTAATAAATTGTACCGATATAAGAGACTCTGAGAAATGTAGAAGTAATAAGTCGCATAACGAACATTAAAGAATTTTCAAAAATGGATTTATAACATGTTTTTTAAACTAATTCCTTTGGATGAAACTTGGAAATGAAACATGTACCTAAAAATAAAATAAGAATTTGTATACATTTAATTATGGTATTGTAAATAGATTTAAAACTATTTGAAGAGGATACTGCAACACAGGATTCCAGAATCATCTTACAACAGCGATCTGAAATAAAAAGAAATGTATTATTAGTAAAATTGAAAGACAATCCTAGAATAAAGTACTTGAAGTAAAACTTGTAAATGAAACATGTACCTAAAAATAAAATAAGAATTTGTATACATATTTAATTATAGTATTGTAAATAGATTTAAAACTATTTGAAGAGGATACTGCAACACAGGATTCCAGAATCATCTTACAACAGCGATCTGAAATAAAAAGGAATGTATTATTAGTAAAATTGAAAGACATTCCTAGAATATAGTACTTGAAGTAAAATTTGCGTTCATAAAATTTTTCTTAGAATAAAAAATTTGATAAACGCAAAATTTAGGGGATGTTATTGTGAAAAATAATGCTACACCCTGTATATCAAATAATGAAGAATTAAGATTAGGTATTGTAATCTAGAAGAATTTTTTTTAAGTAAAAAAAATTTTTTTTAAACATTTGAATGGAGACAATCTGTACGATCCACTATTCGATAGAGAAGACATACAGAAAGGACAGACTGTATAATGTAGGGATAATTGCGAATAGGTGTGATAAACAATTTATATGAAATAAATTACCTAACGAAACTTTTATCAAAGAGATCAAGTATCAAAATTTGTTCATAATAAGAAACTAATAATGCTTTATTCTGTAAAGTCAAGCTAATCTCGTAATATTTGTTGATTAAGACATTAAAATAAGATAGTGTAGATGACTTATAAAGAAAACGAATTTTCATTTTGCATACATATTTAAAGGTAACAGCTGTCATCTATTAAAACATTATGAATATTCATTTGACATACATACTTAGAGGTTAGGAAATGTCAATTTAACAATACTAAGAAATATTATTGAATGAAAATAATATAGGAAGTCTAAGCAATTAAAAACCTTAGAATATAATATCATGATATAATGGATGAACATTTCACTGGTTGAAATGAAGAATTTGAGTTATAAAATAAATAGTCAAATTTGATTGGTTAATAAACATTTAAAAAAGATCACATCGGCGACAACTGTGTTGCTAACGAAAAAAAAATCAGAATGTGAGAAGGTTGTTGATTATGGGGTCTATTGACTAGTGGGTTTTCTTTTGGGAAGAGATTTTGGAGCAGCAAAATTTTTTTGGTAAAGTAAATCATTTGGAAGACAAAATTTGACTATAGAATTTAAAACAAATACATTATACTTACAAGAGATACATCAATGTAAGTAGTTTAGTTTATATTAATAATTAAAAAAGGAATTGTTGAATGTTGTACAATACTAATCATGAATTTTATTTTATAATATGGTGTCTTGTGTCTGGTGGAAGTAAAATAGCCACAATAGTTTTCGAAAAACATTGAATAGTGGAATTTGTGTGAGCTGTTTGGACTTTGAAAGAAATACAGCATCGATTCCATGTTCTGGTAGAAGCAGAATGCCAACAGGGAGGTTTTCTAGGAGGAGAATCTGGAACAAATAAAAGAAACGAATCTTTGAAGGTGAACAAACAAAAACTGTGAAGTGAATAAGGTAGTACAAGTTAATTTATTAATATATTGAAAAGTCAAGAGTACTTACTAATTTATAAAAAAAAACTAAAATTTTGTGATGCATCGACGCTGTTAAGAGTGTATTTCGCCATTTTCTTAAAATCATATGTTTATGAAATTATATAACTGTATTTTACTATTATAATAATATTTCACCAGAGTGCGTGTGAGTTGTATGAAAGAGTCATCCTTTCAGATAGTTGAATTTCTTAAAAAAAAACACTTGTAAAAGTGTAGTGTATTTATTTTTATTAAATTAAATATTGTTTTTCCTTTTGAAAAACGCTTTAAATTACTTGAGTTATTCATTTCATCTGGTGACTTGCGCACCATCTACTTACCACAGGTAGAAGCTATGAATGAAATCGATTGAACTATGCAGATATTTTTTGAGTAGGACAGGACCATATTTAATTTGAAATCATTAAAAAAGTAACATATTCTGATTAACAAATTTATTTTCAAAAATACAAAGCATTTATTAACTCTGGCGCTAACATATATATAATTATAAAATCATTTTATCTAAAATACTTGAACTCTACCCTGAGATGAGAAGTTTTCATGTTGGTTAAATAAATTGTTTATCATACATATTAAATCATCAACATACCGGGCAAAATTAAATTCCCGCTATCAGTTGCGAATCACCACAGATGTCCGTATCGGCAAAATGGCCGATCGACGTCACGGTTTTCGAAGGGGATGTAATTCAATATTCTGCGTGGTATTAGCCAGGAATGTAGTTGTTTTGCCCTTCGAAGAACGGTCAGGCCAATAAGTCGAAATTATTGAAAATTCGACTAAAACAGGTGTAGTAGAAAATCGAAATTTATATTTCATATAGCACCTCGTATTTTATGAAATTATATTCATTTTTATTTAATACGACTAATACGGTCGCATTTATCTGAGGTGTTGGTTCGCAACTGAAAGTGAAGATGGCGCCAACCGACTACTTCTCGCTTGTGTAACTACACGAACCAAGAGAAGCTGTCGGAGGGTGTAATCTTCAGTTCGGATTAGAGATTCTGAACTGGAAGGCATTACGGCACTCTTGAAGAGACCCAAGAAGGTCGAAACGCGTAAGTGTACTATGCTCTTCCGCTATCAGTTGCGAATCACCACAGATGTCCGTATCGGCAAAATGGCCGATCGACGTCACGGTTTTCGAAGGGGATGTAATTCAATATTCTGCGTGGTATTAGCCAGGAATGTAGTTGTTTTGCCCTTCGAAGAACGGTCAGGCCAATAAGTCGAAATTATTGAAAATTCGACTAAAACAGGTGTAGTAGAAAATCGAAATTTATATTTCATATAGCACCTCGTATTTTATGAAATGATATTCATTTTTATTTAATACGACTAATACGGTCGCATTTATCTGAGGTGTTGGTTCGCAACTGAAAGTGAAGATGGCGCCAACTGACTACTTCTCGCTTGTGTAACTACACGAACCAAGAGAAGCTGTCGGAGGGTGTAATCTTCAGTTCGGATTAGAGATTCTGAACTGGAAGGCATTACGGCACTCTCGAAGAGACCCAAGAAGGTCGAAACGCGTAAGTGTACTATGCTCTTCCGCTATCAGTTGCGAATCACCACAGATGTCCGTATCGGCAAAATGGCCGATCGACGTCACGGTTTTCGAAGGGGATGTAATTCAATATTCTGCGTGGTATTAGCCAGGAATGTAGTTGTTTTGCCCTTCGAAGAACGGTCAGGCCAATAAGTCGAAATTATTGAAAATTCGACTAAAACAGGTGTAGTAGAAAATCGAAATTTATATTTCATATAGCACCTCGTATTTTATGAAATTATATTCATTTTTATTTAATACGACTAATACGGTCGCATTTATCTGAGGTGTTGGTTCGCAACTGAAAGTGAAGATGGCGCCAACTGACTACGTCTCGCTTGTGTAACTACACGAACCAAGAGAAGCTGTCGGAGGGTGTAATCTTCAGTTCGGATTAGAGATTCTGAACTGGAAGGCATTACGGCACTCTTGAAGAGACCCAAGAAGGTCGAAACGCGTAAGTGTACTATGCTCTTCCGCTATCAGTTGCGAATCACCACAGATGTCCGTATCGGCAAAATGGCCGATCGACGTCACGGTTTTCGAAGGGGATGTAATTCAATATTCTGCGTGGTATTAGCCAGGAATGTAGTTGTTTTGCCCTTCGAAGAACGGTCAGGCCAATAAGTCGAAATTATTGAAAATTCGACTAAAACAGGTGTAGTAGAAAATCGAAATTTATATTTCATATAGCACCTCGTATTTTATGAAATTATATTCATTTATATATATATATATATATATATATATATATATATATATATCTATAACAAATATAACGGTGGGAAACCCCAAAAGAACCAAGGAGGAAGCAATGAAAGTTCTTAGTTAGCTTCTTAAGTAAATGCCTTTATTCCAAGTCAAGCTTTCGTTTGTGATTACAAACTTCATCAGGATTAAACTAAATAATATATGGAGAACACTCCATTACAAATACGTATGAGTTAATTATTATTACACTCACCAGAATCAGCATTGAAGCTCTAAAAATCTAGCGAACACATGACTAAAAAAGGTGTATGGAGACATAACCTCACATTTGGAAGTAATAAAAACTGACTCTAAAAACTAATATGAAAAGTGGTGCTCAGTCCTAGGCCCTACCCAGGGGCTGCAGAGCTGAGGAAAGAAAAGAAAGGATAAAAATCATGGAAAAATTCTGGGAAGGAAGGAATAGATAGGAAGCTTATGCTTCAACAAATAAAAAACTGAATCTAGTTTTTAAAATAAAACTAACAGAAGTCTGTTCTATCATATTCGCTTTGTTCCCTAAATAAACAGAAAATGCGGAATTATGAAGCTAAAAAAGAATGAAAACAAATTATTAAAAATTTGCTTCGAAAGAATATAAAATGTTTCTTTTTTACAATAAAAAAGGATTGAAGATACAAAATTCATCAAACGCCAGCCCATATTATAGTTTGAAATAAAACTGAATAAATATGGAGAAAAAATATTCCAAAAATCTAACTCACCAGCAAATATGTGAAACCACAACGATGTAGGTATATTAACTTATCATTGTTAGTATAGGAAGACACTTTTCCTATGTACGATATCGTTTAAATATACAAAATTAGGAAGTGGAACAAGTTTTTAATTTCAAATCATTAGTACGACGAAATTAAAATATCATAGTCCGATGGAAATCGTAACAGCCAATCGGCTTGTTACATAATGTTCAATAATAACTGGTTTACGCGTTTCACTAACACAGTAGCTTTCTCAAAACGCATCTACCGAAGCCGAAGCCAGACGATATTTTAATAAAAGCTAGGGAATATGAAGGTATATGAGCAAAAAGGCTATGCTATATAACAGTGCAGTTTACGTTGAAATTTTAAGAGCTTTTCAAAACAATAACATTTTATATGCATTTTTACTTATGATTGTGTTTTTCTTAATGTGTTTTTAACTACATAGTTTCAATTCATTTCCAATAATAAGCAAAATATTTTCAAACAGCTGATACTCTTTCGTATATAAGATATATGGTTCAATATATATATATATATATATATATATATATATATATATATATATATATATATATATTATTTCCACCACGCCCTCTAATTGCAAAAATCCAAAAAATGTCTCATTGTGGATAACCCTTCCCTACTGTGGAGTACTACAATTAAAGATAACCGTTCATCGCGGTTAAGTAATAAGGCATCATCGACTCCCTATAATAGTTCAATTGTTATTAACAGCTAGTATAATAAAGTTTGAATAAATGCGATTTCCTCTATTCAATAGAAAAAAATAGAAGGGCGTAGAAAAAGTATAGTACGTTACACGAGTTGAAAGCCAGTACGCACTTGTGAATTGTACGTAGGCAAACTTTTCACTTCGTGCGTAATGGGTTACTTACAACTCTTGTTACGTAATATATTACAGCATGCCAAATAAACTTAATAAACTTAATAAATCTTTTCAGAAGCATTTATATTGATTATTTTTTTCACTTGTCAAAATCTGACATTTTGGTGGTTCCAACCATAGCAATACATTATTCTAGCCAATAATTCGGTATTATACTGATAAAACTGCTTCCTCATCGTTAGTACCTAGTTTGCATTGAAACGTAAAAATGTTACTTCGAATTTGTCATTATTTACAACTAAAAGTGCTTCAAAGTTTATTGAAAAATGAACACAAACCGATTCAGTGCCATCACCCAAGAGAATATTGAACATTAAATACAAAATTCCAGTCCACAAAACACAATAAAATCTGAAAAATGTATATGGAATCAGTTTGAAACATTTTGCAGAATAAGAAACTAACAACTACAAATAATACGAGTATTCTAGAAATTGTAAAAATTCTAGAAGACTGGGCAGCAAATATGAAAAAATGTAAGGGCGAAGATTACAAAGAATATACTTTGAAAACCATACGGACTGTAACAGGCAAGTTGATACAGGAAAAATACTACCTAGAATTCAATATAAGCTTCAATCCGTTTCAACATTTGGAATTTAAACGAGCGAGAGATGTGCGAAATGCCAAAAGAAAACAATTGCAAAGTTGTATGGGAAAAAAGAAAGCAAAGTGCAACAGCACTAGAAGAACAAGAATATATAAATGTGATCGGTTCGTGTGACGAAAATACGCCTTTGGGCCTCCAAATGAAGTTCTTCCATGTTATTTCCTATGAATTATCATGGCGCGGAGGCGAAGGTGTTAATTGCCTTATCCATTACATCAGTGAGTAATTAAATAATTCTGATGAAAAAACAGGACGATTAGAATATAAACTCTATATTTTGTGAAACTTGCCAGGGTGGGAATAAAAAATGCACCGACACAAAATTGTTGACACCTAACTCAGATAATCCTGAACGGTGCCCAATAAGATTGTATAATCAGCTTATGGATAAACGCGTTAAAAATATGACCTTACTCCAAATCCTTATTGGAAAAATGGAAATGCTACTTGGTATAAAAATGTACCAGTGGGTAACAATGTAATGGGCAAATGGTTGAGGAAATCAGCTGAAAAATGTAGACTTGACACTAAGAAAAGGAGAAAACTAATCACTAAGGCCGATCAATTTTGGTTACTCATCTAATGAAGAAAGATATACAGGAACAGGAAGCCATCAAAATCACAGGTCACGCCACAGCAGCATCATTCAAGCCATATTTACATATTGATGCCGAACACCATAAAAATATCATGGATAAAGTTAGAACGAACAAATCGGTATTTATTGCCAATACATCAACAACTGCGGCAACATTAACCAATACATCAACAACCGCGACAACATTAACCATACATCAACAACTGCGGCAACATCAACCAATATTATATCCACACTTGAGTTGGAAGAGACAGCTGTTCCTGCTGGCCAAACTATTTAGAAAAACTGTATTTTTAATAACTGTAAGTTTTCAAATAATTAATTTTTTCTCTTGCTCATTAAGTTGATTATATTTCCAGGTAGCTTATGTATTGTTTGAATTCAATAAAATAATAAAATGAAAAAAAAGAAAAATCCTTTTAAATTGTTGAAAAAAAATAATCTTCAAATTTTATAACATAATTTTCTATTTTCATCACTCAAACTTGTTTATTTGAGGAAAAAACATTCAAACAAACCGAATTTAGATAAAATCACTCTTCCTAACGGACTCATGATTTTATCAACCGATTTGTTTTATATTTTTTCGAAATAAACAAGTTTTCGTAGAAAAGAAAAAATTATGGATAAAATTTGAAGCACTCGTGGTACTACCTTTGATAATGTAGTCCTCACTTGCTTTATTTCTTATTTTAAACTTAACGATAATCTAAATTAAATGAAGAGCTTACAAACGATGTGTATTCATGAATAGATATTTAGGTGCCAATAGCCACACATACTAAACCTGATAACAAACATAACCGTCACTAGGTGGCAATGCATGAACTGAAAGGCAATTTCAATTGGAAAAGCGCTTACTTTTGATGAACATAAGTTTATCTAATATTCATGAAAGAGATTTCAATGTTTGTGCCAATGTTATGTTGATGGCCAATGTAACACCTATTAACTGTAATAAAATGCTTTCGGATACATCTAAAACCGAGTAACAATGCGTCAGGTGAATTTAAAAACCCAATACTTCATCCAGGTTAGATTGTCGTAAATACCTTCAATCTGTGATTGTATGTTTCATTTGAATTTTTTAATATTTTTGTTGAATACCTAGAAAATATTTGTCTCATTGTTTTATTATTGTATTAACTATTAGGCAAATTCGGTATTTCAAATTAGTGTTTTTAAATGAAACTCAAGGTCTCTAGTTAATTCCACAATATAATACAAGTTATTGAAAATTCTAAAAAATTGACAATTTATTCGATAAATCAATATCATCTGACGATGATATTGATTTATCGAAACAATTGTCAATTTTTTGACGATCTGACGATGATATTGATTTATCGAAACAATTGTCAATTTCTTAGAATTTTCAATAACTTGTATTATATTGTGGAATCAACTAGAGACCTTGAGTTTCATTTAAAAACACTAATATGAGCATATTCCACGAAGTAAGGGTCGAGACAGTCAATTTCATTTCAAATGTTCATTTAACTGAAATTACTGTATTCTTCTCTTGATTATTTCACTCAATACAAAATACGCGCCTCCGATTGGTTTAAATATGAGGATTGATATCTGAAAACACCATGTTTTCGATTTTGTATTTCGACACCTGATTGGATACATGCTATTTTCCTATCTGTATTTTTCGCGTTGTCATTAGTTGTTTTATTCCATATTAAAAATCTAGTGACTGACAGAAATAACTTGTTGTTTTAGGAAACCACACTCGCGCTTACGCGCTTGTGCGGTTACCAAACAACAATTTGTTTCTCAAAAACGAAGAAATTTGTATTTAGATAATCATCATTACACTTGTTGTATCACTATTGAAAATATTGAGTAATTTTGCCATGTGTCATAGTTTTGTTAGTAGATTTTTATTCTGACAGTGAAATTTGTAGGAAGAATGCAGTTTCAGGTTTTTGTAACTTGAGAAAGTTTATTTAAAAGAGACAAAAAGCCGTCCGAATAGTTCTTTTAATTTGTTAGAAATCCGAAGTAATCGTAGAAGTACAAAAACTTCCCTACTCGTTTAATCATGTTCGGACAAAACGGATGTCAATTTTTAGAAATATTAACGTACATAATTTGCTATATTCTGTTCTTTCCGTATCATTTGACTATATTCTGTTCTTTCCGTATCATTTGACTATATTATTGATCAATCATTTACATTTTTATTTGCCGAAATTAAAATTCCTTTCAGTTCGAAACAACTTTATAGTGACGTTAGATATGCATTCGCGTGGGATATGCATCCCTCCTATAGAAAAGTCACGGAAAAGAGAGGGAATATGTATGTAGTCGGTAACAGGTGTCGTTGTCTATCGATCTTCCTGTGGGAAGTATGCGCAAGCGCCCTCTACACGCATTCTGCAAAATAACGGCGTCACGACGCATATCCATTCGGGGAGTGGTGAGTTATATGTCAACATTTAATCGCAAAAACTTCCTGGTGTATTATTAGTGATGTAACAAATAATATATGAGCACAGTGATGATAATATTTAGTGATATTCCTTGAAACCGTCCATATTTCGAAGTACGGCTCATAGGGGTGCTACAAATTGCTGACAATGCGGGTTAATTTATGCCGGCTTTATTAAACTCTATTTGCGGTAAGCATTCCTCAACCTGCCGAAGGACTTATTGTGCTGCAGGTTGTTTACCTGTGGCTTGCGACATCTTTCCAACTTGTTGCTGCGGAAACAATCTATTCATTTCTGCACACTCGACCACCTGCAAGTAGTTTGTTTCTTTTCGCCGATTTGATATTTATAAAATAACAGAGGAGACAATGCCGCGGTGTTACATGGTGAAAAAACAGAGCAACAAGTATCAATCTAACCAGAGGGACTTTTGGGATCAAAACAACGTTTCTAGTGCAGCTCCCGAAAGTCCTACAGAAGGATGTGTTGCACCTCTATGCTATACTTCCCTCACTAACCGTACAAGTAAGTAAATATCGAGTAATAATTGGAATATATTTGATAATCGAGTTGTAATTACAATATATTTGATAAATCTTGTCACAGTATGATTTTGAATCGCTTTGTCACAAGTATTAATAACGATCAATTATTTCTATTCAATTATTATTATTTTCTCCGTGTACAATAAGTGAGGTTAGAAAATAAATTTGGTTTCCAGGAAACTGAATATTTGAGTAAGTAACGGAATTGCCGTTTTATTTAGGTTATGTTTTTAAGTTCGAGGTTATAAATAATATTAAAATCTGAAGCGTTCTTGTCAGAAGTAACCGTTTATACTTATATCCTATTGATTTGGAATTTAGAACCTCAATTTACTCTGAAATTGTTTATTTCTATTTAAATTAATATACAGTGTTATAAACGCATTCGTTCTTAACAATACCGCCACTACAATCACTCATTGTTTAAAATTGGTATAGATCGGATTATCTTTAATATTTTTTGCATTATTCAAGACTATATTTTATCAAATATTACAGTTTCTATATTATTTTAAACCATTTAAAAAAGTAACTGGCATTAAAAATATACATTTCTTTAAATATTCTACACAGTTCAAGTTTTATTATGTATTAATACCTCTGTGAGCATGAGTTGGCAGTTAGATTCATTAGTTAGCAGTTATGGATACGTTTGTAAGACTTCGTTAAATTTTCGTTTATATTTCGACTTCCCGTTCAAGTTTACATATACAGGGTACCCGGTAGTAACAGAGAAAAAATCTGGAGTGTATAGTATGAGACAAAATAATTACTTTTTTAAATGGAGCTAACCGTTTCTAAATAATTCCACAATATAATGAAAAAATTATAGAAATTCTAAAAAATTTACAATTGTTCCAATAACTCGAATAGTTAACGAAACTATAAAGAAAGTTGGCAAGATGGGAATTGAATGGACAAATTCTGGAAGGATTTTTGTCAAATTAAATAATCAGCATAATACCAGAAGGATCACGACTATGGAAGATGTTATGAACTTATTATTATTTTATTATTGTTAATATTTCAAGTGCCTATTTCATGTGGATTTATTTTGCGGCATTTTGTGCAATTGCTTTGCTACTTACTATATTTACTGTTATCAGTTGAAATAAAAATTCTTGTTTCCAGTTTTGTAGGAAAAAGGTTCTGTTTGTATATTTAATTTCGTTATTTTGACACGAGATCGTATTTTGTTTATACTTGTAAATAGATGAATTTCAAAATAGGATGTTATAATGCTATTGCCATCTTTGCATGACATACATGATCTAATTTTGGGTAATTCATTGGATATACTCTTAGTATTTGAAACTTGGTTGGGTGATTGTACAGGTGATGAATTACTGAATATTGACCATTTCAATATATACCGGGTGGACCGAAATTCCAGAGGTAAAGGTTTATGCGTATGGGTTAAAAATTCACTCCGTTTTGAAGTTATTCAAACAAAGCAGGACTTTGTTTGGGTACAGTTATGGATTAAGATCACCACGCGAAGGAGAACATTTGCAATAGGAGTTGTTTATAAACCACATAATCCGAATACATATAGTTTTCTGGACGATTTTGAGGACAGTTTAATTGAGATAAGACCGGTTGCAGACCAAATTGTTTGTATGGGTGGTTTTAATGTAGATTTACTCGACATAGAAAATAATGGAGTGAAAATACTCAATTTAATACTAGAATCGTTGAGTTTACAAATAATTGATGTTCCTACAAGAGTTACGGCTACTTCAGCGACATTACTGGATTGTGTCATTGTTCAATCTGACGCACAAGTGGAGAAAGGCATAATTCATAGTAATATATCAGATCCTTCTATTGCTTATTGTAAATTTGAAATTGATAGAAATAAGCCGATGCTAAAAATATGTACGTGTAGAAGTTTCAAATATTTTAATCAGGATGCTTTTCAAACGGATCTTCTAAATACATCATTTTATTCGACCAAGAAACTGTTGACGCAAAATTATCATATTTTATTAACTGTCTAAATAACTTGTTCAATAGACATATTCCTTTGGTTACGTCCACAATCAATAAAGCAGGAGCACCATGGATAACAGATGTTGTTAAAATTATGATGAGAGAGAGGGACAAAGCCTTAGTTGAATTTAAGGCATCAAAGAGACATTTAAATTTTTACAGGCAAATGCGAAATTTAACTAACAAGGTTATCTGCAGGGAAAAAAGCATATTTCATATATCAGTTTAACAATAAGTCAACAAAAGAAATATGGAGGACACTAAAACTTAAATTAATTCCTAATAAAAATAATAAAATACTTGTCTCGACCCTTACTTCGTGGAATCCACTCATATTAGTGTTTTAAATGAAACTCAGTGTTTCTAGCTAATTCCACAATATAATGAAAAATGTTGAAAATTCTAAAAAAATGACAATTGTCTCGATAACTGAATACCATCGTCACAATGACAGAAGTTACATTTCATTTGATGCCTACCTGATGTTTAGTAGTTATTATTGGCTAGACCAATAAGTGACCCACCTCGTGATTGTCTTAATATATGTTAATAGAAAAAAGAAGATGTGATATTACAAATATTGAAGCTAAGACCTTATTATCCCTATGGTCATATCCTGGATATCATTTTTCCAATTAAGATCAGTATAACTGTGCATATTAAGAAAACCAGGAAAACTATATCTGCTGATCTTCACAATTATCACTTAAGAAGACAGTTTAATAGTGGAGAACTCCCTAGATATATCTGTTCATTGACGACTTCCTTAAGTGACTTCTAATTTCCAACTCTTCAAGGAAATCCAGTTCTTGTTTCCTATCACAAATATGTATTACTTCTAGTTCTGTGTTAGGTGTCAATGAATGATTGGTGTCAAGTAGATGTTTTGCGTAATGGGATTCATCTGGTTGTAATAATCTGTATGCTCGTAAGTGTCCACCGTATCGGATTTCAAAATTTCTAAGGGTCTGACCCAAGTAGACAGCACTACATTCTGGAAATTTGAGTTTATATATACCTGATTTCTTTAATGGGGGTATTTTTGTTATTACATTTAACAATTTTGTACTTACGTTACTTTCTGTTTTAAAAAAAGTTGTATTCATTGCTAAAGATATTATCTTTGAAATATTATTAGAAATATTTCCTGCATAGGTATGTGATGGTTTTATAAGTTTTTATTTCTTCAGTTTGTTTAGGAAATGTTAGTTGTAATGCCACTTTTTCCTCTTTTTTATTAATTAGTTTATTTATCATATGTAATGGATAACTGTTGTCTAATTGTATTGATCTCTCTATCAAATATACATTTGTTCATAGGAACTGAAAATGCTCTATGTATCATTGAATTATATGCCACTAGTGTATGTGACGTGGGGTGATTGGAACTATATGGTATTGTCACATCAGTGTGTATTGGTTTTCGGTTAATTGAAGTACATTATTAACTCTTTGAATTTTCAAATATAAAATACCAGTAACTTTGTGCAAGCCTGACGAACTGAATAATTTCCTTATAAACTCAGTTCCTGATATAAAACCGCCCAAGAATGTTTTACAATAATAACAAAATAAATGATGGAAATTTTAAATTTGAAGAAATAAATGGTTATTTTGTGTACACAGCTTTATCACAAATTAAAACAAACGCAAGGGGGTGTGATGGTATAAATATAAAGCTTATTAGACTTTGTTGCACCCACGTAATACCTTATATAACTCACATAATAAACTTCTGCTTGACAAGAAACGTGTTTCCATCGGTGTGGAAGAGTGCTGTGGTGACGGTGTTATCGTAGCAACAAAGCCCAACGGAAATGAAGGACCTTAGGAGTATAAGTATATTGCCTACTATGTCAAAAATTCCTGAGAGAGCAGTAGAAGTACAAATTAATGAATATACTCAGCAGTATTCTTTATTACCTGAGGTACAATCAGGATTCCGGAAAGACTACAGCTGTATTACCGTGCTTTTGCATATTGTCGACGATATCATAGCTACATCTAATGTTAAGCAATAAACGATCTTGATTTTGTTAGATTTTAGCCGCGCATTTGATACAATTAATCACGATTTAATGTTAGATATTCTTAAATTTATAGGGTTCTCTCCAGGTGCGCTGGAATTGTTGGGTAACTATTTAAGAGATAGAAGGCAAAAAGTGTCGATAAATGATTGTATTTCAAGTTACTTGAATCTCACATCTGGTGTACCACAGGGATCAATACTGGGACCTTTGTTATTCTCAATATATACGTGTCGTTTACTATCTGCTATTCAATCATGTTTAACACATCTCTATGCTGACGATACTCCGCTTTACTCTAGTTTTCCAGAAGATTCAACAAGAGATGCGTATAACCTGATTAACAAAGACTTAAATAAATTTGTTACTGCTGCAGAGGATCATTGTTTGTGCATAAACTCAAAAAAGTCGAAAGTCTTGATATTTGGGCCAAAACATTATAGGGAAAATGTATACCAGTCGGCGAATATAAACATTCGGGGAGAGTCCTTGGCAATTGTGAAAGAAGCGAGAAATCTTGGTGTCGTGATGGGTGCAGATTTGAGGTTTGAGAGTCATATAATTAAATTAATACAACGCGTTATAATACCTTAAATAAAAAAGGTTGAGAGGTGTCAAGGGACACCCGGATGAAACGAAGTTCCTTTCGATTAATTAGTGAAGGAATTGTAATAAAAAATTTTTTTAAGTTATAATAATATTTTTTTTATTATTAACAAATATAATGTTATATAAACTTAATCAGTAGGCTCAATTTTCGTAATAATTGGCTTGTGGTAACTGAAGTAGGAAACATATGTTTGAGATTCTATTTTATTTAAATGTCTTGAAAAAACTGCATCAATGGTAGTATTATATTTTGTTGTTGATTCTGCTGGATTATTGTTAATTCTTAAATCAAATTCTTCCTCTAGAAACTGTACCAATGGTTTTGATTTTTCATTACTGAAGTTGATGTTAAAATCACCGGCTAAAATGAGTGAAACTTCATCTAATTTTTTGTTGTATCTGTTAAGCGTTCGAGATACATCTTTAGAATACTCTAGCAGTGCTCGATGAATGAACTCCTGAATATCTATTAATTTGTTATTTGGTGAGACATATATGACTGCCATGATTAAGGTAACACCGTTTTCCATTACACACTCTGACGCACATAAATCTGCAACATTTGTACGTCTTACGTGCAAGTCCGGAATATTGTTCATTATGACCGACATATTTGGTGTTACAAGATTGGTCGTATCATTTATGTTGTGATAACAAAAAAACTGTATACACTCAACAAAAATAATCGTCGCGACACCACACTGTTCAATGCAAAATAGAAATGAAAATATCTGGCTTGCTTTCCATAAGAGAGAGAGAAACAGACAGACAGACAGAGAAACATGCGCACGCCGCACAGCTTACAATAGCTTACAATAGCAAAAAGTGTCGTGACAACTTTTCGTAAGAATTTTTTCCGTCTAGCCCCCTTTCACTTCACTTCACTTCGTTCCAAAAAGCAAAAAAAAGAATTTTTCAGAAAATAAAAATTGCTCCCCGGCGGGAAATCGAACCCCGGTCTCCCGCGTGACAGGCGGGGATACTGACCACTATACTACCGAGAAATATATTTAGGAGATTTCAAAAGTATTATTCATTATACAGCAAGCAACTGAAGTATATTATTTCAATTTTTGTTGTAGAGAATCTCAACAATTAATTAACATAATAAAGACAAAAAACTATACTAAGTAATATTAAAATATGATTTGTTTTTGAATTTATTAAAATTATGACGCGTACACTTGCTAAACACACAAAATGTGGAGATTATAAATCGTATGACTTGGTTGGAGAAACATGCGCACGCCGCACAGCTTACAATAGCTTCAAAAAGTGTCATGACAACTTTTCGTAAGAATTTTTTCCGTCTAGCCTCCTTTCACAACGCGCGATAAGGAACTTCATTCCAAAAACATTTATGGAAATAGACACATTTTATGATTTCATATCAAGAAATGTCTATGCGAATTACTGATCTCATTAATTTTTAATTAATTCCAAATTTTGGGGACCATTCTGGATTTCTTGGCGTTGGCTTCTTCTTAGGGTTCTTCTTGTTAGAATCAATTTTGCAGTCCAATACAAAATAATTAATTAAATAAATGAAAATAGTCCAAATATTAAAATTTGCAGATATTATTAGAGACGAAATGTTGGCGATTTTTTGTTTTTGAATGTCTAAAACACATATTTAAAGTCGTCTAAATTCACAGAGTTTAATTGGATTGGTTTCATTTGAAAATTTCTTATTTCACATGAAAATGTTGAATTTGGAAAGTTTATTAGTTTCAGTTCGGTTTGATCATTTTCAAAATGTCTAAATTGTCTTTGTTAGATCCGCAATTTTGATTAACTCTACTTATTAATTGTGTGGTAATTGCTTTATCATATTTTTTTCTGCATCGTTTTGATCTAGATTGCCCGTTGAAGACTTAATTATTGAGCCAAGTTCGTTTATTATACCTCTTTTGATTCTTATATTGAAAACTGGATTTAACTGGATTTGTATTTTTGCTCAAAATTTTATATTAGTTTGCACATGCTTTCAAATTCATTAATATTTTCTTTATCTTTTAGAATTGTTTGCTGAATTCTTTTAAAGTGATTTGTATAGCTTCAAATTGGGTTAGTATATCTGAAATGTCGAAAGTTTGAATGAAACACCAAAATTATTATTTTGAGCATTGCCTAATTTATAAGGTAGAAGACCGGGGTTATTATTTAAGCTATGGAGTCTTGGGTGGTTTGATCCCTCCCGGATGTGGATGGACAACCTGTAGCAGTTGGAAGATGTTTTAGTGCCTTAATATGTACTATCTCCTTTTTATTTTGATTTTTCTTAGAAGTTATTTCTACTTAGTTCCTATCTAAAATTTCGGTTATTTCATTAAGTCCTATAAATTTGTTATATTTTTTACTATAATATCGCAAGTGTTTCTTGAATATTATTTGTCCTAACTCAAAATCAGTACTGGTATTACCTTTTTGATTATTCTTATATACAATTTTATCTTTTTGTTTTTCTATTGTTTCTTTTACATTTTCATATACATGTTTAAGTTTTTCCTTGCGATTTTCAGCATAACCTGAGTAAAATGCTGCGGGAATAAAAATTACATTTGCATTTCGAGAATTAGTGTGTCCGAAGGTTAATTCGAAAGCAGTAAATCTAGTGCTAGTATGTATTGAGCTATTGTTACCTAAAATTGCATAGTCAATTAAGTCATATTCATTAGGGTGCATTTCTTTTAGAATTCTGAGATGTTCTATTAGACTGGAATTGATCGTTCTGCTACACTGTTTGATTCGTGATGTCCTACAGTGCCAAAATGTATTTTTATTTTATGTAAATTCAAAATTTCTTTTACGGTATCATTAAATTCACTACCATGGTCAAGAATTATTTTTTCTGGTATTCCAAAAGAACCAAAGTATAAGAGAGATGTATGTATGTATGTAAAAATAATTAGACCGAGGATAATAAAAATAATATATACTAAAGTAAACCAAATGATATAATAGCAATAAAAATAAAATCATCACGATTATAAATTAACTAACCATTAAATAAACTATTAAAACGTAAAACAAAGGCGGGGCGTTTGTCAGGAAAAGCGCTCTTTCGAGATGACACATCTGAAAAGGAAACAAAATCCTGAGTAACCAGTTCATAAGAGATTTGGAAAATTAAGCAACAACAATAAAATTAACTGTCACAAAAGTCTAATATATCAATCCCGTATATTTAAAAGAAATGTACAAATAATACATAAGATAGTTTAAACGTCTCTCAGGTCATAGGTATTAAGGGCAAACTCGCGGAATACCTCTCTAAGAGCAGAACAATTGCTAGTCCGGAGTATTTATCATGATAAACAGTGTTATAGGCCTTCACTAAGATACTAGGGGCAAACTCGCAAAGTATCCACTCCTTTCAACTAGCGAAGTACGAAGGGCAAACTCGCGACGTACCTCAAATTATTGTATTGTTTGTAAACTCAGATATCAAATTCATAAATTGTCAAACAGTTATTGTATATAAATATATAGATTTGTCAACATAAAAAGTCTAATATGAATTAGTTTAAGTTATAATAGCTTATCAAAACAATATATCAAAATTATTACAATCTATGGAAAAGGTTACTCTGTGAAAAACTCAACTATTTTACTGAAGCTTGTTCTTATTAAACTTTTACAATCACCACACTTTTCTCTGATTAAACTGAACTCTACTCTGTTAGATTTAATAATGATATGCCTTCTCATCAAGAAACCGGGAACCATGAAAAAGGGTGTTATAACCAATTTTGGTCTTCATTTCTTATGTGATATACAGCGTAAGATGCTATAACAACCACGGAACTGTTTAAGAATTTGGGGACGTGACTTTTACAAAATCTCATCGGCCCCAATATTGGTTTGTTTATGTTATCGAGATAAGTACCTTTGTTTCAGATTACTTCGACTAATTCTTCGTTATAGAGATTTTAGAATATACGTTAAAATTCAACCTTGAAGAATACGTTATGTTTTAAATTCACTTACCCTGACACATGAATAGCCGTTTTGCCTTCGACTTGGGCATCAATAATAATTGAATATATTTTATTGTTGTAATGAAATAAATCTATGTGAACAATTTGAAAAGGTTTTGATGCTGTTTCAGTTAATACCAGATGTGCGTATAGTGGATGTCTGCCATATTTTGTTCGTTGACAAATATCACACGAGTTTATATATTCAGTAATGGTAGTTTTCATATTTTTCCAATAATAGTTCCGTTTTAAATATTCATACGTTTCTACAATACCACGATGGTTAGTTTTGCCCAACGTTTATAGAGAGAAGGTTGTCTGGTAACTCTGAGCCAATGAGAGGCGAGCAGAAAAAGCGCGGGAGTGACGTCAGCCTGGGTGCCACATTTGAATTTTATTATTGGGACGAGTATTCGCTCGTTAAAATACTACTTGTAACTAGAACACTGAAATAATATAAAACTACTTCTGATAGGTTTTGGTTTTAAAAAACAATATATTCTCAAACAAACACATATTTTTTGCAACATTTGTTAATTTAAGTACATATATTCAAATGAAAAAAACTCAAATATACTATGTACATATTAATAACCCAATCTTTATCTCTATTTGTGTTGCTTTATATGTTTTCTTTTTGTTTTCAGAGAATAAAACGTATTAGATTTTATTTGTATTGTAACATATTATTACAAATACAGTTCTTTATTGTTAAAAACTATGAAAATACATATATGTGTTATCTGATGTAAGAAATAGAACCAATAATTTGCAACACAACACTTTATTTACCGAAAATACGATCAATATTATCAATATACAAAAATAGCGACTTGCTTATAACAAAACCGTTGAGAGAATGTCCCACAAAATATCTAAATACCTTACGTCTAGGCGAAAACTTCAACATGTTTATGTTCAACTTGCTTATCTTAACAGAAATGTTTATGAAATTAATATTATTTAGGTCCTAAAGAAATAATTCATTTATGACACTTAAACAGTATTCACACTGATGGTGTATGCGTGACATCATCGCTGCAACGAATACTAGATAAAACAAATACAATCTTAGTTATCTACTTACTACTTTTAATGTAAGAAACCAATATTATTCTAACATATGTAACAAAAATAGTACACAACATAAGCAAGAATTTTTTCTATTCTTTCATAACTTAAGCTGGATACTTCAAAAGTTACTTATATTTGGTATTGAAAGAAACTAATTTTACCTTAAAAACCTATATACAAAAAAATGTATTAACATTAAAAGGTAATTTCTTTTGTGTGTACTCTAAAATACAAAAAGACCAACAATAAATACTAATAAAGGAACAACAACGCGATATAATAGTATATTAAAGTATAAGTGGATAAAGAGGTCCGTCCTCGATGCCCAGCCAAGTTCCGTGAAAGTCCATCCCAAATAGTATTTTTCTACTTCCGCTACTAAAGCCGCACTTTGAACACGGGTTTGACATGCACAAAACGACTCTTTAAACACTAGTGTTTAAAATGCATCTCGTTTATCTTTTGTTTTTTAAACGTCAAATCAAGTGTATCTTTTGTATGTTAAACTTCATGCTCCTTGATAATTTTGTTATTCTGCGTCATTTGATTTATCAGTCAGCTGTCAGTCATCGTCCGTCATGTAATGAATATAATTCAAATATAATATAATGTTTTCCTTCCCGCGGGCGAAGAAAAAGTATAGTAAGCACCTCGTGTTAATAGCGTCTTTAGTCATTCGTTTCACAAGGAACTCGTTCCGCTTCGCTCCCCTCGTGCCTAGTAAAACTCGTGACTAAAGTAACCGTTTTGACACTTGGTACTTAATATACTATTATTTTTATTTGACGTTACAAGGTACTGCAGTCAGATCAATAATCAAAAAGTTTCTTTATTTATATTTAAAAGGATACAATGTATATATGAATATATAAATAAATTTTGCAGAAAAAACCAAATAAGACATTGGTTTACAATGAAAATATACAATTTAAAAACTAATAAAAAAAGTTGTCATTGATACTTACGTTTCTCGAGTTGTTGTTGGTACCATAGGGACTTCAAAAAACGCGCGTGTTTGAAAGTTCGATTTAAACACGCTGAGGCGTGTTTTAAATAGGTAATATGAGGCATCAATGAAAAGACAATAATATGCACTCGTACTTCTATAAATTCATACGGCCTTGTCAAAAGCTGGCACCCACAGTGACGTTACGATCCCCTCTTGCGTCTGCCCCGCCGAGTAGTTATCAGGCAACCTTCTCTCCTCTATAAACGTTGAGTTTTGCCAACGTGATGATGTTTTATTACGAGTAGCATTACTTGTTTTTCCTTTTCCTTGATTGTGTTTACTTGTTTTAAACATCTAATGAATTTTGGGCCTTTCTCCGAAAAGTGTTCTCAATAGATTTTTTTGACGACTTCATCTAAAAGTTGCTCGATCTGTATTCATTTACATACAGAAAGAGTAGACAACTTCAACTTCCTTAAATTTGACTCTATCCACTTCCATGTTGACAGTTGACAGTTTCACTTCAGTGATTTTGCATAACCTCAAATTTTTAATTTTCTAAAATTATTTGTTTCACCCAAGTTTTGTCTAAATTAATTGATAACAATGAATGATGATGAAAAAGAGAACATCAGAGATGAAGAGTTATTCGAATGCATGCCACCTGTTTTGGATCTTATGCGTCGTCTAAAAAATGTTGTGTACGCCGCGGCTGAAATACTACTTTGTTGGGCTCGTCTCGCAATTGTCAGACTCGTCCAACGAAGTGGCACTTTCAGTCCTTGGCATACAAATAACTATTATTGAAATCGTTATAGAGAGAATCATTGTGAAAATACATGCGATAACAACGTTTCATAATAGTGTAGTCTTTCAAAAATTAGAGTATAAAATTTTCATTATTTTGGGTCGGAATTTCAACATTTATTATTTTATGATTTTCGAAGATTTTCTGTTCAACTAATAATTTAGGATATGGATGAGTGTGGCTATAATTTGATTAATTTTATTATTAATTATTTCGTCATATATTCGTATACCGTCATTTGTCGTTTCATTAAAAGTGGTGTGTTATGTATTTGAGTCGGTGTCATTTGTGTCAGCTTGTGTCATTCAAAAATTGGTCTAATTCATGAGGATCTGTAATTTAGTCAGCATTATGAATCATTTTCGAGTGCGTTAATAACTACTCTAGAATGTGCATCGCAATTAGAATTTAAAGTATCTTTTTTGTTTATTTGTGTTTTGACTTCTTCTTTATAAACTTCGGGGTAACGATATGTCTTAGTAAATATTGTCAAATTTATTTTGTGTTTCATTTGATTGATAAAAGAGACCGGTATCTCTTCACAATAAAAAATGTCACGATTGTCATAACATAATTTCTTAATAACGTCTTTGTCTTTTGGATTGCAATGATTTAGATCTATATTTTTTAAATTTGTCTTTGTCATATTCTTCACTACCTAATTTCATGATCAGTTTATATTTTCTCAATGAAATTAAATTCGTTCACATTTGAAATTTCAATATCGATTGGTTCGAAAAATTCGATTTTTTCAGACTTAGTGTTAAAGTTTATGATCGTAGTAAGAGCAAAGTAATTTTTTACATATACTACAGCGACTGGCATCTCGATATGAGGTGCAAACATTTCATATTTCAAAAGTCCGGTGCCTTGTTTCAGTTTCACTGGTACTTTAACTTTTTGTTGAGCTCTAGGCGGTATTATTAAGTGATATGTTGGATATTTAGGATTTTGAATATTCGATATATTATTGTCAATTTCGTATTGTATTGAAATTTTTGCAAATGGAGTTACGATAAATTTTGATGTCATATATATTGAAGTTTTCGATTGTTTCTATTAATCAATGCCTATTAATCCGTCATATTTATCGCTAAAGTTAAAGAGATAGAATTTGGGATATTCTGAAACCCTAAAAATTTAAAAAATTGGTATTTCTATTACTTAATCATGATATGTTATATTATGAGCACTTTGTATTTGAAAATCTTTTTTAAAAATTTTATTTGGATAAAATTGATAAGCTTAATCAAGTTTAATTAAACTATGAGTACTACCTGTATCGATTAAAAAATTTGGTTTTAGTTCGGGGATGTAAATATGTAGTAAATTTGCTTTAGATATATTTAAAGTTATTAGGGGAGATTGTTTCTGTGAGGCTTCTTGTTGAAAATTTTCATTTGGGTCTTGAGAAATTTGATAGGGTTCATCGAATTGATATTGATTAGAATTGTCATATTCTGGATATGTTTCATCGGTTTCATGTGGATTAAAATAATCAGCATTTTGGACATCATGGGTTCGGTATGAGCATTCAACTTGTATTTTATTCTCAAACGGGTAATCGAGGTTTTAATTTTGATGATTTACATCATGTGCAAATAATTCTGTGGACGTAAATTTTCTCTGAGGTGCTAACTTTGTATTGCCTGATAATGTGTCCATTGGAGATGATTTATATGGTTTGTTGGGATTTGATTGAATTCTGCTTTGATTTGAGGGTGCTCTCAATATCTGGCTTTGCCTGGGTTGATTAGAAAATGGTTGTCTCTGAGTTTGAACATTATTATTGTTCTTCCACTGGGGTTGTGAATTTTTGATGAGAAGACGATTGAAATTATTATAATTCTGATGGGGTTGCAAGAATTGATTATTAGATACACCTGAATTTGAATTTCGATTCATTGGAATAATTGTTTGAGAAGGTGGCGAATTGAAATGTTGGTAATTATCATTGCTATTTTGGAAAAAATTGGGATGATTATTAGTTTGTCTGGATGGGGTGATTCTCGGTATTCGTTTGTAAGATTATTTATTCAGAGTATTATTTCTAATCTGATTATACATAAAATTGTCTTCTTCTATAACTAAGGGCATAGCTACTTCTAGACTATCTGGGTTTCACAAACGTATTTTATCTTGAAATTTACCAGTTGAACCTCTCATAAAAATTTCGAGTGCTAATTCGTTATAATATTTGATTTTAATAGTTTTTTCTGCAACTGGATCGTTTGAAGCATTTAATTTTGAAATTACTAAGCTACTTACTTACTGATATCGCATGCCGAAATTGTATGGTGTTCCATTTTTAATTGGTCTCAAAACAATTGAATCTTGCATTAAGCAACCTATATTTCTCTGATTTGCGAAACATAATTGAAGAGCTGGTTTTATTTTTGCCCATGTTCGTAATTAAATTCTTGAATCTATAAGCATTATAGCTCTATCTACTAATTTACTCAACAATGCGCGTAATAAAAAACCTATTTAATTGTGGATTTGTTGCATCGAAAAATTGAGAAATTAGTATATCACAGTCATCTAGAAAAATATTTAGAGTATAAGGATTGCCCTCGTATTGTGGAATAGTATCAATGTATAATCTCAACAATTGATAGTTTGGATTAGCCATTGCTTCATTTTCTGGTATATTACTTTATTTTCTCTCTTAATAAATCTGCTGATTCTTCTACAGTTGAGTCATTCATCAACTAATCTACATTATATTACTTATGTTTGAAAAAATGTTTTACATTTCTAAAAGAATATAAAACGTAAATAAAAGCGGAAAATTATTATTTGAAAAAGCAAAAAATGGAATGATTTTCGACTTACAGTACTATGAAGAAAATGTTCATTCTTCTCCACTAGGATCAGGGCGATGTGGTCCCTCTTCCCTGGACTGGATTCTTGAACTTAACTTAAAACCACAATAATAACAATAAGTTCGAGATTGCAAATAAACCGTAGATACCGACCGGTGTCACGATTTTTGTTGAACCGATTCGCAATCCTACTGACTGCGCCAATTAAATTCGTAGTTTATAAAAATTACTTTTTAAAAAGTAACTTTTATTTCTACATACTAAAATGAGACTTTACAACTAGGAAGCTATATAAAATCTGAATGCGGTAATAAAAAACGTTGTGAAGAGAACAATCCGTGGGATTGCAATTCAGCAATCTAGTAGGGTCCTATTACCATATGCCTTCCCATAACTGAAGTTACATTTCATGGTATGCGTACCTCATATTTAATAATTATTTTGGGCTAGACCAAGAAGTGACCTACCTTCTGATTCACTTAATATATGTTAATAGGGAAAAGAAGAAGATATGATATTACAAATATTGAAGCTTAGATATTATCAGCCCTATGGGGATTTCCTGGATATATTTTTCCCATTTAAGATCAGTACAACTGTGCAATGATATAGGAAGCCAATTATTACTTAAGAAGGCAGTTTAAAGTGGAGAACTCCCTAGATTTATCTGTTCATTGACGACTTCACATTGTGGGTTTCTTAAGTGTCTTCTAATTTCCAACTCTTCAAGGAAATCCAGTTCTTGTTACTTATCACAAATATGTAGTAGGGGATGGTGGGGATCCTTGGGCACTTTTTCAGTATACTGCCTGTACAGTAAATTCAGCCAAATCTAGCCCTAATTTGTTTTCACTGCCATTTATAGTTGACTTATCTTAAGCTTTAGGCATTATGTTATAAATTCTATTGTTCAAATTTTTTTGTGAAATTTAACTTTTTCTAAACCTTGCAATAGTGCCCAAGCATCCCTACCAGAGCCATCTGTGGGCACTGTTGTCGAGAGCCTTGGGCATGAAATAACCAACATTAATAAATAATTTTACAAACTATATATATTGATACTATTCGGCACACATATATAAGAAAACCAACTAACTTTGATATTTTCGTGAGAGTTGCCTATTTCAAATTTTCAATAACCCATAGTGGTTTATCAAATAGATACTTATGGCTTCATCTTCTTGCCAAAAAAGTGGGAGCGGGTAACTTTGTGATTATGTCATTTCGGGTAACTTATGATACATCTTTTATATCAGGGTAGCAGAAAGTGTTTTTCAATTTTGTGAGTATCATGAAATTTATTGTAAAATCGTTGTATTCTATTTTCTCGATTTTTCCTACATAATGGGCACAGGTTTTCTTCATCTGAAACTTAACTAAGACGTAGTCTCCTATCTGGAAACTACGATCAGGACATATGACATCATCTACATCTAATTCCTTGTCACGCCCAAGGATCCCCACTTTCCCCGACTTCTAGTTCTGTGTTAGGAGTTAATGAATGATTGTTGATTGTTTCACTTTAGATAGTAAGTTTTATATTCACAATGAAGGTTTACCAATGAGAAGCCCTGTGTCACCAATTTTGGCAAACATTTTACTTTTTCGCTAACCCTATCTACGATGCGAGAAAATGATTGGTTTACCCAAAACAAAAATGGAATTCTAGATTTTTTTTAGTTATTTTCACGTTTTTCAGTGAGAAAAACGGGTTTTTAGAAAAAATATCTTGTTTGTATGTAGTCGTCGCCGTCGTTGTCGTCGGCCACTTTTTCTAACATGTCTTGATGGTACGTTACGGCAAAGTATCATCATATGAGGACTTCTTCATAGAATCCGTTTGAGGAGCAGCATATCCAACAACACAAGATATGTTTCAAAGCTTAATCGACTCCATGTTATTATTTTATCCGAGATACAGGCTTAAAGTAAGGTAATTTTGTCACAACACTAATTTGTGCTTTTTTGTAATAATTTTTTTCAAATTTGTAATTCAAGTTTCAATTTAGATAAATGTTCACGTGCTTTTAAAAAACATTTGAAACATGTTGTTTACTTTGTATGTGAATTATTACAATAATAGAAACATCGTAAAATTTTATGTTTGTTTATATATTTACAATTAAAATATCCCCATGGGACAGGACCAATTGGAAATGCATGAAAACCAAAATAAAAAATTATATGCAAAAGTAGTAGAATGTTTTGAGGTGTACAAAAACCAAAGTAACATTTTGGCATCAAAAAAAACAAAAAAATAAAAAAAAATTGGGTGAATTAGTGAATACATCAATCAAACAGCTTACCCAATTATGTTACTGTGATGTTAATTATGAAATATTACTGAGAGATTTATTAACTAGCATCGTATAAACGTAGTCGCAGGAAGTTACTAAAAATTAGTTCGATAGATGTAAAAGTAACTGCTAAATGTGCTCATCTTAGAAACATGTTAATTTGTAATATTATAGTAATGTTCTGTATGTAACATTACTAACAAGTATACAAATTAACATCGTTCGAATGTTTCATATAGGAAGTTGCTAAAAAGAAGTTCATAGGATGTGTATGTAACTGCGAATTCAAGTATTATTGTGTATATCAAAAATATGTTTTAATTACACGACATGGATGTTAGTAAAGTTTGTTATAAAATTTAGACATCTATGAGATATCTTATTAACGTTTCAAATAAACATCACGGTGAGTCTCTAAAAAGAACATCACAAAAAGGGCTTGTTATGTTTCTTGTTTAGTGGGAAATCCAGAAACCACCATTATTCTGCTAAATATTGGCCGTTACGTGCCCGTTCAGACAAACGTCTTTAATGAACCTTTAGTAGAACAGCAAACTAGGGCTTATAAAAATGTTTGGTGAAGCCTTAGATAGAAGAGGAAATGCGTTCCTTTCTTTGAGATGGAAACTCCCACGTATAAGTGAAGGCTTGAAGAAGGAATACTTATTGGACTTTGAATACGGGAAATATTTTAGGATCAAAATTTTACAACTACACTGTTGAAAGGGGAAAATGGGGATGGGATACCTTCAATAATGTAGTAGCAATTTCCAAGGTAATAAAAAGTCGGACAAATACAAAGAACAACGTACCTAATCTTATAAAGCCTTGGGTTGCAATATGTCCCTTGAGTTGCATTTTCTTCACTCCCATTCAGAATTCTTCCCTGACAATTTGGGTGCAGTTTCAGACGAGCACGGTGAGAGATTTCAGCAGCAGATTACTCAGATGGAGAAACGCTACAGTAAAAAGTGGACCTCAAATAAGCTAGCGAGCTACTGTTGGACCATTAAACATAAAGCCGCTCTTAGCGAATACAAGCAAAAAAGACAAACCAATTATTTTTTTTTATTGTATGTATCTTTTTCCTTATACACTAATAATAGTTATTTATGTATTAAGAGCGAAAAGGAATTATTGTTCGAAAGCAAGGGTCAACGCGCGACGCGAAGCGGAGCGTGTTAATTGTTTGCGAACAATAATTTCACTTTATATAACATTTTTTCTACAATCACTTGAATACATATTATGAATAATTATTGATAAATGTAAACCTCTTATTTCAAGTACCTGTCGAATACTTATACTCCCTCGATCAGTAACTGCCCTAGTTGGTGTCTCTTCAGACGATTGTTCTCCTTATCTCTACCCTTCATATCAAATATTTTCAAATTAAATGTTTGTAGTGACAGTTGTTTGATTAAACGAATGAATAAAAAAAGAAATCTTAACATTCTATTTTTACACAAAGTTAATATGACAAGTAATTTTTTTTCGAAAACTTAATTTAATTAGAATGGTTTGTAATGTTAAAATTAAAGCTGCAATTCGTATAGCCTTCAATTATAATCCCCGATCGTGTTGGATTATTTGAATTTTGCTTCGATATGGTTAGTAATTGGTTATTATCATTTATACACTGTAATGTCGATGGCCCTGAAAAAATTTTTTGTGCTGTATCAATTTTTTCTGCTATATTATCATCAATATAACCTTCCGCGACTGTGGAACTATTCCATCCTCCATGTAGCTTTAATTGAGTGATACCACCTCCTAAATTTACCAATAAAGTAGCCGATAATCGGCGGAAACAGTGCTCCGTGAATAAATTATTGTCAGGTAGGTATAAATATTTAGCAATTTCGCTAGGAATTTTGGCAATGGTATTCATTCCCACAGGTCGATTAAAACACTTTCCTTTGTCGTATTTTAAAAATAATCGTTTTGATGTATTTTCATTTAAGGGCCTCAAAGCAACGTATTTTCTATAATAATTCAAATATTGAATGCTAATTGGGAATTACTTGTAATAGTAAAAGTCCTAGTTATTCTAGTCTTTGAATCAGGAGTAGTAACAATTAGAATAGATAATTTATCTTCAATATCTTTTACAGACATTTTGACCAATTCATCACGTCTGCATGGTCCTGCAATTCCAGTAATCATAACAACCTGTAAAATAAACATCAACAATTTTTACATTAATTAATAAGAAAAATTTGCCTCTTTTAATAAGTATATGTCATCAGGGGCTTCAGACAAAAATCTACATACATCAGTCTGAGAAAAGGTTTTCGACTTTTTGGATCTGTATCCAATTCCTTGTTTTCTAAAAATGCAAGAAACTTTTAGATTGACTTAAATCAATATCATGTTTTGCAGATAAAGTGCTTTTTAACATGGAATAAATCGACCACAAGGTTGGTGATTTTACTGTTTGAGATTTCTCAGAAAAATAGACCATAAGAACATTTTCAGAATATTTATAAATTTTCTTCACGTTATACCAAGTTATAAATTGGTTAATAGGCTTTTAATATCAATGTTTGGTTTTTATTGGTAATAAATTCAAAGTTACTGATTTAGCAGCATTTCGTATATCGGGAGGTGTACATTCCATGTCACTTTCATTTTCACTAATATTATTATTATTATTATTACAATATAAAAGGGCTGAGGTAATAACCTATGAAGCCCATGATCTGAAAACATAAATAAGTGCTTAAAGGCCTTTAAACATAATCAATGACAAATTAACAATAATTAACAAAATCTAAGTTTTCAACAATAACCGTAACAAATATACAGCGGAAAAGGATATAAATAGAACAAATTCAGATAAATAATAAATGCAACAATGCGCACCATTAACTATTATTTAGAAGTCTATCAATTCTGAATTCTGTTCTAAGATGCGTTAACTGATGGTGCGTCAACAACATCATCAGGAAGATTGTTCCAGGCATCAAACACTCTGTTTGGTAAAAAGTGCTTTTGTTACTCGGGATCTAAAGGACTCCTTCTTGAGTTTAAATGGGTGAACTCTCAGTCTAAGATCAGTGTTGAATAGAAACATAGATTGAAGATCACCTAAAGTTGAGCTTCATGATTATATAACATAATATCAAGTCTCCCCGAAGTCGACGGTCTTGAAACGGCATGAGATTCGCGCCAGTCAGTCGCACCTCAAATGAAGGCCTTACGCGACCGAATGCAAGTCTAGTAGCTCTCCTTTGCACGTTTTCTAATAAAACTTGGTCGCGAATAAGATCAGGATACCACACAAGACCCGCATATTCTAAAATAGGACGCACGTAACATTTGTACAGTTTACAGTAAGTTTCAAGTGACACGCTAGAGAACAATTTTGGTATCAGATAGAGTCTGGATTTCGTGCGGTTGCATACGGACACAACATGTTCACTCCAGGATAAATTTGAGTTCACTAAGATGCCTAGGTCATCATGGATGGTAACCGTATTCAGTGTCAGCCCATTTAAGTTGTATGATAAATTGGGATTGGTCTTGCCAATGTGAAGTACATTACATTTATTAATGTTCAGGGGAAGCAACCAGTGCAAACACCACCGCTGTATAGTGTGTAGGTCATTTTGGAGGGTGAGATGGTCTCTTAACGGGTTAGAAAATATTTTTGTATCATCGGCATTAAAAGAAACTGAGTGTGAGACCAATATTTGAAGATCGCTTGCGTAAACAACAAACAACAATGGGCCAAGGACGGAACCCTGTGGAACACCACTAGAAACTGGCCTGTCATTGGAGAACTCTCGGCCGACTCTGACTTAAAAAATCCTGTTCGATAAAAAATTGGAGATCCATAAATTCAGGCTACCCCGTATGCCAAATTGATCTAATTTATGTAAAAGTCTGCTTTTTGGGACTTTGTCGAAGGCCTTGGTGAAGTCCAAATAAATGACGTCAATCGGATCTCTGTTGTCTGAAGCTTTTGTCCAGTCATTAACACAGTGAAAAAGATTGGACATGATAGAGCAACCTCGAACAAAACCATGTTGGTGAAGAGGTATGTATTTTGTTGAAGAAGGCGTAGACATGGTGTCACTAATAATAGATTCCATAATTTTACAAACAATAGGTACCAGGCTTACTGGTCGGAAATTGCTTGGATTCAGTTTATTGCCCTTCTTAAGTATAGGAGTAACCGACGCCGATTTCCAGATTAGTGGAATAGAACATTGCGTGGAAGAGGCATTCATGATGATTGAAAGTGTATAGGTAATTGAGTCTGCACATTTTTTAAGAAACATTGCTTGCAAACCATCAATACCAGGAGAAGTGTTAGTCTTGATATTTAATATTTTTTCTTCAATTTGCTGGGACGAAAATTCAATATTACTAAGGGATTATAAGACACGAGCGCCAAATATTGGAGGCAAAGTGTCATCAATTGGTTTATAAGTAAAAGCCTCAGAAAAACTAATGGACAACGTTTCGAAAGTTTCATAATTAGACGAACATAATACTACATCACTTTTCCTAAGTAAAGGGACACCAACTTTAGACGGAAGACAGAAACGCATGTGCTCAAAGAACTTTTTAGTGTTGCCACTATTAGCAATACTTTCCACGAAACCTCTAATTATTGTATTAGAGAATCTTCTGTGAGTTAAGAAATCTTCATTATTGTTGGTGCGTTTATATCTTCTCCACAAATTTCGTTTATGTTTTATCTAATCATGTATTCCACTATTGGTCCATGGCTTTAATTTGTTACGGAACATTCTTCTTTCTCTTGTATTCTCATTCAAACATTTTGTTACCGTGTCATAGAAACATTTCCATAAATGTATACAGTTGTTATTATCAGGCAATATGTTATCATCCATCATCCCAATTGATGGAC
Source organism: Galeruca laticollis (assembly GCA_963921935.1). NCBI lineage: Eukaryota > Metazoa > Arthropoda > Insecta > Coleoptera > Chrysomelidae > Galeruca > Galeruca laticollis. The sequence goes on along the minus strand of OY998176.1, from coordinate 34,382,989 downwards.
TAGAGAGTACGATTGACATTTATAAAATTTGTTACTTCGATAGACATGTAATTCTTATCATCGTCAGCAGCGGGTAAGTTAAGTTGAATATTGACAGTTATTGCTGCATGATCAGACTTACCTATTGGTGAACTGATCTACAAGCATGATGGCAAACATTCTTCGTTGGTCAGATTAAGATCGAGGGTAGAAGGATTATTATTGTGTCGGAAACGAGTAGGTTCGTGGACAACTTGGGTTAAATTCGAGTTTTGGATAAATTGCATAAACAAATTTTCTGCATTATTGCTCTCAGGAATATTTATTATCGGCCAGGATATATACAGAAAATTGAAATCCCCAATGATTACCAGATTGTCAAGCATGGATAACTTATCCAGTTTATCAAGGAGATTGACATTATCTGCCAATTGTGAGTCGCTTGGACGATATATGCAGGCTAAGTGTATGGACATGAGACTTTTGGATATTTTAATGCATATAGCATCAATGTTTGGGACGGTTATATCCAATTCAGATACAGAAAAATTACTAGTTATATAATCAGAGAGGTATATGCAAACACCCCCTCCAGGACGGTTGGGTCTATAGGTTCGAAAAATTGTAAAGCCATCAATTCGAACCACTGAGTCCGAAATTGAAGGCTTAAGCCAAGTTTCGCTGATACGTATTATGGAAGATTTAATTAAATCAACCGAACATACATATTTATCAAATTTGGCACATATGGAGTCAAGATTAGTATAAAGTAACAACCAGTTTTCTAAATTTTGAGAAGAGCATTTATTGGCAAAATGTAACTATTTTTGGTGATTCTCATACACATTTTATGATAAGGTTCTTATCTCCATTATTGGTGCCCAGTTCTTTGCGCAATTCTGTAAGAAACAATTGTTGTGTTGGACTTTTGTCATTCATAATGGAAAATTTGCTGGTTGAGGGAGTCTCTAAAACTTTTTCTTATGTGTTAGAATGTATTTGGCATTTGATTCGGTTGGCTTGACTACTTTTAGCATACGGGGAAAGCGCTGATTTGGTTTGCATATTCTATAAAATGTGACCGAAGAGGTGGGACAGCCGACAGCGTCGAGCACTTTCTTAATTGCAGCTCGGTCACATTCTTTTTTAACGATGGAATCCCAGTCAGTTTCTGGTACACCCTTAATCAAAATATTTTTGGCACGGACCATGCGTTCGACAGCCTCGTTCGCGATTTTGTCGGTGATTGCGATAGAGTTAATTGCCTCTACAGTGGCAATTTCATTTTTTTACGTATTCAACTCAGCTGTAAGAGTAGCAACATGATTGTCTATCTTTATCTGCAAATCAGTCTTAAAATCAGTAAAGGCTTTCTTTAAGTCGAGAAAATTTCCCAAGTTGGCCACGCTGAAGCTTCACAGAATACTCAAACTTTCTGACGCGTTACGCGATCAGACGCAGATATTCCCGTACATTCCAAGTGCAGTGATCGCTTACAGCCGTCACACTGAAGTACTGATCACAGATAACCCACAGATAGATGAGACACTGATTGTGGCGCCATCTTAAGAGCCTGTCGACTGAACAATTGAATGATGTTTAGAAGATTTCTGTAATTTTTGGTTTTGGCGGTATATTCAAATCTACTGTATTTCAATTATTTTATTACAAACCATCCTTTAACATCATTCGATTCAACTCAATAATGATTAGATGTTAATTTGAATTAAATGAAATATCAAATGATGGACCATAAATTGTTAATTAAATTGGAAAAAATAAAACAGTAGTCATATAAACATTTTATTTATTTTGGTATAAAATACACAACAAATAATTTCTTTCACAAAGTACTTTTCTTAACAAACAGAATGACCATAAATAAACTATAATGTGAAAACAATGCAATAATTAAAAAGGAATTTGAGTAACATACATTCTAGATTGGAGTATCATTAGATTTTTAAATAATGTTAAATCAAGATAGAAGTAGAAAATTATTTATGATAAGTTTATATTAATTTATTTATTTAATATTACACTCGTATAAACACACAGAGCTGGACAAACTGCTGAAGTATAACTGCTACTTACTTAATCAAAAAAATTGTTAGCAATGAGTAGTTAACTACTATTTTCGACAACTTTTTGTGAAAGAAAACATTTGAGTATAATTACTGTGCATGTTAGAACAAAAGTAATTAAAATACTTTTAAATGAAAAGTTGTTAACTACTGCCCAGCTCTGTAAATACAAGGTGCCAAGTAATTACATATAAGAGTGCTAAACAGCACTTGTGACTGAACAACATTCAAAATAATATATCTAACATTTCATTTCCACTTAAAACGCATATTTATTTCTTCACATGAAGTATTAAATATGTTTATATCACAAGCTTAAACCTAATATATTGCATATTTGTATATTTCTACATTCAAAAGCACTCCGTTCTTATGAAACCATGGCATAAGGCAGTTTAAGTTACTCTGCAGCTCCTGGCAGTCTATGATTGTTAAAATGATTCTTAAGGGCTCTTAAAAAATCCTTTCTCGTTTCTCGTTGAGGTTCCACAAGTTAACAAACAAAATAACAACAATAAATAAGTAAACATACAAATATGTTTGAAAATGTATGTCAATAAAAGAAAACCAAATGTGCTCACTATTGAAATAATAAGTTTACACATGTTTTTGTACTAAGCCAAAAAAAATATAAAAAAACGTTTGAATGTTTTTGGTTTTTTTGAATTCCTTTTTTTTGGAGAAAAGAACATAGAACAGGTACAATGTACATACAATGAAATAAAATGTTTTATGTTACATGAATATTTAAGTAAAATTTCTTAAAATTACCCTATAAAGAGGGTGTACACACATATCATTTAATTGATAATTTCAAATTAGACGTTTCGTTATGTGGATTACAATACACGCTCTTAATAGAGCAATTTTAACAAATTTTACTTAAATAATTATGTAACATCAAACATTTTATATGATTGTATGTAGCAGTTACAGGGTTTGATGTTTTTTGACACCTTCTGTATGTTTTTTTCTTGACGAGAGCTTTCAGAATGGCCTAATGGCTGAAAGGGCTTAGCTGGAATTTTAATAAAATTAAACACTCAGTACTCGTCTTTTCATTCACTCAATTTACATTTTGAAATGTCCAAAATTATAGCATGCTATATTTAATACAGTAAAACTTACAATCAATTTTTGTTAATTTCCACTCATATGGGCAGGCAAATCAAACTGTCTTAATAACCTCTCTTCGTCTTTCTCAAATCTGAAGAAACACTATTTTTGAAAGTGAAGGGATCATATCCTCCATCGTTTTCTCGTCGACAAATTTAATGATTTATTACCACTGCTTTTCAGCCATATTAATTTTATCTTCCTGGGTTGGAGGAACAAAACTGCAAAAAGAAATATTTACTTTTTCAATGCAGCAATTTTCAGTTTAGCTAATGTAAAACACAACCATGATCTCTAAAGTTGTCGATTAAATTAGTGAAAATTCTGTGTTTTATGAAAATAAAGATAATGGTTGTTAATTGTGAAAGAAAAAATGCTCAAATTTTTATAATAAAACTTATCGAGTACATCACTTATTAGACTCCTTCAGAATACACTTTGACATTGTCTTTTCAATTAATACCAATAAAGCAATAAAGCAACGAAACCACAGATAAATATTACACTATAGCAATTAAATAATACACCAAATTACCGTAACCTCTACACTTGAACTAATAAATGATAACAGTATAACATATAACATGTGGGGACGAGCAATATGATATCGCGCATACGCAGTAATAAAAATCAATAACATTTGATTACTAACGACGTTACAGTTTTCGTTAATTTTTTGGGATTATCTACTGATTTTAGTTACTCGACAGGCTCTATAGATGACACGGTCTGCAGTGTCCCTAGCCTGGTACTGATTCTCGATCGGAGACAGACTTGGAACAGTGACCGCAGTTATTAGGCATCACCGACCTTCACAAAATTTGACAAATGTAAAGAAAAAAGTTCAACTGATAATGGGTACTTACAGTAGTTCGTTCAAAATGCACTTTTTAATTCACTGATGTATGTAATTATTGTCACAACAGCAATTCTAGCACTTTAACAAATACGTACAAAATTTTCAAAATATGCAAGCATCTATTACTAACGGCAAATTGATATTTTAATGGAGCAAGGAAATGTGTGTATTTACCAATCATAAGCGCACGATAGATTATCATCCATATCATCCATAGTTTTAATTTTCAATTTTAATTTGCAAAATTTATCAGATATTTAAAAACTTTAAAATTTTAAATATATGAATATTGTCAATATAGTTCTTTTTATTCTACAATTAGAAAAGCCTCAGCCAGCAGGGCTATCCGGCCAGTAAATGCAAAAAATTCAAAACGTGGAACAGCAATTAAGCACAAAAGCACAAAAAAATCAATACGGTAACATCGCCATCACACTAATTAATTATTTAAAACATTAAAAACTTAAAAAAACTGCGATTTATTAGATAGTAAAAGATTTTCAAAAGACAAAAACACTCCCTAGTCTGGTTGCTCTATGACCCCACTATCACTGTCAATATAATTGTGTTTGTAGTACCGGTTCTTATGGGCAACAAGCTTTTTGCAATTTTTCACGCTCGGCGAGCGTAAAGTAACTCCTCTCGAGAGATGTTAACTATTCGTAGTCAATGGAAAGCGAAAAAGCCTGCTTTTCAATGTGATTGTAGAAGAAGCATATTGTGTAAAAAAAGTGGTGTTTGTTCTTCTTTAATTTCTAAAAATTTACCACTAGTTTGTTTATAAATTGGGAGTTTCCTGTTTTATATTCTACCTTCTCAAAAACTTGTGGGTGATAGTGAGAAACCGAGTGCATATTAGAATTCAATGAAGTTCAGTAGACGCAAAAAATCAAAAAAAAAAATCAGAGAGCGACAAAATGATTCAAAATATAGAACAGTGTAATTATACGTGTTTTACCTATTTGTACCAACGGTGGAACTCGAGAAACTTATAATATGAGCCAAAAATAATTGAATTTTTGTTATATCTCAATCAATGGAATAATAAGCGAGTCTAAAAACCAGGCTCAGCGTTGCGCATAATGTGATAGCTATTAAAACAATGAGAACTATACATTTCCGGATTTATTTCGGGAATCTATATATTATCTCATCCAGATCGGTTTCCATATCTATGATAATCTTCTGAAAATTTACCGTACTTACTGTCGATATCGAATCAGTTCTGGGTACGTATTACAAAATGCAAATACTAATATCCTGAAATAATGAAAACGTAATCCCATAACCGGATGAACGTTTTCAATCTAAGTGAAATATTTTTTATTGAATATCATTCATCAATATTTTACGATTTTTATTAAGATTGTTACAGATGAATGAAACTTTTATAATATACGAGGTGTCTCAATTTATCGTATTGTGGCAATATCTCACTTATTTTCCAAGATGATTTAAAATGAGTCACTGCTTTGAATGGCATTAAAGTAGCCTCCTAATGACTGGACTAACACGGATGGTAGTTAAATGATGAAATTTACTTAGTTTGAAATCGCTGGATCTTCATTTAACCCCAGCTTATATAATTTTTTGTAGGAAGTATTATGTAGAATTGGAGTAATTATACCCAATTTTCACCCACCAACATTTTATTCATGTTTCTGTGCAGTACCCCAATTAAGAACATCGATTGTTACTTTTTTAAATTAAACTAACTTTCTTTTCTCTTTGTTGTATATATATATATATATATATTGAGCTAAAATTTCAATTCTCAAATTAATTTGGTTTTATACTTATTATTAATCCAATAATTTGTTATATTCATTTTAATCTATTGTAAAACTATTACATAAGAAAATTTAAAGTGTCCAAGTGTAGTGCGCTAGGTCATTTAGTTGAACAATGAAATTATAAGTTTCATCTTGGATGAATATTTTTTAGTCATGAGGTGGTTAAGGTTCAGGTGCCCTAATGGTTGCCGCTCAGCCATTAATTGGCTTATTGTGCACCCCCACTCACAGGTATTAAGCAAAGTCCCATCCTAAATTCTTAGCGAACATTGAGATTCGTCGGACTATGTTTTCCTGCATTCCCTCCTGATTTGTGCCTAGGAAGATATCTAGACAGGAGGTTCGCCTTCTGCACAGGGCACGGCAATCAAAGACCACGTGCTTTGCGGTTTCCTCTGCTTCTCCACACATCCTGAAATGGGGATTTGTTATTTCAATCCCCGTATTCACTAGGTGTGCGTTGAATATCCAGTGGCCAGTTATGAATCCTACCACTTTTCGCAGTTCTTTCCTATCCAGTCTAAAAGCATTTGCTGCGTAGGAACTCGATGGTCCTTTTAGCATTCTTTTGGACTGAGCATGTCCCGTGATTTTGTTCCAGCAGTTTTGGTGTTCAAGCGACACCCAGTTGGGGACAGTTTTTCATACGGCGCTGTATAAAACGCCGTATGCTGGTTCTGGTCCCATGAGGGTGAGATGAGCTCCTTTTTTGGCACACTTATCAGCTCCCTCATTTCCAGCTACCCCTGTTTGGCTTGGCACCCAAGTAAGAATTACTCTATTGTCTTTTTCCAAGATTTTCAAGGTATTGTGACAGTCCCACACTATCCTCGACGTATAGCTGTGGCTTGCTAAGACCAAAAGGGCCGCCCAACTGTCCGTGTTCACATAGATGGTCTTTTCGTTATATTTCCTGTCTATGCATGTTGTGCCGCATTCGATTAGTGCAGCTATTTCTGCTTGAAATACGGTCGTCATTTTGCCAAGGCCAACACTTATGCTTTGCCTGGGTCTGACGCCGTAAACGCCTGCTCCTGTACCCGTTAGGGTCTTTGACCCGTCGGTGTACCAGGTGATACTGTTCAACATGCGTTGAGGTTCTCCATGGGCCCATTCGGATCTGCCCTTCAAGTGGACACGATATGGTATTCCAGTTTCCACGACCTTGGGCATTCTGTCAGGTGGCATTTCGATGATGTCCCACCTCATGTTGTCGTGTATTTTAGTATGTTTCATAGCATAGTGCTTGCACCACTTGCTATTGCACTGCATTCTGTATGCAGCCATTTTAGCCTCCCCCTATATATAAAGATCTAATGGTGGGATGTTTAGCAGTATTTCCAATTCTGCGGTTGGGGTACCCTTCATGGCGCCTGTTATGCTCAGACACACAGCTCGCTACACTTTAGAAAGCGTTTTGGCGGATGTGCTTTGCTGACCTTTTGGCCACCATGCGATCGCACCATACACCATCATTGGTCTGATTACTCTGGTGTACGACCAGTTTACCATTGTCGGAGTTAGGCCCTGGTGCACCCAATTGCTCGTCTCATCGTCATTAGCGTAATATGAGAACGACTTGTGATGCTCGCTAGATGGTGTTCCAGGTTAGCTTGTCATATAACCGGATTCCTAGATATTTTGCCTCCCTGTCTACCTTTATCTGATTGCCCATGGCGAGGTGGCTTTGATTAAAAATCCATCATTTTTATGAAATTTCGGTTTAATTTCAGCACAAACAGGACATGAGGAGGTAATTTGACGGACGTCTTCCGCAGAATAAGGGATATTTTGCAGCGTATCCAATGGAAGAAACGGGTAATACCAGGGTGACACAAAGAAGAATGTAAATCAAATAATTTCTTTTGATCAACCGATGACAGGATTGCAGAATACGGGAAAATGCATCAGCTACCGTGTTTTGACTTCCTGGCCTGCAAACGATATCATACTTGTATCATGACAATTCCAAACGCCAACGTTGAATTTTTTCATTTTTGATTTTGGAAGAGGACTTGTTATTAAACATAAATGCCACTGACTTCTGATCCGCAATGAGCTGAAAATGTCTACCAATTAAAAAATGTCGCCACTTTTTCAGTGCTTCTACTATTGCGTACGCTTGTTTTTCAACTAACGAATGCTTTTGTTCCTGAGAGGACAAGGTTTCTTGAGAAAAATTAGACTGGTCTTCCTGATTGGAATAATTGAGCAGCTATCGCAAATTCTGAGGCATCGGTTTCAACAGTTAACATAGCGTCGTCATCAATTGAAGAAATCGAAGAGTTGGCTATGTCTTGTTTGAGCTTGTCTAAATACCCAAATTGCTTTTTCAGACAATTGAAAACTTGTGATGTGTGCTAGCGGCTGAATTTTTTCGGAAAATTTAGGAATCCATTTAGAGTAGTGTGCAAACATTCTTAGAATTCTTCGAAGAGAAGTTGTAGTATCAGGTACTGGTAAATTCAAGAGAGGCTTAAGTCGTTCTGGGTCCGGCTTCATAGTTTTGTCTCATATTAAATAACCATGAATGCAAATCGATTTGTGGGAAAATCTTGATTTTGTTTCATTCGTTGTTAAACGGTACGTCTGACATCCAAACATTTTTGTAAATTGTGATCATGTTCTTCTTGTGATACCGCAAACAGTGACGTCATCCAGATAAGCATAGACGTTTTTAGATTTTCTTTCTTGATGCTACTGTCGACGGTTCGTTGGAAACAAGCGACTCCATTGGTAACGCCAAACGGAATTCGAGTGAATGGGTACAAATTTTCACAAGCTTCTAATGTTGTGTAGATCTTTTCTTCATCTTCAATTGGAATTTGGTAATAGGTACTACGGAGGTCAATTGTACTAAAAACGGTATATTTCGAAATACACATACGTTTTTTGTGGTTTTCACTTGAAGTTACCAGAGGTTGAGCTCGCCAAGGGAAGATACTGGGTTCTATGATCTTTTCTTTTAGAAGATGTTTGATTTCTTGCTCAATAAACTTGAGGTCTAAAGTTGTAAATCGACGGGATTTTATTGCGATTGGTTTGCAATTAAACGTCAAATTTGAAAATAAACTGAATGGTTCAACATTTGCTACAGCTAAATTGCATATTGATAGGGTAGGCTTGTCACCTCCAAAAATAATTTCGAGTCGGGAATGTTGCTTCAGAATATCATGACCAATTATCACTTCAGTTCAGAGTTCATCAAGGACTAAAAGCTTTACATTTGAATAAATGTCATCCAAAATGTGTAGGCGTACAATACAATATCCAAGAGCTTGCGACGTGAGAGATGTTGAAGCCATTTTAACATTAATTCTTGATGGAATGACACAAATATTTCTACTGGCAATAATTTTACTTGAAATATAACTATCAGAACTCCCTGTATCGACTAGTGCATGTGTGATTATGTTGTTTATAATATGAATAATAGATTTGGATAAACAACTAGGAAAAACAGCAGAAATTGTAGACAAAAAAGCAGCAGATGTTTTCTGAGTTCTTCTGGTGTTACTTGATCTACACACAGTTGAAAAATGACCTCTTTTATTGCAGGAATTGCAAATTGCATTTTTAGCAGGACAGTGTTCGCGCAGGTGTCTATCTCTGCCACAAAAGAAACATTTCTGAAAAGATGCAGCAGCTGCTAACTGCCTGGCTGATGAATCAAAAGTTGATGAATATGATTCAACATGTTGCTTGTCTATTTCTAACGCTCTTACAGTATCAGACGCTTGAATTAAGCTCAACGAAGAGTGCTCTTGAAGCCGCAGTCTATTTGTAGTGAACTTAAACTACTGATAAATGAGTCTCTGATACAATCATCTCTATTCTGTTCGGCCGTGACAGCTTTAAATTTGCAGTCTTTGCTCATCTGCTTCAAAGTTTCTAGATATTGGTCAATTGACTAACCAGCTAGCTGTCTTCTTGATGGGAGAGAATATCGAGAAAATATTTCATTGTTGGGTTTTACGTAGAGGTCTCAAGGGTTTTTATGTCATCTTCATACGTTGTACTTTCACTCATGGACTCAAAAACGACTGAACTCACATAGTTTATTAGTAGATTCAGCTTCCTCGTGTTTTCCTTCGCATCTGCCGCTTCCAGAAAATTCACGAACGATCTGTACCAATGATTCCAAAGTTTACCTGCGTTTCCAAGTGTAACATCTATATCTAAACGATCGGGGCAAAGTAGCTTAGCCATTTAATATTTTCTGTAGAATAAATTGTAGTGAATACAATAGATTACCTTTAGAATAAGGCTTTATTCTACAGAAAATAACTGACAATGTCATAGATATAATCAAGAGGGTAATATTATGACAATGTTTAAACAATAACACTACTTGTAGAATTCGATAAAAGTTTATATTATCTTGGTTACTTCTGCTTCCACACTGAACTATACAATAAAACGAAGGCATTTTTAGATAAGCAAGAGCCCCACAACCACAATACATTTCCAGTTATCACTTTTGTTTACAAAAACAATTTAACTTTTTATAATTCGCGTATAAAAGAGACTTCATTATAACATTGTTTACAGTGTCACAATGAAGTCTCTTTGAACAATTTTTTAGTAATTTTCAGTGACATACAGTTGGTTATTGTATATAATATGTATTTTTATTTAACATTTGACTTTAACCTTGAAACAAATAATAAAATTAAAATGGTCCAGCATTGTTCTAGCTAGCAAAATATGTTAGATATAGTCTCAAAGGTAAATTTGAATAAATTATATATTAAAAATATCAATAAATAAAGTACGCTAACGATTATTCATCAATGGTTTGTCAAGAGTTTTGGAACACTAGTAATCTCTGCAACTCGTTGTTTTGTAAATGGGACCATGATGGTTTTCGAGGGATTGACAGACAATCCCTCCGCATCACACCATCTCTCCAGTACGGACATTGCCCTTTGCATTAGTTCCAGGCAGATGCCCACGTGTTTTCCCCGTATTAGAATGATGATGTCGTCAGCATATCCTTGATCATACCACCCCTGCTCATTTCGTGTGGCAAGAAGGTCGTCGACTACCAGATACCACAGCTTTGGTGACATAACGCCTCCCTGTGGACATCCTCTATCTGTCTTCACCTCTCTTGTGACACCACACAGGGATGCTTGTGCACTCCTGCTGCTTAGCATGTTCTCTATCCATCGGGTGATTGTCCTGTCTGTGCGTCTGGATCCATCCAGGAACACAGCCAGTGCAACTTCTTTGTAAGTAATATCTTGCTCTATCTTGCTCACCAAGCTATGCAAGGCTGTTTCGCAAAATTTTCCACTGTGGTAGGCATGTTGATTAGGGTGCAGCGGCTTGTTAACCAGCACCGTGACCCTCAAATGCCTATCTATCATCTTCTCTAATGCCTTAAGAAGAAATGACAAGAGACTTTCCGGACGATGAGCTTATGCAGTATCGTAAGAGGGCCTTCCAGGTTTTGGTATGAATGCCACCTTGGAGATTTTCCACGCCGTAGGTTAACTCCTGTGGCTAGGCTTAGTCTGAACAGATTCACAAGTCTTGGAGTTATTATGTCGGCGCTTTTTTGGAGTAGTACAGGGTAAATTCCGTCCATTCCAGGCTCCTTGAAGGGATCGAAAGATTTATTAGCCCATGTCACAGACCCATATGTGACTATTGAATTTGCACAAGTCCAACTATCACGAGTTGTCAGACCGCAGGCAACTTGCTGTTCTTCTCTGACTTCGCTCGTTGCTTCGACTTGTATTTCGGTGGATCCCGGGAAATGCGTACTGAGAATTACTGCCAGTGTCTCCTCCGGTCCATCCGTGTGTGAGCCGTCTACTTTGAGTACGGTCTCTGGAGTATTGACTGGATTTTGAGCCATGACTCTGTGGAGTTTTGCACAGTCAGAGACATTTTCAATGTCCTGGTAGAAATTGCTCCATGAGCTTCTCTTGGCTTTCCTCAATGCTTTATTGAATTCAGTGAGCGGCTTCGTATGACTGTCCCAATTTTCAGTGCGTCTGCACTGAGTGTACAGACTTCGAACGTTCCTTCTCATCAATTCGAGCTTCCTGTTCCACCAACGTGCATTTCTGTTGGTCGTTCTGACCATCTCATGGCAGGTCTCGGTGAATGCGTTCATTATGGCATTGTTAATGTACAAGTCATTCTCTCAACCCCTTGCCCTGAGACTGGGTCAAGTGAGCCTAGATTGGTTTCCAATTCCTTCCGAAATGCTTCCCAATCTGTATTTCTTGGGTTTCTATAAGTCCCTTTTTCATAGGTCGACTTAATAGTAAAGGATATGTAATTGTGATCCGACTCTGAGGCTTCGTCTAATACCTCCCAGCCCTTAATTTTGTTAGCCACAAAGTGGCTGGCCAAAGTTATGGCCAGAACTTCCTCCCTAAGCAAATTACCCTTCTTTTTTGGAAAGTTGGCTTGCGGCCCTGATTCAGTGAAGTTAAATTCGACTCTATTAGGTAATCAATAAGGTACTCACCCCGTTTATTGGTGTTGGAACTCCCCCAGGCCAGATGGTGGGCATTGGCGTCCATTCCCAAGATGAGGTGCTTCCCCGTCTCTGATCCGTGTTCCACTTTCTTCCTCATTTCCATGGAAGGAGGTGCTTCTGTGGAATCGTATGGCAGGTACACTGATGCAAGCAAGATTCTTATGTTTTCATCACCTGCCTGCAGGTGTACCTCAGTCACGGCAGTGTCCCTAGAACATAAATCCGTTATTTTCAACATTTTGATATTGTTTCTGATAAAAATACATGCCCTTGTGTTTGCATTATCAGTGTCGTAGATTAACTTACCCTTCGCAGCGCTCATTCCCATTACTTTGCCTTTGACGGTCCATGGTTCTTGAATAAGAACCACTCCTATGTCATCAGCCAGGATCTTCTGGCAAAGCGTCGTCGCAGCTCTACTGTGATTCAGGTTGATTTGCAGCTCTGCGGTCATTTTTGCTGTCTTCATGTGATCCCCCCTGCAACATGAATAGAACTGTTTCTGCTCCCACGAATGGGCGCATACCAAGTTTCATCATCTTCTGCAGGGATTCGTCGTCAATGTGGATGACTAGAAACTGTTCTTCTGGCGTGATATTAGCACCCACAACAGCCCATTTCTCGGTGTTTAATCCACTCTGGCTCTTTAGACCAAGCACGACATTTTCCTTGGTCTCCACTCCCGTGTATTGTGGTACAAAAGTTGTGACTTTGCACATCTTCACAAGGTTTTTGGCCGGGCCCAATCACAGCTGAATCTCGCCAAACGTATTCAACTGCTTGAACTGGGCTTCTAGCCATACCTTTGTGGTAGAATTTGCGCAGCCTACAACTACTGCTCCGTTCTCAGAATGGCAGCTGGATATACTGACGTCTTCGCCCCGAAAGGCACGTCTCTCCAGCTCCATTTTCATTTTTAAGGTTGTCTCTTTGTTCATCCTTGTTTCTAGATGGTTCACATGGACAATTGCCATCTCTTCAACCATCAGTTTCTCGGCGAAGGATTCAGGTGCTTTTAAGTTTCTCTCTGAGCTTCCCTCTGCCTTAGACCTTTTTGTCATTCTCACAGATTCCTCCGAAGTTCGCTGCGAGTGCAACCTTTCCCCTCCTGGAGTTACATGTTTGGATGATGACGGTTGAGCTTCGGGTTCCGCACCTTGCCTCGGCTTCACCCCCGCGCCCAGGGTTCCAGAGGAACCGGATTTGCTAAGGGTTGGTTCAGCCGGAGCACCATGCTTCTCTTTCCACGCCAACTGTCTTTCTTTTCTGAAGAGAATCCTCTCGCCTTTAGCGGGGGCTTCTTCTCTCCTTAGACGTCTCAGTTCGCCTCTGGAGAGCCTTTTTTTTTGTTCTCTCTTTGGCGGCTGCCTACCTGGGTTCTTTGAGGTGTTGCCCTCCTCCCAAGAACTTAGCAACTCATCCTCCTCCATCGTTGTAGGAGAATTGTTGCTTGTTGTCTGAATAGGAATGCCTGCGGTCTCTTGGCCACATTCCAATTCGGGAGTTTTTTCTTTATGTTCCGGGTCATCCATAATGTTCCCACGAGTACCGGGTAAGTGCGGTTCATACCCCCAGTGACTCGTTTGGGAGAATAAGGCTGATACACTGGGAGGTCGCTTGGTTTCCCAGAGGCTCCGTTTGCGACGGTGCTCCTCCACCGCCATGCACCCATTGGCACGGGTCGCTTGACACCTTGGGTTGGGGTATGTTTATCGACCTCCCGGTCTAGATCCGCTGAGTTCAGTTGCAACAGGGCCACCACGTGAAGGGTGTAATCTATGATCACACACTCCCAATCATCTTGGGAGTACCCAGCGGTCTTGGGACAGTTTAAGGAGGTCTAATGTTCTAGGACTCTCCGTGCAAAACCTGTCCCCTGGGCTCTGCCTCCCTCTCCCTTTCAACTTTACGTCGATTGAGAAAGGGCACAGACCCCCTCGACCCCTTTGGTTGATTTGGAAGAAGTTAAAAACTTTGTTGACAGATTTCAAATAGAGATTATCAAAATAGAAAATTCATAAGAATTAAATAAAATTACATACGAAAATTATAATTATATATATATATATATATATATATATATATATATATATATATATATTATATTTCCAATATTATATATATATATATATATATTGCACTATTTTATGACAACTACAAAAAGAAAATTAAATAAGTTACCTGTATTCTGCACTCCTCTAATATAGTTTTAATCTACTTTAACATTTTCATAAATTAGACGAAGTGGTAGATACATAGTTATACTATGACAATAGTTTCTTTCAAAGTACTCATAGGAAACGGACTTTTTATCTAGAATAGAGAAAAGTGAATTAATTATTAGTAAATAAATAGAATACATTTTAAATTTGAAGCTTAATGATTTCAATGAGACATATTTGGTTTGTGGAGTTGAATGTCAATGGCACGATTGTAAATAATGAATACCAAAAAGATATTTGGAAGGAATTATAATTAATTTATTATGAATGGCTTATCTAAAATAACAAGTAATTTGAAAAAGGTTATATTCAAATAATTACATATGTATATATGAATTTTTTTATTGTATGGACCATATAGTAAGTAATAAGTAAATTGATAATTTTGACAGAGTGAAGTTTCAAAAAAGTATAGATTTATGGTTTACAATCAACATTGTATAACAATAGACATAAAAAAATCTAGTGATATGTGAAATGGATACAAGAAAAGTTTGTTGATAAAACAAAATGGAGAGCACGTTAGGTTTTGGAACAGATGAGAGGTTTATGAGTGACGGGACTTTGAAATACGACAAGAAGTAAAAAAATTCAAGAATTTCGATGAAAGAGATTCTAATAACTAGTTGCTACATACTAAAATACTCACCAAAGTGAAATTTCCGGACGTATATGTTTTTTTGTGACCTGAAATCCAGATTTCAATATCCGTTCTACAACACTCTGCAGGCAGACATTTTAGTGCGACAAACTATAAGCAATAGTTAGAGGACTTAAAGGTCAGTGAACGTTTATTACTCAATAGATGTAGATATGAGACATGTTGACGAGGCCACTTATAGGTATATAGGAAGGACAGGGGTGTAACTCACCTTTCGCATTCAAACTAAGAACTATAAATTTCAAAACTTTAATAACAAGACAATTAAGAATACAAACAATGAAAATAATCAACAAGACTGTGTGGTAATGATCAAATAAACAAATATTAAATGTAAATGAAATTATGATATCACAATAAATTGTCAATACAAAATAAAGTTCAAACATACATAAAAATATCACAATAAGCGTTGCCACTTATGTGGGGTGCAAACAATATATAAAGATATCTTAATATATATATATATATATATATATATATATATATATATATAAAACCAAAAACCAAAAGTTGGCAGTTAGTCACGGCTGACTAGTTAAAAAATAAAACTTCAAAGAGTGGTCTTTGTTAAAAAACCCTCAAAATCGTGGGGAAGGCAGCCAAAAAAACTTTACAGGTTAGAGATAAAGTGAATCAAATAGTACATTACCTAAGCTTTCGAAGAGCATTGTCTTCATTCTCAAAGGCTATAATAAACCAGAAAGAAAAAATCGGTTAACTTAATAGAGAAAACAACTTCTGAAATCATTACGACTTACTTGTAGTGTTGATTTAAAATTAAACTCACATTTCACAAATTGCAGGAAAACCTTCATCCACTAAAGATTAAAATGTCGACTAAATATAATTTCTCTCCAACATAAAGTAATGAGAGCCAGGATTTTTTTCCTGTTTTTTAAAAACCAAAAGACGTACACAAGAAACGAACTGATATTGTTGAATATCTATTTCGACATGAAATCGACTGCTGTCGAAAGGTAGAGATACGGGGGGCAATTACAAGGTTGAAGTAAAAACATTTAATAAAAATCTAAATTTCTCAGCAATACTGTTGTGTTTTTTTGGTTGCTTTGGTGAAAACTTCAAAGAAAAACAATAATAGATTAATGTCCACACCTAGGATCACGTCAAGATTGAAAAATTACACCTTTAAATTTAACCAGACTATTGTCTGACAGCTGCCACCTGTCTTTTGTGAAATGTAAAAAATTGGGATGACGAAATAAGCAAACAGTCAGTGAACACTCAAACCTCTCACATTCGGTATTCCCCAACTGTCAACCCATTCCAGCATTACTATTATTAAATAAAAAAGCCAAACAAAACCCACCCGCAAATACTAACGATCTCCACTTTCGTCTGATGTTAATTTCCATGAAAATCAGTATTGATAATTTAAAATACTCATAACAATAATAATGTCAGTTAGGAAAAGTGATGTAAGATCTGTAACTTTTAACACATGGAAAGGACCTAACCTCTCACGTTAAGGCCCGACTGTTTGGAAATCATTTGCATTCGCAACTGAGCTGTGGTAGCCATAATGTATAAAAATTGTTTTGTTTTTAAATGAAATATTAAATAATGTTTGTATTGTCAACACTCGACTGACCTGTCACTTCAGCCAACCATTAACTCAAAACACTAATTTGGGAATCAATCTCCTCGCTACCGGAGTGGACATTATTAAAGTGCAACAAATATGTATAAATCTTACTAAGTGACTCAATGTCAGACCTTCTATTCATTGGTTCCTCAATGTTATTAAAATGATACATTTCTAAAAATTTTCTTTTGTTATAGTTCCTTTCTACATCAAGAATCTTTACTTTATCAAAATCTATATGGTGGAACTCATCTATGCATTATCAGAACATGTTATAGATGAGTTCCACCATATAGATTTTGATAAAGTAAAGATTCTTGATGTAGAAAGAAACTATAACAAAAGAAAATTTTTAGAAATGTATCATATTAATAACATTGAGGAACCAATGAATAGAAGGTCTGACATTGAGTCACTTAGATTTATTCATATTTGTTGCACTTTAATAATGTCCACTCCGGTAGCGAGGAGATTGATTCCCAAATTAGTGTTTTGAGTTAATGGTTGGCTGAAGTGACAGGTCAGTCGAGTGTTGACAATACAAACATTATTTAATATTTCATTTAAAATAAAACAATTTTTATACATTATGGCTACCACAGCTCAGTTGCGAATGCAAATGATTTCCAAACAGTCGGGCCTTAACGTAAGAGGTTAGGTCCTTTCCATGTGTTAAAAGTTACAGATCTTACATCACTTTTCCTAACTGACATTATTATTGTTATGAGTATTTTAAATTATCAATACTGATTTTCATGGAAATTAACATCAGACGAAAGTGGAGATCGTTAGTATTTGCGGGTGGGTTTTGTTTGGCTTTTTTATTTAATAATAGTAATGCTGGAATGGGTTGACAGTTGGGGAATACCGAATGTGAGAGGTTTGAGTGTTCACTGACTGTTTGCTTATTTCGTCATCCCAATTTTTTACATTTTACAAAAGACAGGTGGCAGCTATCAGACTTTCAGAAGTTGTTTTCTTTATTAAGTTAACCGATTTTTTTTTCTGGTTTATTATAGCCTTTGAGAATGAAGACAATGCTCTTCGAAAGCTTAGGTATTTGATTCACTTTATCTCTAACCTGTAAAGTTTTTTTGGCTGCTATCCCCACGATTTTGAGGGCTTTTTAACAAAGACCATTCTTTGAAGTTTTATATATATATATATATGCTTGGCGGCATTTTGTAAATAAAAGATTTTCGCGTTGATTCCTTGGACTGAAATCCCCGTTATCCCCACCTATATAGCATTTTTCAGTCGTTATATAAAAAAATTTTTTATATATATATATATATATTTTAATCATTGCACAAAAAAGGAATTAATTATTTTATTGAATACATGTTATTATTATTTCTGCGAATTTTTATTTACAATCAACAAAACAAACCAATTAAAATTATACGATAGTAGCTAATTTCAATAATTCATTAGAGCATATAAAGAAAAATTGATTACTATAAAATTGATTAATTGATGGCTAGAATCTGAAGAGGGAAGGAGTTTTCATGCCCCTGCTTTGTATGAGTAAAGAGCAACCGAAGGTAAGTTCTCAATATATAATAAACATTAAAATAAATTGACAATAAAAGAGTAATATAGAACGATGAAATAAAACAATATAGTTTGTTTAAATCTATATTGTTTTATTTCATCGTTCAGTATGAATCTTCATCAAGTAAAAGCCTCATCTATTCAATTTTTAAAGAGTAATATTATTATTGTTCGTTTTGGTCTATATTATTTTTAAGACAAGGCAAATTCTATTGCAGGTACCAACTCCACTATTCCATTATTTCACTTTCACTTGTTTTTCTGTAGAAACTTATGAATGTTTTACTATTCAATAACTCCACGAAGAAGCCGGTCAAATATAGATCGTAGTACCAGAGATGCAAGTAGAAAACGTTAACGTTCCAATGGTGAAACAAAAAAAGAACGTAAAATCGCTATATAATGCAAGAGAATGTAATAATTTAAGTATAAATAGGGAAACGGCTGTTGTGACAGGAAAAGTTGAATACTTTTCCCATGGACAGCTATACGTAGTCTCAACATTTTCACTTCTTTTTTTTATAAATTACAATGGAGCGAAGCCTGGGCGGGTCGCTAGCTCATTTATATATCCTAACAAATGTTGAAGCTGCTGTGTTTCTCACTTAAATATCAACCGAGAAGGTTAAGTACTTTAACTTGTTTCTCTTTAAATTAGGGGATGAATGGCTTAAAATACGGACAAAGTTTTAAGCTCTCGGTACAGTAATCTAACGATATTAAACAGGAGACTTTCCAAGGAAAATGAAGGCGTCTCGTTATCTTTATAACGAAAAGAAGCTGAAAGAAAATACGGACATCCGTTAACGGGATAAACTCAAACGGCATCGTATAATTTTTTGGTTCAAACAGGACCGGTTTCATGGATATTCATATTAAATATTTATATTTCGTGTTTAATTCTCATGTGGAGGGGTTGTGAAATACAAAATAATGCTGCTGCCATAAATTATTACAAATACTTAGAAATTATGTCATTATCATTTCTATATATTCGTTTTGAGCAAAAGATTCTTCCTAATATCCTGTTTATTAACGAACTTATAATTCATAGAGTGATGATAGGAGCATATGAAATCAAGCTTTAGAGCTGCAGTAGGCCGTCGAATACTAAAAAGCTACAGACCTTCCAGTCTTAGGTCCTAGGATACCCCTTTATACCTACCAAAAGTTTCAGGTATATGCCCACGATGATTTGTACATGTTTTGATGGAAGTCTTATTAATATTACATATTTACTAGAATTATCGACAGTCACTGAGAAAGAAAATATTTTTTTATATCTCTCTATTCACAATTTATTTGTACAAACTTCATCTTAACTATATATACACTTTTTAAAGATTTACCCAGGCGCATGTATAAGGGGAGGGGGTAATCACTCCCCCTCTAGGTAGACGATCGTCGTCACCCTGATTTACCTTAATATGTGTAATACATACGATATTTAGTATATTAATAATTATATTTTTAGTTCTAAGACGTAATAATTTATGTATTACGCAACATTCGTATTATCAAATATTAGGTACAATTGAAAATGAGCACACTTTTTGAAGTGAAACTTTTTATGGGACACTAGCGTTTTGTCATGAGAGTTAACTCGTCGAGCTAACAAAGCTGTTAAACTCCTTGTGAGAGAGGCGGAAAAATTAACGAAGATCCGCACAAAGAGGAGACGCCGAGAATAGTCGCAGGGCATTGTTTATTGATGGCGATCTTTTTATTCCGTTTAGCAATACCCACTTCGCTGCGCGAACGATAAAGTGAGAACGCATTCGGGGGGAAAAGGATACCAAAAGCGCTTAATAATTTCTGCCGATATTGGTATAATCCAGTGCGAAATTAATATAGAAATTGTTTACCTTTAAAATTAAGGCGATAAAAACTAGGAAATTTCTTTGCATTGTGTATTTATTTGTATTATTTTGAAAAAAATATGTAATAAAACGTAACAAGAGTATTGAAATATATTGAAAAATGAAATAAACAGGTATACTTGTCCGTACAGATAAGTTCTGTACTCATTAAAGTTTAAGCATAAACTGTGTTATCTCCTACTTTCCGCATTGAGACCAACGCGCATCGTGGGCGTGTCCACTTTCAAACTTTCAGCTATATTTGCTAACCTGTACGTAGAAGAGCAAGTAAGTCTCAGTTCATCAGAGAAAGTCGTTGTAACTAGTGTTGCTTTATTTATGGAAATATTTTGAAGTGAAACTTTTTATGGGACACTACATAGTTTTTAGTTGGGATGTAATCCGGTAATGGCTAACAAGTGTTGTAAAGCTCTTTTTCTTTTTCTAATTATCATATACACTTAACTGAGTGAGAGAGACGCAACGCTGATCTCCTCGTCCTGTCATCACTCGACTCGATTTAAAATCAAATGAAATAGCTCAGTTAGTTAGCGCGTCGTGCTAATAACGCAAGGGACGCTGGGGTAATCCCCCATGGGCCAGTACTTTTTTTGTTTTTTTTATGTTTAAAAAAGGACTTCAAATTCAAATTTCTTAAAAAGATCATTTATTTTTCATCTTCTTCTTCTTTTATTGTAAATTGTTTATTTTTATATAGTCTATCCGAAAAATTATTGTTTTATTTTAATTTTGGAAATAATTTTTGTTTTCATTTTTTTAATTAATTATTTTGTTGATGTTTTTGAATTTTCTTTGTACACTCATTGACGGTTTTTGCGTCATAAAACATAAAAAGTTTCACTTCTGACGCTGTTAGTTTTCGACTGACGCATAAATCTTGTTATACTATATATATATATATAATATATATATATATATATATATATATATATATATATATATATATATATACGCGCCTGCATCTACCATTAACCCAGACCCTCTACACATTCTCTGTCAATGGCTCTTTTCCTTTGTCCTTTTTAGTAATAGAGTAATAGACACAGAGAATATACAGACGCACAATAAAACATATATTTATATATATTAAGGCGAAATATTGCTAGGAGGAAAATAAACTAATAATATTACATGAGTAGATACTAATTTTCAATAAAACTAATTATAATTCTCATAACGACATGTTGCTCGAATGTATATAACTTTAACATATCGATAAATAAACCGACTTGCACATTGTATATACTAAAGAGTCGATTGTGAGATGTATATTCCATTTAAAAAGAATATAAGATATTATAAGCAAGTCTCAATAATTATATTTCTGATCATATAATTTCAATAAACCCCGTATACAATAATATAAATTCCCGAAACATATTTCAATAATTCTATTTTTCTCATTAATATTACTTTTTGATGAATGAATATAGTAGAAACATTTTTAACAGTTTTGTCGATAATTAGGTTAAGTGTAGATAAGGAGCGATGAAATTTGTGAAGATTAGAAAATTTCAAACTGAATTATGTCTGGCCGCTGGCCGCTTCCATAGGAATTATTAAGATTTTGTTCCGAGAACATGACCACGGTTTTTTTGGTTAAAACGTTATTAGTATAGGAACAAATTTTATTGCTGGATGTTTCATCACCGAAACATCTAAAATATATTACATATCATAAGCCCACTGACATGGCAACTTATCAACGGCTTCAACAGTGCAAGTTTTCATTAGTTGTTGAGGCACAAGGGTGATAAGAGCGGGTATCGTCATTAACATCTTCTCTGTGAAGAGTTTTATTGGTTCAAAGTTTGTTCCTGCGGGTGAGCAACATCTCTGGAATGAATTATTTTCTTAAATTTGAGAACTAATAAATATATGTTTAATTAAAACTAATCAGTATATTATCAATTAAATAAGGAGAAGTGATCAATACCACGAAATATTTCTTATTTGCAGAAACATAAACAAGAGTTTTAGTTAAATCAACAAGCTCGTTAGGAGGATCGTTTAAGTTTTAACGAAAAATAAATTTATGTGTTCAGGTTAAATTGCTTAACTTTGTACAAATGTAACGTTGGTATTAACGTTATAAATTATTCTAGACGTTTTCTCTTATTTTTCTCGGAGATCGAGAACTTTTCGGAGTGCTAAGTTCTCTTTCATTTGTTAAAGTTTGAGGATTTGCTTTCCTGTTAACTACTTGTAACCAACGAACCCACCTGCATATTTATCGAATTTTTTCTTGTTCTAAGGCTCAAAGTTTTTCTATTAAATGCGCGCTCAGATCTCCTTTTCTCAATATTTATGAAAGCGTAATGATGAATTTATATTTTTTTGGCATGCATAAGTATTCTAAATCAAAATATCAAGTGAAGTTATCGTTATATAAATATCCGTTATGGCGGTTTTTATGAACGAAATCAATAATTTAAGGCTCAAAATGAATTTTAATAAAAAAATTAATCTGCGGAGAGCAAAATTTCCATAAAAACATATTAATTCATTTTTTTTTCATTTTCTACCATTTCTATGAAACGATCTTCGTCTTTAGTTTCCAACTGGCAGCTTTAATGGGAATATGGGTCCCCCGAAATTAATTGAATGATTAACATTCAAATGATGATATTTTTCTTCTGACAAGCAATCGTATGCCTTCCTAAATCCAAAACTTATAGTGGTGCCCGCATTTATCAATTCTTCTATTATCGGAATCAAAGTCTGGTTTTTTCAGTCATCTACAGCCACCATAAAAACTTTACCAGATACTCGTTCGATTTCGCCAAACACTGTTCATCAACGTGGTGCCCGCGGTTATATTTGCGCGTTCCAAACTTTGAATCGTTGATTTCGCCTTGGAATTACAAAACAGAATTACGATATTATCACGAGTGAAAGGGTCAAACTATCTACCAGTTTTGCCAGGGCCACCCATCCTCTCTTTCCTTTTGATTATTATATCATAAATGACTTCTCTTCAAAATGAAGCCAAATCGGTAACTATTTGGCTGCTCATTACGCATTGTTTTCATATCACATATAATGCCACGTTGTCGATGCAGAGGTTAACAAAACCTATGATTTGCGTTGTTCCTTCTACCGTTCCTCGAATGTGCACCATCTGTCTTCACCGACTGTCCTTGTTTTGAGGCCTGAAGGCTTCTTTTTTTATCCAGGGTGAAAAGTAGTTTTCCATCTCTGGTACACTTAACACTTCTGATGTTGCCGGCTACAGGCTTTTCGCTAACAGCCTCCTTTACTGTTTTCAGCACCTCTTGGAAGGTCCACCCGTCGCTAGATACTACCATGCCATATATCGGTCTTGTTGACGTCTATCTAATTTCCTTTTTATATTTGGTGATGGTGAATAATAGGATTCTGTTGTTTGTATTTTTAAATACCACCTCGATCGACTTTCTCAGGTCCTCCGCTGACCAGCCCACAATGTGATGAATTGTAACTACCGCTTCAGTATCTATTTCTTCCTTTATCATAATTAGT
This sequence comes from Galeruca laticollis, assembly GCA_963921935.1. Lineage (NCBI taxonomy): Eukaryota > Metazoa > Arthropoda > Insecta > Coleoptera > Chrysomelidae > Galeruca > Galeruca laticollis. The sequence goes on along the minus strand of OY998176.1, from coordinate 34,359,232 downwards.
TTGTCCCAGAAAGACTAGCGTCATCCTTATTCTTATTATTTTCTTTTTCGTTATATCCGGCCTCTATTGGATCCTAGTGGTGCATTCAACCACTCCGAAATCGCCCACTAGGCCATACAACTCAGGATGGGCGTCTCTGTAAAACCGTTGTACGCTTTTGTCCATTGAGTGATCGTCCGGCTCCGCCCATACTGTCTTCACTGTGCAGTCGGACCTGGCCAACGGGTTACCTGTAATGACTTCCGATATAGCATATAGATCGGTTTGCCACTCCTTGCCCAGTGTTTCCTCACACTGTTCTATGGTCTCGATACCCTCTAGACTCCTTAGCATGCTCTGTCATTTATACCAAGGGTCAGTTTGCGTACCGATTGTCTTCTGTTTTTTACTCGTCTGGCCTCCTTCGTTCACCCCCATTTCCTTGTCTGTTTGAGACTGAATTTGCTTACCAAGCGACTCCCTTCTCCTTAATTTTTCTGGAGAGGTCTGCACTACTTCGTCATTGGTAAGCTTTTCTTTAATTCAATATTTATTGTCGTCCAACCATGTTCTTACGTGTTTAGAGTTATAGTCCTTGAAATTCCTTGAAAGCTGCTTGACCAACTTAGATAGAGGAAAAGATGCAAATATGGGCTGGTCTCTTAATATGGGCTAGGTAGGTTTCTCAGCTATTCGATGCAGATCTCTACATCTGACTATCGCAAACGGTAATTGGGGAAGTTAAATGTTTACCGTGGAGATGGCGCCACAGTAGAAAATAGTTTAAATTTATAATACGTGTTTGTCAGTTACTGTGAGTGTCAAAACTTTTTCGGGTAAGTTTATAAATTCAATTACTTAAAAATGAACAATATTTTTAAAAATTCGCCTGTTTCACGTTGAAGCCCTATAATTAGCCTTTAATGTATGCTAATTAGTTTTCTTCAAATTGATTACTTTTAGACATAACCTCTTTTGTTGTGTGAAGCCAGCATGTTTGCAATATGGGCTATGCCTTTGTTGTTATTATGGGCTAGTGGCCCATATTTAGAACTATGTAAAATATATTACAAAATTGTTTCAGGATGTCAACCAAACAGCAGAAAGATGGTAAAAAAAGAAAAAAATGGAATGTGGGAGATATGGAACGTGCAATAATAGCTGTCAGGCAGCATGCAATGGGTACGCTAAAAGCTTCAAAAATGTTTAAGGTCCCACGTTCTACGTTGCAACGTTCTGCAAAAAAGCTAGAACTACAGCCAATTGAAGCAGCCCAAATAAAGCTAGGGCGTAAAGCTATATTAGGGAACGATCTAGAAGACGAGTTAGTTCGTTATATTTTAGAGATGGAAGCTAAATTTCATGGATTAACCAGAAAAGACGTTAGGAGGATGACGTACACTTTAGCTACCAGGAACAACATCAAACATCCGTTTGGAGGTAACATGGCGGGCAGAGCCTGGCTAGGACTTTTCCTGCAACGCCATAAAGAGCTATCAGTACGACGACCAACGGGAACATCGTATTCTCGAGCAAGAGGCTTTAGCAAAGAAAATGTTGCATCCTTCTTTAATGTTCTGGAAAAAGAATATGACAAACATTTATACCCCCCTGAACGTATCTTCAATGTTGATGAGACAGGTCTTACGGTTGTACAAAACAAGATTGCACAGGTTGTAGGCCGAAAGGGGAAACGACAAATTGCATCATTAACTTCTTCTGAAAGGGGTTCATTAATAACCCTCGTGGCAGCGATGAGCGCTGCTGGACAATTCATCCCACCAATGATGATATTCCCACGAAAAAATATTAACCAGCAACTGATGAGAGGAGCTCCTCCAGGTGCCATTATGGAGGTGCACCCCAGTGGATGGATACAAAGTAATATTTTTACAAGATGGTTTCAACAGTTTATTGACACAGTGAAACCCACAGAGAAATCACCAGTCCTGCTTATTTTGGATGGCCATTACAGCCATACACGCAATATTCAAATCATAGATTTAGCTAGAGATAATCATGTGACTATAATTGTCTTACCTCCCCATTGTACCCACAAACTCCAGCCGTTGGACAAAACATTCATGGGAGTTCTTAAGTCTTACTACAGCGAAGAGATCAGGGTCTGGTTACGCCACAATAATCGCCCACTAAGTCCATTTGATGTGTCAGAGCTCTTTGGGAGAGCCTATTTGAAATGCCAAACTGGAGAGATTGCTGTTAATGGTTTCCGAGCTACAGGCATTTATCCATTGAATAAAAACATATTTTCAGATGCTGATTTCATTGCAGCTGAAATTGAAGCAGAAAAGACTACGTCAGTCGCACCTGATGACGCTAGTGATGAAGAGGATGAGATGATGGTGGCTTCAACCTCTGGTGTCAATTCGAATGAACCTACAAATTCTGACATTCCAACATACGATAAATCTACCAACTCTGAGATAACACCTGATCGTCGCTCAAACCAGAGCAATTCATCGTCTAATTCTCCCACTTCTCCCTCTGGGCCTAACAAACAGCTTGTTGATATTCCTACAACTAATACACAGCTTGTTCCTATTTCTGCAGGTAATACACAGCTAGTCGCTATTCCTACAACAAGCTTTTATAAAAAGTCTGCCACGCCTTTCAGAGGACCTTGTCCAGAACATGGCGTAAAAAGAAAGTTATTTCAGAAGTTAACTCCATCAACTCCTTCCACATCTGGGTCCGGGTCTTCTCGAACATCTCTGGTAACACCATATGATCTTTCTCCTGTGCCTCCTTTGAAGAAAAAAACCTCAAATCGTGGGCGTAAGCCAAGTAAGTGTTCGGTGATAACCTCTTCACCTTATAAAAATGACTTGCTCCAGTCTCTTGACAAGGTTAAAGAAAAGAAAAAAGGGACAGGAGAAGGCAAAGAAAAACAAATTAAAGAAAGGAATAAAAAAAAGGGGAAACGCAAGCAGGTTACAAAGAACCAGAAAAAGGAATCTGATTCGAGCACCGAGGATGAGGAGGAATATGTGCCCGCAGATGAGGATAGCGACTACAATGAATTTCCAAATGCCCAGTCTCCAAAGGACGCAGCTGACGTGACTTGCAGAGGATAACCACGGTGAAATCTGGATAAAGTGCTTCATGTGCAATTTATGGGCCCATAACGAGTGCGCTGGGGCCGAAAATGAACAATATGTTTGTGATTTTTGCAAGTAGTAGACATTATTTTTGATTTATTTCATGTATTGTTTAATTTAAAATATTAAAATATATTTCTCACGCATCTATCTCATTTCTCATACATTTATCACACATTTTTGGGGGTAGCCCATATTTAGAGTCTATATTCAAAATGCGCAAAAATGCACATTTTCATTATTTACTCATTAATGAATTTACATATTTTTTTAATCAATGTGGACTTTAAACAGGTTGATACTAACTAATGTAGTTATCGTTAGGTAGCTTTGGAATTGAAATAGAATTTTTTTTTGTTTTTTTACAAACAAAAATAAAATGGGTAGCCCATATTAGCCTCCTTTCCTCTATGTATTTGGAACCTCAGTTAGCGTCTTCTCCAAAAGTTCCGCTAGTCTTGTCGTTTTCCTTATCGCTTCATTAAGAATGAACACTTCTGTCCTATCCATCCTCTTATTGGTTTTTCCAATGTCCGTTTCTTCTTCCGCCTTACTTTTTATTCCGAAATCAGATTTGGTGCCGAACCTCTTCTACAATGCCCTATCATCATCTTTTCCAACCTTTTTAGGTTTTGTCTATTCTTTCATTTTTTCCTTTGGGTTGATCGCTCCCCGGCAAGTTAGTGAAACCTTTTCTATTACTTATTTCTTCCCAGGAGTCGGGACGTACTTTTCGTCCAGCGGGGCAGTGCGCCCTTACCCCGCTAAGGCTATCCTCCCACTGGTTCGCCTGGTCCGATACACATCACTTGTGACTCACATGTTTCTCCCCCCTGGATCATTCATCCTCTGGGCACGATTCAGTTGCACCTCAGTATTGGGAAGGGACTCTTCTGTTAGGGTTATCATACCATAGCCGAGGGGTCCCCGTTTTACGGCGTCGGGAACTCGCCGTTCGCCCTCCGTATCTGGTAGGACTTGTCAGTGTGTTCTGATGTAACTTGGGCATGTTGGATCCTCTACTGACATTTACTGGTGCTACCTACTCGACATCAGCAGCCCCGCCAGTGCCTTACTACCATTTCTTGAGCTGTTTCTTAGCTTCACTCCGGAGGCTGTATCATGTTAACAAACTGAAATTTCTCAAAAAATTACAAAAATGTCATACTTCAAGTACCATAGCACCCGTTGTATTGGCTCTGGTAAGCTGAAAATCGATAGGGTTCATCTGTAAGATGTCCTGAACAATATTCAATCATAAAATTTGTGACTTCTTGCACTCCGGAGGCTGTATCGTGCTAACAAGACATGTAACGGCGACGACGACGACAAGGACGACGACGACAACGACAACGACAACGACGACAACGACAACGACAACGACAACGACAACGACAACGACAACGACAACGACAACGACAACGACAACGACAACGACAACGACAACGACAACGACAACGACAACGACAACGACAACGACAACGACAACGACAACGACAACGACAACGACAACGACAACGACAACGACAACGACAACGACAACGACAACGACAACGACAACGACAACGACAACGACAACGACAACGACAACGACAACGACAACGACAACGACAACGACAACGACAACGACAACGACAACGACAACGACAACGACAACGACAACGACAACGACAACGACAACGACAACGACAACGACAACGACAACGACAACGACAACGACAACGACAACGACAACGACAACGACAACGACAACGACAACGACAACGACAACGACAACGACAACGACAACGACAACGACAACGACAACGACAACGACAACGACAACGACACCGACAACGACACCGACAACGACACCGACAACGACAACGACAACGACAACGACAACGACAACGACACCGACAACGACAACGACAACGACAACGACAACGACAACGACAACGACAACGACAACGACAACGACAACGACAACGACAACGACAACGACAACGACAACGACAACGACAACGACAACGACAACGACAACGACAACGACAACGACAACGACAACGACAACGACAACGACAACGACAACGACAACGACAACGACAACGACAACGACAACGACGACTATGACGACGACGACATAGACACAAGATTTTTTTTCTAAAAACCGTTTCTACGTGTTGTTTTTGATGAAAAACGTAGAAATAAGTCAAACTTTTTGTTAAATATATCAACTTTTTTTGGGGTAAACCAATACTTTTCTCGCAGATTAGATAGGTTTGGCGGAAAAGTAATAATATACCTCATCTCATTATATGGTAAAAAAATCGCTGTAAATAAACTTTTCAATCCAATAAATCTTCCCACGGAAAACAAAAAATAATATATACTTTTAACTGTACTAACCTTCAAAATCAACTGATGCTCCTTTAGTTTAGTTTTAAGACTTCTGGTGACAGGCAAATTTTGCAGACACGACTGTTACCGCTTTTGGCCAAAGGTGCGTAAACGCATCCATCATATTTCTACAAATTCAGAAACGTTATGTTGAAAGTATGAGTAAATGTAAATATTTAGAAGATATCCTGCATGTTTTTCATTTATCTGTAGCCCAAACAAATTTCAGTTCTGGTGAAATTGCTACCCAGAAAAAATATTTTATTGAGAGGTGCATAAATAACTAAAATTAAACATATTCAGAAATTTATTATATTCAGATAAATTAATATTCTAACATAAATTTACTTCCAATTCATAAACTCATAGTTTACATTACTATAAACTTATATTTGTCAGATACTGCCTCGTTTTCCAAGTAAAAAATGTTTTTTAAAAAGTTGCGTTTACGCAACTTTGGCCATTAATGGTTTCACTTAATACAACATCTTGTTTATTGACAATCTTCTTTGAGGACGTTATTCTAACAATGACATAAGTTGAAAAAACTAGTGTTTGTTTTTGATAACCAAGAACAGTTCGCAAAATGTTTATTCTACGATTTACATATCTTTTCTTGTTTCTCGATGCTATTCCGATTGTGTTTCAAGAGTTTTGGTGTTTCTATATAATCCAATTAGAGTTTTTTTTTAATTCAAGCTTACTAAGTGCTGTTTAACTCTTTTTCCACACCCGCGGTATAACAATGCCCATAATCCGTTTCATAATGATACCCATTACGATACAGATTTTTCATTACGATACAGATTTTTAAATCAATATACACCCATAATTTTTCAATCAAACATGCTGTGCATTTGAATACTACGAAAGTAGTAAAAAATATATGAATCTACGTCCTAAAATTTGCCCCACCCCATCTTTCTTCGTTAATTATTTAAATGGAAAATGCACAATTCAAAACATTGGTATTAATAAATTTGGTGATATAGGGAAGGAAATAGCAACATATTCAAATCTGCCTGATCCGAATTTATATACAGGGCATTGTTTTCGTAAGACATCTGCAACCGTATTAGTAGATGCAGGTGGTGATATTACTATATTAAAACGCCATGGTGGCTGGAAATCCAATTCAGTGGCATAAGGCTACATTGAAAATTCGGTTCAGAATAAAATCAGCATTTCCAATACAACATTAAACTCTATTGAGACTAGCAATAATGAAATAAATGTAAATATTCCTTCCACTTCCAGAACAGTGGGACCTGGAATAAACTTTTCAAACTGCACAAGAAATAATCTTAATATTTTCTGAAATCGGATTAATTACAATTATGTTGAATATAAATACAAATAAAATGTTTATAGTTTTCTTGTATCTATGGCAATACCAATACCCGAGGTATTAATTAGAATCTTGTAGATTTTTTTTATAGAAATACAAATAAATACTGTTACCTATTGTGTTCAATAAAAACATAAAATTTATAGTTTTTGATTATTTGTTGGGTGTAGAAAAAATAGCGTACGCAACTCTCATGTTATGGTTATTAATACACTCGCATAAACCATATGAAACTCGCTTTCGGCTTGTTTCGTATCCCGGTTAATGCTCGTGTATTAATAACCATCATTACATGATCGCATAATATACTATTATTGTACTGTGGTCTTTTCTATCTATTTTCGAAATACTGTTTAGCTTGTCCTATGTCAACAACGATTATTACAACGTACCTCATAATATTCAATTAAATATCACTTTAGGTAATGTAAATTGAATGAAATCCTTTATGATAATAAAAGACGGGAAGTATTATCGATCCGCCTGGTTAAAATCACTTCTGATTATTTCTCGTCGATAGATATCTGATTAATCAAAGTCCATTAAAATTAATTGAGTCACCGAAGGTCTTTGTAGTTTCGTCAACGGTTAAACGCAAAATCATTATATAGGTAGCTACTGACACTTTTAGCAGAGGCGTGACTAAAGCGTACACCGACAGGGTGGTCTACATTTTTTTTGGGATATATACATAAATTTTAAAATTGAATAATTTTTTAACACTACTAATTAATCTAAAAGTACTGACGCTCTGTTACATATATATAAGGCCCGCAGGTGTTCTTTCGCATTTAAAGCGGGCCTTCACCAGACTGGCAGTGCCACTAGCGAATTCGCCTGGTATTTGTTAGCGGACAAATGTCGGTATATAAAGATAAAGATGAACCATCGTGGGCTATGGCACTGGAATACAGTTTTATTCGAATTAGTTTACTATGTGTGCTACGTTTATAATTTTTGTTTTGGCATCGAGGCAAGAGCCAGGATATTTATTAATATTATATAATAAATAAAATAAACGGAACATATGAATTACATATATGAAATTACCTACTATAAACTATAAAAGTGTTTTTAGAAATCTCTTATGAACTAATATTTACATGGATAGATTGGAAAACAGGTGAGTAATCATTGTTATATTCTATAAAATTGTACGATATTAATTATTTTTCAAAATTATTATTTGTATTGTTTATTTATTGCCTTTAATATTTTATTTATTAGTTTATTGAATGATCATTCATATTTATTGTTCACCTTTGGGACCCAAGGAAATAAATTCACTAACCTGTGATTTGAGAAAACAATTATCTCAAAATGTCCCCTTCTGATGTTTTACTGCTGCAGATTAACAAATTTCTCATATTACTTAGGAAGACTCGTTCTAGGTAGGGAATTTGTTTTGAATTGTTAGTAGGGTCTCTGGTTGTAAAACTAATTTGTATAATGGCCGAAATATTTAATTTTTATTAATTTTAACTAAACATTTTGAAGAGTTCCGACATGGAGTTGCTCATGCATCTACCTTCCTCCCCACAATCTCTTGTTTTTTTATGAACAAACTTGCTCCAATCGGATGTTCATAAACTACTAGATATACAATTTTTTATAACGATTGATTGTCATTCTTATTTGTCCAGAAATCACTTAATTATTCACATTGAAAAAGTTCTGTGATTGGTGGAAACTTAAATTCTAATTATATGCTTTTTACAGTATAAATAAATATATATCATATATGTACTCGTAATTATTCCATTTCTAATTTACTATTTGTTCATTCAATTATTATACATATATTCTTAATGGTTTTCTGATTCTATTTATTCATACCCTCATATTTTCAATCATATTTGTTGGTAAGCATGTCAACATAATATGACATTTCCGGTTTTTGTACTACCCTATTTGGAAATAGATCGACAAAACTTATATGTATTATATGAATAATATTGGATCTTCCATTACAAAATTCACAATTGTTTTTTTTGTTATCAATTAGATTATTTTCATAAGATACGGTAGCTATATCGTTGACTTCTCAAGTTATTAGTTTGTTCTCCATATTCCTCTATTAAATTTTGGTTATATCTAAGATCTGTTGCGTTAAGCTAACTTATTTTATTGCCATTTATGTTTGATTATTCGTTTTAATTATAATCATAACATGACTTTATATTTTTCTATCTACATTTAGTATTACAAAATTTATTAGAATAATCTCATCTTTTTTCATTTTAAAAAAAATTGCTGACAATACTACAATTGACAGATATGGCCATATTACTATTATATATAAAAAATTTGTTCTTCTTTTTTCATTTCTATATTTTATTGGGTTACAATGTACGCCTCCATTCATACTACAACAACATTCCCAAAATTCGTTTCCTTGATTTATTTTATGTTTAAAAGAAACAAGAGAACCAAATTTTATCTAAGCTACTAATTTATTATAGCATCTCATTCCTATAATTATTGTTATCTATAATCTAATTTCAGTATTTTAATTATTTTCTCCCATTTATAACCTCATATCATTTCAATTATTTTATATTTCAATAATAATATTAATCAATTGAAATCAATTTATTTCTTACTCCACTTTTCCATCTTATTCTTTCGTCTTATCCTCATAATTAAATTATTATTCAATATTTTAGTATCCTTCCTGCGATATTATATATATATATATATATATATATATATATATATATATATATATATGCTATAAAAGTTTTAAAATCACATTTCTTATTTGATTTTCCAAATTTGGGATTTTAATCATTGTAGTTGTTCAATTCATGTATACTTTGATATTTTATCAGTCATTTGTTTTTAATTTCATTTCAAATATTAGGTCTGTTATTATTCATTTTATTTATAGTATTATTTTGTCAAATGTCTGTAGTTGGCCGTAGTGTTCCTTAATGTCGGTCAATATGTTTCAATTACAAAATTCATTAGTAATGACTAATTTGATTAATTGATGGGATCTTTAAACCTATAACTGAAAAAATTCTATATTCTATGCTACTTATTGTATATTCACATTTTATATAATTATTTACAACGATATTATAATATCATTTATTTATTAATTTTTCTTTTTTTCAGATGCAGATCTTTTTTACGTTAGCTAAATATCGTTCCACTTCTTTTGTTTTACTATTCAATTTGCTTCTCCTAACCTCCTTTGTATTCTCTTCTTTTGCTGTCTGTTTCTCATTTCTTTTTCCAAACTGCTTCCTATTTTCCTCTCTTCTATTGTCAATTTCCATTTCCATTATAATTTCCTTGTTCAAAATTTTCATTTCAATTTTCTTTGTTTCGTCCACTCCATGTATCTTCATTTCTGTTTTGCCATTTATCAATCAATTATTCAATTATTTTTGTTGGTACGCATTTCAACATAATATGAGATTTCTTGATTTTGTACTTCCCTATTTGGAAATAGATATTCAAAACTTATAGGTATTGTGCTATTCAAAAGTGCCCTCCCCCCTCGTATCTTTTGAACGGCTACACTAACACTAATAAAATTCGGAGGGTGAAAATAAAGTGTTGTGAACTTCTCTACGAATGGTAACAGATGACGTAATAGTAATAGATGACGTCACAGTGCCACTCTGGCCAATAATTTTAAATAGGATCTTATGGCAAGTGATATCTCGTTTGAAAGGCATTGACATTGGCTACATCGCCATATTAATTTTGTTTGGGTTTAAATTAATTTTGACGGATAAATTGAATAAATACCAAAATTATTATTTGACATTTAAATATTGAAGATTTTTCAGTCCGTCTCTGCTTAGGTATCAAAAAAATTGACGTTTTTAATTTATTAGTATTTGTTGCTTTGCAAAGTTTTTCTAAATAGCTTAAATATTTAAATTTGTTATTGTTTAACGAGACATTTAAGAGTTTACATAGGCAAAATGGTACGTACTCACGTCGGCAAAGTAGCAGCTATCTTGATAATTGGTGAATCTATAAAGAATCTCCATGAAGCGGAACGTTTATTTAATGAGAGATACCCAAATCGCCATATCTCCAGAACTTATTTGAGGGAGCTCCTTCACAAGTTTAAAGCAACAGGTAGTGTTCAAGATGCCAAACGATCTGGTCGACCCACATTTAGTGATGATAAAAAAATTGATATAGTTGCTGAAATGGTAGTAAACCCTACTTCCTCTTCAACTAAAGTTGCGTCTATCTGTGAAGTAAGTAAAAGTACAGTACAGAGAGTGTTGGCTAAAAATAAAATTCATCCATACAAGTTAAAAAAGGTGCACCACCTTTCGGATGACGACCCCGACAGAAGACTCGAATGCTGTGAATGTATGACAAATAAAATCAGTCAAAACCCACATTACACAAAAGCAATTTATTTAAGTGACGAAAGTACTGTTTTCCTCAATGGAAATGTGAATACACAAAATGTAAGGTATTGGAGTGACACAAATCCTCACACCTTTCGTGAACAACATACCCAATTTCCAGAAAAGTCAATGTTTGGGCAGGTATTTTGGGAAACCACATAGTTGGTCCTGTTTTCCTAAATTCAAATTTAAGCGGTGAAGTGTATCTGTGGAAATGTTACAAAATGCAATGCCTTTTAAACGAGATATCACTTGCCATAAGGTCCTATTTAAAAGAATTGGCCAGAGTGGCACTGTGACGTCATCTATTACTATTACGTCACCTGTTACCATTCGTAGAGAAATTTACAACACTCTATTTTCACCCTCCAAATTTTATTAATGTAAGTGTAGCCGTTCAAAAGATACGAGGGGGGGAGGGGACTTTTGAATAGCACTGTATAAATAATATTGAATATTCCATTACAAAATTCACAATTGTTTTCTTTGTTATGATTTAGACTATTTTCATAAGATATTGTAGCTATATCGTTGACTTCTCAAGATATTAGTTTATTCTTAATATTTCTCTATCAAATGTTGGTTATATCTAAGATTACACGTTGCGTAAATTCATCATCCAGCCAATCTTGATATGGAATATCTAAATCGTCATTGTGATTATCAGCAATATACTCATTTCCTTCCACTGTGAAAAATAAGTCAAACAATGAAAATCCAAAAGAACTAAAGAGACACAAAATATATGAGAAACGAAAATTAATTACCTGATTGTTCTTCCAGCGACTCACTGACTAAACCCGGTAATTGATCTTCTTTCAAAGATTTCAATAATACGGATTTTTGAGTCTTACATATGCCACCTTCGAAATGACACAAGGATAATTGAATCGGAGTTATGGGGTATGATAAAATTTTGGACCTATCCACTTTGTGATCAATCGATATACCAAGCGGTCACCCAAACAGATCTCTCTGAATACGTACTTCCTGCACCTTACCACCTACCTTCATTTTTATTTTCTTATTGACATAATCTACCAAATAGTTGTCTAGTGGTAATTTTTTTTTGCTCTTTTCAAATCTATTTTTATCCTCTTTACTTTCTGTAATGAATGTTTGACGCCTTATGTCACCATTTTTTTTTTAATATTAAGAGGAACTTTTTCTACTGTCTCTGAGGCCGCTTTTCCAGATGAAATATTTAGTAAAAGTTCTTGTGGTATTCCAGCACCAAACGGATTAATAACTTTGTTAAATGTCTCAACAAATTGTTGCAATTACTTTTAATTATTTTTCATATCATGATTTGATATATCTGCTGTCAAATCTTGTTCTATTTGCAAATTTAAATTTGTATACACACTACTAATTACAGTTGATCTAATATCATGAGCCAATCGTTGTCGTGCTGAGATGAAATTGGTAAATTGTATATTGCCTAAAAAAATATAAAATTAAAAATGTTAAAAATTACACTTTCAATTTTTGTCAATGGAAAGTTATCATAAATCCATGTAAATGTTTACGTTGATTGAAAATTAATTGCGCTTGGTGTTTATTACCTGTATCTGCATTGATTGTTTGTTCCAGTACTAGGTCAATTGGTTGCTTTGAGTAAGGGTTATTAGTTCTAGTCAGGATGACTTTGGCCAACCTTTTGTTAATTCTTACTGTATTTAACTGTCCAACGAGCATAATTCTGTTGATTACACATGAAAAATAAATTTGTAACTTTTGGCAGTACAAATTTAAATAGTTCAAAATCTCCTTTGCGGACGCTTCTTGACAAAGTTAAATAATGATGAATGAGGTTAATATAAATTAAATAAAACTGTGGTATTTCACCGAACTCGTGATTAACGGTTTGTTGCTTATAAGTATTATAATTATCTAATAAATCATCAAGCTCTTCATTCTCAATTATTAGGGTAGATATTGGAGAAGCTCTGAGACACTTCCATTCCCATGCTAACTATTGAACCGAAAGGCCATATTTTGGAATTCATTGTGCGAATAAAGTGTTAATAACTTTTCTATTATCTATAAATCTTTCTGTGTTTGGTAAACAAGCAATAGAGTATACTTAATTGATTATAGAATCATACCTTCTTCTCCAATAATAAGATATCAATATACTAGGGAGTACACCCGTAGGTTGTGGAATAAAATCAAAAAACTCAACGCTATTAAACCCGAATTATTTATAAGCGAAAACTTAAGAAGTGACCAAACTATGTATGTGAAAAAAGCGTATGTGTCCATTCAAACATCACCTAGGAAGTCAAAACTGAAAGGTACGCCGAAAAATACTTTTACAAATGATGAAATAGAGGGTACAACAAATATTAAATACTTGGGAGTATACTTAGACACTAACCTCAAATGAGACTGTCATATAAAATATGTTATAAGAAAACTACAATTTTTGTTATATAAATTTAAACTCCTTAAAAAATTAGTGTTTTTGAATGAAACTCAAGGTCTCTAGTTAATTGCACAATATAATACAAGTTATTGAAAATTCTAAAAAATTGACAATTGTTTCGATAAATCAATATCATCGTCAGAATGACAGAAGTTACATTTCATTTTATGCCTACCTGATGTTTAGTAGTTATTTTTGGCTAGACCAAGAAGTAACCTAACTTGTGATTGGCTTAATATATGTTTATAGAAAAAAGAAGAAGATGTGATATTACAAATATTGAAGCTTAGATATTATTAGCCCTATGGTGATATCCTGGATATCATTTTTCCAATTAAGATCAGTATGACTGTGCAATGATATAGAAAACTAGGAAAACTATATCTGCTGATCTTTACAATTATCACTTAAGAAGACAGTTTATTAGTGGAGAATTCCCTAGATTTAACTGTTCATTGACAACTTTATATTGTGGGTTTCTTAAATGTCTTCTAATTTCCAGTTTTTCAAGGAAATCCAGTTCTTGTTTCTTTCCACAAATATGCAGCACTTCTAGTTCTGTGTTAGGTGTCAATGAATGATTGGTGTCAAGTAGATGTTTTGCGTAGCGGGATTTATCTGGTTGTTTTATTCTGTATGCTCGTAAGTGCTCACTGTATCGTATTTCAAAATTCCTAAAGGTCTGACCCAAATAGACAGCATTACATTCTGGACATTTGAGTTTATATATACCTGACTTCTTTAATAGTGGTATTTTTGTTTTTACATTTAACAATTTTGTACTAACGTCACATTCTGTTTTAAAAGAAATTGTTGTATTCGTTGCTGAAGATATTATCTTTGAAATATTATTAGAAATATTTCCTGCATATGTGATGGTTTTATAAGTTTTAATTTCATCAGCTTGTTTAGGATATATTAGTTGTAATGCCACTTTTTCCTCTTCTTTACTAATTAGCTTACTTATCATATCTAATGGATAACCGTTAGATGTTGCTATTTGTCTAAGTGTATTAATCTCTCTATCAAAATTACATTTGTTCATAGGAACTGAAAAAGCTCTATGTATCATTGAATTATATGCTGCTAGTCTGTGTGACACAGGGTGGTTAGAATTGAATGGAATTGTTACATCAGTTTGTGTTGGTTTTCGGTAAATTGAATAATCAAGTACATTATTAAATCTTTGAATTTTTAAATCAAGAAAATTGATTGAGCTATTTTCTTCAATTTCTAATGTAAATTTAATTTTCGGGTGTAAATTATTGATGTGGTTGAAAAAGACATCTAATTGTCGTTCACTACCCATAAAACAAGCTAATATGTCATCTACATATCTATACCAAAATAAAATATTCTTCGAAATATTACTTTCAAAGATCTTTCTTTCTAAATTGTTCATAAAAATGTTTGCTAAAATAGGTGATATAGGGCTTCCCATTGGTAAACCTTCATTTTGAATATATATCTTATTGTCAAAAGTGAAATAATTCTGATTAATGCATACATCAAATAAATTAAGTATATCTGATATTATTCCTGGATTAATATTTCTATCTTCTAGTAATTTTCTTACAAGTATTACACATTCTTTAGGAGGAATTTTAGTAAACATGTTAGTTACATCGAACGATATGAGTTTATAGTTATCTTGTAAGTGGATTGCTTTCAACTTTTTGATTAGTTCTATTGAATTTCTAATTGAGTACTGAGATTCATATCCGTAAGTATTGAGTATATTGTTGAGCTTCTTTGCCAATATATTATTAGGAGCATTAACATAAGAGACTACAGGTCTAATTGGTTTCGTTATTTTATGTAATTTGACTGTTCCATATAATTGTGGACAATGAGGATTCTTATGTATGATAGACCTCTTTTCGTAATCATTTAAAAGATAATTTGAATTATTAACAATATCCCTTACATTATTAGAAAACTTCTTTGTTGGGACTGCTTTAAGAACTTTTACATCGCTGGATTCTATAAAGTTATATACTTTGGAATTGTAATTTTCAGTCGTTAAAATGACAGTAGCGTTCCCCTTATCAAATTTTGTAACTGTTAGGTTATTGTTCTCTATCTTCTTTTTTATTGCGTTTAAAACTGAAATGTCATTTTTTATTTGACGTTTAACTTTTGAAGGTTCAATATTTTTGATTAAATTGGCAATTTTTAATTTCTCATAAAGAAAATTATTTGAATTAGATTTTAAAGCTATTTCTGACTCTGTAGCTATAATATCTACGCTTCAATATTTGTAATATAACATCTTCTTCTTTTTTCTATAAACATATATTAAGCCAATCACAAGTTAGGTTACTTCTTGGTCTAGCCAAAAATAACTACTAAACATCAGGTAGGCATAAAATGAAATGTAACTTCTGTCATTCTGACGATGATATTGATTCATCGAAACAATTATCAATTTTTTAGAATTTTCAATAACTTGTATTATATTGTGGAATTAACTAGAGACCTTGAGTTTCATTTAAAAACACTAATATGAGCATATTCCACGAAGTAAGGGTCGATACAGTCAATTTCCTTAAAAAATGCTTACCATTACCGCAATTGAAGAAGTTATACTACGCGCTTGTGGATACTCATATTAGGTACCCTATTGCAGTTTGGGGTTCGGCTCTGCAAGTTCATATACTTCCATTACAAGTCTTACAAAGAAGATTTTTACGACTAACAATGGGAAAACATTACAGATATTCATCTGATAGTCTCTACGAGGAAACTCAAATTCTCTACCTAAGGCAGTTCTATTATTACTGTACCAATGTCAAATATTACTTTAGCAGTAATAAAGAGGAACCTCGTAATCATCAATATACCACTCGAAATCGTACCTTACTCAGTTATCCAGTTATAGTTAGAAAGTCCAAATCTCAACGGGCGTTTTCGTATATGTCTATAAAGATGTACAACACTATACCGACAACATTGAAGGGTATATATAGCAAGCCAATCTATAAACGAAAGTTAAAATCATTTATATTGGATAAACCAAGAAACTTTATAGATAACATAGTAAATTGAGAGAATACAATGAACGTTCATATAGTAACGGAATTGCAATATATTAACCTAATCAAGATCATCCTCTTTTCTTCACCACACAAGTGAATCACAACGAGCCATCATCAGCATTCCTGATTTGAATCCTGATTGTGTATGCCTGCATATGAATGTGTAATTGTGTAATATGGTAGTGAAAGTGTATTGGTATCTGTGAGTGTATAACCATGCTTGTAGGCAAACATTTAATTATTAGCATTTAATTTGCTGGCTATGTGTGTACATGTTTAAGTTTTGGTTAAGATTCATATATTTATATTTTACTTCTGTATTTGCGTTTATTTATGTATATTTATATTTTGTACTTTCGTATTTACATCTGTTTATATGTATTCATATTTTCCGCATTTATATTTGCATTTATTTAGAGGTATTTATATTTTGTGCTTTTGTATTTATTTATGTGTATTTATATTTTGCGCATTTGTATTTACATTCATTTTTGTGTATCTATATTTTGTACTTTTGTATTTGCATTTATTTGTGTATATTTATATTTTGTACTTTCGTATTTCCATCTATTTATGAATATTTATATTTAGTACTTTCGTATTTGCAATTATGTAGATATGTATATATTTTGTGCTTTTGTATTTATATTTATTCATGTGTATTTATATTTTCTGCATTTGTATTTATATCTCATGAGCATATTTTAATCTCGAAACAAGTACTCATGTACTTATCGTTCATTTCTACTTCATTCACTCTTTAAAATTGTAACCAATATACTTATTTATTGTGAATGAAGTTATTATTATTATTATTATTATTCGTCTCTATTTCTCACAATTGTGGTTTCTTATAAATAGCAGACGGAGTTTGCACTCAAGTCTACTTTTACTCTATCTTTGGTTTAGAAATGATCTGGTGTTATTGCATGTGTGGATGACTGCTTTTTGTATCTGGATGTGGGTGTAATGTGGAAGATTTAACTGCGTGAGGTGTGTGATGAATGTTTTTGGGGTAATTCCTGTAACAGATATTATAAAAGGTATTACAATTACTTGTTGCTGTTTCCATATACGTTCTATTTCTATTGCTAACTGCTGGTATTTATCTTTCTTTTCTCTGTATTTGTTATTTATATTATTGTCAGATGGAACAGCAATATCAATAATATAGGTGATCTTCTCTTTTTTGATTTGTAATGTTATATCCGGTCTATTGTGCATTACTGTTTTGTCTGTATGAATGGTAATATCCCAATATAACTTGTATTCTTCGTTTTCCAATATCGTTTGTGGTGTGTATGTGTAATATGGATGTGTTTCTGTGATGAGTTTATGTTGTAGTGCAAGCTGCTGGTGTATGATCTTTGCCGCTGTATTATGTCTGTTAGTATTATTATTATTATTATTATTAATATTATTATTATTATTATTATTATTATTATTATTATCTTCTTCCTTTCTCAGATATTCTCTGGTTAGTTTAGGAATATATGCGGACATCAGGTCAAGCATAGTTTCCATTCTGTTTTTATTATTCCCTGTAGTTCTCATTTAAAAATTTTCTAGTTATAGAGCAAGTATCTATTATGACGGACTTCTGTAGTGGTATGTATGTTGTTGGATGAAGTTGTAATTTCTGAATGCTGTCGTGTAGATTTCTTGGTATAACTCCTGTGTTAGATAATATTATGGGTATTATAATCACTCTGTCCTGGTGCCACATGTCTTTAATTTCTTCTGAGAGACGGATGTATTTTTCAATTTTCTCTCCAATTTTGTTTTGTAGATTGTGCGTGTTAGGTATGGAGATTTCTATTAAGTAAGTGGTTTTGTTGTTTTTTGTTATTAGTGTGATGTCCGGTTTGTTCTGCGGTATTGTCTTGTCTGTGATGATTGATCTGTTCCAGTATAGTTTAGCATTGTCGTTTTCTAGTATGTTTTGTGGTGTATATTTGTACGTAGGGGTGATTTCTTCTATAAGGTTGTATTGCTTCGCAAGCTGTTGATGTATGTGTTTCGCTACATTATCATGTCTTCTGGTGTATTCTGTATTTGCTAGTATGTTGCAGCCTCCCGTTATATGGTCAATTGTTTCTATGTGCTGTTTGCATAGTCTACATTTGTCTGTTTGTGTATTTGGGTCCTTTATTATATGTTTGCTGTAGTATCTGGTGTTTATCGTTTGGTCTTGGATTGCGATCATAAACCCCTCTGTCTCACCGAAGATATTCCCCTTTGTGAGCCACATGTTGGATGCCTCTAAGTCTATATGTTGTTGTGCTAGATGTTGTGGATGTTTTCCATGTAGTGTTTTTCCTTTCCAGTTTTTTTTCTTTGTTGCTGGTGTTATTATTCTATCTGTCGGGTTGTATGTATGGCTGGAAAATTTTAGGGGTGTGCCTGATGTTTCAGAGTGTATGATGGCTTTATGGATTTTGCTTGTTTCCCCTCTTTCTACAAAGTATTTTCTCAAGTTGTCTACCTGAGTGTAGTTCATATTTTTAATGTCTATGAAACCTCTTCCCCCTTCTCTTCTGTTAAGTGTAAATCGTTCCACTGCTGAGTGTATATGATGTATTCTGTGTTTGTGACATTGCGATCGGGTTAAGGTGTTTAGGCTTTCGAGATCTGTATCACTCCATTTAATTACTCCCATTGAGTACGTTAGTATTGGTATTGCGTACGTGTTAATTGCTTTGGTTTTATTTCGTGCTGATAGTTCTGTTTTAAGTATGGCTGTTAGTCTGTGTTTGTATTTTTGTTTTAACTCTTCCTTCAATGTTGTATGCTCTAATCCAATTTGTTGGTTGAATCCTAAATATTTGTAGTAATCAGTACTTTCCATACTTTGTATTATCTGATTGTTGCTGTTCAGAGAGTAGTCTTCTTGCGTGGTTTGTTTTCCCTTGACAATGCTATTTATTTTGCATTTGTCTGTTCCAAACGTCATTTTGATGTCTGAGCTAAATGTTTGAGTAAGATTGAGTAGGTGGTTGAGTTGATGACCCGATGCTGCTAGTAGTTTGAGGTCGTCCATATTATTATTATTATTATTATTTCATGTATTAGTCTCAGAGTTGTTAAACATCTGGTTCAAGAAGTAAGGGGCCCAAGCAAACCTTACTCAAATTCCTGATTAGGCATGTTCAGGACTGTTCGTACGATGCGACACGTTTCGAGGATAACATTCTTCTGCATTTTTGGGATCAGTGTGTTTGGGTCGAGCTGCATTTTCAGTATTAATTGTGACAGATTTTTGTTGACCAAGCCAGTTGCCGTTATTACAATGGGAACGATTTGTACTGATTTTAATCTATGAATTTCTTTATATTCTATTGATAACGGAATATATTTTTTTATTTTTTCCTCTTCTGCCTTATTGATGTTGTGGTCATTAGGGTGGGTTATATCTACGAAAATTGCTGTTTTGTCTTTCATATTGTGCAGTACAAGGTCTGGTTTATTCGCTATTATTGTTTTGTCTGTATGTATCGAGAGGTCATAATACAGTTTATAAGAATCGTTTTCTAATACCGGTCTTGCTTTATAATCGTAGTATGGTACCATGTCTTTTTCTGAAAGGAGGTTATACTTTACGGCTAGTGCTTGATGCAGAATGTTCGCTGTAAGGTTGTGCCTATGGATGTATTCTGTATTATTATTATTATTATTATTATTATTATTATTATTATTATTATTATTATTATTATTATTATTATTATTATTATTATTATTATTATTATTATTATTATTATTATTATTATTAATATTATTATTATACGACAAAAAACAGCAGACACTTTCCGTTAAAAAAAACGATACTGACATGAAAAAAAGTGACTAGGAAAACAGTAAAATCAGAAAAGGAGTACAGGAAGCAAAGGAAAGACTATAGAAAACTAAAACAAGCGTACAGAAAGCTATGAAAAATGTATAGAAAGTCAAGAGAAGTGTCTAGAACAATCATCAAAGACTACAAATTTTCTTACAGAAGCTCACAAAATTAGTTCTGAGCTATCTATACCCTACTGTCGAGGATTAAACGTCAACATAACATCTACTCCAGAAAAAAGATTAATTTTAGACAAAAATAAAAAACAATCAGAACTAAAAGGAGACACAATAAGTGATCAGTCAAGTGATTTCACACATAATAGCGAACAAACGACGAATAAAATAACAATAATACGGGCCCACATTCATGGACCAGCCAACACATCGTGGGCACAGGAAGTGGAGAATGACAAGGAAAATGAGGTGCCGCAAATAGAGGATTTATTTGTGTCACAATATGTCGAGCTAAATAAAAACAAAATTATGGAAGCAAAAAAATTAAACTCGAATAGTGAAGACATAAACAAAATAATTACCATCCCAGAAACTCAACAGATGGATGTCAATTATTCTGAAAAATTAAAACAAACATTGAGGGAAGAAAAAGTGCCATTCCATACATACAGCAGAAGAGACAAAAAAACCCACGCGTTTGTGCTTAGAGGCCTTACCGAGGGTTTACAGTTAGGCGACATAAAAGAGGAACTTCTAAACACTAACATCGAAAGATATATATCGAAAAACGACGAATCCTTTCCAGTTTTCCAAATTCGACTGCTTCCAGTGCCTTGACTATGGATAATTTTTTAATAAATATTGTTCCACGCCAGAGGTTGTTATAAGCGACATAGATAAATAAGACATAATTTGGTTTCTGCGATTGTCAATAATGTTCCAACTTCGGGTAGCTTTTTCTATCGTGGAACGGTGTCTACTGTTATCATTCCTATTTTTTTATATCAGACATACTGAGGTGATAAGTATTTCGTTGGTTTGATAATTTGTTTACCATTTCCGCAAGTGACTACAGATATTCTTATACTATTCATTTCATCAACCATAGTTTGTACTATGACCACTCTGTCAATTCAATTCCTTCCACACGACAATTAACAGACAACTATTTAATTTATGTATGAATATTTGAACGAAAACTTGCTAAAATTCAATCTATAAGAGATTTATCACCATTTGCCATCATCACATTCACGTTAAACTTAAAAACTTCTTAAGTGCTTCCTTGATTTCCTACTACCTAGTTTTTTTTCGTTACGGTTTTACCATACAGAATGGAAAATCTCGTCCAAAACATCTATATTTTACAAGGAAATTTCGAAAACAAATGAGGGATCGAAAGCTGAAACACGGACGATAAATAATTGTGTCTACTAGTAGCAAAAACACATTTATATCGTTTCAACAAAATATTTATGCAGGAAATGGGGTTAGATTCATTAGACTTGTTTTGTTTGTCATAATACCAGGACTGTTATCGGTTTAAAAAGCTATTATCTGTAATTGTAAGGATCTCATATTGAGAGTATCCATATGAGCAGCTCTATCCAAATACGAAATAATAACAGTAATATTTATTTGACAACTGTTGGCCTATTTCACGAATGAAATCAGGGAAATTTAAATTGAATTAACTAGGATAATAGTTTAAATTAAAACATTTAATTTGCATTTGAAAAATATTAATTATTAATTTGTCTTAAATAAGAAGCAAATTATTGCATTTAGTTTCGACCTAAAAGTTTGATTTTTATATAATAAGAATACAATGTATATATGAATATATAAATAAATTTTGCAGAAAAAGATTTCCACAATATTATATGAATCGTTATATTCATGGCACAGTCTCGTGTAGGAATCTCGGCAATATGCTGTGTAGTGACCATTGTAAGTGGTTCCATAGTGATTTGATATAGCGTAGAGGTTGTACATACAAGGTGCCACATTATCAGCCGCGTAATGGCTCATATCAAATTATTTAGTGCATCGTCTTCGTTCCTTACATTTCGAACATGTTGGTTTCTCATCACCGTCGAGTGTTTCATCTTTTGTGAATGAATCTGTGCACTTGATTGTTGATTTTAATTGACCGACTAAGTAATCCACAATCTTGGAGTTGTCCATTCTCGAGTATGTTAACCAAGATTCTTGTGCCCTCTGTCACTAAGTTTGTCATCATTTCTTTTAATATGGGCTTTGGTTTTTCATATACCTTGTTGACATATTCGTGAAATCCTGCTAATAAGTAACGAAGAAACTCCTGTGCCTCATGTTGAGTGTATCCCATGAACCTTGAGGAAAATCGCTGAATCTGACTTTCCAATATTACTGTATTGACCACTCTGTCTGAACCGTCTTCAGAGCAAAGCTCTTGAATAACTTCAGCAAATGCTTTTATTAGTGCTCCTTTCATGCTAGATATATTTATGTTAATATATCTTATGTATGCGTATTTCTTTAGATATTCTAATAGCCACCTTGTGTTTGATAGTCATTGGATAATACTATTCATGAAACATGTGTTACCAATATTTTTTATGCCTTTGACACCCGAAGATTCTTGGGGAATACCCTTTATGGATATGATTGTGGAGATATTGTCAAGAGCTCTTCCGCAACTACTATCATTGTACGAATAACTCGGATTATATTATTGTATTTCTCACTTAATCGGCGTGATAAGGAATTTGAATTGATAATGTTTGCCATTGAATTGGATGTAGATATTGCGGTTTTGAGAAGTTTGTTTCATGTCGATAGATCATTGGTCTGGTTCACTGTGTTAATATATTCCTTGTTATCTACATCATTTTTAGACGTGTCCTTTTGTTCTTGTTGAGTTTCTTCCCCTTTTTGAAAATCTTTAATCGAAAATGAAATGTATGAAGAGACGTTGTTAACTATATGATTATTTTTAGAAAGGGAATTGATGTTTATTCATTCCTCAGTTACTACGACCCTATCGACTTCTGACCCATTATTTTTTTCTACGTCTTCATTCTCTTCCAATTTTGAATTTGACTGCAAAACATCGGGGTTATTTTGACACTTGTTGGAGGAAATGTCATTATTTTCGGTCAGCGAAACATTATTGCTAGATTTTTAAACTCTGGTTGATATTGCTTTTGTACTAAGTGGTTTCACTCCATTGGTCACATTAGATATTTTGGATCTAACCTCAGTTGTCTTGTTGGCGAGTATTTTTTACTGTTCTGGAGAATTTGTCATTAAAATGTTTACTCAAATCGGCTACTGATGCGTGATTTTCGTTATCATCTTCATCAAAAAAATTGTCTGTTTTAGTATTGTTAGAGTATGCCACACTGTTAGTATAAATACCTTCCATTTGGTCGTTTACCTTTTTATTTGACGTCTACAACTCTATTGGGGGCAAATCAGTTTAATATTTTATTTTGGTCGAAGACAATTTATTGCGCATAGGAATCGCATCATTCTCTAGCATAGTCATATTCTTCAGTATTCCTATGAATGGGACATCATCTGGCTGGCGGTTTTCTATATTTTTCAGTACACTGAAGCCCAAAAGCTTGTTGGAGGCGTAATTTATAAAATTATTAACGCATATATTATCACAAGGCACACATTCTGAAGAAGAGAATGAATATGTTAAATAAGAATTTCGGAAAAAGGAAAGATCACATGTTTCAGGGTCAGTATTGTTAGAACATTTGAAAGTGGTAGAAGAATTAGGTTTCTCATGATTAGGTGCTAAGAACGGGGAAAAGTACCGAGATAACATGGAGCGTTCCCTCTCTTAATTGCAATACTTATTTGTTGTATAAAGAACAACCTAAACAGAGACCAATAGAAATTAGTGTTTTTAAATGAAACTCACGGTGAGTTTCATTTAAAAACACTAATATGAGCATATTCCACGAAGTAAGGGTCGAGACAGTCAATTTCACCAATAGAAATGTATATTAAGGTCCTAAAGTAACTAATTTAGAAATTGCAAATGGAAAATACTAAATCAAATCAATTTTTGGACATGGAACTACACTTTCTGAATAAAATTATCCAGTTGCCTATTCATCCCTCTAGTGTTAATAACTATCCCTATACAAATTTTAAATGAAAAGAGGTAGCGTATGATACCGCATTTAATGGTATTTTATTTCACTGTTTAGCAACATAATACTTTTTGACTTTTGTGAGTTGGCAATAAGAAAAATAAATTTACAATTTTTAAATAGACTGTGGTGAATTTCTTTGCCGAAAGAATCAACACCAATATTTATGTTACCATTCCAAGACAAATAATACGACGAATCCACATCTTCATCCTTGGATGATTTACTCAATACACTTGTCGAAGAAGTTAAAGAAACGACCGAACGTATAACCAACGAATTAACGAAACTAAGCGAAGGCAAAGAAAATTTGGCAACAACCAAAGCACCGTACATATAAAAGCCTAGTAGCGACACTCTGTGCGGAACCTGATATGCGAACCCACTTTACACCGCCTATAGAGTAGCAGGTTTCTAGCAGGTGACGTCGGCTTGCTTAGTATAGAGGGGTTTGCGTTAAAGCATACGACACGAAGCTCTGCAGTATACAGTATATATTTCCATAGGAGTAGCACGACAGCAGTCCCTCGTAAATCTGCCGGCCAGTGAACAACTGCCCGACTTCTTAGAACATTGTCGGCGAAATTATCCACAAAGACATCAAAGGGACGAGTCGAGAGTGTCGCTACTATGCTTTTATATGTACGGTGACCAAAGCGGAGTGTTTGAATAAAAAATTATTCGGTATAGACCAGGTGTCCAGTCAAGGTCAATGATTTTTTAGATCAGCTTAGAATTAGTTGGAAACTAACTATGTATAAATAAAAATATTATCTGAATAAGTTTCAGTAAATAAATTGAAAATTAACTGCTTCAACACTTTGTGAAATCTACTCATATTAGTGTTTTAAATGAAACTTACTGTTTCTAGTTAACTCCAAAGTTTATTGAAAAATGTTGAAAATTCTAAAAAAATGACAATTGTTTCGATATTACCTAAATATCATCGTCAGAATGACAGAAGTTACACTTCATTTGATGCATACCTGATGTTTAATTATTTTTGGCTAGTCCAAGAAGTGACCTATCTTGTGATTGACTTGATATATATTAATAGGAAAAAGAAGATATGATATTACAAATATCAAAGATTAGATATTATTAGCCCTATGGGAATATCCTGGATATAATTTTTCCCAATTAAGATCAGTATAACTGTGCAATGATATAGAAAACCAGGAAAACCATATCTGCTGATCTTTACAACTATCACTCAAGAAGACTATTAGTGTTTTAAATGAAACTCAATGTTTCTAGCTAATTCCACAAAATAATGAAAAATGTTGAAAATTCTAAAAAATTGACAATTGTTTCGATAACTGAATATCATCGTCAGAATGACAGAATTTACATTTATTTGATGCCTACCTGATGTTTAGTAGTTATTTTTGGCTAGACCAAGAAGTGATTGACTTAATATATGTTAATAGAAAAAAGAAGAAGATGTGATATTACAAATATTGAAGCTTAGATATTATTAGCTCTATAGTGATATCCTGGACATAATTTTTCCAATTAATAATAACATCTAAGCTTCAACATTTGTAATATCGCATCTTCTTCTTTTTCCTATTAACATATATTAACTCAATCACAAGCTAGGTCACTTCTTGGTCTAACCAAAAATAACTACTAAACATCAGGTAGGCATCAAAAGAATGTAAAATCTGTCATTCTGACGATGATATTCAGTTATCGAAACAATTGTCAATTTTTTAGAATTATCAAATTTTTTTATTATATTGTGGAATTAGCTAGAAACATTGAGTTTCATTCAAAACACTAATATATGAGTAGATTCCACCAAGTAAGAGTCGAGACATTTAATTTTTTTTACTCAATAAGACAGTTTAAAAGTGGAGTACTCCCCAGTTTCATCTGTTCATTGACACCTTCATATTGTGGGTTTCTTAAGTGTCTTCTAATTTCCAATTCTTCAATGAAATCCAGTTCTTGTTTCTTATCACAAATATGTAGTACTTCTAGTTCTGTGTTAGGTGTCAATGAATGATTGGTGTCAAGTAGAGATCTGGCGTAGTGGGATTTATCTAGTTGTTTTAATCTGTACGTTCGTAAGTGTTCACTGTATCGGGTTTCAAAATTTATAAGGGTCTGACCCAAATAGACAGCATTATACTCTGGACATTCAAGTTTATATATACCAGATTTCGTTGATGGATATATTTTTGATTTTACATTAACCAATTTTGTACTTTGTTATTTTCTGTTTTACAAGAAATCGTTGTATTCGTTGCTAAAGATATTATCTTTGAAATATTATTACAAATACACTCACTTTCAAAAGTATTGCACCCCCCCTGTATCTTAGCGAAATATGTAGAAATAAATATTCTATAAAAGTATTTTGCTGATAAGAAGAACTTGTTTACACTATACCTCAAAAAACGTGTTTTGGATCGTGTAAATTCCGATCTGGTGAAAAATGCCTGTTTCTGCTTATCAGTTTATATTGTTAGTTGGTACGAATAAGTTGTATAAACGTTAAAAATGCCTAGAAATGAGTTGTCTGCTTTTGATAGGACTCGAATTATTGCTCTGTGGCAAGAAGGGTTGTCTCGTCACCAGATAGCCAATAGGCTAAATTTTGTGAGATCTACGGTTAGCAGGACCATTAGACGCTATGAAGAGACTGGGGAAGTGAATAGTAGGCCTCGAACTGGCCGACCTACTGTTAGTACTAGACGAGAAGATAGGTATATTGCTCAATTAGCCCGCAGAGAACGATCAGTCACTGTACCAGTACTAAGATCTCAATTCCAGAGAACGTTTAATCGCGTGATCTCGACCGCAACAATCGGTCGAAGAGTTTTGGCGTCAGAATTGAGGCGCAGGAGGCCTTTAAGGGTGCCTTTGTTAACTGTTCGTCACCGTACCGCTCGATTGCAGTGGGCAAGAGCTCATAAACATTGGTTATTACCACAATGGAGGAACGTTCTTTTCTCAGATGAGTCCAGGTTTGGATTAGTGAGTGATGACTATCGGGAAAGGATTTGGAGGGAGACAGGAGGACAAAATAGACTAGCAACTGCCATAGGTGTTGCCCCTTATCGTGGCGGAACGCAAATGTTTTGGGGTGGTATCAGATTTAATGGGAGAACACAACTCCTTCATATTCCAGGAACAATGACCGGTGCATATTACCTGCAAAACATAATTAATGCTATTGTTCAACCATTAGGTAATGCAATCGGAGCCCAGTTCATCTTTATGGACGATAATGCCGGACCCCATCTGACCAGAGCCGTTCAACAAGCCTTGCAAAACGGAAACATTGCAAGATTGGAATGGCCGGCAATATCCCCTGACCTGAATCCCATAGAGCATGTGTGGGATTATGTCTCAAGAGCCATTTTTAACCGAAATAACCCTCCAAGAAACACGCAAGAGCTTATTGTTGCGGTTACAGAGGAATAGGACAATATACCACAGGCAGTGATTAATAATTTGATTATTGGCATGCATAGACGCGTTGATGCATTGATAAGAAGTAGAGGTGGAAATACTAAGTACTAAATTTATTATAACATTCATCCTTTTTCCGTTTTTTTCTGAAAATATTATTTTTGTATTTTCAAATTTTTCCATTTCAATTTTAATTTTCTGTTAAACCAACCTATGTTATTCCAGTAAATAAATTTGTACGATTTTAATGTATGGTTTTATTTAATATTTAACATGATGGGATTAAAATTAAGAAAAAAATAGATATAATCCCAATATAGGGGGGGTGCAAGACTTTTGAAAGTGAGTGTATTTCCTGCATATGTAATGGTTTTATATGTTTTTATTTCTTTAGTTTGTTTAGGAAATATAAGTTGTAATGCCACTTTTTTCTCTTTTTCACTAATTAGTTTATTCATCATATGTAATGGGTAACCGTTGGATGTTGCAATTTGTTTAATTGTGGTAATCTCTCTATCAAAATTACAATTTTTCATAGGAACTGGAAATGCTCTATGTATCATTGAATTATATGCCGCTAGTTTATGGGACATGGGATGATTGGAACTGTATGGAATAGTCACATCAAACTGTGTTGGTTTTCGGTGAATCGAATAATCAAGTACATTATTAACTCTTTGAATTTTTAAATCAAGAAAATTGATTGTGCTAGTTTCTTCAACTTCTAATGTGAATTTAATTTTTGGGTGTAAATTATTGATGAGATTGAAAAATATATCTAATTGTCGTTCACTACCCATAAGACAAACTAAAATGTCATCTACATATCTATACCAAAATAAAATTTTTTTTTAAATATTACTATCTTAGATTTTTGTTTCTAAACTGTCCATAAAAATGTTTGCCAAAATTGGCGTTGGTAAAGCTTCATTTTGAATGTAGATCTTATTGTCAAAACTGAAATAATTCTGATTAATACATACATCAAAAAAATTAAGTATATCTGATATTAATCCTTGGTTGATAGAAAGAAAAATATTTGAAAGTAATATTTCAAAAAAAATTTTATTTTGGTATAGATATGTAGATGACATATTAGCTTGTTCTATAATATAATAATATTCATTCACATTAGCATAAGACAAATACAAAGTAAAAAATATAAAGTTCAGCTGTGAATAAAAAAATACTCGATAAGCGTAAAACACTTGTTTCGAGAACTAATTAAATAAATCAATGTATCACAAAGAATATTAAAAAGTAAAAGTTACTAGTTACACGAGAAAACAACAATAAACACATATGCACCTCGCTATCAAACAGATAAACACTAAAATAGGAAAACCAGAACAATTCGACATAAGTAATTTCAAAAACACCAGGCCGACGATTTAGCAAAGGTACGTAATTTTTTTATTATCTTGAGTTTCCATATTACCTAATGGAATATTCGCTGAAGTTCAATTCTCTTACTTTGAAGTATGTGTTTTTTCAGTTCTTTTTTAAAGTGGTTCTTGTTTTTTATTGATTTTATTGCTTCAGGAATAATATTATAGAGTTTTGGAGCAAAGAAAGAGTATGATCTCTGAGCAGCTACCTTAACCATCAGGGGGGTAACGTAATGATCTTTTTGCCGAGTGTTGTATTGATGTAAGGGAAGTAAAGCTGTATGCTTATTTGCATGATATTCGATACTTGTGCATAGAAAATACAACTGTCTTATATCTAGAATTTGAGCTTCAGTGTACAGAATATCAGAAGAACATCTGCTGCTTCTAGAAAATATTAATTTAAGGAAGCGCCTTTGCATAACTTCGATAGAATGTATATGAGTATTCAAAGTTCCCCCCCACACCGCTATTCCGTAACGAATATGACTTTCTACTAGTGAATAATATAGAGTTTTCAAGTGCTTCAGTGGCAGGATTTCTTTGAGTTTCCTGAATTTATATAAAATAGTTCTCAATTTGTTGACAGTATACTTTATATGTAAATCCCATTTCATATGCATATCAATTATTATTCCTAAATATTTAATTTTTTTTTCGGGGAGGATGTGGAAGGGTGCTTCATTCCTGACTACCAAGTGATCAAATGGAGGCAATCCAGCTGAGTTACAACAAAATGGTATATAATGTGTTTTATCTATATTAACCGTTAATAATCTTTTATCCAACCAACATTTTAATGTAGAAAACTCCCTTTCAACCATATCCCTCAATGAGTCCCAGTCATCTGCTTTATAGAAGATGGCTGTATCATCTGCAAATCCAATTATATTTCCGTTGTCACTCAATGAGAAAAGTCCATTCACGTATATATTAAACAATGTTGGTCCCAGCACGGAACCTTGAGGTACTCCACAATCCATCACCCTCTCACCGCCGAGTACATCACCGATTCTCACCGCCTGGCATCTTCCTGTTAAATAACTTTCGAATAGCCTCAATACATCACCTCGCATTCCTATATCTTCCAACGACTGAAGAAGAAGGTGATGACTGACAGTGTCGAAGGCTTTGGATAGGTCTATGAACACACATAAGGACGGTCTACCCTCATTCAAAGCCTGGACAACCCTTGAATTCAATGACAGAACAGCATCCTGAGTTGAAATCTTCTCTCTGAAGCCAAACTGATAATCTGAAATCAGCTTGTACTTATTGAGAAAACCAACAACCCTCCCCTTAATGATCTTTTCGAATACTTTCGACAGATGGGTAACTAGAGAGATCGGACGATAGTTGGTGATTACAGATGTATCCCCTTTTTTAAACAGTGGTATAATAATTGATTTCTTAAACTTAGCAGGGTAACACCTTCCTCCACACATCTATTCAACAAATAAGTCAAGGGTTCCAGAATATACTCTGATATTTGTTTTATGGTTTCCGCCTTCATGTCATCATAACCTACTGCCTTGTTATTTTTTAATTCTAAAATTATATTTTTAGTCTCCATGGTGTTAATTGGTTCGAACACAAATGAATTAAGCATAGGTGATCTTTTTATTTTGTAATTTCTGTTGTTTTTTATCCGACCAGCAAGAGTTCTACCCATTTCAACAAAGGTTCCATTAAATGCATTCGCAATCTCTGTTTTGTCAGTCAAAATTTTGTTTTCTGTAGGATGTTTAATTTTATCTATGACGTATTTTTGTTTTTTTGTCCTTGATATTTGTTGAATAACATCCCACAAAGTTTTTGAATTGTTTTGATTTTTTTCTATTAATTGGTTATAGAAGTTGGATTTAGTTTTGTGGATCAGTGAAGTTAACTTGTTTCGATAGGTTTTGTATTCTTTTTTCAGATCATCATTGTGTGGCTGCTTTTGCATAAGACGAAACATCTTATTTTTTTTTATTAATAGAATTTAGTAATCCATTCGTAACCCAGGGAGCTATTTTGTTGTTTTTCCTACGAATCTGACGTACCTCTGTGCATGCTTCCAACGTATTTGTGGTTATATTGATAAATTTTTCGGTTGCAGAGTCTGGAGTGGGTGCAGTATAGACGTCGCTCCAGGAGATATTGCTGAACATATTGTGCATTTTGTTGACATTTATACACTTTATTATTTTGTTATTGTGTTCTTGTACCTTATTTTTCTCCGAAATTACAACTTGGAGGAGAGTAGTGTAATGGTCAGTAACTGTGGTTTTCAATATAATGGGTAGGATATTTTCGTTCAAATTAGGATCTTTGGATTTAATAAAAATATGGTCTAGACAGGTTTCACTCCTGCCTTGTACTCTTGTAGGTGCGTTTATTGTCGATACGTACCCAAACTCATTTAGTGTGTTCAGATATTCAATTGTATCCCTGTCATCCGAATTACACAGGTTAATATTGATGTCTCCCAAAAACAGAGATATATCAGTGTTATTATGAAGGTTCTCAAAAAATGTGAAAAGGTTTTTAGTAAACTCTTGAAGGCTGGAGTTTGGTGATCGGTATAAGGCTGTAATGAGAAGTGTGTTCCCCATGTTTACACCAAGGTTGATTCGAAGCGCCTTCAGCTCATTAGAAATCTGTTTTGTTTCATAACTAAAATTAAAACACGATTTAATATATGCAACTATCCCATCATTCTGGTTATAACGGCTTTCGTTATATATCATATTGTATCCACTTATGCAAAAAATGCTCTGGTCGATTACCTCTCTTGTTTCGCTTAGAATTATACAGTCAATATCAGTATTAAAAGTTTGTAACATCGCTAAAAATTCATCAAAGTTTTTATAAATGCTACGTATATTCATTTGCAGAACCTTAAAATTAGTGGAGTTCCTATTGATATCAAGGATTTGATTGCATTCTTCGGTGGTATCTATGCTATACGTTTCGACACAATCAATTCTGAAATCCCTTACATACTGATCCATTCTATACAAATGTAAAGAAAGATATAAAACATCAAAAAAAGGTTCCGAAACAAAATGCTGCAGATATTAACACAAATAATTCAGAACTTACAAAGAAAAAAAAACGTAATTGTTGAACGCCCAAAACAAAATGTTAATAAATATGAACAATTACTGACCAATATATATATATATATATATATATATATATATATATATATATATATATATATATAAACAACTAAAATAATATGGAACCAAAACAGTCCTATAATTGTGGTGTCTCACTTCAGATCGGTTAATTCTTGTTAACTGAGCGGGTTCTTGGTTTCCCCTCCAGAGCCTTAACCGGTTTATTAGAAGCAGGAATCCGCGGAGTAACAGTAACTTTCTGCGACTCCGATGGGAACTTCTCTTTATTCTCGACTGTTGGGGTAGATGGTGCACTGTGCGGTTGGTCTACAGAAGTAGCATCTTTTTCCAAGTCATCAACTCCAAAAGATACTCCATCCACGACAAGTTTATTTCTCCTTATATAATATTCCTTATAGGTACCTTCCTGTTTGGCTAGGTAGAGATGTTTTCTAAGAATTTTGTTCTCGCTCCTTTGTGTCGGTGTGAGATCATGAACAATAGAAATATTTGTCCCCTTCAACCTGCTACAATTCTTCAGAACTTCCCTCTTCTTGATGTTTGAAGCAAACTCAATTTTGATGGGACAATTGTCCGACTTACCTAGTGGATAAACGTCAGCAAAATCATTTGTAGCCAGATCCACACCAAGCAAGCCTCTGAAATCCTTGCACAATATTTCTGCGACAACCTCCTCTCTCTTTTTTTTCAGTCCAAATACTATAATATTCTTCCTGTTCTGGGCTCTTTTCAGATATTCTAATTCTTCTTTGAGTTCACTATTTTCCTTCTCCAAATTTGCTACACTATTTTTCAAATCTTCAATTTTTAGCAGAAGTCTTGCTTCGTTGGCCACAATGCAGTTTTTTATTTCAGTACGGTTGGTCAGGATCTCTTCACGAATAACTTTAATCGCTTTGTCCAATTCTGTCATTTTTACTAGACACAAGCGTAGTGTATGGTACCCTTTAGAACAATTTGGGACCTGTTTACGTTTTTTATTGTCGTTATCACTGACAGCAAAATATGAATTTTAATATAAAAAACGGACTTACGTGGAAAGTACGTACGGTCTATATGTTACAACTGTTGGAAAAAATGGCATTCAACACAAGGTAGACACTTTGAAAATTTACTGGCGATTTAAACAACTGATTTTCAACTTAAATGGGTAGTGAATGTCCATTATATATATTTTTCAACCACAATAATAGTTCAGAAAGAAAAATATTTGGGAGTAAAATCTCAAAATATGTTTTACTTTTGTATAGATATGTAGATAACATATTAGCTTGTTTTATGGGTAGTGAACGACAATTAGATATATTTTTCAACCACATTGATAATGTACACCCAAAAATTGAATTTACATTAGGAGTTGAAGAAAATAGCTCAATCATTTTTCTTGATTTAAAAATTCAAAGAGGTAATAATGTACTTGATTATTCGATTCACCGAAAACCAACACACACTAATGTGACTATTTCATACAGTCCCAATCAGCCCATGTCCCATAAACTAGCGGCATATAATTCAATGATACATAGAGCATTTTCAGTTCCTATGAACAAATGTATTTTTGATAGAGAGATTAACACAATTAAACAAATAGCAACTTCCAACGGTTACTCATTACATATGATAAATAAACTAATTAGTAAAAAAGAGGAAAAAGTGGCTACTTATATAACTAATATTTCATAAACAAACTAAAGAAATAAAAACTTATAAAACCATTGCATATGCAGGAAATATTTCTAATAATATTTCAAAGATATCTTTAGCAACAAATACAACGATTTCTTTTAAAATATCACCATCAAAGAAATATGGTATAAATAAACTTAAATGTCCAGAATGTAATGCTGTCCTTTTGGGGCAGACCCTTAGAAATTTTGAAACCCGATAAATTGAACACTTACGAGCATACAGATTAAAACAACCAGATAAATCCCACTACGCCAGACATATACTTGTCGCCAATCATTAATTGGCACCTAACACAAAACTAGAAGTACTACATTTTTGTGATAAGAAATAAGAACTGGATTTCCTTGAAGAATTGGAAATTAGAAAACACTTAAGAAACCCACAATATGAAGTCGTCAATGAACAGATAAATCTAGGGAGTTCTCCACTTTCAAACTGTCTTCTTAAGTGATAATTGTAAAGATCAGCAGATATAGTATTCCTGGTTTTCTATATAATTGCACAGTTGTACTGATCCTAATTAGGAAAAGGATAGCCAATATATCCCCATAGGGCTAATAATAGAGAATTATGGTAGGTTCAAATAGTGACAGTCACTAATAAAAACGTATTTTTGATAGAGAGATTAACACAATTAAACAAATAGCAACTTCCAACGGTTACTCATTACATATGATAAATAAACTAATTAGTAAAAAAGAGGAAAAAGTGGCTACTAATATAACTAATATTTCATAAACAAACTAAAGAAATGAAAACTTATAAAACCATTGCATATGCAGGAAATATTTCTAATAATATTTCAAAGATATCTTTAGCAACAAATACAACGATTTCTTTTAAAATATCACCATCAAAGAAATATGGTATAAATAAACTTAAATGTCCAGAATGTAATGCTGTCCTTTTGGGGCAGACCCTTAGAAATTTTGAAACCCGATAAAGTGAACACTTACGAGCATACAGATTAAAACAACCAGATAAATCCCACTACGCCAGACATATACTTGTCGCCAATCATTAATTGGCACCTAACACAAAACTAGAAGTACTACATTTTTGTGATAAGAAATAAGAACTGGATTTCCTTGAAGAATTGGAAATTAGAAAACACTTAAGAAACCCACAATATGAAGTCGTCAATGAACAGATAAATCTAGGGAGTTCTCCACTTTCAAACTGTCTTCTTAAGTGATAATTGTAAAGATCAGCAGATATAGTATTCCTGGTTTTCTATATAATTGCACAGTTGTACTGATCCTAATTAGGAAAAGGATAGCCAATATATCCCCATAGGGCTAATAATAGAGAATTATGGTAGGTTCAAATAGTGACAGTCACTAATAAAAACGTATTTTTGATAGAGAGATTAACACAATTAAACAAATAGCAACTTCCAACGGTTACTCATTACATATGATAAATAAACTAATTAGTAAAAAAGAGGAAAAAGTGGCTACTAATATAAGTAATATTTCATAAACAAACTAAAGAAATAAAAACTTATAAAATCATTGCATATGCAGGAAATATTTCTAATAATATTTCAAAGATATCTTTAGCAACAAATACAACGATTTCTTTTAAAATATCACCATCAAAGAAATATGGTATAAATAAACTTAAATGTCCAGAATGTAATGCTGTCCTTTTGGGACAGACCCTTAGAAATTTTGAAACCCGATAAAGTGAACACTTACGAGCATACAGATTAAAACAACCAGATAAATCCCACTACGCCAGACATATACTTGTCGCCAATCATTAATTGGCACCTAACACAAAACTAGAAGTACTACATTTTTGTGATAAGAAATAAGAACTGGATTTCCTTGAAGAATTGGAAATTAGAAAACACTTAAGAAACCCACAATATGAAGTCGTCAATGAACAGATAAATCTAGGGAGTTCTCCACTTTCAAACTGTCTTCTTAAGTGATAATTGTAAAGATCAGCAGATATAGTATTCCTGGTTTTCTATATAATTGCACAGTTGTACTGATCCTAATTAGGAAAAGGATAGCCAATATATCCCCATAGGGCTAATAATAGAGAATTATGGTAGGTTCAAATAGTGACAGTCACTAATAAAAACGTCCATATTTTGACATTGTTGACAAGTGCGCATGCGTAGTTGTAGATAAAAATAAGGGCGGTCCGTAATTAAATACGGACTATCCTTAATTGTGACTGGATAGTGACGGACAAAATTGGCGGCACTATGTTTGAGACATGCGTAAAACAAAATTGTATATCTTATTAGTGTCAAATTTGCAAACAAACAAACTGCTACCCGCTACATTTATGCTAAGAAGTTGAGAGTTGAACACAGCAAAATGGAACAGCAGAAACAGGACGCAACACGACTAAGATTTACTTACGAGGATGACCTCGCCTTGTTAACATAATTTTTAAGTGTTAATCCAGTAGTAAACCCTCACGGTTGGAAGAAGTGCAAGCAAATATTTTAATTACACCCCCTAGAATGGCAGCTTGTAATATTTCTTCCATTATTCGAATCCCTGTGAAGATCACCAAGAAATTTCAAAAGTGAAATATTTGTTAGATGACTTGATAAACATAAACAAGCAACGAAGCACACACCACAGAAAAGTGAGGTTGTGGGTAAAAGCATAAAATAAAAATAACCACCACCCACCACAAAATTATGAGCGCCGTATCTCACTTTATACGATGAAAATACTGACGTCAGTATATAAATAAGACCGATCAGTAATAGTGAATGTCAGTATTTTAGAAAGTGCCATAATTCTCTAATATCTAACCTTTACTATTCGTAATATCACATCTTCTTTTTTTTTCTATTAACATATATTCAGTCAATCACAAGATAGGTCACTTCTTGGACTAGCCAAAAATAATTAAACATCAGGTATGCATAAAATAAAATGTAACTTCTGTCATTCTGACGATGATATTTAGGTAATATCGAAACAATTGTCAATTTTTTAGAATTTTTAACATTTTCCAATAAACTGTGGAGTTAACTAGAAACAGTAAGTTTCATTGAAAACACTAATTTGGAAGAATATTTCTTTGTAAATATCAATAGAAAACAGAAAAAGTTGAATAAATTTGATAAACGACAGGTATTTTACGTGATTTAAAAAAATTTTGTGATTCAGATTTTAGTTGTTTATTGACGCTAGAGTTCAGTACTCACAAAATATGTTTTCGGGAAAAGGCAACCAATATTGCCAGACCTGTAACTTTATATAAGCAAATTTTCAGATAGAAAGCTCACAGCGGGAATATCGGAAAAATGATTTAAGAGGCTGAGGGTACTTTTACAATAAGAATATATAATATCTAAATACAATTTACATTTATTTGTCGAGTAAGAAATAATCGAGATTATAGGAAAATATGTTTTTATATATTTAGATATGCCGATGCCTGAAATGTAGGTACACAAGGACCCGCGACGAGTTATTAAGATCTATATTTCAAAAACAATTCGTACGATTTTTATGATAATTCGCGCATAGGGGTTATTGACTATGATGAATTTAAACCAAATATTTGGACAGTTGTGCATATTCCTGTTATACTGGAAGTTGACCGTAACTTTGTTATTTCAAATGGAACGTATATTCACATTTTTAGAATCATTGAGACGAGCTGATTCCAACGATATGTCACACTTGCTGATTAGTATCGATATAATCAGGGATCTACGGCTACTTGAAATTCAGGTTTTTTTGACTTCAGGTGACAGTTGAAAATTGCGAAAATCGTCATAAGTATCCCTATTCTGACTTTTTATATTCAATGCAGTGACATAAAAATTATTTTATACAAGGTGATCGAAAGTTTAATTTATTAAATTCGCTATTATTTGTGATATTCATATCAAAGAAGTAAAAACTTATATTAATATTAAAAATTATTGTTCATTTAGTGTGATGCTTTTTCATTCAACTTCATGTTTTGTTGCATCGTTTACCTGTGTAGGTTGTTTATGTAAGTAGGGTCAGTTGCTTTATAAGTCATCGCCGGCGCCGGTCTAATTAAATGGTTTCCTAGATTTTTATTGCATCCTCGTTAGGAGAAACTAAACTAAATATTCTTGTTCTAGTTTAATTCAAATTTGAAGAGAACTATTGATTTATCATGGCTACATTCCCATAGGGGGGATGGAAATTCTATCTATCGCAGACAACCAATAAAAACGCAGTTTTCCTTTTTACCCCTTCCATTTCGATCGACATAGATTCACTCAGTCCAGAATTTTGATCACCTTTATCCGAATATTAAAATTTTGAATTTTCAAATTTCCACGTGCGCATATTGTGATATCGAACTCATAAGTTTGTAACATTTGTCTAATTTCATAAAAAATATATTTCATAACCATAGATATAGAATTTAGGAATTAGGTACTATTAAAATTCCATTGTTTTTATATTTATCGAAAAATTTCAAAATAACAATTCTCATTAGAGAAAAATTCGAAAAAAAATTTGCGAAAATTCAAAAAATGCGGTTAAAATTAGCGATATTGGACAAGCCAGTTGTTCAAGTGCCGTACTCACAGCAAACTAATCATTAGATATATCTTCGTCAACCGACGATTCGATATAAATACAAAAACATTCATTTACAAGGTTGGCAAATTAAGGTTGGCAGTTGACGATGCGCGAGTAAGACATACAACTTGACAACATTGTAAAAGCAGTAACCGGGAAGAGCAGGCGACGTACGTCCCGAATGCAAAGTTTTAAAGGTTGTGAGACTGCTAATTCGTACGAGGGTAACGCAAGATTTACAATTTGGATTCAAAAATAATAAATTGTGGCACATGTATGATGCTATATATATATTAATTCGAGTATACAAAACAAAATAACATTAATGTGTTCTTTATGATTAATTAAATGAATAAGGAAATAAAAACCATGAGATTTTTCTACGAAAATTGGGTTTTTTTGTGCAGTCATTTATTATTACTATTTATTGCTTCAAAAGCCATACGGGGAGTTCTATAATTTGGCCCAAAGAAGCAGCTGTGAGTAGATTTAATTTTGAAAGAAATTTTCACCAACACCAGACGACCGACGAGGAAATGTAAATTCAAACTATAACGAGAAAAACCTACAAACCCTCTCAGTGCTCGTTATAGGTATGCGTGTTGTCTCACGTGGTACAACCCGTGCTTGCCAGTCGACTAGCTTCGAGTCGAAGAAGGGGTGGATTCTTCAAAAAATTATTGAGTATACAAAAAGGGCGCCAGAGAAGTTTTGGCAAGCACCCAAGACTTCCTAAGTTAGCCCACAACTCCTCAGTGGGTTAACAACACTCACTACACACTCCAAAGGTTAAACTGATAGGTAAATTATCATAAGTAAATAAAAGTCAGCAAATACACCCTGATTGAAATTTTAATTAATCTTGGTGGACCAACGGTTTCTTTTCAAAATATTTAATACAATATCACTACCCAAAAGAAATATTACAAGTAACGACTGAGCTCAGCTGAAGGCTGTAATCTCAGGGTGCAGTAGAGCTGAGGGCCCCAAACTACACCGATGTCTCAATTCAAAAATTCTAGAGAATCGACCAAATTGTTCATGTACAATATTCCAAAAATACAACGATAATATATATATATATATATATATATATATATATATCAAAATCAACAATGTATAGTTACAAGGGTTCACACTTCCGCAATTTATACCAGTATGAATATAAATATAAATAATAGCATAAGCCAGAAATTTAAATTACAACGAGTTTAGCGTTGCTGGAGAAAATACAACTCAAAATTACATACGGCGCAAATTATGTACATAAAACCATTAGAAATAGGTAAAAACCACTAAATATCGCAATACTAGGTACGTACCAAGTGTTCCAGCGTATCTTCATCTATGAGCAAGATTTCAAAAAAAATTTAAATACAAAATTCAAGTATAAACGAGATTATAGTAATCGCCGCAAGAAAAAAAAAGAAATAAAACTTAATATGAAAAAAACGGTAATATGTGAAGCATAGATGTGAAGTTACTACTGAGTTTGAAGAAATA
The DNA here is from genome assembly GCA_963921935.1 of Galeruca laticollis. NCBI lineage: Eukaryota > Metazoa > Arthropoda > Insecta > Coleoptera > Chrysomelidae > Galeruca > Galeruca laticollis. Next base: position 34,318,929 of record OY998176.1, on the reverse strand, counting down.
AGAAAAGGAAAACTGTTAACTTATCCATTTCCGGCACCAGAACAGGAACTAAAATTTCTCCAGATTAATCCAGACCTCCTGGAACTGGTCTCACTGACCCATTAAATTCCAATCGGTGATTTTTTTCGTTTTAATGTCCATATACAAAACCCCCCCTAAAATAGAGAAACGAATTAGCCTCTACATAGGGTTTACATTTTACCCCGGTCAAATTTTCGACGTACCCCCGTAATATCCCATCATACTGACTATAATATCAATACCCGAAATTCGCAAATAATTACACCTCATGACTTTTAACTGTATAAAAGCCACCTACTCTGAGAATAAAAACTATATGACTGGTTTTTTTCCGCTTAGCAAAAAAAACTACGATACCAATAAAAACCCATAATATAAAACTACGTCGTTGGACACATCCCTGAATGTTTATACAACCCCTGTGATATATTCTTATTTCAACAAAATATAAAGCCATGAAGAATATGAATTAATAAGAATTTATAAAATATTACGAAACTATCCCGCGAAACCCAGATTACAAACTCCAATAAATTACGAATCAAAGCAGAATTTCTACGTTAAATTGCCTACAAAACTGTTAATTCCGAGAAAGTATTTTTCAACCATTTACCTTTTTAATGAATTCTTCCAGCTAACGCCGTCTACGGAAAATTTACCACCAATATACAATTCCACTAAATTTTCATGGAACCCACAGTCATCGACCGTTTTGGGTCCAGAAATCTATCGGGTCGGAGCTGCCAATTGTTGGTTCCAGCTGTATTTTTCTTCCCCTACGTCGGAATTTTCGGGTTTTTTAGTAAAATGCGTATGGCTCCCAGAGCACATGCAAAAATTTTAAGTTGAAAAATGTGTGTTTACACCTTGACGGCAAATGGAGGACTGAAACTTTTAACTCCGTACCGACAGCGCTGTGACTTCTCTCAGTCGACAGGTTAGCCAAATTAAATTTACGACGGCTCGGCGAATTTTTCGCGTTACAAAACAATTCAAATAATTTTAATACAACCAATGTTCTTAGTGTGTTAAAAAGGTGTGATCAGCAGAGTGCGGTAACTATGTTTCATATTAATATTCAGTGCATCTCTAATAAAGTGGAAACAATAAATGCTTTTCTTTCTGATCATCATTTTGATATTGTTTGTTTCTCTAAACACTGGCAGACGGAGAACTGTCTTCAACATATCAATATATCTGGATATACATTGGCTACCTTTTTTGCCGTAGTAATAAAATTCATGGAGGCCTAGCAATTTACGTAAAAGAAAACAATGATAGTTTAAAGTTTAGCTCAATTAATTTGGACGACTTCAACAACGAACAAAATTCAGAATAAATCTCAGTTATAGCACTATACAGATCTGGTAAAGGCAGCATTGATCTGATTCTCGCGAATTTTGAACATGTATTACACAACTTATTAAACAAATATGAAAAACTAGTAATTTTAAGAGACTTCAATTTGAATTTTAAGGTTGAAACTGGTGTTTTTAATAAGTTGAAATGTTTGCTGCAGTCGTACGGCATGGCAATCACCATTTTAGAGGATACAAGGATTACCGCTAGCTCGTCCAACTGTATTGACAATATAATTACCAATATCGCGGAACAACAATTTTCGGTCGGTGTTTTCGAGCCTTGCTTTTCTGACCATCGGGCTCAATATATTGTCATAGACAATAATATGAATCCAACTAATATACCGCAATCTGTTATGAGACTTTGTATTACAAATAAAGGACTAAATATATTAAAACATCATCTAGCCACTATTGACTGGAGTCCTTTTATGTCGGGACTATCAGATGTAGACGTTTTGGCCTCTTTCCTTGTTAACACTTTTAATAATTTAAGTTCGCAGTGTTTTCCTCTAAGAAAAGCTTAGCAAAACACTGAACGTTCTCCAGTGTCTTGGTTTACAGATGATTTGAAGTACCTAAGAAATCAACTTTCATCTTTGAAGTTAATAGTCGATGCAAGAAAACAGCTAGAAGATCTAAAAAAGTATAGGACTCTGAGAGTAGTGTATAATAGCAGGCTAAAATCCGCTAAAAAATCAGCTTATAATAATTTTATCATGTCGTCTGAAAATAGAGCAAAGGCTTGTTGGGAGGTTATTAACTATGAGAGAAGGAAATCGAAATACTCCTTAATAACTCCTGATTTGTCACCAAATGAGATAAATACCTTCTTCTGTGAAATTGCTGTCAATATCATTCAATCTCTTCCTAACATTTCTAATGCCGAGCTCCTATGTTTCAAAAATTTTCCTGCTCCTTGCGGTTCATTCTATTTACACCCGGTCACTCACTTTGAGGTCTCTTCAGCCATTAATTCATTAAAGAATTCGGATTGTCTTGATATTCATGAACTCAATAGCCGCATCTTGAAGGAGACCAATTCTATTGCTGCAAAACCTTTTACGGAACTCATAAATCTTGTTTTTACCACCGGTATTTATCCCGATATTTTCAAACGGGCAAGGACGAGTTGTCTCCCGTCTTGAGCAGGTAGTTTTTTTATAGGTCGAATTGTCTCCCATCATAGGTCGAGTTGTCTCCCAAGGTAATATACATTAGAAGGTATTAATTTTCACAAAGTACACCGTTGTTGCCAAATCAAAATTTTTATTTTTAAAAGTACGTTGAACTATTGATACCTTTTTCTTTTTGTAAAATGTCTCTCAGGATATGAGAATCATTTAACTACCTTGAAATAGAAAAGTAAGAAAATAATCCTTACATTAAACATTAACCATTAAAAGAATGTTAAGTTAATCCATCAACATTTTACAAATCCAAAAACAGGTAGGTACCATTAATTTCACATTATCGTTTGAAAGTACTTTTCCTCCTTCGCCTTATAAAGGGTGGTATTAAAAATAGTAAACCATATTTCACATATTCTTCACAAGTTTCAGAGGTTGTAAAGTTTGTTTACGAAGTTGTTGAATAGTTAAAAGTGGTACAGTGAAACTATACGTATAATGGAGGCTACAATAATTAAAAGTGAAAAAGGCAAAGATTTGTTAGTGATCGATGGGTTTAAATTTTCATTCCACAAGTTATTAGCAAGAGACACTCTAAAAAGATGGCTTTGTGCGTCCAGGAAAACGCAGTGCAAAGCTTTTGTTAAAACAAAATTGGACCGTTCAGAAGTGATCGAATCTTCTTTAAACCACAACCATGAGAAATTATCAGAAGAACTTCTAAATAGGCAGACTCTAAGCAATGCTGTAAAAATTAAAGCAATAGAAGATATTTCGGCAAAACCAATGGGCCTAATTAGAAAGGAGGTAAGAGAATCCCATTGTGAAACTATTACTACTCATGACGTTGAAAGGATGAGAAAAAATATGTATACTGCTAGGTCCAAAATTGCATCAAAACTTCCAACTAATATAGTTGAATTTCATAGTTTATTAAATTCTGTTACTTTAAAAACTAATAGGGACGAATATTTTATTCTTAAAAATGATGAAATAAATAATATAGTCATGTTTTCATGTAAAACAAATATTATTGCTCTAAAAGAAATAAGTGAATTATATGTTGATGGCACTTTCGATTATTGCCCTAAATTTTTTTTACAATTGTTTACCATTCATGGCTTTAAAAATAATCATTATATTCCTTTGGTTTTCTTTCTTCTAAAAAATAAAAATACAGTATCGTATAAATTAGCTTTACAATATTTAAAAGAAATATATTTATCTACAACAGGTCACGACTTTCTTCCAAAAACTATAACTTCAGATTTTGAATTAGCAATACACAAAGCAATTCGCGAAATTTTTCCAAAAACAGAAATTAAGGGATGTCTATTTCACCTAGGTCAAAGTTGGTATAGAAAAATTCAAAGTTTAGGACTTTCTACCGAGTATCAGTTAAAAGACAATTTAGAAACAGATATAACTAGATACCTTACTTATATTTTTGGTTTACCATTCCTTAAAGCAGAAGACGTTGGCGATTGCTTTGTTCTTGATCTCATTGCAATTCAACCAGATGATGAGAGGGTGATTAAATTTAATGACTATTTAGTTGAAACTTACATAGATGAAATTTCTACCTTTCCTCCTAACATTTGGGCTGAAAACTCTTCTTCTTTAAAAAGGACAACAAACGCATGCGAATCTTTTCATTCGCGTTATAATGCTTCATTTTATAATACACACCCAAATTTTAACCAGTTTATAAAAGTTCTAATAGATTTTCAAATAGATACCTATATTAAGCTTCAAAGTATTGATACCGTGGTCAAAGTATATGATCGAGAAGTATTAATGAAAAAAAAGTTTTTGGAAGATAATTTAGAAAAATTACAAGACGGCAGGATTACCAATTTTCAATTTTTAAAAAATTTTTCTTTTAAATGCAGAATCTAATTTGTATTATAAGTGTGTAGAGTGAAAAAGTTTTTATATCATTTTTGTAAATATTATTGTCTTGAAATATTTAAGTATATATATATATATATATATATATATATATATATATATATATATTAAACTGAAAATTATCTATCAAGATAAATTAAAACAGAGATATCACTAAGTTAATGTGAATCTTAGTAATAGATGACGATAAACCCAATAAATTGCATAATAGTCCATAAGATAACAATTTAAATATGAGTATAAATATGTGAAGAAACACTTACAAACAAGATACAACTAATATTGCATATAAAAATTGTTATTTAAGTTTGAAATTATTTTTCTTCAAATTATATTTCATGACAAAAAACACAGACGTAACAAATAAATTACGTAAACATTAATTTGGTACATAACAATGATTATCACGGTATAATATTGCATGAATTTCAAAATAAAATTCCATAATTGTAATTTATATATTATAGACACTTTTCAGAAACCCTGTATGTTATGTAAATTATTGATTATTTTGGTATAAACTTCAAGGTCAAAATGTCATCGTAAAATGACGTTCGGTTAATAGTTCGAACGGTGTAATTTCGGAGTGACATTAGGAATGCATAAGAACAAAGTGAACTTATCTACTATAACATAGAAAACAGATATTTGGATTTGAAAACAATGATGTTTATTTATAAACAATTGAAAAATGAAACAAAAATTAAAAACAACTGAAAGTTGTTGATTGAGAGCTGGGGAGACGCGGTGTAGATTCAATAATGTGAGGACGCATTAAAATTTCTCTCCTCTAAATTTTTGTAAATCTCAAACATTTGATATATTTTAAGTTTAAAGAATTAATCATAGTATTTAGAAACAATGATGCTATAAAATAACAGAAACTTTCTATCGAATACATAATAAAAAGTGAAAAGTTAGTGAAACGCCGAGAATTGGTAAGGTGAACAATTTACCTTTATTAATCTGCTTTTCGTTTGCTCATTCACGTATCTTCCGTGAATAAATTGTTGCTCCTGGCGAAATAAATCACGTCACATCATTTTAATATCAAGATTTCGCTTTTATGATCATAGGTGATCGTATTTCTTCCAAATGTTTCATCCCAGAGACAAGAAGATGCCAAGCATAGACTTTTCCTTTCGTGTGTAACATATTTGTCCTATAAAACATCGTTCATAATTTTCATTTGTTAGGTTATATTGTGTAAAAATTTATTCGTTGGTAAAATTATTAGATATAGATATTCAATCTCCACTAGATCGGGATAGAACATTGAAATTACATTAAAGGAAATAATAAGGAAATAATACTCACCAAATCATTGCGATAAATCATCAGTTTGCCTCACAAACACACTTGGTTTTCATTCTTTATTTAATAACTGAATTATCATTACCATAGAATAACTCAACGTCACGTCAACATTAACAAATTATTAGAGTAGAGATTGAATGGTTTGTGGAAGCTTTCAAAAACATATAGAGATAAGTATAGGAAGCGAAATTTATTTGATATGTTTCATATTTAATAGTATTCATAAAAATAAAAAAAACGTACTTACGCAAAGGTTTAATTAATATGATTATACAATTATGATTCAGAAAATGTTCATTATTCAAACAACTATTCACAATTAAAATCTATTTATCTATGTTTTTCCTTTCTTTCCTTTGATATCTTACCTTTCAGTTTCTTGTTACTACCGATCGCCAAGTGCCGAATCTCATCCCTGAGGTATAGTGTCATAAAGTTACATAACTCATAATTTTGTTACTAAATAAAATTTTGAATTGGAAATTAGCGGTTAGCTAAACCAATTCTGGCGCCCACAATGAAAAAAAAAATATTTAAAGTCAAATCAATTATAAATACATACTCATAAATATAAGATCCATAATAAAGTAGCATCCCAATATAGGATCATTAATAAATAAATAAATGTTATTACTCTAATATTTTAAATACATGATAAAAATGGCAAGCCCAACGCATGGCGATTGTTGAACAATTGAAATAACGCTAGTAACAGGAACAGGTTATTATTTTTGAGATATCTGAGGGAATTTTTTTTAAAAACAATGACAGACAAAACAATAAACGTTGACGAACTGACGGTAGAAGACTTAAAAGAACTTTTAAAAACTAGGAACATGGACGTGAAAGGAAATAAGCAGACACTGAAAGAACGTTTGACAGCGACCCTTCAAGCTGAAGAAGCAGCAGGATTGGAAGGAGATGGCATAGTGAAAGAAGTTCACCACTACGTAAAACCGACACCAAATGAAAATCAACAACTACTAGACATGATGAAAATAATGATGGCAGATATCAAAAGCGCAAAGGAAGACATCGAAAGGACCAAAGAAGAAATAAAAGAGGACATTAAAAAAACACAGGAAAGCACAAAAGATGAAATAAAAAGTACAAAGGAAGAAATCAATAAAAAACTGGATCAACAAGAAGAAAAATTTGCAGGACATATGGTGGAAATGAAAAAACAGTTTGAAGATCATAAGAAAGAACAAGAAGAGAAAATGGATAAGTTATATGGACATCTAATACAAGAAGGCAATATTAGGAAACAAGAAATTGAAGAGATGGGAAATAAACTGCGAGAAGAAGGAAAGGAACAGATAGGCAGAGTGGAGAAAAATATAATGAAAACCCACGCCAGAATAAACGATGTTGAACAAGGCATTCAATTAAATTTGTCGATTGCGGAGGAGATGAACCTAAAAACGCGAAAAGAACTTATATGGGAAATGGATTCAAAACTAAAACAAATCAAGGAAGATGGAAACTTACGAGACTTTACAAAATTGGAAAAGGAAATCAAAGAAGATTTCAAGAAGAAGATGATGGAGTTAGAAAAAGAATTTGGAAATATAAAAAACAAAACGAATACAAACAGTAGCACTCAAGGGGTAAATTATATCTACAATCATGGGGAAAGTAACCTCAGATTTGACGGGGATACCAGGAAAATGCATCCGAAAATGTTCCTGAGATATCTTAAAAATAAAGTAAAAGGTATCAGAGAGATAGAGGATCTTAAGAAAATAATAAGATCTCATCTACATGGTCAGACATTACTTTGGTTCACATGTAATGATGTGAACATTAATAACTTCACTGATTTTGAAAATAATTTCCTAAAACAATATTGGGGGGAAACTGAACAAAATTGTGTTAGGGAAAAGTTGTACTTTGGTAAGTTCGATACCAGAAGGAACAGCAATATGAGTAGTTATGCTCTATCATTATATTCACAGGCACAGTATTTAGAGCCAACTATTTCCGAGCAAGAAATAATAATATTCTTGTCTCGACACTTTAACGATAACGTAACGCAAGGCATAGCCATACAAAACGTAACAAATTTCCAATCATTATTAGATTACCTAAATAGAGTACAGAGAACAGTTCATCATAACAATAATAGACGTGACAACGACGACTATTATAGAAATAACAATGACAGACGAGACTATTTTAACAGAAATAATAACAATTACAGACATAATAATTATAACAATCAATATCATGACACAAACAATACTAACAACAACGGGAGATTTGACAGAAATAATGATAGGACAAATAACAACAATAACAGGTACACCAATTATCCAGATAGGAGACAACAACAAAACAATTATAATAGGAGAGAGAGAAGAAACTCTGATGGAGATATGAGAAGGACGAACAACATAAGACGTGACACAAGAACTGACAGAACGAACAGTTTAGAAAGGAATACAACTAATAGTGACACAAACTTTAATCAAACTAATTTAAGTAACAATAATCATAGTAATAATAATGTTGTAGTTCCCGTGTCATCCTCTGGTGCGGAACAACAGTTTTTCCACTAGAGGGTGAATATGGTAGGTTGAGTTGGTGCAGCTATGTTCACCCACGCGAATTTCTAAAGGTACAGGACCAGCTAGAACAAAACAATGAAACTTTAATTTATATATATGGAACGATAGAAGGCATTAGTATAAAATTATTGATCGATACCGGGTCAGAGATATCATTAATAAATAACAAATTCGTAAATCAATTAAATACATCAAAGAAAAATTTCGTCAAGGTACCAAAAGTAAGCTTAATAGGAATAAATCAAAAGATATTAACTATTTCAAGTACTTCGATAACCGTCGCATTAAAATTCAAGGAATGGGAATCTATGGTACAACTGCTAGTAGTGGAAGATATGGAATGTGAACTATTGCTAGGATCGGATATTTTGTATGAAAACAAAGCAATTATCAATTATGAAGGAATGTACATAATCTTTAATAAAGAAAAAGTGGATTTTAGTTATGAAGAGAAAAATAATAATTCAAAAAGGGATGAAGAGTTAATAGAAGAAGTAGATAAATGTATTAATTATAATAAGAAAATCGAAGATGATATGGAACAGAGATATGATTATAGGCAGGAAGGAAAAATGAATGGAGATATGATGTTGGATGGCAATGGAGAAATAAATTTGAATAATAATAATATGCCGGAATGGAATTTGGATATAGATGGAAAAATAGAGTGGAAAAATGAAGTAATGGAGATGTTGAGAGAACATGGAAGTTTGATTAATGAAGAATCTCGAATTGCAAGAAATTATGTACACAAGATTGAAATGAAAAAGGATCAACAATTTCAACAAAGAAGCTATCCGATACCCTACAAATATCAAGAAGATGTGAAGAAATCTATAAATAAATTATTAGAAGATAAAATAATAGAACATAGTACCACCCCGTATATCAATCCAGTAGTAATAGTGAAGAAGAAAGACGGAGATATAAGAATATGCCTTGATGCACGAAATTTTAATAAATGTACGATGCCCGAGTATGAATCACCTTTAACTATCGAATCGATACTAGGAAAAATAAGTAAAGTAAAAGTTTTTTCCAAGCTAGACTTGAAACACAGCTTCTGGCTGATACCACTACATCCGGAAAGCAGGAAGTTTGTAGGTTTCAAAATTAATGGGGAAGTATATCAATTCCGAGTAACGCCATTTGGTATACAGAGCGCTACAGCAGCACTATTAAAAGCACTAAACAAAATTTTAAATAAATATGACCAATTTACGATACACTATGTGGATGATATACTTGTTTTTTCAAATACTGTAGAAGAACATTTACAACACCTACGGACAATTATAACAGAACTTGACGAAAACGGACTGAAACTGAACATACAGAAATGCCAATTTTTGAAGAGAGAAGTGATATATTTAGGCTACAAGATCACAGAGACAGGAATCGAGATGGATCCAGAGAGAGTAAGAACCATTAGAGAGTATAAAAGACCGAAAAATCTGAAGACACTTCGGGGGTTTCTTGGTATGCTTAACTATTTTAAACGAATGTTGGAAAATTTAACTGATCTGGAATTACCTTTAATGGAGCTACTGAGAAAGGGAGTAAAATGGAATTGGACCAGTAAACAAGAAGACGCCTTCAATAAGATCAAGGAACAGCATACCTAATATCGTTACGGAAATAGCACCCATTACTTTATTTACAGGAACAGAACCAGATAGACCATGGTTTGGTGAAGTCAACTATAGTAAACTCATTAGAATAGCAAGAGAAAGACAAGCAAGACAAGCTGACAAATATATTAAAAGAAAACTAGCTAAACTTAGAAATAGGAAAACATTTAAAAAAGGTGACTTGGTAATAATAAAAGCATTAAGAGTACCTAATCATAAAAAAGGAATATGTTCTAAGCTACAGTTACCTTACGAAGGTCCTTATTTAGTCGAAACCAGTCATGGAATAAATAGCTATAAATTGATACATCCTGACACTCATCGAGAACGTGGAATTTTCCATATCAACCAGCTGCATCAATTTAACACCAACCAATCATCAATTTGACACCATCAGTTGTAACTATAAAAATTGAGAAACATTAGAATTAGAGATATTATTTAGTTAATCAAGTATAAAATAGTTTATTTAGTCAATCTTAATTGAGAATTAATATTAGTGGAATTAAGATTCATTAGTAGGTTAAGTATAAGTTAATTATGAGAATCTAGAAGATTTCTTTAGTATTGAGAGAGATTTAAATGGGGAATTAATTAAATAAGTAGTACATGATTATGAAATCATATATAAAAAATCAAGGTAAACTTCTATAGAATATTCTTGTCAAACCAAGAATAATTCTATAGAATTTTAGGGAATGTTAAACTGAAAATTATCTATCAAGATAAATTAAAACAGAGATATCACTAAGTTAATGTGAATCTTAGTAATAGATGACGATAAACCCAATAAATTGCATAATAGTCCATAAGATAACAATTTAAATATGAGTATAAATATGTGAAGAAACACTTACAAACAAGATACAACTAATATTGCATATAAAAATTGTTATTTAAGTTTGCAATTATTTTTCTTCAAATTATATTTCATGACAAAAAACACAGACGTAACAAATAAATTACGTAAACATTAATTTGGTACATAACAATGATTATCACGGTATAATATTGCATGAATTTCAAAATAAAATTCCATAATTGTAATTTATATATTATAGACACTTTTCAGAAACCCTGTATGTTATGTAAATTATTGATTATTTTGGTATAAACTTCAAGGTCAAAATGTCATCGTAAAATGACGTTCGGTTAATAGTTCGAACGGTGTAATTTCGGAGTGACATTAGGAATGCATAAGAACAAAGTGAACTTATCTACAATAACATAGAAAACAGATATTTGGATTTGAAAACAATGATGTTTATTTATAAACAATTGAAAAATGAAACAAAAATTAAAAACAACTAAAAGTTGTTGATTGAGAGCTGGGGAGACGCGGTGTAGATTCAATAATGTGAGGACGCATTAAAATTTCTCTCCTCTAAATTTTTGTAAATCTCAAACATTTGATATATTTTAAGTTTAAAGAATTAATCATAGTATTTAGAAACAATGATGCTATAAAATAACAGAAACTTTCTATCGAATACATAATAAAAAGTGAAAAGTTAGTGAAACGCCGAGAATTGGTAAGGTGAACAATTTACCTTTATTAATCTGCTTTTCGTTTGCTCATTCACGTATCTTCCGTGAATAAATTGTTGCTCCTGGCGAAATAAATCACGTCACATCATTTTAATATCAAGATTTCGCTTTTATGATCATAGGTGATCGTATTTCTTCCAAATGTTTCATCCCAGAGACAAGAAGATGCCAAGCATAGACTTTTCCTTTCGTGTGTAACATATTTGTCCTATAAAACATCGATCATAATTTTCATTTGTTAGGTTATATTGTGTAAAAATTTATTCGTTGGTAAAATTATTAGATATAGATATTCAATCTCCACTAGATCGGGATAAAACATTGAAATTACATTAAAGGAAATAATAAGGAAATAATACTCACCAAATCATTGCGATAAATCATCAGTTTGCCTCACAAACACACTTGGTTTTCATTCTTTATTTAATAACTGAATTATCATTACCATAGAATAACTCAACGTCACGTCAACATTAACAAATTATGAGAGTAGAGATTGAATGGTTTGTGGAAGCTTTCAAAAACATATAGAGATGAGTATAGGAAGCGAAATTTATTTGATATGTTTCATATTTAATAGTATTCATAAAAATAAAAAAAAACGTACTTACGCAAAGGTTTAATTAATATGATTATACAATTATGATTCAGAAAATGTTCATTATTCAAACAACTATTCACAATTAAAATCTATTTATCTATGTTTTTCCTTTCTTTCCTTTGATATCTTACCTTTCAGTTTCTTGTTACTACCGATCGCCAAGTGCCGAATCTCATCCCTGAGGTATAGTGTCATAAAGTTACATAACTCATAATTTTGTTACTAAATAAAATTTTGAATTGGAAATTAGCGGTTAGCTAAACCAATTCTGGCGCCCACAATGAAAAAAAAAAAAATATTTAAAGTCAAATCAATTATAAATACATACTCATAAATATAAGATCCATAATAAAGTAGCATCCCAATATAGGATCATTAATAAATAAATAAATGTTATTACTCTAATATTTTAAATACATGATAATATATATATACATATATATATATATATATATATATATATATATATATATATATATATATATAAGTAAACCATTGTATATTTTCCTTTGTTTTATTATAATAAAATAATTATAATTTCCTACGTACTGTTTTATTTTAACAAAATTAGGAAATACCATTCCAAATATTTCGTCAAGATATAAGTAAGATCGATTTGGCAACAACGTTTAGATTTTAAGGTATTATAAGTACTTATGCTAATTACGGATTAAAATCAGCCGGGAGACAATTCGACCGTCACCTTTTTGAGAGCAGGTAATATTTTTATTTTGGGAGACAATTCGACTCCGCCGTTTCAAACTATCCAAAGTGCTTCCCCTTTTTAAAAAAGGTGATGCTTCCGAAATCGATAATTATCGCCCTATCAGTATTATTTTAATATTCAGTAAACTCATTAAAAAATTAATAAAAAAACAGTTGTATGACTATTTTGATTCAAACGAATTCTTTAGTAGCTCCCAATTTGGCTTTAGAAATTCCCGCTCAACCACCCAGGCAGTTCTTAATGTTGTGAGTGGCGTAGTGGAGGAACTTGAACACGGTAACCGTACGGCCATAATGCTGTGCGATCTGTCAAAGGCATTTGACTGCGTTTCTCACGAAATTCTCTTAGGAAAATTAAATTATTATGGAGTTAGGGGAATTCCGTTGAAGCTTATTGGTTCTTACCTGTCAAACAGAAAACAATGTGTTACAGTGAATAGTGTAACATCAGATTTTCTGGAGGTAAGTCATGGAGTCCCTCAGGGGTCGGTTCTAGGCCCCCTCTTGTTTATCATTTATATTAATGATCTGAGCCGTTTTATGTTACCCTATATGACGGTTCTATTTGCAGACGATTCATTATTTATTATTTCGGAGGAAGATAATACGAATTTAGCCGCCTCTCTAGATTCCGTTAGTAACAGGGCAAATGAATGGTTTTCATCGAACAAACTAAATTCAAATAATAATAAAGCTGAAATCATGCATATATCTGCAAGTAATTGTCAATTCACCAAAAAACAAAAAATGTGAAATTACTTGGATTAGTCCTAGATCACAGGCTAAGTTGGCAGGCACATATTGAGCATTTAGTCAAAAAACTTTCAAGTTCGTTATTCATTTTACGACAGTTGAAAAATATTACTAATTCAAGTACACTCAAAACTACGTATTTCTCACTCTTTTATTCGCATATTAGCTATGGCATCGCCCTCTGGGGTAATCCCTCCCATGCTTTAACAGTATTTAGAATGCAAAAAAAGCGATAAGGGTGCTTGCTGATCTTGGTTTCAGGGATCATTGTCAACAGTTTTTCATAAAATATAAAATTATGCCATTACCGTCATTGTTTTTATTTCATACTCTAATTGAAATTCATGGGAAACAGTCAATGTTGTCTAGAAATTCAGATATCCACGACTACAACACTCGTAATGCTGACCATATCAGATGCAGCTACTTTCGGCTGAATAAGACCAAATTCACCAAACTATAGGCTTTCTAAGATTTTGCCATCAATTGTGAAATCCTTGGGCTCCAATGCTTTTAAAAAATATTTAAAAAGTTTTTGCTTGAATATTGTTTCTACTCTGTTGATGATTACATTGTGCATTGTCGAGGCAATCTCAACACCGTATCTCTGCTGTGACATTTTACTCTGTTTTTATCTTAAGATATATTTTGTATATTTCTTTTGTATATTTTCTTTTTGACGTGCTACAAACATTTTATTGTAAAGTAGTTGATAAATATCTATCTATAATAAATATATATCTATCTATCTATCTATAATTACCCTTTATTATTTTATGTGATGTAAATAACAAATAGATTCCAAGAAACATAAACTTTCACCTTCACTTCAAATCAATGTCTTTTAAGTGGTCCCTTCATTATATTCGTCATTGAGGTTTATTTGTATATAAATTGGAAGTCAGGTAGATTTTGTACCTAAAGCATACAATATAATAAGAATTGATAAACGACTTTATAAATTTAACAATGGCCAAAAATTCCTCCCATCTTTTCGTAGTAATAGTTAATGACATACCTACCTGTTAAGCTTTCTAAATTTGTTATTCTTAATAATCTGTAGTAGAAAATAATGTGAAAATTCGGGTTTATACATAAAATTTGAAAAACATATTGGGGAAATCGCCTTTGGAGATGGTCTAATAAGTGTACTAATAATATAAATGGAATATAAAAGCTTTTTACAATAACACAAATAAAATAATTATGTGCATCTACAAATGATCCATCAAAATCACTTTCTATATCAACTTCATAATCCTCGCTCTCACCGTCTTCGGCCAAACTGATAATAATATTATCTATAACAGTATCTAAAAGTGGTTCATTATTCATAAATTCATCTTCAATCTTTCTAACATGGCCACATCTAACTTCCCAATCATTTGCAGAAAATGTCTCAAAAAGTTCATTACAGAATTTTTGAACATTTGTTAAATTGAAGGTAACATTTCGATTGGCCACATATTCTTTAAGTGCCGCCCAAACACTTTCGATTGGATTAAAGTCCGAGTGATAAGGGGGTAGCCTTAAAACTTGCAATCCATGTCGAATGAATAATTCATCAATTTTACAAATTTTATATTGCGGTTTGTACATTTTTTTCAACGTTATAAAGATCCGGTTTTAATATTTGTTCAATGTAATATATGCTTCTTTTAGAAAGACAATTTTTTAATTGTTGTTTAGTCCAAGCAGTTGTCGGTAATTTTTCATTGTGATATGGGGGGGTATCAATTACCACAACTGCGTTTTTTGGTAGGTTTGGAATAAGTTTTTCTTGTACCCCCTTCTCATAATTTTCTAACGCCATTTCATTATGATAATCTCCTGTTTCTGACTGGGAGTTCCACATAATACCAGCATAAGGTACCAAATCATTTTCACATCCTTCATGCACAATGAAGAGCCTATTACCTTTTGATATGGGTTTACTTAATTCTTCGTTACTCTTGTCGCTCCATCCTCTAAGGTGCGTGTGACATGAATGAATGTATGCTTCATCCTTATAAATGATAGGTTTGTTCTTTTATCTGCACTTTTTTATGTTTCTTAAATATAGTATATCTGATTTCGTGACGTTCCAATAACAAACTTCTGTTGATTCTCATGTTGGTCCAACGAAAACCCAAAGAATGTATTTGTTTCCGCAGAGATTCGCGACTTCCTGAGAAGCCATAACTATCTGCAAAGGTTTGTTGTACATATCTCAACGTGGGTACTTATTTCTCGGATATGTGATAATTTATTAGACACCTTCTAAGCACACTTTGGTCGAATTGATCCATACGGATACTGGACGTTCTTCGTTTTTTAGTAGGCATATCAGTGTCAGCATTACTTCCTGTCAAAGCTTCTTTTTTAATACGGGTAAGCGTCCTTTGGCGAACTTTCGTAGCAGCCGAAACTCGTTCAATAACCTGACAATATAACAAGTCGATATAAATGTTTTACTAAAAGTTTTACTCATATGTATTTTTATACAAATAAAATAAGGAATTAGTTAAATTGGTTTTCAATGACCGTTCCTTGAAATAAAAATTTTTGTCGCGGTTTTTGGCCATTTAAAAGAAGTATCAAATTCAAAAATACTAGATTACGTTTCAGTTCATTAGTTGTTTCGAACGATCTTTAGATTTTAATTCAAACATATTTTAATATGACCAAACCGCAATTGTAACATGAACTGAAAATGTTGGCATATTGCTACAATACAACACGTATTACCGATACACTCCATTCGAATTACTGTATGGTAGGAAGCCTAATATAACGGAATGTTTGAATACAGAAATTAAGTCTTGTTACAATTTTGAAATGTACGATAAAGAAATAAAATATAAATTACAATACGCACACGATCGAGCTAGAGAGTTTTTACTAAAACATAATATAATTAGAGTAGATAATAGTGAAAAAGAATCTTCGCTAGTAAATTTTAAGATATGATATATAGTATTATTGAGGAGAGAGAAAAGAACAAAGTTTGATCCTCATTACTTAGGCCCATTTATAAGAACAAAAATATACAACTAAATTGTGAGATTTAATTTCAAAAAGCAGATCGTCCATAAAAACCGACTTTATTATTATTATTATTATTATTACGATACGATTTATTGACCAGTTTTAAATACAAAAGCATTTGTGTAGTCCTAATACTAAATTACTAAGTAGTTATCATAATTCCTAAATCAGATAATAGAATAGAAAATTTGAATAAAGTTAAACCAATATTTACATCAAATTAGATTTATGAAGTAACATATATGTAAGAATGAATTAGTAAGACTAATAATTGAACGACATGTAGTCCCGAACTGCGTAAAATCAATTTTGTAGTAAAAATTATTTTGAAAATTTATAGTACTGATTCTGGCTCATATTCTATCAGCATGCAAATCTAGAAACTTATTATACAATCTAACATCTAGTTTGTTGTATTGTATTTGATGCAGCCTAGAAAAAGGCACAATGAGTCGCTCTGCGCCTCTGGTGGTATAACAGTGAACAACAGAATGAGTTGCCATATCTAGTACACCCCTATAAATACACAGAAGTGTCTCAAACATGTACATGCAAGGCAATGGCAGGATCCCATATTCCGCGAAAAGTCCACTGCAATGTATTCGACTTTTTGCATTATGAATAATACGCAAAGCAGTCTTCTGAAGGGTAAAGACTCTTTGTACTCTGCTAGAGTTACCCCATAGAGAGATACCATAAGCCAGATGACTCTGGATCAACGCAAAGTAAATCCTACTACGCATAACAAGATTACTACCAATAGATGAGCGTAATTGTCTCATTGCAAAAATCTGTGATGAAATCTTTGAGCATAGTGAGTCTATGTGGCCCCCCCAATTGATACCAGGATCTAATGTGATGCCCAACTATTTCACATTTTCCCCTTTGGTACCAGAGCTTAATGTTATTTTTTTAGTTTTCGCGTCGTTTAATTTCAATTTGTTTGAATCAAACCAAGATTTAGCTAACTTTAGATTCTCGATACTGACATTTTCCTCTCCTTTCGTTATGAAAGAATGTAGCATCGTCTGCAAATAAAACCGATCGACACTCAAGAGAAGCCGGTAGATCGTTTATGTATAGTAAAAATAATAATGGTCCTAACACTGAACCCTGCGGGACTCCATCGTTTACCGACATCAGACTAGATTCACAGCCGTTGTAGCTTACGTACTGCTGACGACTTTCCAAATAAGATTTAAACAATTGCAACTCTCTACCACGGAATCCGTGATGTTACATCTTTCGCAATAAAATGTCGGAGCTCACACAGTCAAAGGCTTTAGTTTGGTCACACATAATGGCATACGTGTTTTTACCCTCAACCAGACCCTCAACTATGCTCTCAATAACATTCAAGATTGCCAGAATGGTTGACTTATGTTTCTGAAACCCAAATTGACATTCAGCTATTAAGTTCTTATGTTCTAAATAGGAGCTTAGTTTATTTTTCATCAGTATTTCAAATATTTTGGAGATTACAGGTATAATAGCTATAGGCCTATAGTTGTTAACGAGATCGATGTCGCCACTTTTGAACACCGGAATAATTTTTGATATTTTTAGTACATGGGGCCAGTTTCCCTCATTTATACATTTGTTGTATAAGGTTGTCAATGGTCCAACTAGCGAAGTCAAAGTAACTTTAATCATCTTTGCGTTTATATTATAAAAATCCAGACTTGGCTTACATTTTAGAGATAATACAGCCTCGTGAACATCAGTCTCCAAAATTGACGACATGAAAAAGGATGATGGTGGTGTAGGTAGGGTATTCAAAAAATGTAATGAATCAAATTGGGGACTGTCAATACTTTTCAGAATTGTTTCCGATATGCCTGCGAAAAATGTGTTGAATTCAGTAGATTCTAATGTGTGGGACACTTTGTTCTGATGTTTAGTGTTTCTTTCCTGATTCACAATATTCCAGATAACTTTACTCTTGTTATCTGATTCATTAATGTTTTGTTCATATGCATTCTTTTTCGCCATTGTAAGCGATTTACGGTAGTCTTTCCGCAATTGACAGTATTTATAGCAATCTAAAAGTGATTTTTCAAACCTAAATTTCTCTCTCAAATGGTAGACTTCCTTACGCTTTGCCTTAAGTTCGCTTGTAAGCCAGTTTAAAGCTGTCTTTCTATGGGCAATTGATTTTAAAGAAAACATGTATCAGCTTATGTAGACAGTATATCGGTAATGAGATTTGCATACTGATCCGAATTTAGTCGTCCAGAATCAGGCCATTGAGTTTCCTGAATTTGGTTTACAAAACTTATTAAATTATTTTTATTCACAATTCTTCTCATACACTTTCTAATGGATGTATTATTACAATGATCAATTCTAAAAAACAAATAATTACCACTATGATCCGACACTAATGGTTCATATACCCCTGCATGGAGTTTATCGTCATCTAAGTTTGTGACTATATTATCAATACATGAGCTAGTTGTGTTAGTTATTCTAGTCGGCATATGAACCAAGTGCCTTAGACCATACGCACAAAAAATATTTATCAAAATCTACGAGTACTCACTATCATCATTCAAGTCTAGATTAAAATCCCCCATGATAATAATAGATTTGTACCTTGTGTATACCTTATTAATAACACTCTGTACCTGATCCACAAATATTTCTAATTTGCCTTTACTGGTTGATCTGTATATAGCTAACAGAACACAATTTCTATGTTTTATTTCAGCAGCACAGAACTCCGCATGGAAAGGTATACAAAAGTCACTAATATCAATATAACTTAAATTAATATGATGAGAAGCAAATATAGCTACACCACCATGTAATTTTCTGGAAGATCTACAGTAACTAGATGCTAATGAGTAACCACTTAATTTGATGCTCTCTAAACTATTAATACCAAGCCAGTGCTCACCAATGCAGAGTACATCAAATGGGTATTCATCCAAGAATACAGTCAGGTTATTGACTTTATTTGTAAGACTATGGACATTAAGATGAAATACTGAGTACTCAAATTTTTCAAAAAGCATTGTATCAATGAATATATTATCATCTTCACATCTTATTATTATTATTATTATTATTATTATTATTATTATATTATTATACTTTTATATGTTTTTATATAGTTTTTCATCCTTTTATAATATGTCTTGGTGTACTTTTAGATTTTTATTCTATTGTAGATATTTTGTAACTATTTGTACTTTTTATTGTGTGATTGTTCTCTTTTTTTGTTTTTTCTCATAATGTAATTAATTATCTATTAATCGTTTGTAATTATAATAATATTTTATATGAGATGACTATAAACGTGCCCTGTATGTAAAATGGTCAATAAACGAATATATATATATATATTTTTTTTGTGTGTTTGAGCATCGACATCTAGGTCATTGTGCTCGTCGATATATCATTGGGGTAATTTATATTTTATAAAATAAATTTGTGGACTTTAGATAAGTTATCACCTGGTTAAGCTCGTCATTTTGGTTTCTAAGAATGTTTTCGATCTGGGGTATTTTGAGAAATTGTCTGTGAAAATTGAAGGCTGCACAAGTTAATATATGTTGGGTTGTCAGTGGGATGCCGCACTTCTCACATCTGGGTTTGTTCTTTCCAAGGAGGAGGTGTAAATGGGTTAGGTTTGTGTGGCCTATCCTTAATCGGCTGAGGACGACTTGTTCACGCCTTGTAAGAGTTTTGGGGTAGAACCATTTTTGTACGCTCGGTTTAATGTGTCTTAATTGTCCGTCATATGTATTCCATCTGTTCTGCCATGCTTCGTAAATTTTATTCTTTATATCCGTTTTCATATCCAGGAAGGTGTTAGGTATGCCTTTGTCAACTGTTCCGCTTGTGGCTTTTTTTGCTACTAGATCAGCTTCAGTATTACCGGTAATATCGGTATGCCCAGGTATCCACATTATTGAAATAGTCCTTTGCATACTGTATAGATGGGTTGATAATTCTTGAATGCGTACAACCCATTCATTTGCAGAAAAACGATTTTTTGTCGAGAGAGTGGCAGTTAAGGAATCCGTACAAACTAAACATTTTTCAAAGCTGCTCTGACTGAAGTACAACAACGCTTGCCATATTGCATACAACTCGGCATTAAGTATACTAGACTCTTGGTTTAGGGTCCAAAAGAAGGAATCTACACCGATTACGATTGCCGCCCCTGTTCCATTATCTGATTTGGAACCATCTGTGTAGATGACTAAATGTTCGTTGTATAGATCCATTTGTTCTAAAAATAGCGTTCGGTAGATCGATGGAGCAGTATCTTCTTTTTTGTATTCACTGAGAGATATGTTTATTTGTGGTAGTTTTCTTAGCCATGGAGGAGTGTCATACGTATAGGTCATTTTTTCTATTTGTAAGTTTATCCTGTACTCTTCAGATGTGTCTGAAAAACGAATACTGGATGGTTTAGTTGAACTATGTCTTAGTGTGTGTGGACTGGGAAGGTTTGTGAAAATCTTGTTATTTAAATGGTTGGGTAACGTTTGTATTTTCACGCCATATGTTATGAGCTGCATATCTCTCCTTAAGTTTAGGGGTAAGGACGAAGCATCGCATAAGATTGCTTCTATAGGGCTTGTTCTAAATGCACCGATTGCATGTCTTACTGCGAGATTTTGGATTTTATTTAGCTGGTTCAAGTGTGAACGTCTTGCAGAACCATAAACAATACAGCCAAAGTCAATTTTGGATTGCACTAAAGTTTGATAGATGCGTAATAAAATTTCTCTGTCGGACCCCCATCGGATACTCGACAAACATTTGATAATGTTAATGATTCTTCGGCATCTGTTGATCAGATATTCAATGTGCGGTCTCCAGTTTAATTTTTGGTCAAGTATCATACCTAATAATTTTGTTTTATGTTTTATCTCGATATTCTGACTTTGCAGCTTTAGTTGTGGTTCGGCGTGGTCGGATCTTAATCTGCAGAAATGGATGGCGTGGGACTTCGAAGGTGAAAATTTAAAACCGCTGGCTCTAGCAGTTTCTTCTAGGCTGTTTATTTGTCCTTGTAATGAATTCTCAATTTCGGGAATTGAATGACTGTAAGAATAAATGGTTAGATCGTCGACATATAAAGCTGCTTTGGTGTTTTCTCCGATGTTACAAACAAGACAGTTAATTGCAATGGCAATAGCATATATTATTATTATTATTAGTATTATTATTATTATTATTATTATTGGACAGTGGACAGCCTCGATAGGGAAGACATGAAGTTCGTGCTACTTTATGTGATTTGTCTAAGGCGTTTGATTGCGTTAATACTCAAATTCTTCTGTATAGAATGAAATTTTACGGGTTCAGAGATAAGCAATATGACCTTATGTTTTCTTATCTCAATAATAGACGGCAATACGTTTACTTGAACAACGTACATTCACACGAACTTAAAATGAATAACGGAGTACCCCAGGGTTCCGTTCTGGGCCCTTTATTATTTTTAATTTACGTCAATGATTTACCCCAATCTTTGGAACAGCAGAGCAGAGTGGTTCTATATGCTGATGCTGCTACCTTAATTTCGAACGAGGGAGTTGCTGCGAGGAATGGAAGTCTTGATATGGCAAAAAATTGGTTTCAAGCAAATAAACTCAAACTAAATGAATCAAAAACTCAACATATTCTTTTCAGTGTTGACAAATTTGCAGAAAAGTCGGAGCCTGTTAATTTGTTGGGAATTGTATTCGATACTTCGTTGACTTGGTCGAGCCAGATTGATCGATTATGCTCAAAAATATCTTCTCAAATATTCGTATTGAGACAGTTACGTAAAAATATTAGTGACAATAATGTAATGAAAGTCGCCTACTGTGCCATGATTCACAGTCATCTGTCTTACGGCATATCGCTATGGGGTAACTCAAGCAGGCTCCATAAGGTTTTTTCGCTCCAAAAGGCAGCAATCCGAATTGTGGACGGATCAGCATACCGAGCGCATTGTATAGAAATTTTTAAGAAATATAAGATTCTGAGTCTACCCTGCCAATATATCTTTGACCAACTTCTAAGAATACATCGGGACCTAAATTCTATTTCGAGTCATAGCGATTTACACGGTTACAGTACTAGAAATGCAAATGATCTAGTAAATATCTTTTCACGTCTGTCAACGGCTAAACGGAACCGACTTGATTTCAATCTGTTTAATAAATTAGATAAACTATACCCGGAGGAAAAAATAAAGGAAATGAGCGATGCGAAATTTTCTAAATTTGTCAGAATTTATCTGATAGAACACTGTTTTTACAGCATTGATGAGTACATGAGCTATTCCTTTGAGAGTGCATTATACTTGAATACCTGATAAAATATGGTTAACCTACGATAATTGTTTATTTTTTCTATACAGTTCTATACTTTTATATGTTTTTATATAGTTTTTCATCCTTTTATAATATGTCTTGGTGTACTTCTAGATTTTTATTCTATTGTAGATATTTTGTAACTATTTCTACTTTTTATTGTGTGATTGTTCTCTTTTTTTTGTTTTCTCTCATAATGTAATTAATTATCTATTAATCGTTTGTAATTATATTATTATTTTATATGAGATGACTATAAACGTGCCCTGTATGTAAAATGGTCAATAAACGAATATATATATATATATATATATATATATATATATATATATATATATATTATTATTATTATTATTATTATTATTAAGTGTGGTGGAATAAAAAGAAACAGACAATTACAACAAAAAAACGAGCAAGTGAATAAGAACAAACAAAGAATGTAAGACAAACAAACAATTGAGTGAATAATAACAAAATAGTTTAGTTTTAGTATCGAAAAATTATCAAGGAAGCAACAGTTGTATTTTTTATTCGTAAGTGTAACTCTGGTCATCGACATGCTGACGGTGGTCATGGTTATTTGTTATTATTGTGTTAAGTATAATATATCCCAGTGAGCTTTTGAACATATGGTATTATTTCGTTCCCACAGATTGGAAGTAAGTGTTTCCTTAACCAATGGTCTGGAACAGAAATTGGTTTAGTATATGGTTCGCTTACCTCTAATCATCACAACCGAAACCAAACATTTTTTTTTACTTCGTGCCGCTTGAAATATTCGTAAATCCAATACATTTTAGGTTGAGGTTTTACGTAGTTTTCATGATAACTAAACAATTAAGTGAATTAAAACATTCTATGTTTTGCTACTGTCGATGAAAAAAAATGGCATTGTTGGAAGTCACAAAGTAAATTCTGAAATTATTCATGTCATGCTTATTCATTAGTAATTACATATCAAATTTAAGAAACGGTAAATGGCAAATAACGATCTCTAACTTAGTAACGAAAGTTTTAGTGGCAACGGGCGTTATTTTTCATAACGCACGCTAACAATACCCGCAAATAAATGTCAACATATTTAAATGAATTTTTCTCAACAAAGAAAATTTTGTGAACAATGAGAAAATGATTCTTACTGTGACAAACACATATTATAATGAATTTCGAAACAATGATTATAAACGTACCAGTTCCTGAAAATTGGCTAACATGATAGTCTCGTCAATTATTATTATAGCGTTGTCTGTAGCCATTTCCCAAATCGGTAGTATTCCTTGTCGTGAATGGATTTAGACTTTTGTGACACTGACGCCTCCACAGCTTTTGCCGCTCTCGGTAGGATGATTTCAGGTAGATTTTCTACCTCATGACTCATTATAAATGGCGCCACGCACGATGACAGGACAATATTGACAATATGAAATTAATTTGATTTTGCGGGACCGCAGGTACGATAAACAAATACGTAAATTTATCATGTAGGCCGTCGTTACTGCGACGTCATATCAGGAATAGTTTTAAAGTAACCTAACATTTCTATTATTTATAAGAATGACATAAAACGGACGACGACTTACTTCGGACAAAAGGCCCTCGGGACCTAAACTCTCGGCCTCTGGCTTTATTTCGCTGATAACGCCCTTGGTACCTTGATAACTGATAATTTGGTACGGGATTTTGTTGCTGAATATCACACGAGGTCAAGTTAAATCCAGAAATGTTTTCTCACACGAATATTTTTAGAAAATTACTAGTGAAAATAAATTGTAAAATACGTTTTATTAGTAATACATTATATCAGGGTAAAACATTGTTTAATAACGATGTAACGATTCTGTTGTTGTGAAACAGACAACTGCTACCTTTTTATGAAAATGTCTATATAATTGTAACCTTTGCTGTCCCTATGTGCAATTATTTCATTGTACTTCTAGTCAGTGACAAAACAAGTGGAATTCGTTTATTGAACAATTTCTAGTGGACAGTATGCCATTGATTGATTGGAATCCATATATGTCGCATAAGCGGTTTTCATTTAAAATTCTCTATATTGTACATGCCCTGTGTTTCAACAAAATGAATAGGTTCCAATTCACAATTAATCCACAACAAATGTCCTGATTTATACGATCTAAATTGATTTGCTTTACGCCTACACATTTTATTTATCGCTCATAAATAAATCGTTTAAGCGAAGTTTGTAATTACTTTATCCAATTGTAAATGTCGTCGATAGATTTGCTACAAGTTGTATTTTATTGAATAAAATTTCTTGGTTTTCGGTCTAATTTTTTTATTTACACAATCAGTTTTTGAAATAGATATAATAGATTTTAGACATACAATAATAAAACAAATTGCTCTAAATTGATTTTTCATTTATTTTTGCCGAAATCTACGCAAAAATTCACATCGTGTGCAATTTTTTTTCTGATATATATATATATATATATATATCTATATATATATATATATATATATATATAATGTTCAGTTAAGGATTAAATGAAGAACCACAAGAAGAAAATTGAAACAAATTTGACGTTTTGACAAAGCTACTGTGTTAGTGAAACGCGTCAACAAGTTTAAATTGAACATTATAGTTCAAATAAATGAAGATTTAAATAAATTATATTGTTTTATTTCATCGTACAAATTTGACTAGACATCAAATATTCAATCAGTTAGAGCAGGGCTGCTTAAACTTTCGTAATTCACGACCCCATTTATGATTGCGAGTTTCTTGACGACCCCATACAAATATAAAAGAAAAATAAATTAATACTTTTTGATGATTTATTTATTACGTAACAATATACATATACATATGAAAATATATAAGTTCAGGATTCGTTTTGAATCATACAAAAATCTAAAATTAAAAATTGCAAAAAAAATTATAAAATTGTATTTATTATAGTTTCAAAAATAAAAGTGGATTCTGACCGTCTTAATTCTCTCGAATATATTCAAGTAGTTGCGTGGTAAGTATTAAATTAAAGTATAAGTTGACAATTTAATGAGATGGATGTGCCTGTTTTTTAATGCATAACAAATGAAATATTGATGGAATGTTTGAAACTGCTGGACGGAATACCTCTTCAACATTTTTTAACGCTGAACAATATTGGGATTTAATATGTGTTAAAGCTGAGAAAGTAACTTCACATAAATATGTGGTGTTGAATGGCAGAAGTACATTTAACGCCATATCAGCGATTGTGGGAAATTCAGTTCTAGTTCCGATCCACATTTCAGTCAAGGGCTTTTTTTGAAATTGTAGTTTTAAGTTTAAGTCACTCGAAAGTTCAGCAAATTCCTCTTGAGCTTTAAGTGGCAGGTGATCAATCTCACTTAAGCCAATCCAAAACGGCTTTTGAATCCAAACTATTTTTTGGAAATCAATATTTAATATAAAATATGTCCGGAACTGTATTTACAGCGCTTTTAAGTGATCTACAATAGTTTTTGCAATAAAAGTTTTACAATGAATTTTCTCGATTACAAAATTGTCGACACTGGAAAACATTTCGAACGAATTTTTTTCTACCCTACTTTTCCAAATGTTGATCTTTTTATAAAACTTTCAATTCTATCATTTGAATTAAATAAATCGCAATTTTTCCCTTGAAGAGACAAGTTAAGATCGTTCAACTTCGCATAAATATCTGACAAATAACACAGCTTGGATAGCCATAAGTCATTTTGAAAAAAAGCGGCAAGTTCACATTTTCGTTCGGTTAAAAATATTTCGATCTCGTCCTTTAATAACAATAATCTTCTCAAACTTTGATCTCTTGACAACCATCTTACTTCTGCATGTAATTACAAAGTTGTGTAGTTGGAATCCGTATCCTTACAGATATTTGAAAATAAGAGACTGTTAAGGGCGTTGCTCTCAATAAAATTTATGAACTTAACAGCATCCTGAAGCACATCGTTCAATTCTGGTGCTAATTTTTCTGCTGCAAGAGCCTCTCGGTGAATGAGGCAGTGAGTGAAAGTTATATGATCATAATGAGCAGCTTGAAAAAATGATTTGAAACCAATATTTTTGCCCGTCATCGCTCTTGCACCATATGTGCATATTCCACAGCAATGTTTTCATTCTAAACTTTCTGCTTTTAAAAATTCGTCAACTTTACAATATATGTCTTTCCCTATAGTATGGTCTTTCTTTATAAACGTACCTGACATATACTAACATCTGAGCTAATTTAGTAATATCAGTTGTTTCGTCCAACTGAATTGAAAATTTTGGGCTCTCTTTAATTCTTGTGATAAGTTGTATTAATTGATCCTTGTTAATATCAGAAATTCTATTCGAGACAGTGTCGTTCGACAAAGGAATTATTAGAATATCATCGCCATATTATCTTCCATGTAGTATTTCTACCATTTCAATAGCAGCAGGTAACACAAGATCTTCTGCAATGGTGGACGGCTTTTTATTTTTAGCAATACAGTATGAAACTTAATATGATGCTAGTAAATATTTTTTATTAACGGTTTCAAATTTTTCAAAGTTTTTCTTTTCTTTATTTAAAGATTTACACAGTCTCTCAAAATATTCTTTAGGTTTATTGACATACGAAATATGCTTTGATTCAAGATGTCTTTTCAATTTTGATGGTTTCATACTCTCCGAAGCCAATAATTATTTCTGATGTCTGATGACTTGTTTTTTCAAACAAGTATAGGTGGTAATTCAGTTGTAGTGTTCGGAGTTTGATTCAAATAGTAAGTTATATCTTCCAACATATCCGCCCAATTAGTTTGTTCATAATGTACTAGAATTCTTAGATACTTCACTATTTCTCCAATTACTCGTTCAGCGAGATTACACATAGGATGTCTAATGCTGGAGTATGAGTGTTGTATGGTACGTTTCTTTAACCAACTTTTAATTTCTCTATTGTTGAAATAGGTTGCGATATCCATTAAAATGTAGTGTGGGATGCCTATAACATTAAAATATTCTACTAGGAAAGTTTTTACTGTTTTGATATCCGTTCGACGACATGCATAAATTACTACATATTTTGAAAACAAATCAGTGATTATCAAAACATGTGAATTGCCATGATTACTCGAAACTAAATTTGATAAAAAATCTATTGCGATTGTCTCTAAAAGTTGTCTCGTAATCAGTCCCTTGGGTATGTTTTCATTGTGAAAATTCTTTTCTTTGGCTAATCGGCATATTTCAGAACTTCTAATTACATTTTTAATAATCGAGAAATCGTTCTCACTAATGTAGTTCTCTCTAAAAATGTAAAATAATTTTCACACCTATATGGCCGTATTGTATATGTAATTCCTGAGCAATTTCATTTGTTAGCCTCTTGGATATTACAAAAGGTTCAGAATTATATATTTCTTCATAATACAAGCCATCTTTTACAAGACTCTTCTGTTTCTGTTAATAATTTTTGATCTTTCCTTATTTTTTGCGTAGAAAATATTCCTTCTTCATACTTCATAATATTTATACCTATTCGAATATCCTGTTTTTCATGAGATTATCCATTCTGGAAATTGCATCTGTTATAGTGTTTGAAATTCCACTAACATGCTTAATATCAAAATTATATTCCATTATTAATAATGACCATCTATGTATTCTATTATTACCATAATTGTTTTTTAAAATAGTTCTCAGCGCATGGTTATCAGTTTGTATTACAAATTTGTTTCCCAATAAATAAAATCTTAATTTCTGTATACAAAATAAGATTCTGGCTAATTCTAGTTCACTAACACTATAACTCTTTTCAGCATTTTTAGTTAGTCTTGAAACGAAAGCTATCGGTACTTACACTCCATGTTGCATCTGAGTCAACATTCCACCGAATCGATGTATAGTTTTCAAAGTGAATGTGCTTGTATAGTGTTTTTAATGTCATTGAAGGCCCCTTCTCTTCTGTTTCCCATTTCCCCTTCCATTTTTGTGCAGCAGTTCAATTAAAGGAATTTCCTTTTCGGTAAGATTCGGTACTAACCTCTTGAAATATTTAATACTACCAAGAAGACCTCTCAATGTTTATAAATTGGTTGGTCTTTTGTAATCCTTTATAATTTTTATCCCTTCCTCGTCTATACTCACTCCATCAGAATCTAGTATGTATCCAAAGTATAAAATTTGATCCTGGAAAAACTAACATTTTCTATATTCAGCTTCAGTCCAGCATCACCGAATGCTTTTAAAATTATTATTATCTGTAAAAATCACTATATCGTTCACATAGTATAGTGTAAAATGTTCATATTTATCTAAAACTTCATGTAATGCTTTTAATAATGCATTTGTAGACGTGTTTAATCCAAACGGTGTAACAGCAAAACGATATACTACTCCGTCTATAATAAAACCTGTATAATCTCTAATGTATTCATGTAGAGGTATTAACCAAAAACTGTGTTTTAGATCTTATTTTGTAAAAATGCTGGCTTTTGTGATTCTTCCAAATATAGCTTCTATCATTAGGGTGACTCATATTCAGGTATTGTACATGTATTTAAATTCATGGCATCTAGGCATATCCTGATATCTCCGTCTTTCTTTTGAACTATGACTATTGGATTTATATTTGACGTATTAATATATTCCATTATTTTATCCTTTGAAAGTTGTTGTATATTTTCTTGCACTTTATTCGTTAATTTATATGGTATGGGGTATGTCTTACTTTTGAATTGTTCTATATTTTTATTTATTTCAATTTTGTGCACGTACTCGGCAGCTACTCTTGCTGCTTCTCTTATTATTCCTACATATTTTTCTAGAAATCTGCTCACATCATTTCTATTTTCCTTACTACACGTGAATTCCATTCCATCGATATATTTACTTATATCATTATATTTTTCAACTTCATAAATATTTGTCTCTCGTCACTTTCCTTCTCTCTTCGCTCATATAATATTTATTATTATTACTGGTGTTTTCTTTACTCATTTTATAATTTATGCTTTTTAATTCATTCTGTTCCCTTTGTGCATTAACTGATAATGGCACACAGACATATACCAAAAATGTGAAAAGAAAGTTACGTAAAGCATTATCATTCTCTCCATGCAAAGTATTGTGCGTTTGTGCATTTCTTTATGTACATTTCTCAACATTTCCGGGGTTACTGTTTGAATACAATTTTTAAGGGTTTTGTTTGACAGTAATGTAGTAAGTAATATATTTATATTGTATATCTGTTAATAACAAATAATATTTTGATGAAGGTCAAAGTCAAGCCGAAGCATCAGAAAGATATTCTCAATAAAAACGTATTAAAATTATTGCTATTACATAAAGATCATCGATAATAACCATAACCTCAAAGAAAGGCCCATCGTTCTATCTTCACACTGTAAAGTTTATATTTGTTCTATATTTTTTGTTATATTATGAAAAGGCAACAGTGTCAGCCGAGTGCTGTCAACCTGTATTTATTGTTAAAGAAAACTTTTTTATCGACTGTCGATTGTGTTGGCAAGCGAGTTGTGAAAAGAATAAAAGAAAGTTGTTATGTAATGTAAAAAGAAACAGAACGTCATGAAAAATATATATATGTCACGGTAAACGAATAAATAAAATTTTTATAGAAAGTATTGGATTTTCGTCACGAATTTATGTATAATCATTCACATAACAGTTCCTTCATCCACACAGCCATTTATTTATTGCTCTCTTTGAGCTGGTCCTTCGTTTACAGCCGTTATACAAAAAGTCATGCCACGATATTAAACATGGTCCTTCGAGCCGGATTTGAAACTGCAGCGACCTGGTGGACCTGGAGGAACATATATAGAAACAATAATGCCGGTGAGCTCGTTCTAATTATTTAACCGCTTTAATTCCTGCCAATCATTCCTTTCCTTTAAAGTGTGTAAAATCAGCTTAGCCTCTATCGTATCGTATCGTACGTTTTCTCGTTATTAATTGATTTTAAATCGATAATTTAAATCAATCGCACGTCTTATTTTAGTATAAAAGTAATAATTACATCGTTATTTGTTAATTCAAGTAATAGTGACATTCCTGTCAAACATTAATTCGCAAATTAAACACGCTTCTAAGATACTCGTTTCTAAAGAAAAAATAATTCTCGTTATTGTTTAGGATATTTATACATTATAAACGTAAATTAGCTATCATTCTCGTCATATGCCAAGAAAAATGCCGCGAAAGAATAAAAAAAACTGTAACATAGATGTTAGCTCTGATGAAGTTGAAATTTCAGAATTATCGCACGTAAGACAGGTTATTAGGGATAGATTAGATCGGTTTTCAAATTATTTATCGCAAAATGAAGAAAACCTTGACCAATTTCAAATCGAATGTCGATTAAAAGGCGTCGAAGACGATTTTTTAGAGTTTGATAGGGTCCAAACGCGTTTAGAATATTTAGATTCCAATGAAAAGGCTAATAGGTTAGACACCGAATCGTTATTTTACATGGAAATTTCTAAATCAAAAAAGATTATTGCTAAATTTCATCAATTAAATGATTTCAATATAAAACAGTCTCAATTTCAAACTACTTGTAGTCCTAATTTACAAAATAAAAGCGTTGTTGCCAATCTTCCTGATTTAAATTTGCCCAAATTTTACGGAAAATATGAAACCTGGTTTAGTTTTCGCGATCAATTTGAAGCTTTGGTAGAAAACCGACAGGATATTAGCGAGGTGTCAAAATTAATGTATTTAAAATCATGTTGTCGCATGACGCATTGAAACTGATAGAAAATTTGGATTTAACGGCCAACAATTACACAATTGCCTTTGACTTATTAAGAAAACGATATGAAAATCGTAGAGCTATTATGAACACGCACGTATGTCAATTATTGTTCGAATTACCGAACATTACACGAGAATCTTCATCGATGTTAAGAAAATTGTTAGATTTATTATATCAACATTTATCTGCATTGGAAAAATTGCAATTACCTGTTAAAATGTGGGACGCTTTATTGATTCCAATAATTTTGCAAACATTAGATGACCGAACGAAAAAGGAATGGGAAAACAAACAAAATGATCAAAGTTTGCCAACAATGTCAGAATTCACTGAATTTCTAACAAAAAAGTGCTTCACTTTAGAAGCCGTTCATTCTATGGATAGTTTAAAACACAATAAGTCAAATGAATTCACTTCTTCACGTATTAAAACACCATTCAGAAAACAAAACACAAACTTAAGGATAGTGGGACACGTTCAATCACCTATAAACACATCAAATGAAAACACATGTTTAACTTGTAATAAAAATCATTTTATTTATCAATGTCCAAAATTTATTAATTTAAATATTAAGGAAAAATATCAGGAATTATATAAACACAAATTATGCACCAACTGTTTAAGATCTGGTCATTTTAAACAAAAGTGTTTATCCAGAGGATGTAAAAAATGTGATTTAAAACATAACACCGCATTACACGTAGATAATTACAGACAATTTCAACAAAACATTCAAAATCCGATACAACGTTCACAATATGGCAACGCTGCCTCGCAACAACCATCGTCGCGTCAGGCGTATGCGCAGCCAAGAGAATCAGCCGATTCGAGGGTCAAACAGCAAACAAGCACGTTCTGCGCTCCTGGTCAAAATGAAACGTCACAACACTCAAGACCTACTATATCGACAAGAAGCCAGAATATATCATCAGAAATAAATCAATCAGATGAAAATTATACACAAAATGGTAATTTCGACGAAGGAAATATACAAGCAACCCACACGTACACGATTATTGATTCGAATCAAGTTTTATTATCCACTGCAACGGTTCTTATTCAAAACGATAGTAAGAAATGGATTAAATGTACTGCGTTACTCGACTCAGGTAGTCAATCGAACTTAATTAGTGAAACCTTAGTAGAAAAATTAAGCCTAAAATGTCAAAAAATTGATATACCGTTAGCTGGAATAAATCAAATCGAAACGAAAATAAATTATAGAACATGTGCAAAGATTAAATCAAAAAATGGAGACTTTGAATTAAACTTACAATTTTTGGTTTTATCTCAAATTACTTCAAAATTACCGTTAATTAATTTTGATAAAACCCTATTAAAGTTACCAAAAGGACTCGAACTAGCAGATGAACAATTTAACGTACCAAAAAAGATAGATTTATTACTCGGAGCAGGTATTTTCTTTAACTTATTAAAAGAAGGTAAATTAAAATTGGGAGAAAATAAACCTGTACTACAAGAAACATCTTTGGGATGGATCATAAGCGGAAATCTTCATTTAAATAAGGAATCAAATAAAATGCAAGTTTGTAACGTTAATACAAAAATATCGAATAAGCAATTAAATGATACTTTAACCAAATTTTGGAAAATTGAAGAGCTGGATGCTAAAATTTTGTTGTCAAAAAGTGATCAGTATTGTGAAGAATATTTTAAGGCAACCACAAAACGAGACGAACGCGGAAAATTTATCGTAAAATACCCTTTTAATCCAGAATGCCATGATTTATTGGCAAATACAAAAATTATGGCTTTGAATCGTTTTAAAAATTCGGAAGTACGTCTTGGAATAAATGACGGTTTAAAATCGCAATATATCAATTTCATGCGAGACTATGAAAACATGGGACACATGACATTTGAAGGATTATTAGAATCGGACACTTCAATAGAAGGACAAACATTTTTCTTACCGCATACCGCTGTTTTCAGAGACTCGGCAGTTACCACGAAATGCAGAGTTGTTTTCGATGCAAGCGCAAGGTCAAGTACAAATATTTCATTCAATGATTTAATTTTAGCAGGCCCGACTATTCAGGAGGATTTATATTCCATTTTGCTCAGATTACGTTTAGGAGCTTATGTTTTGAGCGCTGATATAAAAATGATGTATAGATGCATAGATATAGATCCAAGCGAACGTTGTTTTCAGAAAATAATCTGGCGAGAAAAACCAGATGAACCTATCAAAATTTTTGAACTTAACACGGTTACGTATGGCACCTCAAGTGCACCGTTTCAAGCGATACGCTGTTTAATAGCGTTACAGAATAAATTAGAATATCCACGAACATCGCAAATTATTGAAAAATGTTTTTACATGGACGATTTATTAACCAGTGTAGATTCTAAACAAGAAGCTATAGAAATTTACCATGAGTTATCAAAAATATTAACGGGCGCAAATTTTGAATTAAGGAAATGGTCATCAAACAACAAATCAGTTTTAACTTATATAAAGAATTCAGTCAGCAGTCAAGATGAAAATTTTGTATTATTTCAAGATGAAAAACAATTAAAAACATTAGGAATAATTTGGGACGCTAATGAGGATGTATTAAGATACTCATTAAAGCTAGATGTAAATGAAAAAAGTATTACCAAACGCTCGATTTTGTCGTTAATTGCCCAAATTTTTGATCCGTTGGGTTTGATCAGTCCAGCGATAATTAAAGCGAAATTAATTTTGCAACAACTTTGGCATCTAAAATTAGATTGGGATGAAAATGTACCTGCAGAACTAAAAAATATATGGCTCGAATTTGTCACACAAATTGGTTATTTAAATGAAATAAAATTTAATAGGCACGTCTTGTTAACAAACGCAAAAATAATTGAAATATATGGTTTCCGTGACAGTTCTGAAAAAGCATATGGCGCGTGCGTATATTTATCATCTACAGTGAATGGCAAAATGAAATAACATTGTTTACAGCAAAGTCTCGAGTTGCTCCACTCAAAAAACAAACATTACCACGTTTAGAGCTATTAGGTGCTCTTTTATTAGCTGAGTTAATTTTTAAAATAAAAAATACCTTAGACATTCATATTGACAAAATAACGTATTTTACAGATTCGACAATTGTATTAGTATGGTTAAAGATTGAACCTTGTAAGTTAAAAACGTTTGTTGCAAACCGCGTAATAAAAATCACTGAAATTTCAAACGTGAATAATTGGAAACACGTAAACACAAAGGATAACGCCGCAGATATAATTTCTTGAGGATTAAGTCCTAAAGAATTGCTCGAACATAAGTCTTGGATAAACGGGCCCGAATTTTTAAAGAGCAACTTAATTTACAAACATGATCGTGAATCTAATTTTAATGATGTTCAAAATTTACTCGAATTAAAAAATCAACCAATTTCATTAATAATTCAAGAACAAAAAACCGAATTTGACATTTTTCAAAAATATTCAAATTTTTATAAATTATTAAACGTGACAGTTTATATTTTACGTTTTAAAAATCGTTGTTTAAATAAAGAAAAGCTCAACAATAACGTTAAGTCTCAGGTGTTAACTACACAAGAGTTGAGTGAAGCACAAAACAAATTAATCAAATTAGCTCAAAATGAAATATTTAAACAAGAAATTGCAGATCTTACAAATTCAAAAAACGTAAATAAACAAAGTAAACTTTTAAACTTACGACCGTTTTTAGACAGTCAAAATATTTTAAGAGTGAGTGGTCGATTATCGAAATCTTTAATTACATTTGATCAACAGCACCCAATTATTTTACCCTATAAACATAAACTCACTGATTTAATAATTTTAGATCAACATTTAAAGTATCTTCACGCTGGAACTCAAAATTTATTATCTATTATCCGTTTAAATTTCTGGCCACTTAATGGAAAAAATGCAGTAAAACGTATAGTAAAATCTTGTATTAGATGTTATAGAGCCCATCCAAAACCTTGTAAATTTATTATGGGTGACTTTCCTAGTTCAAGAATAAATCCAAGTCGGCCATTTTCAAATTGTGGTATTGATTACGCCGGTCCTATTTTAGTTAAAGAAGGCACGTTAAGAAGAAGCAAATTAGTTAAAACTTATATTTGTATATTTATTTGTTTCGCTACTCGCGCAATTCACATAGAGTTAGTTAAAGATTTAACAACACATAGTTTTTTAAATGCTTTAAAACGATTTTGTTCTCGACGTGGAAAGCCTAGTGATATTTACTCCGATAATGGGTTGAATTTCGTAGGAGCTAACAATTATTTTAGTGAGCTTTATGATATTCTCAATGATAAAAAACATAACGATTCAGTTTTAAATTTTTTGGCACGTGACAGAATAAATTGGCATTTTAATCCAGCCAGATCAGCTCATATGGGTGGTTTGTGGGAAGCTGCGTTTAAGTCCACAAAATTCCATCTTAAACGCGTACTCGGTGAATCACATTTAACTTACGAGGAAATGTACACGCTACTGGTGGAGATTGAGTCTTGCTTGAACTCACGTCCTTTGAGCCCTTTATCCGATGACCCTACCGATTTCCTACCCTTGACTCCTTCTCATTTCCTTATTGGCGACTCATTAGCAAGTTTACCAGAAGGAGACCTCAAAGAAGTTAAAATTTCCAGAGCGGATCGATAATATCGACTACAACAACTCAAGCAACAATTTTGGGACCGATGGTCAAAGGACTATTTAAGCCAGCTGCAGACTCGCTCCAAATGGAAGCTTGATGTTGAACCCGTTTTAAAAGTTGGATCCATGGTCGTTCTAATTGAAGATAACTTACCTTCTTTGAAATGGCCTCTCGCTCGTGTTGTGGAATTACATTATGGTACTGACAATGTGGTGCGCGTAGTCTAGGTTCGAATGGCAAATGGTAATATTTTGAAAAGAAACATTTCTAAAGTTTGCGCGCTACCAATCGAGAACTGATTTCCAAATATATATATTAATCGAAATGTATATATGTACTGTTTTGTTGTGCCGCAATCCTCTATCATACTTATCTTCATTGAAAAGTGGGCTTTTCAAGGCGGGCGGCATGTTAAGTTTATATTTGTTCTATATTTTTTGTTATATTATGAAAAGGCAACAGTGTCAGCCGAGTGCTGTCAACCTGTATTTATTGTTAAAGAAAACTTTTTTATCGACTGTCGATTGTGTTGGCAAGCGAGTTGTGAAAAGAATAAAAGGAAGTTGTTATGTAATGTAAAAAGAAACAGAACGTCATGAAAAATATATATGTCACGGTAAACGAATAAATAAAATTTTTATAGAAAGTATTGGATTTTCGTCACGAATTTATGTATAATCATTCACATAACAGTTCCTTCATCCACACAGCCATTTATTTATTGCTCTCTTTGAGCTGGTCCTTCGTTTACAGCCGTTATACAAAAAGTCATGCCACGATATTAAACACACACTGTATAATCACAGTTTTAAATTTCCGTTATTTCTTCAGTTTGCGATAATAATACAACTTTTCTCGTCCCAATATTGTTGAGAATTAAAATTGCTTCTGTTTTGTTTCTGAACTGAAAACGTTTTTCATCTCAATCGCCAAATGTATATGTTTGTGCACCGCAGGCATGTCAACATATGTTCGCAAAAACTTTGAGCTGGCTTTTATACTACAATATGATTTCAATAAAAGTATTTGTAAACACTAAGCTGCCTTTTGCGTGAAACGAGAAAGTTTATTAACTTCTAATATTAGGAAATAATTATATTTATGTTCGACTCAATCATAATATGTTGATCTATGACACTGTTGAGAGTCTATAATCTGTCATTTTATTGGACTAGTCTATAATGATAAAGCAAAGAATACACCAACCAACAAGAAGCGAAACTTGTGCTATTTTAGAATTCATTTTCTAAGTGCGCATGTCTGAGTGAGAGTCAGTTATCTGTCAATGTCATGTGATTTTATTCATTTATTGTTTACATGTTTACATTGTTTAGCAAAGAATATTCTTTGTTGTACGGTTTTCCCTTATTTACAATATAATAATATATATTTTGTTTGTGTTTTTAATTGTTTAAAAAACTATTATATTAGTTATGGCGCCAAGAACTTGTGCAGTTCGTGGGTGTCATTCAAGAGATGGAGACGGAACAACTATGTTTAGATTTCCTAAAGATCCTGTAAGGTAAGAGGAATTGTTTCTATATGCAATAAATTATAAATATATATTTCTTTTTTTAAATATGTTATTCTTCCATTGCATCTATACATTGTAAGTTGCGCGAATCTATGTTTTGAGTGTTAACATTCCTCTTTCTCTGTGTCTTTGATAACATAAATAATAATAACACAATCAAGGAATACACTACAATAAGCGTCACTGCTGATGAGTTCAGCTTGAATATGTTGAATAATAATACACAATAATCAATATAAATTGGTAGTAGTTTATTTATTTTATACACATATGATAAATAAAAATATAAATATACTTACTTAGCTTTATTTACATTTTAGAGCACAGTTATGGTTGGATGCATGTAACCGTGGAGATTTGTTTGAAAAAACCCTAGACTCTTTACATAACAATTATAAGTTATGTCAACTCCACTTTGAGGATAAATTTATTTCCAAAAGGGGACGTAAAAAGTACCTATGTCTTCAAGCTGTGCCTACAATATTTCCATGGTTAAAACGCAAGGGCCATGTTTTATTGAGCGATCCACCAACAAAAATAGCTATTCAGTCTGGTAAATATTAAATTTAAGTAAATATTACAATCAGTTGTTATTGATACTTATTTTTGCCACCTTAGTGCAGAATTAATTATAACTTTTCAACAGGATTCATTAATACCTTATTGGCATTTTGTTTATTTGTTTATTACAATTATTTTAATAATTACAGATACCATGCCGTTTGAGCAAGTGGGACATTCATCTCAAGCCGCCAAAAGACATATTGGTGATGCTTCTCCATCTCTTGGTAAGTATAATCATCATTTAGATAC
The DNA here is from genome assembly GCA_963921935.1 of Galeruca laticollis. Lineage (NCBI taxonomy): Eukaryota > Metazoa > Arthropoda > Insecta > Coleoptera > Chrysomelidae > Galeruca > Galeruca laticollis. The sequence goes on along the minus strand of OY998176.1, from coordinate 34,280,292 downwards.
AACTCTTGTAGATAATATGCATCAAAATAGATGGCTTTCTTATAATTAGATTGCGTTTAGCCTATCGGTGAATCGCCATATGCTTTGTATTTAAACAGCTGTATAGAATTGCAATGTTATGTATTCTTTAGAGTGTAGAGTGACAAATCTAAGAATGCTTGACATTTTTGAACTGGTTATTTGAAATTGATGTTTATTACAATTATTTTTATAATTACAGATACCATGTCGTTTGAGCAAGTGGGACATTCGTCTCAAGCCACAACAAGACATATTGGTGATGCTTCTATATCTCTTGGTAAATATAATCATCGTTTAGATACAACTCTTGTAGATAATATGCATCAAAATAGATGGCTTTCTTATAATTAGATTGCGTTTAGCCTATCGGTGAATCGCCATATGCTTTGTATTTAAACAGCTGTATAGAATTGCAATGTTATGTATTCTTTAGAGTGTAGAGTGACAAATCTAAGAATGCTTGACATTTTTTGAACTGGTTATTTGAAATTGATGTTTATTACAATTATTTTTATAATTACAGATACCATGTCGTTTGAGCAAGTGGGACATTCGTCTCAAGCCACAACAAGACATATTGGTGATGCTTCTTTATCTCTTGGTAAATATAATCACCGTTTAGATACAACTCTTGTAGATAATATGCATCAAAATAGATGACTTTCTTATAATTAGATTGCATTTAGCCTAACTGTTTTGTTTTTCTTATACAATAGTCTTTTTTATGGTTTTGCTAAAATGGAAAAATATTCGGTTATTCATTCAAAGTTCACTTGCTATCAATGTAAGAAAATGTTCCTGCTGGTCTTCAGAAAATAGATACTGGGAAATGTGATGGATGAATAAAACAACACATAGTCTATAATAAAGCCTTCCTCTATTTTACTTTTTTGTTTCAGATAATAGTTCTTCCAAAATTCTTACTGAGATGGAGGAACCCATACATTTACAATATCCTTCAGCTTCAACTCAAACACCACAAAGCATGACCTTTGGCACACCACGAAAGGAAAAGTTAAGGTTTAAATTGAAAACAATAAAGAAGAAGTTATTCAAGAAAACATGTAATGTGGAGGCAACACCAAAATATAGCCCTAAACTCTTTAAAGATATGTGTGATCATTTTTTGACCAAACCATTGGCAGACATTGTCAAAACCCAAATTAATTTGAAAAACAGAAAATCACTTGGTAGACGTTATTCTGATGAATTAAAGAAGATTGCCCTCACTTTGTATTTTTTAGGACCTAGAGCATACAAATTTCTTAGAAAAATAATAAGTCTACCAACTCCAAGAACTTTGCAAAACATGACCAAGGGTTTAGTTTCTCAAGCAGGTTTAAGTAATGAAGAAGTTTTTCAAGCAATAAAAATAAAAACAAACACAATGTTACCACAAGACAAACATTGTAGTATAATTATTGATGAGATGTCTTTAAAATCTTTTTTGTACTTTGATACTGGAAAAGATGAGATAATTGGTTTATGTGATTTTGGAACCGGAACAAAGGAAAGCTTGGTGGCAAAACATGCTTTGGTCATTATGGTAAGAGGACTGTATACTAATTGGAAATTACCAATTTCGTACTTTTTTGTTGATTCTGAATTTGAGGCCGAAAAGTTACTACCTGTCGTAACAAAATGCATATGCAAATTGTTTGACTGTGGTTTGATTGTGGATTGTTTAGTAAGTGACATGGGATCTAATTTTGTTAAACTAAGCAAACTTCTTGGAGTTTCTAAAAATAATCCAGAATTTCAAATAAATAATAAAAATATTGTATACATATTTGATCCTTGTCACTTGATTAAAGCATTTAGAAATAATTTAATAAACAATGTTTTTTCTTTTGATGATAAGAAAACGTCCTGGACATTTGTAAAATCTTTTTATGAATATGACAAAAAACAGTTTTTCAGATGTGCACCAAAACTTACAAACTCTCATATATATCCAACAAGTTTTGAAAAAATGCGTGTTAAACTTGCAACTCAGGTATTAAGCAATACCGTGGCAAGTTCAATGAATACATATATAAGTTTAGGAATACTTCCTACAAGTGCCATAGGGACCATAGAATTTATTGAAAAGTTTGATAAGCTTTTTGACATGCTCAATTCTGTGGACATAAGAAATTCCAATCCTTACAAAAATGTTTTTGAAGGCACAGATTTTCAATTAAAATATTTGGATGAAATGGTGGAATTTATTACAAAATTTAAGATATTTGATAAAAAAGATGTGGATGTTACCGCCAGATCGAAGTGCAGAAATTGTTGTATTATAACAATAAATTCTTTAAAGATTCTTTGGAGTCGACTTTCCTCGAACGATTTTAAATATCTACGCTGTAGAAGAATCAATCAGGATTGTCTTGAAAGTTTCTTTGGTTCTATCAGGCAACAAGGTGGTAATTCTATAAATCCAACTCCCATACAATTTCAAAGAGCTTTTAAAAAATTATTTTGCCAAGCATACCTTCATTCAAATAATATGAATTGCATTAATGACATGGATCAATTATTATTAAATCTAAGATCTATTCAATCAAGTAGGAAACAATCACAAAAACCAATACCTGAAATTTCATTAAAAGCAATATCTCTTCCAGATACAGATTACCGCCAACAACCAGCAATTATACAGAATTCTTTTAATTATGTATGTGGCTATTTGATTAAAAAATGTATTAATGTTCATAGTTGCAATACCTGCATTCAGTATTCTCGTGAAGTAAGAGATTTAGACATTGGTCATTTGTTAACATATTTTAAGGCATACAACAATGATTTTGGTACTTTTGGAAGTTTGAGAGCTCCAAGTGAAACATTTGTGGAATATATATATAAGTTAGAAAAATTGTTTACTTCATCTTTCGAAAATATTTTGACAGGTCAACATATTTCACAAAATATATATTCAAATATGAAAAAAATTGAATTTCATCATCCATGTGGTTCATTCCCCCTGGAATATGTTATTAAATTATTCATTAGGTTGAAAATATTTTATTCTCTGAAATATTGCAACAACAATTTTAAAATAAAAAAAAATAATAAACAGAAAGAACATCCGAAAATAATGATTTTATTCCATCTGTAGGATGGGATAAAAGATAAAATCATTATTATTATATCATAGCTCTGTCTTTGCAGCAGCAAGTGAGCTCGTTTAACAACACTCTTCTATCTTTGGCACTCTCTGTAAAGTTAGTAAACCTTGGCGTTAGTATCACTGTAAACTTGTAAAGTAACTAGTATGATTTTACTGAATTATAAATGTTTTTTTAATATTGTATATGTATATACCAAAGAGTTATAACTCTTTAATTGAAACGTTTCCTTTTTTATTATATCCCTACTCTCATATTTCATGCAGTTATATATGTTCAATCTAATGAATAGTTTTAAAATATCTGAACCACATGTGAAATACTTTGGCAAACAAACACTTCACTAAAAATTAAAGTAAATGCTTCTTCCAATTGATAAATACTATTTATAAAGTGTTCACTTGGAACCCTAAAGCCTCCATTAATACTTTTGTCCTTATCATACTTTTCAAAATATGTCAATAGCTACTTTGTATCCAGATCTCCACATTCTTTTGAGAATTCTATGCACGTTTCACACCTGTGACATAATGCTTTTTTCATAAAATAGCCACAAACAAAATTGAACGCATGTAAAATTGTCAGTTCTTCGTTACTGTAATCTTAATCTGATAATGATATTGCTACATTCTGAACTGCTGCTTGGTGAGTTTCAGGAATAATGCAAACATTTGTTGAATTCAACTTAATTAATAAATTGTGAAGGTCATCAGTACAGTACATTTAATTTGAAATGGTAAATTTTTGGCAAAACACTTTTCTAAAGGCATGTTCAAATTGGATAGAAGTGAGTTTAATACAATTGCCCCCTTGCTTCTTCACACTACTGAAGAAACTTTCAAGAGAATCTGTATTAGTTCTGTGCAGTGTAAATATTTAAAATCATTGGATTACAATTTATTACAATTTTTTTTAACTACTTATTGTGTTTGTTCTGCTTTTCTTCATCCTTGATCTGGAAGTAACACTTCCTCCCTTTTTATTGAATCTTAAATGTTTTAAAAAAGCAACATTTTACCCAAAAATTGTATTTGGTAGTCTGCTGATACAAACTCATTTTTGTATTTGTTAATGTTTCTTGGTTTTGTGGAATGAAATAAGTTTGTCAAATGTCTCAATGACTTTAATGGTTCCAATACTAGGAACTGCCCCCAAGCTCATATACATATTCACACCACTTCCTACGTTATTATTTGGAGTTTGAGTTGGTAGACGTACTTTCATTTTGTCGAAATTCGATGGATAAGTTTGCCTGTTTGTTAATTTTTGTGTACTATCTAATATAATACGCCTGTTTGTCTTGACCGCAAAACTACTTTAAAAATGACCAGGATGTTTGTTTGCCATCAAAACAAAATGTATCTCTTTTCAAATTATTTCTTGTAGCTTCAATTAAGTGACTAGAATCAAAAAAGTAAATAATCTACTGTGAATATTGGATTATCAGAAGTTACTAAAAAGGAATTGGTTAGTTTAATGAAATAACACCCCATATCACCATCAACATGCAAACTTCGGCTCTCCTACTTTAGTATGCATGTTTCAATGATAGGAAGAAACTCTTTCACTGCTAATTTGGTACCCACAAAAAAATACGATTGCCTCCAGTTCGCTTACAGTCCTTTTGCATAATTACGAGTTCATTGTTTGCGGGACAAAAGACTTTTGATCCAGTCCCAATATCAATCAGTCCAGTATCTTCATCTCATGCAGTACTATAGAAGACATGACTTTTCAGTGACATCCCATCAATACATATGGTATACTGTTTGTTACCATTGGACATTGTCTGAAGCTTTATTTCTACAGCTTTAAATATTGAATCGTAACCTAAACCAGGCTTGCAAACAAGTTTTTTGGTGATTCTTTGCAGGTTTCGTTTTGTTGGAAGACTAATAATTTAATCATAAAGTTGTATGTCTGTGATCCCAAAAAATATTGTGTCAAGGCAAATCGTTTGTGTTCTACAAAATACCTTCTACCTAGAGGTTCTCTGACTTTCAGTAGTACTTGCGCTTTTACAAATGATGCCAGAAGTTATTCAAGAGATTTCTCACACATTTCTTAGAAGTCCTCCAGGTTGCATATTTCTTTGTTTTCTCTGGTTTCCTTTGCAAAATTTCGTTTCCCTAGAGCCAGCCATAACCACTAATTTCACCTTGCTTTTCTGTGGTGTCCAGAACTTGAGAAAGCAGGAGTTTGAGTGGAAGTTGTTGGAGAATTTTCAAGAGTAAGCTGTTTCTAATGGGTGCCTACAACAGAAGTTTCCTATGGATCTATAAAAGTATATTAAATATAATATATTTTGGAAATGTACATGTACATGATTCAGAACCCTAACAACAATACATATATATGTTTTACTTTTGTTTGACAAGAAAAATGACTTTTTATATTTCTTTTCACTTATTGTAGACATACTAAACATAAAATGTTACTGAAAAGCAGACATTTTTTATATATTTAGGCTCTAAAAATTAACAGTACTTTGATTATGGTTTTGGCAAGCATAATATAATGCTTTGGTTTGACTAAATAACATTATAAATTACACATACCTAACATCGTCCTTGGGGATAGTAACAAAGTTCCCTTCTCAAGTATTGGAGGATCATCCACGAAATAAGCATACAAATTATCCTTTACAAGCGATCACAAAAAATAAGCTAGTGCCACAAGAAGTACTATATTATGTGTGTCTAAGTTATATCGTAATATTAATTGGAGGGATTACCAGAAAAACAGTATAAACTGTTCAACCAGAAAAAAGCTCAAAATATGATAATAACGAAAAACGCAACAAAACTTCGATAACTATGCAGAAAAGCTTACTGTCGCTACTTTTTTATAACTTCTTTGTCACATACATCAGTAGATTTTCTCTTGTAAAATATTTAATTCAGAATCTGGTGAGGTGTAACTTTTAAATATATCAATTATAAAAATTTTGTATTCAAGTACCATACTTATTGTAATTTTATATCATCATTTACTGAAATTGTTTCTATTGTAAACTGGTATTCTAAATATATAATCTATATTATTGTATTGGTTTTTATACTCACCCTATCCTACATACTACTACCTACCTACCTACTTACATACTTACACATATAATTTCGATAACAATATAGAAAATGAAAATCATTTGGTTAAACAATAGCTCGTTATTTTTAATAATGGATGGAACTCCAAAAACAGAAGCTAAAACTGTATGTATGAAGAATTGTTAAAGTATATTTTTCACATTGTTTGTTTAGCTGTTAAATTAACTTTAACAATTCATAAATTAAGTTCAACACACCTATTGTGAAAATTAAACTTTGGTATTTCTTCATATTAAATGAGTTTTCACTAATTATCAACCAACATTCAAAATATTACACGGTTGGATGCTTAAATATTTCTTTGAAAATTAAAAAATTTTCGAAGCAAGCCATAAAAATAAACAATAATTATTTGAGATTCTTTGGTTTCACTTTTTTGCGTGTAGGTAAGATTTAATTTACATTTTTTGAACACTTTTCTTAGTGTAAAATCAAGTAACGATGGTCAGTTATCTGTCAACGTCAGTTTGAAGGTCACGAAATTTTGCCCCCAAAACATCAAAGGATTTACGCCGGGTTTCGCTTCTTGTTGGTTGGTGTATTCTTTGGATAAAGTAATTTGCACTCCTGTCAGTGTCAAATTATTTGAAATTTAAACTTCAAAATAACTATTTATTTTAAACAAGAAAAACACAAAACTTAGTTTTTTCATTTTAAAAATACAAACATTGTAGACATTAGATTTTAATTATAATAGATGAATATTAAACAACCCGTATTGTTACTAACGTTGATTCCTGATGACCTCTTTTGATGCAATATTTCCTATTTGTTTCATGTTGTCTGAAAGTTTCATTTCTTCTGGTAGATCCATTATTTAATCGACGCTTTCTGACACATTTACAAATTTCAAACATATACGTATCTATGATCACGAAGAGGGCACACTATATAATATTTTCTGTTGCAAATTTCACTAAATGATAGCTAGGTGCGAAAGTGCCAGCGGCATAATAGTTTTTATCCTACACATAAAATCTCAAATGATTTGTTGGAAATAACATGTTTGTTGTACCTTGCAGAGCAATAAACACAAATTCATAAAATGCTCGTATTTTTGGTTATATTTCCTTTTAAAGTTTTTAGGTAGGTAGCAAATTCAGTGTAGACTAACTTTTTGCGTAATCCCTTCCGATGTAGAATAACCGCCGTCGGATTTGTCCATATTATGTAACACTCTGTTTTCAATCTTAGTTTTAATACCAACGAAACCCTAAAGGTAAATTCACAATGAACAAATTAACAATTAGTAATTACAATTAACGTAGAACCTTGTAAGCTGTCATTGCATATGAGCATTCATAATTGAACATTTTAGTAATCATACTCAACACTTTAGCATGCACACAAGTTATCTCATTTTGTGAGGTTAGAAGTTATATTTATAATTACTTTTCTTCAGTTCTTTCTCTGATTTGATGGCTCTGATATTTCTACAGTGACAAATTATTGTTAAGCGTCAACATTGTCAATGAGCTCGTTTCATGGGTATACGGATCGAGACCGAACTATAGAGGCAGCACTTCTGTCGAAAGTAGAGCGCCCTGGTGTTAAATAAGAAAAACATTGTGATGTAAACAGTATAATAAATAACCTACATAATGCAAAGAGTGAATAGATGTTTTTATATTCTTTGCCAGGAAAAATTGTTGGTATGTAAGGTGGGTGTAGGGGATTATCTGATTATTGATTATTGACAAAATGAGCACTGCAAATTCTAGTATTTTAATTTGGTTCCCAATCCTCCCGATGTTTTCTGAAATGTAATTAAAAAACTTGAAGTGATTCGTTTTGTACAAATGTTTACTTTCTTCCCCTTAATAGTATTTAATTATTTGAACTTATTATATAATACGTATTAAAGTTAGCAAACACATAACTAGTTTTTTATTTTATATAATCAATGAAATCGTACAGAAAACAACATTTTATTCTCTCGATAATAATCTTTTATTTATGTAAAAAAAATTTAGAACTTTTCTAATAGCTGCCAATTGTAGTATCATACTAATTATACACAAAATAATAGTTAATAAAATGTTTTAATTAGAACATTTTAATTACATATGGGTTTTTAGTGCATTTATCCATTTTTGACGTTTTAAGATTATCCACGCAGTGTTGAATGAACTTTGGGGGAAAACTATAAAATTTCAACCGCGTAGTATTTTTATACAGCTTATTTGAACAGCCATGAATACAGAAAGATCTTTTGATGACGACATCACAACCATTTAATATCTGTTTTAAAAAATGAACATTTAAAAAGCTGATTATACAAAACTACTAATACTACTAATAGTGTTTACATCACATACTTTGTGTTTTTTCACGGCAGATAGCATAAACGTCATCTTTCTCGGTCCCTATGAATTAACAAGTTAAATAATATCCTAAAATTTGAAAATAACATATATTTTTCTATGATTACGATATTTATCTCAAAAAGTTATAAATATCTTCGAAAATTAGATTTAAAATTTTTATTAAATTCAAATAAACCGCTGTGAGTCGATCAATGGCAGAAGCCCTTCTTGTCAGATTGAAAGTACGTTCTGTCAACTATACAAGTTGATTAATAAAAAGTGAAAGTCGACTAGAGATGTTTGACAATTGACATCAATATCCACAACCAACCTCAAACAGATATCATCCTCGCCGACGTTTTAGTTGTTTGTTATATTATTTCAAAGTAGAAAATGTGCTTCTATTTGTATGCCTTTCAAAAGACATCTTTAAAATGGAGCCAGGCTTCACCAACGCTCATTTGACAAATCTTCCTCAAGTGGATGTGGACATTGAGTCTGTCACTCGAACTCCTCTAAACAGAATAAGAATAAGCGATCCGGTACTAAATCGAGTTCGGAATTCTGGGGTAACGGAATTTGTGTATGTGTGTTACATCACATATTTTCCAAACAACTCAACCTACATGGAGAACATTTAATTTTCGTTATACATTCATTTTACAGCATAATTTCTATTTTGAAAGCATCATCACTGCAGTTTAAAGTACATATTTCCAAATTTCTTTGACAACGCGAGAGTTACATTTTTTAATGAGGCACCCGATTAGGAGAACATTATTGGGAAGAGTACGTTTTGACAGAACTTTGCGTTCCTCTTCAACGAATGTTGAAAAAAACAAATAACTATTCTAATTTTAAATTTTTCCCTCGTGACAACAGCGTAAAATATTTTTGTTTGCCATTGGCTCTAGCCTACCACAGTCTACCACAAGAATTCAAATTTCAATATTTTTCCTTCATTTTTATTTGAAATTGCAGAGTGGCGTTATTAGTCGCAAATACTTAGTTCAGACCCAATATATGACATTTTTATTGAGATTCATGAAACGAGCTCAATGTTCTAGCCCATGATACAAAGAACAAAATCTGCAAATTATTACATTAATTTTCTCCTTGTGGAGAGATTTCTTTTTTTATTTTGAAATTTTTTGCGCATCAACCCCTAGGGTTATTAGCGCCCAACAATAAATTTATATTTAAGTCATGTACATAATAGGATTTTCAAACTTTATACAGTAAGTTAACCGCTTTCAGGAAAAGTAACAATTTTTCAACGTCACAGTTTTCTCCGATAATGTCTGTGATATTATTTGGTGAAATATACCCCGATCTTTGATGAGCAAAACGGGTACACTCCACTAACACATGCACTACCGACACTGGAACCTGACATGTTTCACATATGGGTGCCGCAGAATGAGACATTAGGTGGCCGTGGGAGAAACGAGTGTGAACAATTCTAAATCGAGTTAATATTATTCGATCTCTTCTTTTGGCTGGAAGGAATTTCCAGGTAGCTACACTTTTTTTCACTATCCTCAATCCTTATGAGCTTCTTGTAGATTGAACAGCTCTCTTCTGATAATTTGTACTAATGGATTCGAGGAGTACATTTGGGGAATGCTCTCAACAGAGCTTAGAGAGTCCGTAATGATCAAAAAATTACTTGGTTCGTGGTTTTTTGCATATATAAGGGCGTGAAATATTGCGTACAGTTCTCCAGATTATACACTTGCCATTTCTGGTAGCCTAATTCTAATAAAAGCACTGGGAGCGATAATTGAAATTCCTACCCCTTTTCCCTTTTCCATTTTCGAGGAATCTGTGTAGATTTGTGTGTATTGACTAGGTCTGGACACTTTTTCATGGAATGCTGTTCTAATCAAGGCTTGATTTGTTCCGTATTTGTTGAAATTTGATAAGGAAGTATCGCAGTACGGAAGTTTCGTTAGCCAGGGAGGAATGGGATTTAGGTTCAGCCGGAAAGTTGTTGGAATGGAGGTATCAAATAAGATAAGGGATCTATTTATTCTCTCATATAGAGGGAGATCAATTCGTTTTTTATTTTCATACTCAGAGCTAAACCGATTTGACAGTGCATTTTGATTTACCGGATGATTTAGATTTGAGGAAACTGATGCGGTGTACGTGAGGCTTAGACAATAACGTCGAAGATGGAGGGGAAGTTCAGGAGCTTCACATAGCAAACTGTCAATAGGACTCGAGCGAAAAGCCCCAAGGCAGATTCGGATTGCAGAGTTTTCAACAGAGTTAAGACGACTTAGGACGTTTTGTTTACCTGAGTTGTATGCCACACTGCCATAGTTCAGGCGAGACCTTATTAGGGCACGATATGGGCGAAGTAGACAGGCAGAATCAGCTCCCCAATTTTTATTTGATATTGCTCTTAACATATTAATTCCATTGGTAGATTTAGTAATAAGATTATTGATGTGGGACTCCCAAGTCATTTTAGAGTCCAGGATAACTCCTAGGAATGTAATATTTTCACGAGAGTGAAGGTTTTCGTTATATAATTTCAAGTTGGGGTAAACCAGCGAAGGCGTTTTAGAAAACATTAGACATTTTGTTTTCGAGATGGAGAAAGTTATCGACAAAAAGTCTACCTTTCAAAGGATAATTTATATTTGATAACACGCTGTCTATTGCTATTAAGAAAAAGTTACACTAATGACTGATCTCTGGGGTGTGCCATTCTCCAGGGATTTTAATTGTGACAATTGACTGTTTGCTTGTATACGAAAACAACGATTTTGGGAGAAATTTTTGAATAAAAGCTAGCATATTTCCATTTATTCTCATCCCAGATAAAGTTCTCAGGATATTATGCCGCCACGATGAGTCGTAAACTCGATTAATGTCAAAGAATACGCTGAGAACTTTTTGTTTCTAAAGAAAAGCTTCATGGATATCTGATTCTAGATCAGCTATGTTATCTAAAGTTGAGCGTTTTTTCCTGGAACCCGTTTGATGTTTGGATAAGAGAGATTTTTTTTCAATGAACCACGTTAAGTTGATAATTTTTTCCAATAACTTACCAATGCTTGATGTGAGGGAAATGGGTCTGTATGATGTGGGAAAGTGCGGAGGGTTATTATTTTTCAAAATTGGAATTATATATGCCTCTTTCCAGGAGTTTGGTAGACTTTGGTTTAGCCAGTAGTAGTAAAAATTTTTAACATATAGAGCTTAGATTGTTCAGGTAAATTCTTTATAAAAATCACTGGTAATTTGTAGGTTTTCAGGAGAATTTTGACGTTTAAGTCTATTAAAAGCATGTTTGCTTTGTTTTATGACTTTCTTGCAAGTGTGGTTCCACCATGGTACTTTTCTGCGTTGTGATGACATACTAGTGGATTTATCTACAGAGCTAATGGCAGCTCTCATGATCAAAGATGTTAGAATATCTAGCCATTCTGATTGGTTTCTATGCTCGAAATCAGTTTGAACAAGAAAGTTGTCCATTAATTGTTTGTATAGATCCTAGTTTGCAGTTTTTATCTTCTATTTGTTCCTACCAGGGATATTGATGGAAATGAATGAGCTGTTATGTATTTCTATGGGGTAGTGGTCACTCCCATATAGATCGGGCAAAACATTCCATGTTATGTTAATATTCGAAACTGGATCCGATATGCTTAAATCTATGTGTGAAAAACTACCATTTCTGGCATTAAAACGTGTAGGGTGTCTGTTATTTGAAATATTTAGGTTATGCTGTTCGATAACATCCAAAATTAAAGTACCTCTGTTATCATTTGATGGCGAACCCCAAGTTAAAAGATGTCCATTAAAGTCACCAACAATAATTCGTGGGCAAGGAATTTGATTAAAGAGATTGGATAAATTGTGTGAATTGAGTTCTACGTCAGATGGAATGTAAACATTGCAGATATGTAGTTTTTTGTCCACAGGTAAAGCAACGCAAATGGCTTCTAAGTCTGTATGCAGAGGAATAAGTGATGAGCTGATGTCTTTCTTCACATATATTGCAACACCTCCACTTGCACGTAGACAATCGACCCTATTTAAGAAATAACCGTTATAGTTTTTATTACTGTAAGTTTTATCTGCAAAGTTTGTCTTCTAAATGCAGATAATCGAAGGATCTAGTTCAGACATAAGTAATTGCAGTGATTCTAGGTGAGTGTAAATGCCGTTTATATTCCATTGGACAATGTTTTTGAACATAATAAGAGTGTTTATGAAGATTTAATTAGAAGAAATTAATTGCTGCTCACTTCCGATGACGCGTCATTTTCATTGTTAGTTGATGGTTTCGAGTCGAAAAATTCACAATTTTTCCGAAGCTTGGTGCAGCGGGTTTTTATGCTTCTATCTTCCAAGTGGGGAAGAATTTCATGTAATATAGCAAAGTAAGGGTAAGTCATTAGTGTAATTTATAGAAATTTGGTCGGGGTGTGGTGAACCGTAACTGTTTGCGAACAAATCTACCAGTTGGTCAAAATTTAGAACAAAGAGTGGTTCGTGAGAATTTATGAAAACTTTTGCTGGTTTAAGCAATGCGTCAAAATCGGGCCTTTGTTTTTTTTGGGGGGGGTTTTTCGGGTGTGACAAAGATATTGTTTGTTGGATTTTTTTCTTCCGCAATTTCAGGTGTTTCCCGGTCGGAACTGGTTATTTTGATTGCTGGTTAGGTTTTTTGGGTGTGGAGTGTAAATCATTTGTAATATGTTGGTTTTGTGAATTCACAATAGATTGAGATGCTTCTACAGGATTTTTTGTACTGGAAGTTTTCTTAGAACTACTTGACTTATCAGAGGGTTTAGGTGGACTTTCTGAGTTATTTTCGGAAGTGTTGGGAGCGGTGGGTTCATTACAGCAGTTGACAGCAATATGACCTGGCTGTTTGCACTTGAAGCAGGTCAGGCCATCAACGGATACGAAAATTGGATATAGACTATTTTCATAGGTTAATGTGAATGATTCAGGAATGTTCCTTTCAGTAGATAGAGGAGAGGTGAATACTTGGCGCCGAAAACTAAAAATATGTCCGTTGGGGTTGGAAACTCCTATTTTCATGAAAGATACTGGTGATACAAGGTTTAAACCCAACTTCTTCAATTCAATCTCTAAAGTCCCGTGTGGTATACTAGGGCAGACGTTAGATAACGTAATTCTGCTTGCTGGTGTAATGAGTCGTCTTGCCTGGATGTCTGGATTGTTGACTGTGATGCTAGAATATGTAGCCATAAAGTGATCAACCACTGACTTGTCTGATAGGTAAATACATACTCCGTTGTTTGAAATTCTTGAAGCAAAAGTAATGTTTTTAGGAAGAATTTTAGCTCCTACGGCAAAAATGTATTCCTCTAATTTAACTCCATCAATAGAAGACAATAAGATACTTTGATCTTTAGAGGGAAAGAGTGAGTTAGCTGCAACATTTAAATAAGATCGAGAAGAACTTATTTGTAATTGGGTAAGAGATGGACTTCTGGGGTCAGAAGCACTCCCTGTACTTGTCAGTTGAGGTTGGATCGAAGAATGAACGCCGTGATCAGGGGGTTCTGCCAAATTTTCTGTCATGATCAAAATGATTTACATTGATACTCGCAGAAAGTTTTCAACTACAGTCCTGTCCTAATGTGGTCAGGCAAAACCTGACCGATATCAAGAGAACAATAAAAACTGGTATTACAAACAATCGACTGCGACTTATTTATATATTAATATTTCTAAAACCAAATATCTCTTATATTACTAGATGGAATTTATTGACTTATAGGTATATTTAGAACTGCATATAAACTGCACAATAGTATACTGTTTTCACTTTAAACTCTTTGTTTATTCCACTTTGAGCTTGGAATATGTAAGAGCTGCTTACAAAAGCTGGTATCGGTACTGTTACCAGGACCGGCCTCCCACACTTCGGATGCAAGATTTCACTGACGCTCCGAGTTGAATTTTTCAAAGCAATAATTGTAATTGCATTGTGAACGAATCGTTAAACAACAATTTCGAATTTAATAGTGACAGCCGCGTCGTCATTTATAATAGGGTGCCATCTAGTGTTATTTTTGTGAAGTTGTTTTGCTTGCCTAGCCATTATTTGCTATTTTTCTCATCTAGCCGTGCAAATACCTAATTTTCCGTCCCGATAGAGCCACGAAAATTGGGTTTTCGAGTAGTGTAGGATGAAAAAATATTTTCATAAAAAATTTTTGAATCGAACATAAAGCTAAATATGTAACTCGTCTTTATTATTGGCCACGCGCGCAATCGGGCTCTGCCAATCAACTCGACTCCTCCAATAAAGTCTTAGATTATCTACTTGTTACATAAACAGATATTACTTATAAAAGGAATTACTCGTATCTGGGCCATATTAGGCTCCATCCTTAAATTGTTATTAGTTCAGGCTCTAATAGTTATGTTCCTATTGTTGTTCATATTTCATTTTATTTTGATTCTGACGAACCTCACTACGAGACTTTAGATATTGCCGAGATGTATGAAACCTGATGTTTCTATTTTTATCCGGCGTTTTGTCTCCTATCTATTAATGATCATCATTTTATCAAATCTCTTATTAAGATTATGTAGGTTGGCTATAGATCTTTGAATTTGTTTAAAGTAAATTCAGTTAGGTGAGATCTGTAGTTGTTTCGTGAAATAATTTATCACAACACTACATATCTAACAAACATAGAATGGTATATTTCATATCAAGAGTGGAATAAGCAAAATTGTACACGAGTAGAAACACACGTGTAGAATTTTGAATTCCACCCGTGTTTTAGACTATACTTTTTCTACGACTATTGAATGAAAAGAAAACAACATTTATTCAATTGTTTACTCCTTAATTTCTAGAGGAATTGTGGTGAAATCATGTCTGCTGTCAAACACTGAAAAGGAATGAAGCCATCTAGCTATTATTTAAATAAAATTATATAAATTTACTTGCTTTTTATGATGTATTAATAAATTTTTATTTAAAAAAAAGATAACTAAACAATTTTGACAATCGACATTTTTGAAAGTATCATCTAGCGTTTTCAATTTTGTTCTTTTTCGTTCTTAAAAAGTGCCACAAAATACACTTTGCTGGACTTCTAGCTCAAACAATTAATACTGAACGACCGTATTAGTCATTTTACGTTCACTTTAGAGGATTTCCATGTATTTTGATATTTCTGTACGAATTGTACTCTGTGTGGTGCAGCTGGTATAGAAAACGGAGCACGCCTATTTTCTCTTTCTGTCAAATTAACCGTGACATTTAAAGGGCGCCACAAGTATTCATTCCATACCAAGGGCGAGAATGAATATTCTTGCCGTAGAGCTAGAATTAAGCAGTTCTATAATCAAAAACTACGTCGGAATATAGAGATTCGGTAATAGTCGTACAAAAAAGATAATATTATCACCAGACAAAGTCTCTTTTATAACATGTTGCATCGATGTGAGTTTAAGGGCAATATCGATTAAGGCTTGAGAAATAGTAAATTAAATATATAAGAATGGATACCACGTTTGAGTGGCCTCCAGTTGGCCTATTGAATAAAAGAAGAAGGAAAACGAATGAAGAACTGTCATTTGATTAGATACTTTTCGTACTAACAGTTGTGTGTAATGGCAAGTGAGATTTCTTTTAAAATGGCCAAAAACCCTTATCAAAATCAGGACGTTTTTAGAAGATACTGTGTTCTAATAGGAATATAAAAGACTTAAATTGATTTTTCAATTTCGTTTTGTGTCGAATAAAAATGTGCATTATATTTACTACCAATAATGTATATCCATATAATATTATTAGCATTTGTAGCACGCAAAACACTTCCGTTAATATTTGAATATATATTTATGTCAATGGCAATTCTATTAATATTACTGCATTTGAATTGAGAACAATTTTATCGCAAATAATCACCATTGATTATATTATTCAATAATGTCTATTGGTGATGAATCATCATTTATTTCACCCAACCCAACCAATTGTTAAAATAACATTTGAGCATACAATTCAATGTCAATTTGAGACACAAAATATTATAATATTAGCAATGTATTTGATTACAACAGCTTTATTATAAGATATTGTAACTTGAATTGAATGGCGGTAATGAAAATAATATTTTTATGTGGATTTTCAAGGGTCTAAACGGGAAACACTACGTTTCACTCCAAGGGTTATAACATGAAGTAGATGTTCTGTAGTGAAAAGTGATGTATATATGAGTTAAAATATTTCAATAGGTTTAATAAGATAAAAGTAGGTACATCAGTTAGTTTTCTTATGGTACATTTTCCAAAAAAAAATTCAAAACAACATAAGGTGTTACAACTCCTGGTCTGCCTTATAGTTTGATAATGGTCCAATGTCGTCAACAGTTCTATAAGAAACTGTGAGAAGATTATTAAAGTTATTACGTGTGATGTATTGGTGGTATGAATGGCCGCAGGTCTACCATGTCCTGTTTCTTTACTACAGTTACCGGTCTTGATCCAACGTACAGGTACCCTTGTTTAATATTTTCTAATAATTTCGGTCGTCTTTTCTTAGGAGTGGGCGCGATGTCTATAGCTGAGAAAGGGATGTCTATATTCAAAGTTTCTTTGTAATATAAAGTAAATGGTTATGTGATTTGCATCGGTTCCATAGGATCTTTAACCATGAAAATTTTTGACCTACTACATTTTTTTCCTTTTAGTTATAGCATTAGTGAGGTTTTCTACATATTTGTCATGTGAAATGCTTTTTTCTTCTTAGTTGCCTTATGACTGTGTACCAGTCATTCGGTACATGGATTGGTTTGCCTAGATTCTACTGAACCAAAGTGAAAATCATTAGGTAAATAAGAATGACCACTAACCATAAACTTGTGATCATAAGTCTAAATCTTGTTGTCATCGCTGAGAAGTAGTCTTAGCATGGATAGGGCAAAATTCCAGTTTCGATTTTGATTTGTACATGTGTCACTGTAGGAGACAATATGCTCAGCTTCAGTTACACGGGCCTCAATATGTTTTGTTAAACAAGAAATAATTTCTTGTGAGCCCCTCGAAGCCACTGTTTCATTCCCGCCTAACACAAACCCTAACAACTTTTTAACTCATGGCACCCAAATTTGTACACATACATGATGTTGCGTTTATAATAAGCTAGTGATGTGATAAGTTAAGGGTAAACTAGAGCCTTTTCAATAACTTATTCTTACTGCATATATTGGTACGAGGGGCATGAAAATGAAGATTGAAATCTGTATTGGTCTTACGATAGATGTCAACGGTAACAGGATCAATATTCTTTTCTGTACAGTGTTCTATATACAATTTGTGCAGAAGACTAACGTTATGATCAGGTGGCAAAAGTTTTGAGTTTGCATTTTTAGCCATCGTTTAATGTGATTGAAAACTGGGAAATTTTTCGATATGTTCTCTGACATATTACAGGAGCACATATGAAACCTTTTTTTTGTTGGAACACTACACCCTCCCTTGTCTGATCGTATTTGATAACCGATTTTGAGTTTTTGGAATGTCTGAAAAAAGCATTTCTCACAAATATTGACCGTTTCTCATGTACAGTGTATAAAAAACTGTTGGTAATGGCCTTCGGATACTGTGAATGGTTTTTGGGACGTCTGTTATGAGGTTTACCTTCCATTATCAGACTCCACCAAAAGGGAGTTTTTTTGCAGTAAATGAGCCTAACAGCCAAAATGTCACAAAAATTTGTTTTCTTGCATCCTCAGCTATCTTGTAGAAAAGTTTTTTTTTATAAGCAGTTGTTTGCAAATACTTGCATGGTATAGTTTTACCCCTCTTTGCGGTGTACTCCTCACCTAAATTTCTGAGGCATTTTCTTATATAATTTCATTTCGTTTTTTTGCGTGACTTTTACGGGGTCGATTCATCTGCTTCAGCATTACCAATGGGCACTTCGTCTTCGATATCACTTTCTGAAATGAAAAAAAGATATTGTTTTAAATGAAACTTACTGTTCTTAGAGAATTCCACAATATATTGGAAAAAAGATTCAAAGAAATTTGACAATTGTTTCGATAACTGAATATCATCGTCAGAATGACAGAAGTTAAATTTCATTTGATGCATAACTGACGTTTAATAATTCTTTTTGGGTATACCAAGAAGCTACCTTACCTTGATTGACTTAATATATGTTGATAGAAACAAGATATGATATTGTAATAAATACGAATACCCAAAAGATAATTTTATTGTAGAAAGTTTCAGAACACACGGTAAAACATATTTTATTGTAAACCATAATAAAAACTGGAATGCGACCCACATTTTGTTTAAAAAAATAATACGAAGTCAAAACAGAATAGAAAAAAATAAAACATCTCACTGGGTCAAAGCAAAATAATTGTTTTGAATACAATTATTTCGATAACGAAAATTAGCACGCTTCAAAACACAAAAAGTTGTTTTTGCAATTCGACTAAAACCCCAAATCGAAGTCGGGGGAAAAGAAAAAACGGGTGTAGAGGGCAGCAGCGGCAAAGTGCCGGTAGAACACGCGAAGGGAAAAGTCCTTCTCTAGTCACGGTAACGGTACTAGTTTTTTTTAGTGTTAGCGGTACCAGAGGTAAAGTTCTCTCCGTTGTGTCAGGGTGTAATAGGGATACTGAGATTATTCCTTGACGGTGAACACTGTCCCCCGTTACGATACACGAACGGTAGAATTACCCTCTACGCTAAATTATTTTCAACATAGCACGATACCATTTATTGGCATTACTCGTGGTGACAAAAAGATAGCGAAAATCAAGCAGTATCCAGGCTAGACGAAGGAAGTTTGCCAACGCAGTAAGTTTTTGAACAAAATTTAGATTGGGATGAATTTTTTTCACTAGTGAGACATTTATTCGTTATTATTTGCGCTGGATTCTGAACTTGGGAATATATTTCCATTTGCGGTACATAAGGAGTAGCGATAGCAAATATATTTAATTGATTTTTTCTGATTTTTCAAAGGGACTGGACACATATGCCCGTTCTCAGTTAAATTTTTCGTCCTGATAAATATATAATTTACCGTGTGTGTTGATATAGTTAAATTTTGCAGAGTTTCGCCAACCTGACAAAAGTTAGGTTTAATTTTTTAATTAGGAGTTATTATTTTGTGGTGCCGCATATTCTCTTCCACCGCGTAGGTAGGAAGGAGATAGAAATTTAGGCGAGGTTAATTCTGTACATGGTAACACAAAGGCCGGAGCGAATGATTTTCAATTTTTCGTGGGTTTCAGCGAACTTGCACGTATAAGTAAATTATTATAGAGAAAATTGTTATAATTCTTTTGTTCAGACGTGATTCGAAAATTTCTTAATTACCAGTGAAATGCATAAATTATCGTAGGTGATTTCATTACTGGGAATTTCGCAACTTGTAACGCCAGTGTCGATAAATAATTTTATTGTTTCCTAGCTCAGCAGAATTTTATACGAATAAAATTTCACTTTCATTTTCTCAAGGTCAATGGCGACCAAACCGACGTGAGCTAAAACATTATTACGGTTAGAAGGTAATTACACATAATATTTTATTTATTGTCTCGACACCGGTGACTAGAAAGTCTCATGCACTTTGAAAAGGCAAAGCCGATAAAGGGGGTAATTTAGTCGTTCCATCGCAAAAACGAGAACTGTGTCATAACTTTTTTTTTTCGGAATAGTTATATGATATACAGGGGTAGGATTAAAAGGCACAATTTATAGATAGATGTGTAGGTAGGCTTATACCAGGGAACTTTCGTTATTTGGGTCATACGGGATTTTATTTTTGTGTTTATATATATATATATATATATATATATATACGTGTATACTCAGAGAATTTTTTTTATCATATATTTTTTTATACAACGTTGTGGTTCTACCTTATTTTTTTATTTATCATCCCTACCCCGTACTTCCCCCTCTGGAGAGTGTAACAACAGTGGAAGTGAGACAGAACCGGGAGAACAACCCTGTTCTGTCAAAGGAAGATCAAACCGTTTTTAAGACCTGGCGAACATAGCTCAAAAATCGGACGGGATTTGCCTTACACGCTCAGCCTCCCATTGGAGACAGAAATTGGTGACTCGAAGGTCGGGATCGATATAGAGTAAAGAAAAGGGAGGGTTCCTTTTTATTTCAGGTGGTCATAGTTCTATTTTAAATGGGTCAAATTACATTTTGGTGACAGCAGTTATTACAAGTGGTGACAGAAATTGTTAGAGTGGTGACAGTTGACTAGTTACCTAGATTATATTTCACTGAAATAAGGCCCAGATATTATTACACTGGTGACAGCGTTTTTTTTATTAATAAACAGCTCTATTGAAGGAGGTGTTATTGCAATATTACAAATATTAAAGCTTAGATATTATTAGCCCTATGGAGATATCCTGGATATCTTTTACCCAATTAAGAGCAGTATAACTATGCAATGATATAGAAAACCTGGTAAACTATACCAGCTGATCTTTATAATTATCACTTAAGAAGACAGTTTAAAAGTGAAGAACTCCCTAGATTTATCTGTTCATTGACAACTTGATATTGTGTGTTTCTTAAGTCTCATATAAGTTCTAATTCTTCAAGGAGATCCAGTTCTTGTTTATTATCAAAAATATGTAGTACTTCTAGTTCTGTGTTAGGTGTCAATGAATGTTTGGTGTCAAGTAGATGTTTTACGTGGTGAGATTTATCTGGTAGTTTCAATCTGTATGCTCGTAAGTGTTCATTATATCTGATTCCAAAATTTCTAAGGGTTTGACCCAAATAGACAGCATTACATACTGGACATTTAAGTTTATATATTCCACTCACTGTACCAGACGTATTTGCTAGGCAAAAACAAAGTTGTTTATGGAAAAAGTCTTGGAACGATTATTGTAAAATATCTTATACCCAATATTCATCAATTCAACAAGAAATTCCGAATTGTTGTTGGTTCAATTATTATTCCTGCCCACGTAAATACATTACAACTATTGTTAGACTACGCTTTGGACATGCATGTTATCTGGCACACTTATATAAAATAAAAATTCTTGACACAGCCCTGTGTCAACACTGTCATATCAAAAGTGATCGGAATCATATATTCTTTAACTGCATATATTCCCAAGAAACTCCAAACCTTATTAATGATTTAATAAGAATCGGATTTTTCCCACCCTTCAATATCTGCCATCTTCTAGCTTTAAACAAAATGGAAGTATATAAGGTTCTGATGAAATTCATATACGATTCAAAGGTATGCTTGTGAATGTTTGAACCAGATTTGTTTACCTCTGTTTATCCCAATTGTAGTTATTCCTACCTTTCCGTGGCCTAGTTTTGTTTGTGATAAATTATAATGTCTTGATGGGCCCCTAGACAAGAAGCGAGTGACCCTGTATATCCTTATTGTATTTCGTTTCAGGTAGATAATGTTGTCTTCTCTTAGGTGTGGATAGGTGTGAGTGCGGTGAATATTTTTTTTATATATTAATAGTTTGTTCCAGTTGTGACTGGCCGAACGACGAGTGTCAAAGCCCAGAAAAAAAAATTATATATACCAGACTTCAATAATGGGGGTATTTTTGTTTTTACACTTAACAATTTTGAACTCACATTACTTTCTGTTTCAAAAGAAATTGTTGTATTTGTAGGTAAATATATTATCTTTAAAATATTAGATATATTACCTGCATATGTGTTGGTTTTATAATTTTTTCATTCCGTTAGTTTGTTCAGGAAATATTAGTTGTAATGCCACTTTTTCCTCTTTCTTATTAATTTATCTATTTATCATATGCAATGTATAACGGTTGGATATTGCTATTTGTTTAATTGTATTTATTTATTTCTCTATTAAGATTACATTCGATCATAGGAACTGAAAAAGCTCTATGTGTCATTGAATTATATGCTGCTAATTTATGTGACATGGGATGATTGGAATTATATGGAATAGTTACATCAGTGTGTGTTGGTTTTCGGTAAATTGAAAAATCAATACATCTTTGAATTCTTAAATCAAGAAAAATGATTGAGTTACTTTCTTCAACCTATAATGTGAATTTAATTTTTGGGTGTAAATTATTAATATGGTTAAAAAATACATCGAATTCTCGTTCACTACCTAAAAAACAAGCTAATATGCGATCTACATATCTATACCAAAATAAGGCCTTTTTGTGAATTATTACTTTCAAAGATTCCGCCTGTGATGACTGATGGGTGAACTGAGTAGCCCAAATGCTGTCACAACCGGTCCCAAGCCTAGGCAAAAGAGGAGGGTTTTTGGGTTAGACCCGGAGTAAAAAACATACAGATCATAGAACCGAAGACATTGCCTCTGAAACAGAACGGCTCACCAAGAAGACGACCCATGCTATGACATGGAAAAAACGAGAATAAGAATCTAAACATCACCAGAGTCGCTTACTGGAACATAACATCGTGAAATGGGGGAGATCAAGAAGTCATTATTAGAATGGAAAAGCACAACATAGACCTCTGTGGGATCTCGGAAACGAAACGAAAAGGTTAAGGAAAAGGCTAGGAAAATAGATAATAGTCTATAGCGAAAAGACCAAGCATGAAAGAGCACAAACGGGAGTTGCCATTCTACTGTATGAGAAATATGCACAGAGCATCGAAGATATAGAATATATCAACGACAGATTACTGAGAACCTCCCTGAAACTGAACCAAACCACAATACATCATATAAGCACGTATTCCCCGGATACATCCAAACCTGTTGGAGACTTCTAGAAATTCTACCGAGAACTACAGACCTCAGTAGAGAAAATCAGTAACTATCAGTAACTCCCATAAAATCGTGATATTTGGAAATCTCAATGCTCGAGTAGGTAATACGATATTACCAGGCGTAAAACAAAAATACAACGAGCCCACTACCAATGAGAACGGAGAGCTTTTAATCGATTTCTGCGCAAGAAACGAGATGAGTATTAATAATACATATTTCCCAATAAAGATCAGCACAAGTATACGTTCAATCACTCTAGAAGCCCAATATCAATGATCGCTTTCATCGTTACCAACAGAACAATTACACCATCGCAAGTACTCGATGTAAAGGCACTAACTCCAGCCAACTTAGGGACAGACCACAATCTTATCCTGTGTAAGTTACTAGTGGAGTAGCCACGAAGAATCAGGAAACCGCCAGTAAACATGGAATCACTGGAATCAGACAGCACTCGGAAACTGTACGAAAACAGATTAAGGCAAAATATTAGTAAGATTGACCTCATTAACAAAAATGTTGGAATATACTGGAATGAGCTGCATAGAACAGTCGGCCGAAGAATCCATTAGCAAGAGGAAAATCAATGCAAACAACTTTTCCTATAACGTCTCAATGATTTATCGCGCAATTTTTGCATGAGCCTTATGTTGTCGGTTATCCAAGGAGTATATTTTCGTTTCTTATGAGAGTAACGTGATGTTTTCAGAGGAGCATGTCTATTAGCCAGCAAAGTTATTATTTAAACATCCAGTTTTATCATCGATTGTTTAAATAGTGTAAATATTTTCCCACGGTAATGCCTCCAGATCTGCTTGGAAATAGTTTATATTGATATATTGAAATCCTTATAAAAATAAGTTTTGGTTTCACAAGAACGATTGGTCGTAAGTGGAAAGGAACAACGAATGAGAAAATGGTCTGCTATATCTGCGTCAAGAATGACAGCCTCTGTGATATCATCGAGATTCGAAAAAATTAGATCTATGAGTGTCATGCTGTTGTTAGACGTGCGAGTAGGATATTTTATTTCTTGAGTCAAATTGAATGAATCTATGATGGATAAGAGATTACTCGATTCCAGTGTATTGATGTCCAGTAGGTTTATATTGAAATCACCCATGCATGTAATTTTGTCATAGTCTGAGAATATTCTGATCAAGGCATCTTCAAAATTTCCAAGGAAAGTTACATAATCTAAATTTGGCGGTCTGTATGCTACTCCAAAAGCATGTTTATAATTTCCTAACTTAATTTCTATGCATAATTGTTCTAAATGGTCGGATGATGCATTCCAGATAATATTGGCACTTAAATTATTCCTTACATAAATACCAATTCCACCTCCCCTTCTCACCAAACGATCAAGTCTAATAAAATTGTAACTCTGTATTGCGATTACGTTGTTTGGTATTCCTGGTTGTAGCCATGTCTCCGTGATCCCTATCATATCGTATTTCTCAGCATCAATGTGCAAGTGTAGTGCATTCAAATGTGGAATTAAAGAGCGAACATTAACATGGGCAGAAGTGAAATTCATTATATATTTTTTATTCAAGTGTAGCTTTGCGTTGGAAGAAGTTAATGAATAAGTAGAAAAAAAAAGATAAATATAAGTGAAAATCAAATAATAAACAGAAATAACTAGTAACAACTAATCAGAGTTTTTTATTTTGTAGATGAACTATTATGTTGTGTTCTTCTCTCGGATCCGGGAATTATATCTTGTTGTTTCTATTTCTTATGATGGGGTTTAACAGTAGTGTTCAGATCAGACTCAATTTTGTCTTCAATATCTTACCTTTCAGAGCTGTCGGTGATTGGAGGAGGGTGCAAAGGAGTTGATGGAGCACTAAAAGATTCTCGCCCTCTTTTGCTTGAAACTTGTACATTCACCTGGCTTTCACTTCCCTTTTCCAATTCAATCGCAGTTTAGGCTTTGCCGTTGACAATAAGTTTGTGATTGACAATTTTGGCGGTTTCTCTCTAGCATCCTTCATGTGTCCTTATAGTTTTGGCGATCATCGTAGCGAAGATCGTGTGAAATAAATATATCGGTACCTTTTGATTTTGAAATATTCTGGAATTCGGAATTATTTTTTAAATAAGAGATGAACTCAATCTTCAGAGCTGGCCTGGAAGTATTATGTAGTGAGAAAATATTGTTGAGGTCTGATTCACACAGACTAGTCCCCAACAAAGTGTTGAGTTTTGCAATAGCTGTCCTTGCACCATCGATGTTAGAATCACACTCTAAACCAAAAACAATATTATTTTTTCTAGTTTTCCTCTCCAAAACACGATAATTCTCAGTGAGTTTTCCACACTTCTGTTCTAAATCAGATATCTTCCTATTCTGATCTCTGATAATATCCATCAATTTTTCATTTTCTAAATCTATATGTTCTTTCAACTCCACTTCTATTTTTTCATTTCAACTCTCAATAGATTGTGATAATTTAAAGAGTTTGTTAACTGTTCATCTCTATTCATATTTGCACGCAATAAACTGACCGTTGGTGGAATATATATCCAACCTTCGAATCCTTGACGACTGGGTTGTTTTTGTCACTTCACGATTAGGATTGTCGAAAGTAAACATGCAATTTATTACAATAATCAGAAGACTTACTGGTAACTTCCACTTCAGGAGATACTGAACTAACTATGATTTCACTTTTATACTTTTTGAAAATTTTCAAAGCAATGTAAACCAGCATTTGATTTCACAGAGGTAAGAATAAAAGGTGTTAACCGATTCCACCATACTTTTAGTTTTTTTTTATCTATAGTTTCTTATGTTAATACTCCTAATAATATATTAGCAAACAACTTAACAACATACTTAATAATTACGGATATATATCTAAATACTCTATAAAAATTCCATAGAACTAATCAAAATATTAAAAATATTCAACTTACAAGATAACTCTAAACTCATTTCATTTGATGTTACTGATATGTTCACTAAAATCCTCCCTAAAGAACGTCTAACACTTGTAAGAAAATTGCTAAAATATACAAGTATTAATCCAAGAATAATATCAGATATACTTAATTTACTTGATATAAGTATTAATCAGATTTAAATCCCTTTTGACAATAAGATGACTAATACTTGTAAGAAAATTACTAGAAGATGAAAATATTAATCCAGGAATAATATCAGATATACCTAATTTATTTGATGTATGTATTAATCAGAATTATTTCACTTTTGATAATAAGATATATATTCAAAATGAAGGTTTAGCAATGGGAAGCCGTATATCACCAATTTTGGCAATCATTTTTATGGACAGATTAGAAAGAAAAATCTTTGAAAGTAATATTTAAAAAAATATCTTATTTTGTTGTTGATATGTACATGAGATATTAGCTTGTTTTAAAGATAGTGAACGACCATTAGATGTATTTTTCAACCATATCAATAATTTACACCCAAAAATTGAATTTACATTAGAAGTTGAAGAAAATGACTTAATCAATTTTCTCGATTTGAAAAAATCAAAGAGTTAATAATGTACTTGAATATTCAATTTACAGAAAACCAACACACACTGAAGTAATTTTTCCATATAATTCCAACTTCTGTCATTCTGACGATGATATATGACATCGAAACAATTGTGAATAATTTTTTAACAATGTTTCAATACATTGTGGAATAATCTAGAAACAGTTATTTTTATTTAAAACAGTAATGTAAGTAGTTACCACGAAGTAAGGGTCCATACGGTGAACTTCATAACAAAATATATTTCTTTATTTTCTGTGTATTTTTACATAGCAAATTTACCTAACTGGGATCCCAGTTTGTGTTCTCTCAGTAGTTTCTTCTGTACTTGATTCTTGGATATTTAAATATGTTTTCTTCATAATTGGGGATGTCGCAATATCTTTGTAGAAAGATAAACTTAAGGTATGAAGTTTAACAGTTTTTTTGTGAAATCGTATATTGCAAGATACACTCACGTCGTTGACACATACTTCAGTTTGCTGATAAGTAGCATTGACCTTGGGCGAAAATTGTGTTCCCAAACTAAACTTGGTATCTAGCTCCTATACACTTGCTTCACTGGTGGATGGTTCGCTTCCAAAACAGTTATATAATTTTCTTTTCTTTAAATCTGATGCTTCTGGCTAATCCAAAGTATGGGCTTCCATACTTTTTTTATGATAATTTTGCCTTCCTTCATTTTGAATTGCATATAATTCACCATATCATATGAAACCAATGCAATGTTTATGAATATTACAATATTCAACTTTGTAGAAGAGCATACATAATTTTATGTAAACGCATTTCAATAGATGAATCAGAATGATCTTCGCAACAAAAATAAGTTGTGTTCTTGTTAAAATTAGACCGTCTTACATCCCGAAACAAAGACCTTATGCGTTCTTCATTAATTTGAACCGAAACAAATGTTTTGTTATGTATTTTAATTGTTGTATGTAAACAGTACGGTACAAAACATTTTTTATATCATCTTTCCATAAGGTTTTCAATAGCAACCAAATTTATGTCATCAACACGACCTAAAATAAACGGTTTTAAAGATTAAAACTAACTTTTCCGCATCTGTAGCCCTGAACAATATTCTATCATAAAATTGTTACTTGTATACACTTTGGGGGATGTATCGTGGTAGAAAACTGAAATTTCTTCAAAAATAACCAAAAATTTAGTATATCTGGATTCAAAGGACCCGCTGTACTCGCTCTAGTCAATTTAAAATCAATAGGGTACATCTGTGAGACACATTGAACAATATTCAATAATAAAATTGATCAATCGTGTACTCTTTGGAGCCTGTATGGTGCTAATAAACTTAAAATTCTTCAAAAAAGACAAATTATTGGTACTTCAAGTACCATAGCACCCGTTGTTATGGCTTAAGTGAGCTGAATATCAATAGGGTTCATCTTTGAGATGCTCTGCATAATATCCCATCCTAAAATTGGTCACTTGTGTATACTCCTGAGGCTGTATCGTACTAACAAACTGAAACTTCTCCAAAAATGACAAAAATATCGTACTTAAAGTACTGTAGCACTCGTTTTATTGGCTCTGGTGAGCTGAAAAGCAATAGAGTTTATCAGTGAGATGTCCTGTATGATATTCCATCATAAAATTGGTGACTTTTTGAATTTCGGAAGCTGTATCGTGCTAACAAACTAAAATTTCTCAAAAAATGACAAAATGTAGTACTTCAAGTACCATAGCATCCGTTGTACTGACTCTAGTGAGCTGAAAATCAATACAGTTCATATGTGACATGTCCTTAACAATATTCAATTATAAAATTAGTGAGTTATTGTACTCCGAAGGTTGTATCGTGCTAACAAGACATGTAAGGTGTAAGTGGCCGACGACAACGACGACGACGACATACACACAGGATTTTTTTTCTAAAAACAGTTTTTTCGTGTTGTTGTTGATGGAAAACGTAAAAATAAAACAACATTTTTTTCCAAAATTCCAACTTTTTTTGGGGTAAACCAATACTTTCCTCGCATATAGATAGGTTGGGCTGAAAAGTAATATACATAAACAAAGGTAATAGTCACAAACACATTGACCAAACGGCGTCTCCTAAACAAACATTAAGTCAAATATGACGTTTATGCGATTTTTGATTTTATTTAGAGTGAAAGATCCACGTTAATATCATGTTACAGCTAATATATAAAATTGGCGTAAAGCACTACAAGTTGCGTAGGTGCAATAATTTTTTAATATAGTATATATTAAAATTATTTCTTTTCATATAAAAATAAATTATTTTTCATTCAAATAATGTTAAAGAAGATGAGGTGAAATTTCAACTTGAACTCCCCATTATAGGTAGTTTGATTTACATATCAATCACACCCCACCAGTAGTAACAAACTAGCTCCGCAAAGAATATTTTAGATTTCGTACTAATAAACTATATGATGTGACGCCAAAATAGCTATGTTATAATGTGTAGAAATAATGACTTTATCATGCATGAAGTCAAAATTCGTACAATAACAGTTCTTACCTTGCGGTCCTTGAAGTTATGCGAAACGAGGTTTCATTTCCAAACTATGATCATTGCAAATATGACCGAAACACAATCCAGGAAACAGAATTCAATCGCACGCAATAACTGTTAATTTAACCTTGTTCTGACGATTAGCTCCAGATCGTAAGTTTGAAAAATTAGTGGTTATATTGATTCTCTAGCGTGATAGAGAAGTTATTACAATCATGCCACCAGAAATGAAAGTCGCCCCACTTTACGGGAGGATTTTACCTCATTGTTGGAAATTTTGGCAATCAGGGACATCTAGTTTTTGATATGATCAACATTTCAGAAACTAAATTAGACAAATAGTGTTCGTTATAAAATTTAAAACCATGTCAATTTCCAAGAGAAAATGAAGAAACCTTTCAAATGAAGTTAGCATGAGTTCTCACTTACAATTTGAAGATTTGGGGGCTGCAGTTGGTATTTTACATCGCAGTCTCAGGATTGTCTACAAAAATTCACAATATTGTAGCTACTGAATTAATTTCATTTTGTTATTTAACACTGTGTAATAAACACAAGATATGACACAAATTCTAAAAACACCCTATATAGATAATTTCTTTTTTAATTCAAAATAGTTATTAAATTCTCGACCTCAACTAAAGTAAAAAACACAAACAAAACAAGGTTATCCAAACATATTAGATTATGAGCAAGTCAGGTTTTGTTGACCACAAACATAAACAAATATGAATAATTAACCTTCATTGAGGGTGAACTCTAGAAATAAATATCAAAAAATTGGGGACAGTTAGGCAGTCAGTGAGAGATAGGTAATATCTCCACCCTGGTGAGGCGAGTCTAAGTATTGACGGACCCTCACCCTCAAGAAGTAATAGTGTGAAAATTTATGTGACTAGTGGGATTTCCAAAACGTAAGTTTTTAAAAGTACAATTCATTTATTATATTGGGTATTGGATTGCGTTATTATATTTTTCTTTGACTTAACCGGGTATCCCAAGATAGTTAAGGGACCCTACAGTGAGTTTCAGTCATATCGAGTGTTCCTTATACATCAGCGCCCTCATCTACTGTTAGGGCCTAAAATTGTAGAGGCATCTTATTTAGTTATATTCAGGGACCTCTTTTTCTGAAGGCGCATAGTGTTCCTTTTTCATCTGACTATTTTTGTTTTTGATAACTGCGTAGAGATATTTACGTTTTTACTTGCGATTGTACTCAATTCTATCTTAGAGATTTTTCCGCTGTACTCGAGATTTTATATAACCCTATTTTTGAGCTATTTACGTTATACTAAGGATTATAGTTGATCCTAGGTTAACATTTTTGATAATTGCGTAGAAATATTTACATTGCACTTGAGATTTATAATTAATCCTATTCCAGAGATATTTACATTGTGTACTTGCGAGATATTTACATTATACTAGAGATTATAGTTAATCCTAGGTTAAAGAATTGTGATAGACATTTATCCTATACTAGGGGTCACAGTCAGTCATATCTTAATCTATTATTTTTCGAAGTTTATTTGACACCGTTTTGTTTTTCTTTGTAATATATGTTTATATATGTTTTAACCTTTCAATTTTATCTCCACAACCTCACTCCTCACCACCCCCATACTTGTCAAGTAGGACGGACCGGCTAACCCTGCACTACGAACTCGGGCTTGGCACACTGTATAAGCCCAATGGGCCCCACGACGTCTTTGACCGCTCGAGCCTGGAACAACCCCCTGCCTCGAGGTAATCCCACAGGGAGAATTCCTGGTTCTACAATTTTTTGTGCCGCAAGGCACGGGTGACAGCACGCTGCAACGATCTTGGAAAGAGAAAAAAGAAAAAAAAATATAATAAATAAACGAATTCACTACACCGTCTGACAGCGGTGACCCAACGAAATTTTAGCACAAAGGAAATACAAGTCATTACACTGGTGACAGGTATATAATTCACTACAACTGTATACATAATTAATAATATAATAATCATAATTTTCAACTTTTCCAATATATCATTTAAGTTGAAAAAGTTTTTATTACAAAGTTCCAACCAATCTAGTGCCCGTTACTGTATTTTACGCAACTGTTGGCATTTGCCTCGCTCGATTAGAGGCATGGAGAAATTTCCGTTCAATTTAGCTTCTTGTTGCGCCTTTGAATAGCTCTGAAAAGGTCCAAATTTGCTGTTTGATACTAGTGGTGGGTGACTATTCTCTGGGGGCTTTCACAAAATATAGGCCAGTTCCTACGCAACGTCAAACCACCGGATATTTTTCCTTGACAGAAAAAGTTTGCATAAAAATAATAATTCGTCATAAATTCATAATAATATGGAAGAATTCAAGGTTAAGTTGGTTTAGTACGTATTTTGTTGATTTGAAATTGGACATATAGAGTAAAAATATTGTTGCTCAAAAACGTGGCCATACTTTAAAAGTAGTATGGAGATTGAGGAAATGGAAACAAAAGGTTATGATAATGAAATTAACTGTCTCGACCCTTACTTCGTGGAATCTACTCATATAAAGATCAGCAGATATGGTTTTCCTGGTTTTCGATATCATTGCACAGTTATACTGATCTTAATTGGGAAAATGATATCCAGGATATCACCACAGGGCTAATAATATCTAAGCTTCATCATTTGTAATATCACATCTTCTTCTTTTTTCTATAAACATATATTAAGTCAATCACAAGTTAGGTCACTTCTTGGTCTAGCCAAAAATAACTACTAACATCAGGTAGGCATCAAATGAAATGTAACTTCTGTCATTCTGACGATGTTATTGATTTATCGAAACAATTGTCATTTTTTTAGAATTTTCAATAACTTTTATTATATTGTGGAATTAACTAGAAACCATGAGTTTCATTTAAAACACTATTACTTCATTAAAGTCGTTATGCTGTCACTTAAACACTATTTTGAACTCAAATTTTTGAGCGTTGGGATAGGAATACCGAATAATTATTTTCGGGAATTTAGCTTCACTAAGGGATTTTATAAATTCATCACAAATTTAATCTTAAAAGTATTTAAATCTTTAAAATTCCCACCAAGGAGCTGATCGTTTGCATAGCAAAAACTTTTTATAATTTGCATTATTTTGTTTTCAGAGTTCATTGTTCACAAAATATCAATAATTCCAAGTCAAAGTATACTAATCGGGTGTTGGTTGCTGGACATGCACCGACAGGATATTTGTTACGTAGAGATTGTGTGGTGGTGACGTAAAACATAATGGTGCGATTGCGATCTGTACCTGAGTATATTTTGTAGTATACAAATACCTGTTGGGGATTACTTATTATACTAGCTTTCAGAGCAGAGTGCTGCTGCATCATAGTACAGATTGGAATGCGACGTAACATCAAACGACGGTAGGTATGTAACCCACTACGGTACAGACAACAGCCTGCTCTACACAGTAATAGAGGTTGTCAAATCCATTTTGGCAGTTGACGATGCACGAGAAAGCCATACAACTTGACAACGTTGTAAACGTAGTTACCGGGAAGAGCAGGCGACGTACATTCCGCATGTAAACTTTTAAAGGATGTGAGACTGCTAATACGTACGAGGCTAACACAAGATTTTGAATTTGGATTTAAAAATAATAAACTGTGGCACATATATAATGCTATATAAAATCGAGCTTACAAAACAAAATAACATTAATGTGTTCTTTATTATTAATAGAATGAACAAGGAAATAAATACTATTAGATTTTTCTACGAAAATTGTTTTTTTTGTACAAACATGATTATTTATTGCTTCAAAAACCATACGGGGAATTCGATAATTACCCGTCATTATTTTATGAGATGTAAATCATAAATAGATTCCAAGAGACATAAACTTTCACCTTTACTCCAAATTAATGTCTTTTAAATGGTCCCTCCATAATATCCGTCATTCAGGTTTATTTTTATATAAATTGGAAATCAGGTAGATTTTGTGAATAAAGCGTACAATATGATAAGGATCGTTAAACGACTTTCTAAACTTAATAATGGCCAACAATATTTTCTATCCGTTCATAGTAATAGTTGATGACATACCTACCTGTTAAATTGTTATTCTTAATAATATGAAGTAGATATTAATGTAAAAATTCGGGTTTATACATACAATTTGAAAAACCTTAATAACTATAGGTTGCCTTTTAATTTACTGAAGTTACTTGAAAGTTATCTACAGGATACACACTTTATTGTGAAACATCTAGGATATACTTCTGGAAAATTTCATGCCAATTCGGGAGTTCCTCAGGGATCTTACTTGGGACCATTATTGTTTGTTTTGTTTGTGAGTGATCTGTCGCAATGCGTACGTTTTTCAAACTTTGTATTAATTGCCGATGATTTTAAAATATTTAAAAAAATACTGGGACTGTGTCATGAATAGGATACTCTATGTAGATTGCAAGATTTAGGTGTAACATATAATAATAAACTATCATATGCATCTCATATTAGTAAATCTGTTGCTAGTGCAAATCGTATATTAGGATTCATATGTAGGCAAACGTACTTGTTCTCAGATATTGAAACAATATTTATTTTGTGTAACACATTGGTTAGACCTAAGTTAGACTTTGCATCTCTCATTTGGGGCGAACAAACAAACGTACATTTGGATGCTGTAGAGAGAGTACAAAAAAGACTCTTGAGATATCTTTATTTAAAAAAATACTGTATATGGCCGGATTATACAACAGTTATAACAACAAGATTATGTATATAATTTAACATTTAACAGTTAACAGCAATGATTTTTTTGTATAAGTTGGTAAACAGTATCACAAATTCTAGCGCTATACTATCTTTAATACCTTTTAAAGTACGCCAACGGATAAAAAGATGCATGATTTCGTTCGAAATACTAGAATCTTCCATCTCCTCCTCACCTATGAATTCATTGCTGCAACTAGCTAACAATGTAGATCAATTGACGGAAATCAATTTTATAATCCCGTTGTCACAATTCAGGAGAGAAATGTACAAATATTTAAAAAATGCCAAAGTATATAACATTCAGGTTGGTTCTATCAATTTTGTATTTACCTTTTTGTGTTTGTTCATTCATCTTATGCCAAAAATGAAAAAAAAACGGTTTCAAAGTTTAAAACCAACTTTTTCGCATCTGTGAAATGCCCTGAACAATATTCTATCATGAAATTGTCAGTTGTATACACATCGGGGGATGTATCGTGCTAAGAAACCGGAATTTCTCCAAAAATAACCAAAAATGTAGTATATCTGGATTTATAGGACACGCTGTACTCTAGTCAGCTGAAAACCAATAGGGTATATATGTGAGACACCTGGAAAAATATACAATTATAAAATTGGTCACTTGTATATACTCCGGAGGCTTTATCGTGCTAACAACCCGAAATTTCTCCAAAAATTACCAAAAATGTGGCTGTACTAGCTCTGGTGAGCTCAAAATCAATAAGGTCCATCTATTGGATGCCCGGAACAATATTCAATCATAAATTGGGGAAAGTGTCTTTAGAGATGGTCTAATAAGTATACTAAATAAAATATTAAAGATTTTTTATGGTAGATATTTCTACTTTCATATGTAAATTTTTGGATTTTTTGCAAATATTTACTATGAAATTAGAACATCCCTTCACACTTTTTACAGAGTTAGGACAGGCAAAACAAAAAAATCTTGTTATGTACGAAAATCGATTTAAAAAAATTACTATCGAGTGTAAATATGTGAATTAATTACTTTGGTTTAAAAATGTTATTGAAATAATGGAAAATTAGCTTCGTTAATGAAATTGTCGACTTGCCATTGTTTGTCTCTTCGGTCATGAAATTTAAAACGTTCATAATTATTTCACGACACTGCTCACTCAACTTTTTATAAACAACTTTACTTTCGGGAGTCGCCCTAACAAGTTAGTATTGTACAACCCCGGTAATTACACTTTTCTCTGAACTGTACTGTCGAAACGAAGCTCACGAATTCTCCCAGCGGAGTAAGCTCTTGCAATCCGCATACGTCTTTGCTACGGCGCATCAGAAGTTGCCAAACTTCCGACTGCTAATATTAATTCGCCAACCTGCATACTATGGAAATACGCGTCCGGGAACTATTTCAAATATATTTAACCCCGGTATTTTCCACTTGCCCCATATTTCTACTTTCCCAGGTGTACCTTGCAGTTTTTAAAGAGGAGTCTAAAGAGAAAGAAGTTTCATGGGTGAAGTCAAGTTATTAGCTCAGGAATAAATAAATTAATTTACGATCAATGAAAGAATAAACATTTTTCAACGTTAAATATTAATCTAGCTGATACAATTTGCACTATTTGCATTATTGAGGTGTTCATTTCATGAGACCTGCAGAAATCTTATAATCATTGATAGTAATACTTGTTTAGTCAAAATGCTATGTCATCCACGCTCTCCTATAGAAAGAAGTCCACTAATCCTTGATAGTTTACGTTGTAACAACCGGTGGTTTTCCATACCTACAGTGTATTCCACATAATTCAGTATTTGTGATTGGCAGAACTACGTTTCTCATTTTTGATGAACATTCTTAATTGTTCTTAATCGAATATATAGCGATATTTTGTATCTGTTTATCAAACACAATATATTCTTCTAAGGACCATAAACATAATATTTTAACATATTATTTATTTATTTCAATATATTACATACAATTTCACGAATTATCGCAGAAGCTGTAGGTGTTCCTTGAGATGCGTCACATTTAATACTTCTATTAACCAATATTCAATTAAATCCGCTCCTCAAGATATATCTCTCTGGTGATGGTAAACGAGTTAGAAACGTATATAGTACATTTCTCGTATTATCTACGATGTCAAATGTCAAGTAATTCGACGTAAACGTTTCATGTAGACGGGACTAAAATTGTGGCGGTATTCTCTAGAGATCTACCCGGCATATTTATTAGTTTTCAATGGAGAAACTGTCTGTCTCTATTGTATTTTCCTTATCCTTTTGTGTTCTATCTCTTATATTATTCACTGCAAGCCATAAAATACTGTAATTCTATCGAAATTTCATTATACATAAAATGCTCATTAAAATATAATTAAACAGATATTCTGATTTACAAACTCTATTTGGCAACAGAGGATTCCTTCGAGTAACCAACTGGTTTAGGTGAATGCACCTGAAACAGATTATAATCAAAATGAAACACGCTCTCCAACCAAAGTTTCTAAAAATACTCCTAAAATTCATCGATCATTTGACCGTATTTGTTGTGATTAAAAAGTGAAAGATGCAATTATATGTAATGGCATCAAGGAGTAAGTTTAGTGTGACAGTCAACAAGTGTTCATGGTTGCCTATGTTCAATAATATCCGTTAACGTAGGGTATGTTTACTCATAGCTGTATATATTTTACACCAAATTTTTCATTCAACATATAATGAGACCTATTCATGACTTTTATCGTGGGAGTTTTGAGTTAATATTACATGATTTCTGGTAAACTCTGAATAATTACCAAATAATATATACGAGAAGATTTGATACTTCTATTTTATCAAGTCGATTTGGCAACATAGATAACGTATCAGAAAAATATCCAACTTCCTAGTGAATGTCTGTACAGAATACACCAGCTTGATAAGAAACGAAAGCCGGCGTAAATCCTTTGATGATTTGGGGACCTTCAAACTGACGTTGGCAGATAACTGAGCATATTTACTTGACCTTACACTAAGAAAAGTGTTAAAAAAATGTGAATTAAATCTTACCTACACGCAAAAAAGTGAAACCAAAGAATCTCAAATAATAATTGTTTATTTTTATGGCTTGTTTCGACAAATTGGTAAAATCCCATTGAAGATGAATAAATAAGAAAGTATAATTCTCACAATAGGTCTGTTAAACTTAATTAATGAACTGTTAAAGTTAATTTAGCAGCTAAACAAACAATGTGAAAAATATACTTTAGCATTTCTTCATACATACAGTTTTAGCTTCTGTTTTTTTGGAGTTCCATGCCTTATTAAAAATAACGAGCTATTGTTTAACCAAATGATTTTCATTTTCTATATTGTTATCGGAATTATATGTGTAAGTACGTATTTAGGTAGCGCTGTATGTAGGATAGGGTGAGTATAAAACCCAATACAATAATATAGAGTATATATTTAGAATACCAGTTTACAATAGAAAGAATTTCAGTTAATTATGATATAAAATTACAATAAGTAGGGTATTTGAATACAACATGTTTATAATTGATGTATTTAAAAGTTACACTTCACCAGACTCTGAATTTAATATTTTACAAGAGAATATCTACTGATATATGTGACAAAGAAGTTATAAAAAAGTGACGACAGTAAACTTTTCTGCACAGTTATCGAAGTTTTGTTGCGTTTTTCAATTATTCTCATGTTTTGTGCTTTTTTCTGACTGAACAGTTTATGCTGTTTTTCTGGTAAACCCTCCAATTAATATTACGATATAACTTAGACACACATAATATAGTACTTCTTGTGGCACTAGCTTATTTTTTGTGATCGCTGTAAAGGAGAATTTGTTTGCTTATGTCGTGGATGATCCTCCAAAACTGGAGAAGGGATGAGTTTTGTTACTATCCCCAAGGACGATGTTAGGTATATGTATTTTATAATGTTATTTAGTCAAACCAAAGCATTATATTATGCTCTATTTTGATCCATATTATCTTTCAGAAGTGAATCTAAATGATAACTTCATTTACCAAGAGATGGAGAAGCATCATCAATATGTCTTGTGGTGGCTTCAGACGAATGTCCCACTCGCTCAAACGGCATGGTATCTGTATTTATAATACACATCAATTCCAAATAATCGGTTCAAAACTACCCTGCAACACGATCGAACGCGATCCGGCAGATGTCGGTACATCAAAGAATAACGAATGTTTGTGCTCGTTTGTTTTGGACGTGAAAACGTTTACGTTGATTATTTGATTGAGTGTTTCGAGTTTTGACAAAGTTCTTTTGAAGTAGATTAAAATATGAGTGCCTCAATTAAATGGTCACATGAGGCTATTGAGAAATTGATAGACGTTTATCGCCAAAAACCGGAATTGTGGGATCCCAAAGATAACACATATCACATTAAAACTAAAAAATATGATGCTTGGATCAACATTTCTTTGGACATGGGAGTCGATGTTGATGCTGTTAAATCTAAAATTACACATTCATTGTCTTCCGATAGAAGGGAAAAAGGCAAAATGAAAAAATCGACTGGCACTGGAAAAGGTAGGAATAATACCTTTATTTTATATCCCTTATAATATACCTGATATACACTTTTAGGGCGGCAGTATATTTATATCTCAAACTGGTTTGCATTCAAGTTTTTTTTATTTTTTGTCAGAAAAGGACACACCAAAAGATACTCTTAACATAGAAGAAGTGAGTAAAAACAAATAATATATTTGTATGGGCGGGAAATAAGTGGACTGTATTATTTTTTCTTTCTATTTGGTTCAATACATGAATTAATATCGGCAATAAAAAGTGAAGCAAACAATGAAGAAATCATATAAAAAAGGAGGAAGCATATAACACTTACCCTTGTTATTCTTCTTGTCGGTACCGACTCGTATGAAGATAGGACCACGTAAACTGTTAATTCTGGGGTTACACACTTTATTTTAATGTAAAAATGATTTTTACCACGAGCGACCACATATATCGTGCACCGTTTAAACGCTACTCTGGTCTCAGTTCAAATCTAGTTGGCGCGCGCCGAACTATGCCTTGACTTGGGGGCAATGCTAAATGCTTCCAAAATTTACTTAAAAATAACTGCCGTGGGGATTGAACATGTCGCCCACCAAAATGGAACATTTTAGCACTAAATAGCGATTATTAATAATAATTAGAATAATTGGCGTTCAATGATTTGACATGAGAAGGGAGAAAAAGGAAAATTTACATTTAAATTGAATTCACTGAGTGAAATGGCTAACTAAAACTTAAATATAATGAGAAAAATAAATAAATAAAAAATAAAAAAAAAGAAGAAATTAATTGTGTGGCAAAGGACACACCTTTGAAACAGGTCGCTTAAATTCACCTTTAGCGGTGTGCAATGAGATAACCCGAATGATTTTATCCGCGCCGCGGTAAACTTCTGTGACACGAGCCAGTGACCATTTTAAAGGAGGCAAATTATCATCCTTTATAAGAACTAAGGTATCCTTTTCAACAGGAGTACCCGGAAGTGTCCATTTGCTCCTCTGATGAAGTGTGTGAATATATTCTCGATGCCACCTGGTCCAGAAATCTTGCTGAATTCGCTGAACCAGCTGCCAACGAGAGAGACGCCCTAGCTTTATATCCTGGAGGTCAGTATCTATAAGGGTACCTACAGGTGTGAAAGTTGAAAAATGGGCTGGAGTGAGTGGAAGGAGATCATGAGGATCAGAGCTAATTGGACAGAGGGGTCTAGAGTTTAGTATGGCCTCTATTTGCACTAGAACCGTATATAATTCCTCGTAAGTGAGGATCTGATAGCCTATAACCCTAGAGAGGTGAGTTTTAACTGATTTATTGCCTGCCTCCCACATACCTCCGAAATTGGGTGCTGAGGGAGGATTAAAATGCCACTCAATGCGCTCCCTTTCAGTAGCATCTTGCATGGCTTGGTCCAGTTGCTTACGAGCCCCAACAAAATTTGTTCCGCAATCGCTGTATATATTATTAACGGAACCCCTACGAGCAATCAATCGACGAAGCGCGGCAACAAATGTGTCTGTGGATAGGTCTGAAGCCAATTCTAGATAAATAGCCTTTGTGGCCATACAAACAAAGAGAGCGAGATAAGCCTTATGAGTTTTGGCTCCACGAGATCCTCCAAGCGTTATACAAAAGGGTCCCCCGTAATCCACACCAATATTTGAGAAGAGTTTCACTTGAGATAAACGAACAGAAGGTAAATTGCCCATTAAGGGCTGAGATGAAGTAGGGTTAGCTCTAAAACATTTTATACAACGGGAACTTACTCTACGTATCGAACGTTTTGGGGCGAGGATCCAGAACTTCTGGAGAAGTAAGAAGTGGAGAGTTTACAGGATGGAGATATTTCCGATTATAGTATTCTATAAGTCGATACGTGAAGGTATGACTACTGGGTAAAAGAATAGGGTGCTTTTTATGAAATGACAAACTAAAGTGAACAAGTCTACCGCCCACCCTGAGCAGTCCTTGATCATCTAAGAAAGGGCTCAATTTTCGCAAGTACTTTGATACGCGAAGATTCTTTTGAAGCAAGGGTAATTCACGAGCAAATGCATGAGATTGAGTAAATTTTATGAGGTAGACAAGAGCATTATCAAAATCACTTTCTGAAAATGAATCAAATCGTGCATTAGTGGGATTACGTGCATTAAGAATGAATCTAAGTACGTAGCAAATTATTCGCTGTATTTTTTCAAGGCATGAAAAATGAGATAAAATAATATGAATAGGGGATTGATCTAATTCAACTTGACAAGCAGTTTTGCGTAGTTCTTCAGAAACTTCGGAAGCTTCAAATTTAGGGAGGTAGGCCAACCATCGTAAGTTTCACATAACCAAGGAGGTCCCGCCCACCATAGGGAACTATTGAGAATTTCTTGAGGGAATATGCCTCTTGAGGCCGGGTCTGCAGGATTGTCTGCGGACGTAACATGTCTCCAAATAGAGGGAGGAATCTTCTCTTGGATCAATGTCACCCGGTTTGATACGAAAGTAGCCCATTTGTGGGGAGAGCTTCGTACCCAAGAAAGTACAATGGTGGAATCTGTGTAAGTGGACACATTTCTAATCTGTAATGAATCTAGAACATTTGTCTGCCCAAAATGCATTAATTCAGACAACAATAAGGCCCCACATAATTCGAGTCGAGGTAAAGAGATTTTTTTGAGAGGAGCTACCCGGGTTTTGCTACACACTAAATGTGTTTTTATCTTACCATTCTCGTCTTCAGACCGTAAATAAATTACAGCGGCATACGCCTTTTCTGAGGCTTCACAAAATCCATGAAAATCATAGTTACAATTATGAGGAGGAGTTATTTGTCGAGGAATATGCAGTGAGGATAGAGAAGGCAAATTTGTCCTAAAACTACGCCAGAAATCAACAATATTATCTGGTGGAGATGAGTCCCACGGAATTCCAAGAGCCCAAAGTGATTGGACCAGTATTTTGAGAGAAACCGTTACAGGGGAGAGAAATCCTAACGGATCAAAGATTTTTGCGAGTTCAGAAAGTATTAAGCGCTTAGTACAGCACTCATTGTTACTTAAGACATTATAACACAAGAAATCTTGAGAAGGGTTCCAACAAAGTCCTGAAATTTTAAGAGTAGTTTGACTATCAAAGTCAAACGAGGGCAGATCAACTTGTAAATCAGCAGCCGGCAAGGATGAGAGAAATTGAGTATTATTACTGGCCCATTTACGCAGGTGAAAGCCACCGCTAGATGAAAGGGCAATAAGCTCCTGTTGAACAGTAAAGGCTTCTTCTAAAGAACTACAACCAGAAACAATATCATCAACATATATATCCGTACGTAAAATTTGAGAAGCAAGAGGGTATGAATGTTTATACATATCAGCTAAATGGAGAATAGTTCGAATGG
Source organism: Galeruca laticollis (assembly GCA_963921935.1). NCBI lineage: Eukaryota > Metazoa > Arthropoda > Insecta > Coleoptera > Chrysomelidae > Galeruca > Galeruca laticollis. The sequence continues at coordinate 34,238,294 of OY998176.1, read as the reverse complement.
CTAAAAAAGGCGAAGAAGTGATACCATAAGTGACTGTTTTGAGACGATAATCTTGAATATTTCCAGAAGAATTAAAACGCCACAAGATGCGTTGATAGTCACGATGAATCTGCTCTATAAGGACCTGGCGAAACATATGCTTTATGTCCGTGGTGAAACATACATTGTACGTACGAAATCTAAGAAGAATTGATTGGATATCTTGTTGAAGCTTGGGGTCTGACAGCAGGATATCGTTCAAAGAAAGACCATTGGAGCCTTTCGCGGAAGCATCAAATACGACCCTAAATTTAGACGTATCTGACTTAGCAATACAATTATGAGGGATATAATAGCTAGACTACTGCCGTGAACTGCCGTGAACGGGTTCCATATGATCGGAATTTAAATAATCTTCAATAAAATATTTATATTGAGTATATAATTGAGGATTTTTTACCAAACGACGTTCTAAAGATAAAAATCTTCTTAGAGCGATGTCCCGAGAATCGGAGTAATCATATGGGGTATTACGAAAGGGGAGAGATACTACAAAACGTCCAGTAGAGTCCTGACGTATGGAGTCTAAAAATATTCTTTCGGCTAAGAGATCATCATCATGAATGAGAGCGAGGGGGTATGGAATCAATTTCCCAAAATCTTTTAACTTCACTTTCTAGAGATAATTCTGCGGAAGTGAAGAACGAATGAGCAGTCTGATTTGAAGTATGATTGACTTTTCCCATGATTATCCAACCAAAAATCGTGTCTAAAGCAACGGGTTTATCGATTGAAGACTTATTAACACCACCTTGGAGAATATTAGCAAACACGTCAACACCTAGAAGCATGTCCACAGGAAGGGAATGCATGAATTGAGGATCCGCAAGTCGTAAGTTTGCGAATTCCTGAAAATGATGCTTAGGTATAGAGACACTGGGCATATCAGAGCAAATTTGTGGCAAAATAACAAAGTCTAGAGTAAGCAGAGGTTCCGGAGCATATCGTGGTGTAATAGTAAAAGTGACTCCTTGTGAAGCCTGAGAAGTGATCTGGCCCACACCCCTTATCTCCAAAGAGAGAGGAAAGTTCTTTAAGCCCAGTTCATTACAAAATTTAGCAGAAATGAAGTGACTCTGACTGGCACTATCTAGAAGAACTCTAACAGAATGAAAACGACCTTGGCTATCTTTAACATCAATCATAGCGGTAGACAACAATACTGTACTATTTACGCGAGAGAGTAGGTTGACTGAAGTTTCAACATTAGAACGAGCAGCCAAATGGGATGCGCTAGTTGATGCAACTGGAGTAATCGGAGCATTGTTTGGAAGAGCTTGTGAAGTAGTAATTGCATCAAAGTATAAAAGAGTGTGGTGCCTGCGTGAACATTTTCGACAACTCAGTTGAGAAGGACAATTAAAATTGTTATGTATGTAACCAAGACAATTTGTACACCATTTCTTGGATTTTACGAAATCATATCTTTCGTTAAGAGATTTAGCTAAGAAACCTTGACAATTGTATATTAAATGTTGCTGATGGCATAATTGACAATTTATTTGAGAGTCAGACTGGGTGGTAAATGCACTACTGATTCGCTGTTTTTGAGGGGTGTGTTTTGGAGTGCTTTTAATTTTAGGTGAAGAGAACCTTTTAGGAGAAGGAACAATAGTTTCATTCCCATTATTTGCAAGTGAGCGCGCATTGACATCAACTTCAGAAATACGAACACTATCCATAGCGTCACATTGAGTCTCTAAAAACTCTATAAGCGTAGTATAATATTCATCAGCAGGTAAATTATCCTTATATTGCAGCTCAAAGCGAGTTTTAGTATTATTATCTAATCTATCTAACAACATATTGTGAAGTATGAAATCCCAATTCTTGACATTATAACCTAAATTTTCTAAAATGGCCAAGTTCTTCTCAAAACTATCAGTCAACATACGTAAAGCCTCATGATCATCTGAACTGTACATTGCAGAAGTAAATTTTAAAGCATGCCAATGGGAGCGAGCAATTAACAACTTTTTATCAAAACGCTTTCTGAGTCTATTGTATGCTACAACATAAGTATTACCTCGTAAAGATACACTAGAAATGAGATCATAAGCAACTGAAGAAGTGGATGTCAATAAATAATTAAACTTATCTATATTCGTTAAAGAATCATTATTATGTACCATCGAATCAAACATATCAATAAACGTTGGCCAATGTTGATAATCTCCGTCAAAGATAGGGACAGTGAGTTTGGCAATCTAACAAAACAATTAGATCTAAAAGTAGTCACATTTTGAGTAGAGTTTTGATTAATATTATTATCACTAATATCGTCTTCGAATAGTTGAGTATAAACTGCTTGAACATGATAATAGTTATTATCAAAATCTGTACGAGTGATATTATGTGGCTCTAAGTCTGCAGCTTCCTGTGTAGACACAATACAAATTATGCCATTATGAGCTTTAAGAAAATCACCACGAATATTTTCGATATGTTTATACCTACATTTGAAATTATTTTGTAAGCCTGTATTTGTGAGAGCGTCGTTAGCAATTGTTAATAGAGCATTTAAGTTGAGAATTTCACTTTGACGTTGAGCAATTGATAATATAAGTTTCTTAGCTTCAGACATTACGAGTATTTATAAAAGTAAACACTTGAAAATGAGAATAATTAATGAAATATTATTTAAATCAAAAGCATATAAAGAGAGAGAGAGAGAGAGGGAGAGAGAGAGCGAACGTAAATGCTTTCGCAAATAAGAGAATTATTGATATCGAGCGAAAAGATGCGAAAACAACGAGTTATATGGAGATTCTTTTGACTAAATAACATTCACTCAATTATATCAAGTATTAAATAATAGTATTTGTGTGAGAGGGGAATATAATTACGATATAGAGATTAAGCAGTGCAATTTAATAATTATTGAAATAAAATATATTCAATGAGAGAATGTTCATAAAAATATGTAAATATAATGTGGACTTCTCCCAGCTGATTTACGGTATCGGTCACTGGCCAGGTCAAGAATAAAATTCACAGATGCGTCAATTAATATGCGCGTTCGGTACCTACTGTCTAGACTTACCGAAAAAGATATTGAATAAAATGTCGGCCACAAAATGGATTTAATTTTATCAACAGGTGTTCAAAAATTAATAAATCATAAATTATGGGATTTTAAGGGCTGAAAATATCTTGAAAAATCCGTGCTAGAATAACCAAGATGTATGGGCGGGAAATAAGTGGACTGTATTATTTTTTCTTTCTATTTGGTTCAATACATGAATTAATATCGGCAATAAAAAGTGAAGCAAACAATGAAGAAATCATATAAAAAAGGAGGAAGCATATAACACTTACCCTTGTTATTCCAGCAGGTCTTCTTGTCGGTACCGACTCAGTATGAAGATAGGACCACGTAAATTGTAAATTCTGGGGTTACACACTTTATTTTAATGTAAAAATGATTTTTACCACGAGCGACCACATATATCGTGCACCGTTCAAACGCTACTCTGGTCTCTTTTCAAATCTAGTTGGCGCGCGCCGAACTATGCCTTGACTTGGGGGCAATGCTAAATGCTTCCAAAATTCACTTAAAAATAATTGCCGTGGGGATTGAACAATATTTTTATCATTCTAGAATAGTTATTTAAGAACGGTCATTTTGCCAAGGTATACGCCCGTTAGTAAAAGAATATTCTGCAAATTCTTGCCGTATTGCTTACGCATTTGAGGGACTTTTCCTTGGTATTTGTTCCAACTTGCACATTGAGGTTTGGTTCACATCATCCCTCCGCCAGGTTCCAGCAACAACTGTGCCATCATTTAGCTCACTATCAAAAGTTCCTGCAGAAATTTATGTATTTCTGGTATTTCCACTTCTTCTCAAGTAATTGTGTAGATAAATAGTCGTCAATACTACATTTCTAGCTTTGTTAGGTTCAAGGTGCATGGGTTTTCTCAAAACTCCAAATACTGCACTAAGTATTCCAAACGCATTTTCTGACACTCGCCGTGTTCTTGACAATCGATAATTGAGGATCCTTCCTTTCGATCCTTTTTCATAAAGACCAGAATAGGGTTTAATTACATTTTCATCGAGAGCAAATGCTTCGTCGCCCCAGTAAGACGTAAGGAATACGTTTTTCCCGCCCAGGAAGTTCTTTTGGTTCTGGCAAACACAAACTTTTCGCTTCTATTTCCTTCCATATTAGACTATGTTAAACTATTCCTCCATCAGATATACGACCCTGAGTACCCACATCAGCGAATATAAAATTATAATTCGCATTCATAAGTGCAAATAACACATTGCTAAAATATGACTTATAATTGTAGTATTCGCTGCCACTGTTCATGGGTGCTTGTAACATCACATGCTTTCCATCCATAGCAGCTACGCAATGCGGATAATTCCAATGTTCCTCACATTCTTTAGCACATTGTAGCCATCCTTCTGTAGTATTTGGCTTCCGAAAAAAAATATTGATAATTTTTAAATGAAATTTTATCTATGTGCAGATATACGTCGAAGAAAATTCACAAGATAATTTGCAATCTCCTGTTGATGATGCCAATGATCAAAGTGAACTACAAAGCGAAAAACAAACTACTAAGCAATCTATTGAAAATGTCATTGAATCCCTCTCCCAAAGCAATGGGAAAAATACAATAGCCAAGCGAAAGATATTTGTCTCCAAAACGTAAAATGTTAACAGAATACCGTAGATTGAGTAAAGCATATGACATCATCGATAGCATTTCAAGTGAAGCAGCGTCCAGTTGCGATGAATACTCGGTATATGGAGAACATGTTGCTAATAAGCTACGGAAATTAAATCAAAGAAGTAGAGCCATCCTTATCCATAAAATCAATAGCTCGATTTTCGAAGCTGAGATGGAATTGTTCAAAGAATTGCACAGATATACATATCAAAATGTACACTCCTCACGCAATGCTTCCTCAATTGTTGATACGCCTCTAACAAGTCCTATTCCTCCACAATCATCTACAACTCAATCTGTGTCTATATATCATGGATGAACCTCCAACCTCTCAATATGATACAGCACAAAGTTTTCTTTGAAATTTGAGTGTATCTAAAGAATTTTAAATAAAAGGGACTTACCTGAACTTGGTGTCTTAATGCTTCATTAAGAGACCGGCAAACTCCAATAACCATAGTTGAAATACTGTGTTCAGATATTTTGAAAAGGTACATTAAACTGCTGAATGAATCTTCCGTGGCCAGGAAGCGTAGAGTTACAGCTTATTTTTTTTTGGGAGAAATAGATTCCCTATAGTTTGTATCCTTTTTTCGTATTACTCGCTCAATTAAATGTAATAAGATTTCGAAATCCGCTGACTACATACGGCAAAAATTCTCAAATTGTCCGATATTACCTCAGATTAACAAATAAAATAGATATGTTTGTTTTCACTATTTCCTGCCCCAAACATTGAGTCACATTCTAAGCTCACTTGCGGACAGTTCCACTGCTTTGCCATATTTACAAATCCTCTTTAGTTGCGGGAAAAAAGAAATTACAAGTTTAATTGAAAATTTGTTGAAAAGTTATGCAAATAAAAAAAAGTCATACTAATTTCTGCATTTGAGTCGCTGCTTTTTAAATTAATTAATACTACTTGTATTTTATTTAATAAAGGCATACTCTTATATAAATTTAGGACAAGTATTTATTGTATCCTTAGATACCTTTATGGTTATTACTAAAAGTGGCAACATTGCTCAAAATTTCAGCAACTAATCAATGTGTCAATAGTAATCTATTCAGTAGTTTTGTCCTTGTTTAGTTACCATATGAAGACAGATGCAAATATCGTCAGAGTGTGATCAACGATTATTTTAAATATGCCGTAGTATTGTAGTAAATAATGTCAAACGTGGTTTGTTTATACGAGCGTCATTAGGACTAGAAAGTGAACATTTAGTTATTTCGTTTTGATGTGTTTTTCAAAACTTCAAGTGAGAAAATAAACTTTTAAGTTAATTAATTTGATGTTTTTGAATTATCATGGTTCGTCGGTGCCAAGTTTGTCAAAAAACCATTCGAAATTACCAGACCATGGATCTACAATACCATCCCCACTTTTTGTAATTCATTCATTATTTCACTACTGGCGTTTAGAATTGTTGGCCACAAAAATAAACGTGTTAATGAATGAATTGCCCTCTCTATGTTTATTGTTACTCTAAGGATATTACCAATTAACATGTCACTTAATAGATTTGTTCCACTATAGACTAATCTATTTCTAAGCATCGATGTTACCCAATGTCGACGTTTTCTATTTCGTATTTTGCTATTTAAATGTTCATTAATAATAATTACATGATTGATAATAATTACAGAAGCAGCCATTTTCACTCTTTTGGAATACTCTATATTAATCCAAAACGCGCGCGAAGCAGTTGGAACAATGACGAATAAAAAAATTTCTTTGCGGTGTTCTGCGCCGCTCTGCATCGAATTCAATAATGCACGGAGCAGCGCAGCGCGGAGCAGCGTGCTTGGTCTGAATCCACCTTTAGATTTGTCACTCTACACTCTAAAGAATACTTAACATTTACATTGCAATTATATACAGCTGTTTAAATACAAAGCATATGGCGATTCACAGATAGGCTAAATGCAATCTAATTATAAAAAAGCTATCTATGTTGATGCATAATATCCTACAGAAGTGAATCTAAATGATGATTATATTTACCAAGTGATGGAGAAGCATCAACAATATGTCTTGTGGCTACTTGATACGACTGTCCCACTTGCTCAAACGGCATGTTATCTGTAATTATTAAAATAATTGTAATGAGCAAATTAACAAAATGCCAAAGTATAGTTGACATAACTTATAATTGTTATGTAAAGAATCTAGGGTTTTTTCAAACAAATCTCCACGGTTACATGCATCCAACCACAACTGTGCTCTAGAATATAAATAAAGCTAAGTAAGTATATTTATATTATTATTTATCATATGTGTTTAAAATAAATTAATTACTACCAACTTATATTGAATATTGTGTATTATTGTTCAACATATTCAACCTGAACTCAGCAGTCACGCTTATTGTAGTGTATTTATTGATTGTATTATTATTATTATTATTATTATTCATGTTATCAAAGACACAGAGACTGAGGAATGTTAACACTCAAAACAAAGATTCACGCAACTTACAATGTATATGTGCGATGAAAGAATAACACAATTGAAAAAAAGGAAATATATATCTTTAATTTATTGCATATATAAACAATTCCTCTTACCGTACAGTATCTTTGGAAAATCTAAACATAGTTGTTCCGTCTCCATCTTTTGAACGACACCCACGAACTGCAGTTCTTGGCGTTATAACTAATATAATAATTTTTCAAACAATTGAAAACACAAACAATATATATATATATATATATATATATATATATATATATATATATATATATATATATTATATTGTGAATAAGGAAAAACCGTACAGCAAAGAGTATTCTTTGATAAACATGTTAACAATAAAATCACATGACATTGATAGATAACTGACTCTGACTCAGACATGCGCACTTAGGAAATGAATTCTAAAATAGCACAAGCTTCGTTTCTTATTGAGCTAGTGTATTCTGTGATCTCTGTTCAAATTAAAATTCCATTCTAAAATTAAATGATATTGGATAAATAATCTTTAGATTGTGTACTTTTATACGTTTGATTGCAACGATGCCAGTATTACCGAAATATTTATATTATTACAACTTTTTCTGAGAATGTATCTCATTTTTAAATAGATCTTTCCAACCAGATAATGAAAAACATACCATTAGGTGAAAACCTCTTTGTATCACAAGAAATATACAGGATTAACCAAAAGTAAACGTCCCAATCAATAGGATGATGTTTTCAATTAATTAATAAGTAATTTTCCAATATTTGAGAGAGAAGCTATAATCTAAGTTTCAGGATTCAAATTAATTATTTATGTACCACATTGGAAGCCACTGGAAACGAACAGAAATTTATTTTTGAGCAGAATTCCTAATCGAGAATTCGAAAGTATAAATTAATTTGGAAGTCGGAGTGTGGCCGGAAAACATAATAGGCATAGAATTCTTTAATCTCGTACTTTTGAATGAAGTTAAATTGAAGTTATAAAAGAGAAAGTATGTTTCGAGAAAGTAAACCAAATTAGAATTTGTTTCCCCGTTTATTTAATTGAAAACAACAAATTGGGAATATAACTGAAGCATCTTGATTATGGGCCAATAAATAAAAAACGATATTTTACGAAAAAACAACCATTTATTAGGTAATAATATTGATAATAGAATAATAATAAATTAATTGTGGAAATTGAGAAAAGCACACATTTCAATAATTCCTTTCACAATCTTTCATGTTCATGAACACTGATTTCATATTCTTACTAGAGTTCATTCATAAATAGGCGATGTTATGAATCTTCGTCGCCCTCGCAAAACCAATACAGGAAAAAACATCCAAGTTTTATTAAAATATTATATTTTTCTACTTCTGTGACGGGCAAGTAGCTTCACCCCGTATCAGGACGAGTTTAGGGTCTTTTGTATTGTCCAGAGATTGAAAATTAAGTTATTACAGCAGTCAGTGACGTGGACTGAGAATGAAATAAATATTTTGAACGTTTCGAATCAATCCGCATTTCATAATTTGAAAGTAATTGATTGTAATCGAATATTTTGACTGTGCAAACACAGGAATATGCCGAATTTTCGTTTTATCATTGAATATAAGGAATTTATTTTATATTAAGTCATAGATTAACAAAAATGTTAACGAAGCACCTATTTTTAAAAACAATTTGTATGAATTACGCACTGATTTAGTATAATAGTACAAAGAATGATCAAGACTGAGTAATAATTAAAAATGATTCTGTTAAAGATAAGTTGTAGTTATTCACAACGTGTTCAAGACTAGACAATCTTGAATTATATTGTTTAGGATGCTTTTAAAAATATGTAAGATATTTGTATGTTACTTCTTTTCGTCATTGTATACATTTAAAACGTGAATTCATTTTAGTTGCTAGCGCTGTAAAATGTGTTAAAGAATTGATAGACCTTTTGTATTGTTATGAATTCAAAGGGTAGTTACACTTTATTCGCAGCTTTTGTTGAATACCTTTAAAATATCACGTTTTGCAATAATAATTGTAAATAGTTTTGTTTGAGCATTGAAAGAACACATTTTTAAAGTCGACATATTGTCGCATTGTGTTTGAAATCCTATAGTTAAAAATTTAGGAAAATGTCACGTTTCGCACTATTATCTATTGTATTGTAATAACCCTAAAGCAAGACTATAATTGTAACTTATTGTCACTTTGTGCGTGAATTTTTATGGTCGATGTTCGGAAGATAATAATAATAATAATATTTATTCACCATTCAATTTAAATTATACAATGATTTTTAACAATCAATAAATGTAGATAAATAAATATAGAATTCCCACAGAAGGATGAACATGTGCGTGGGTTGTAAGCATATTAGATAACATAGATTTCGATGAATAAAACCGTAAAAATAAAGTTTATTCCGGTATTAGCAAAGATCACCAGAAGATATATAGATATCATATCAAAATCACTTACGGTATAATACAGAAGAAGAACCTACCACTTCACAAACAAAACAACCAGCAACAAGATCACAATAAACAAAATAAAATTGCAAAAATAAATTTTTCCCCAGTGCGAACTGAAAGGCACGGCAAAAAATATTTTCGCAGATATCACACCAAAAATCACCTGTAATACCATAAAAAGAGCACCCTACTATATAATAACATTTTAACAACAATATTTTCTTCGTAACATTTCATAACATAATTCACAAAAAATCACTTTTCAAATTCCCAAGATTGTACGATTATATGTAGGATTAGAGATAGTATGAACCAACATATCAAACAGTGACTGTATTTCAGCTCGTTAAAACCGATATAGTCGTGCACAAGCAATTTCTTTTATACAAACATGAAAATAAACCTATACAATCCTGCCAAAATGCATCACAGATTAAAGGAGGGAAGCAATACAATAATCAAATATCAATAAAATTCTAAGAAATGTTTGAATAACCTTTTAAGCCGTGCGGTCGGTATTATAGATTGCTTAAAAAATAAAGCGGCTCTGCAACATCATCTATTAAACTTTCTGGAATACAACTTATAGTGGCTTTAAATGAATATCCGAAGCTTGTAATGACTGATGATCAATTAACTCTATTAGAAGATCAAGTTTTGGAAGTAATCGATAGAATTTTTATATTGCAAACGGGAAACAGGATCTTTATTAGTACGATGCAACGACGATGCCACCGTGTATAGGTTAAAAGATACAGTACCAACTCTTAATGCATGGGAAGAAGTAGAGTCAAAAATAATCGATTCAGTACCAACAACAAAAGATGTCTCCAAAGGAATAGTACCAGTAAATTACCCATTGAACTTTTTCACCACAGAACAACTGGATAAATTACTAACGGATATTCTAAAAGAAATCGACAAGATAACGAGTGGAAGTTTCATGCCTCAATTTTTAAGTTGTATCAAAGATCGTGGAGCAATAAAATACAATTGTAATTTTAAATTTACCAAGTTCCGAATGGCTAAAAACAACCATACCGACATTAGAAAATTAGCAAGACGTAGATATGCTGATTGTAGACCCAGAAGCAATACCAGTAATAAGTACTCTACAACTATGGATTCCGGGACCGGTCGAAGAACCAGATCAAGTACTCGGAAGGCTGGAACGACAAAAAAAGGACCACAATGTTTTGATTATATTTCTAGCTTAACTTCGTCGACTGGCGTAGACATTCAACTAGATAAATAATCCTAATTTGACAAAGTTAATGTCGAAATTATTGATTTATTATGTACAAATTTACAAGAATGGTACAAAGTTATGAATGTTGAACTTTGGTGGTTTCAGATCGGAAGACACTTTATGTTTCGATTTGATGAATATTCACTTGCCTCGTATAGAAACTAAGTAACGATGTGTTAGACTTAGTATCTCTGATTGTTTGACTTTGAGTAAAGTTACGTCGATATGTAACGACGACTTGATGAACTCTTTTGACTGTTGAACTGAGTTATGAACTAACTTGAGTATTGAACTGAGTTCGTTTTCGAGTTGTAAGCTCGCTTTGATAAGTATTAAAAAACTGATTTCTTCAGGTTGTAAGACGTATTAAATAGAAATCTGCAAGGGGCGTGTTCACACGTGGATTGTGTTGACCAAACGGAAATAAACATTTTCTATTGGTCAGTATCATTTGACTCGTCGGGTTCATCGACAAGAATCAACAATTGACGCCTCCAATAGATATTTCAATTTCATTGAAATAATCCAATAGCAATTGTAACCTTTTTACTTAGAAAGGTTATTCAAACATTTCTTACAATCTTCCGGACATGACCATAAAAAGTCACGCACAAAGTGGCAATAAGTTACAATTATAGTCTTGCTTCAGGGTTATTACAATACAATAGATAATAGTGCGAAACGTGACATTTTCCTAAATTCTCAACTATAGGATTTCAAACACAATGCGATAATATGTCGACTTTCAAAATGTGTTCTTTCAATGCTCAAACAAAACAATTCACAATTATTATTGCAAAACCTGATATTTTGAAGGTATTTAACAGAAGCTGCGAATAAAGTGAAACTACCCTTTGAATTCATAACAATACAAAATGTCGATCAATTCTTTAGCACTGAAATGAATTTACGCTTTAGATATATACCATGACGAAAAGGAGTAACATACAAATATCTTACATATTTTTAAAACATACTTTACAATATAATTCAATATTTTCTAATCTTAAACACAACGGGTAATAAAAAAACAATAAAAATAGTTGCTCAGGTAATGTTATCTTTATATGGTGCTCAAACGGTCAATCTGCTCTAAACCCGGACGAAGAACAATTATTGATGTTAATAATAACTGGCTCAATTAGTTCATCACAAATATTGTCAACTTTTGGCATATAGCATTCTTCTTTGATGACCTGCTCCATTTATTTCTTCCAGTTGTCATCATTTAGTTTAAACGATGCACTTTTCCTCCCAAATGTCCCTTTTGTTTGCACCCATATTACTTCAATGGGATTAATTTTTTTATATGAAGATGACTGTTCCTAAAGAATTCCACAATATAATGGAAAAATTATAAAAATTCTAAAGAATTACAATTGTTTCGATATTATTAAGTCATCGTCAGAATGACAGAAGTTACATTTCATGTGATGCCTACCGGATATTTAATATTTATTTTTGGCTAGACACAGAAGTGACCTACCTTGTTATTGACTTAATATATTGTGTTTTATTTTTTTATTTATTGTAGGAATTTTTATTTCACCTTGTTTAATAAATTTTCTTTTGTTAATATAAACACTATTATTCAATTATCCTTTACTTCCAAATTTTATGCAATATATTAAAATTTTAATGTAGTAATTTTGATTTACCCGATATAATAATTTTTTATATAAACCTTATTGTTTCCCTTGATTTCACATTTTATATTTACCTTTTTACCATAACTTGACATAACTTGAATAAGCCTCCGGACTAACAGTAACCAAAGTTATTTGGCCTTGAATATGAATGAGCAATGAGATGATGTTTTCCCAGAGGTGCGTTCAAATACTGGGTGAATAAGTGGTGTATTATTATTATATTAGTATTGAATTTCGAAAATTATTTAAATGATTTTGGGCGCCTTGTAAAGTTTTCTGTAGGCAAGCTACAGTTTCTTCTTGATTGTAAAACATAATAATTCAAATACTTTTTATTAAACTTGGCATTGACAGTTGACACATTTGCTCTTGAAATAATTTAATATATGTTTTTTGAGTAAATCTTCAATTAGTATAAATTATAAACTTTCAACCAGAATTATTAACTATGAGGCTTGTCGCATATTGAACCTAGCACACGCACAGCCCACGCACAACCCACACATAACACACGCGCAAACCACGTCCACGTTCCTCGTATCTACCGCATATTGGACCCACGCCCTAACCAACCCAGACCGAGTTCCACAATGATTGCAAACGATTAACGTACACTTATTGACATGGATTCTGAGGAACAAATTTGACCTTAAACCTTCTACTTAAGGTTAAAAGTATTGGTGGCATCGAATATTTGACTTTAACCTCTATAACTGGTTTCCGGAAATGTAACGTTCTTATTTTATTTCGCCGGTCGGATTGAAATGGGACACCTTATATAATACTTCACCTTGAAACAAAGAAGTTTTATACGTAACATTAGATACCTCTTGAATGGTCACATACATACTTATTTATACAAACCCGTTTCCGCGTAACTCAGTTGTATCAATGTGGACTGCTTTTTTACTTACCAATACACGACGTCGTTGCTCCTTGTTATCACTTACTCTAAAGAAAAAATTGTAACGAGGGTTTGGGCGAAGGAAGGCCAAAAGGAAATTCAAAGGGGGAGTAACAACCACCTAATTAACTGTCATATTGTTTCACGAAAAGTTGCTTTTTGTAACAAATTAAAACTGATTCCGACAGAATTTTGCCATTCAAAAATACCGAGACCGAAAATTATATATTTTTCTATTACTGAGCCGATCAATACTGAAAGTACCTACCACTATCCTAGCTAGTGAATTTTAAATCGTATTCTTGGGCGGTGTTGTCAAGCTGTACCTATAATTTTACTTCAGCAAAATAAATCGCGTGAACAAAACCAAATTACAATATACGACATAAACCTAATAATTTATCTCCTTTTGGCAATCTGTGCCCACAACTCATCTTTAAATTTACATCTTATATAATCTTCATGACTAGTGTTATCAAAAAATGGGAACCTTCGGACCAAGGCCAACCGCATATTGAACCTAGCACTCGCACAGCCCACGTACAACCCACACACAACACACGCGCAAATCACGTCCACGTTACTCGTATCTACCGCATACTGAACCCACGCCATACCCAACCCAGACCCAGTTCCACAATGATTGCAAACGATCAACGTACACTTATTGACATGGATTCTGCGTCAGAAGGAACAGATTTGACCTTAAACCTTCTACTTAAGGTTAAAAGTATTGGTGGCATCGAATATTTGCCTATAATATCTATAACTGTTTTCCGAAAATGTAATGTTCTCATTCGCGGGTCGGATTGAAATGGGATACCTAATATAATACTTTACCTTGGATCAGAGAAGTTTTATACGTAACATAAGATACCTCTTAAATGGTCCACATTATACAAACATACTTATTTATACAAACATACTTACAATATACGACATAAACCTAATAATGTATCTCCATTTGGCAATCTGTGCCCACAACTCATCTTTAAATTTAGATCTTATATAATCTTCACGACTGGTGTCATTAAGAACTGGGAAACTTCGGACTAACTCTATTAACTTCTCCATCTTTAATAAATCAAGGTGTACACATGTCCCACAAAACTGTGCGACACACTCAAACCGACCCAAGCAAACGTGGGTTGGGCTCAATATGAGGTACCCTACTTTTAACTATTTATTACAGAATAACACACGCGTGGGTTGTCCGTGGGCTGTACGTGTGCTGGGTTTATCATGCGGTGAGCCTTACTCTAATAACTTCTCGATTTTTAGTAGATCCAGCTGTACTCACGACCCACAAAAGCTGTGCGACTCACTCAAACCGACCCAAGCGAACGTGGGTTGGGCGTGGGTTCGGCGTGGGCTCTGCGTGGGTTGGACTCAATATGCGGTACCCTACTTTAAACCATTGTTTAGAGAATAACACACGTGTGAGTTGTCCGTGGGCTGTGCGTGTGCTGGGTTCAATATTCGGTAAGCCTTAACGACTTATCTTAACAAAACTTTGTAATTATTTCTAACGATTAAGGGTTATGAGTTAAGATATTTTGTTATTACTATCAAATCAGACTATTAACACAAAGAAAAACGATATTTCGCGATGAGATCTCAAAAGACGTTAATATGCATATTAGTTAAGAAAATCTTACCACAAAAGCGATTTATACACTTGATTCTACCGGGAATTGGAACAGGATATCGTTCACTCGTATTCTTATCTCAACGGGATTCAGGAATTTGATTGCATACAGATGAAATTTACCTGAATACAGGTTGATAAATTATAAACCATTCACAGATAAGTACTTCTTTCAATTATCACTTCTATTTATTTTGACCATGCTAATGATTTTATTTTGAGTCACTTCAAAATATATTTATTTTTTTTCTTGTAATTTCTAGCCTTACAACTTTTTATGACTTTTTGATTGCGTTTTTTCACAAAACACTTCTTTTCAATACGTTTTTTTCCAAAAACTATCTTTTTTGACAACCACTTTTTTTGTAATTTCAATCTATCAAATCGATGTCACTCATCCTCTTTATTTATTAGTGTCGTTAGTTACCAAAATATCTATATTTTCATTAAACTTTCAGTTTGCATTTTGATTTTAATTTATTACAATTACTGGTCTTATATTCATTCATATCATTAAAAAGCATGTTCTTTCTTTTAATATCGGTTCATTTTGTTTGGTCATCTCTAAAATTTGCTAGATTCATGTATACGATGACATGTCATGAAATTTTCCCGATTTTGTTATTCAATTTATAAATTTTGCAGAAATTTCGCCTTGTTAATTGTCTTGATATTTCTTAGTAACTTACTAATTCCAGTATATCTATTTCTTAGCACTTCTTTAATAATATTTTAAGTATTATCTGCTTTCAATTCTTCCTTATGATAGCGCCCAATTTTCCTAATTTCCATCATATTCAGATATTATTTTGCCCCACATTCCATTTAATATTAAGTCCTTTGCATGAACCAATGTCCTATTACATCTTACTTTAACTATAATTGTCTGGAAAATTGTAATACCACATTGTCCATTTCATTTTTCAACATAACCCGTTACCTACTAACTAACTCATAACAATAAAGGCTATTCATTTACTATTCTATATAACAAATTCATTTTATAAAAAATTTCAGACTTACTCATCTCATTGAAACTATGTCAACTGCAGTTTTTAACAATTAAACTGAATAATTCAAATAAACACGAAAGAATTTTATAACTAAGTGAAAATATGTACCATACTATCTTCTTGTAAATATAACTTCTGACTTCTCTACTAACTAACTATACGTTCCTAGTTCTACTTCTATATATTAACAATCAATATTGGCTCATATTAAACCAGTATATTATATTAATAGAAAAAAGACGAAGATATGATATTACAAATATTGAAGCTCAGATATTATTTGCCCTATGGAGATATCCTGGATGTATCTATTTCCCAATTAAGATCAGTATAACTGTGCAATGATATATGAAACCAGGAAAACTATATTTGTTGATCTTAGCACTTATTACTTGAGAAGACAGTCCGGAGAACTCCCTAGATTTATCTGTTCATTGACGACTTCATATTGTGGATTTCTTAAGTGTCTTCTAATTTCTAATTCTTCGAGGAAATCTAGATCTAATTTCTATCACAAATATAAAGTACTTCGAGTTCTGTGTTAATGAATGTTTAGTGTCAAGTTAATGTTTTACGTAGTGAGATTTCTCTGGTTGTTTTGATATGTAGACTCCTAAGTGTTCACTTTGATAAATTTCTAAGAGTTTGACCCAATTAGACTGCATTACATTCTGAAAGTTGAAGTTTATTTATACTAGACTTTTTTAATGGGGATATTTCTGTTTCTACATTAAACAACATAGTACTCACATTAGTTCCTATTTTAAAAGGAATTGTTGTATGTGTTTTTAAAGATATTATCTTTGAAATATTATTAGGAATATTATCAACATATGTTATAATTTCTTTTGTTTGTTTAGGAAATATTAGTTGTAATGCCACTTATTTCTCTTTTTTATTTAGTTATTTATTCATTATTTGTAATGAGATGGATGTGGCTATTTGTTTAATTGTAATAATTTCTTTATCAAAATTCTAATTGTTCATAAAAAATGAAAATGCTCTATTTATCATTGAATTATATGCTACTAATTTATGTGACATTGCATGATTGGAATTATATGGTATAGACATATCATTGTAGTGATGGGAACCATTGAATAGAAAATATCGAATAGTGCGATGGTTGCCGATTATTCGAATTATTCGATAGTCAGAAAAGTATTCATTAATGTGAACGAATTAGTAGAAGCAATAAAAACAAATTATTGGCGAGTGAATGAGTGCAGTAAGTAAATAACTAATGCAGTCATCGAAAATGCATTACTATAATTCTGTTAGAAACTAATTAACTACTAATGCGTTGCAAATTACTAATTTTTGGAATGTCTGTATTTTAACATACATTCAGTTTCTATTGGGTAGTAGTGGTAAGTAGCTAAATTGAGAATTAACTAAGTAAATGATTCTATTTATTTTCTGAAATTCAAAACGGCGAATGGTACTGTTTAAAAAAATTATGATATCCAAAGTTTTACTAGATAGTTTATTTCTGTAATCAATATTTATCTGGTCATCTTTAGTAAAAATTCTTTCCTTTGGGATGGACGTACCTGGCACGTAAGAATACTTTAGATGTAAATAATATAATCCACCGTAAGCACTTTTGTGAAATGTCCAGAAGTCTAGTCGGTTTACAATGGTCATATCACGTTAATAAACTTAAACATAAAAAAAACGCTATTTCAGTATGCAACAGGAAATACACTATTTATATTTTCGAGTCCCCTGAACTCCGCAACGCATTAAGTGTTAAAATTTCGGACCACGTCGATTAAGGGTTCAATAAGGCGCCTGGAATGGACGGAATCTACCCTGTACTGCTCCAAAAAAGCGCCGACATAATAACTCCAAGACTTGTGAATCTGTTCAGATTAAGCCTAGCCACAGGAGTTATACCAACGGTGTGGGAAATCTCCAAGGTGGTATTCATACCAAAACCTGGAAGACCCTCTTACAATACTGCAAAGGCTCATCGTCCGATGAGTCTCTTGTCATTTCTTCTTAAGGCACTAGAGAAGATGATAGATAGGCATTTGAGGGTCACGGTGCTGGGCGACATGCCGCTGCACCCTAATCAACATGCCTACCAAAGCGGCAAATCTTGCGAAACAGCCTTACATAGCTTGGTGAGCAAGATAGAGCAAGCCATTACCCACAAAGAAGTTGCACTGGCTGTGTTCCTGGATATCGAAGGAGCATTTGACAACACGAGCACTCGCTCAATATTGTCAAAGCTGGAATCCAGAGGCACAGACAGGACAATCACCCGATGGATAGGGAACATGCTAAGCAGCAGGAGAGCACAAGCATCCCTGTATGGAGTCAAAAGAGAGGTGAAGACAGAAAGAGGATGTCCACAGGGAGGCGTTTTGTCACCAAAGCTGTGGAATCTAGTAGTCGACGACCTTCTTGTCTCACTGAACGAGCAGGGGTGGTATGCTCAAGGATATGCTGACGACATCATCATTCTAATACGGGGAAAACACGTGGGCATCTGCCTGGAACTAATGCAGAGGGCAATGTCCGCAGTGGAGAGATGGTGTGATGCGGAGAGACTGTCTGTAAATCCCTCGAAAACCATCATTGTACCATTCACAAAACAGCGAATCGCAGACATTACTAGTGCGCCAAAACTCTTCGGCAAACAGATAAAGGTTGCCAGGGAGGCAAAATATCTAGGAATCTGGTTAGATGACAAGCTAACCTGGAACAGCCATCTAGCGAGCACCACAAGCCGTTCTCAGATCACGCTAATGACGATGAGATGAGCAATTGGGTGCACCTGGGGACTAACTCCGACAATGGTAAACTGGTTGTACACCAGAGTAATCAGGCCAATGATGGTGTATGGTGCGATCGCATGGTGGCCTAAAGTTCAGCAAAGCACAGCCGCCAAAACGCTTTCTAAAGTGTAGCGAGCTGCGTGTCTGAGCATTACAGGCACCATGAAGGGCACCCCAACCGCAGCATTGGAAATATTGCTAAATATCCCACCATTAGATCTCTATATACAGGGGGAGGCTAAAATGGCTGCTTACAGAATGTAGTGCAATGGCAACTGGTGCAAGCACCATGCTATGAAACATACTAAAATACACGACAACATGAGGTGCGACATCATCGAAATGCCACCTGACAGAATGTCCAAGGTCGTGGAAACTGAGATACCATATCGTGTCAACTTGAGTGGCAGATCCGAATGGGCCCAGGGAGAACCTCAACGCATGTTGAACAGTATCACCTGGTACACCGACGGGTCAAAGACTCTAACGGGTACAGGAGCAGGCGTTTACGGCGTCAGACCCAGGCAAAGCATAAGTGTTTGCCTTGGCAAAACGACGACCGTATTTCAGGCAGAAATAGCTGCATTAATCGAATGCGGCAGAACATGCATAGACAGGAAATACAACAAAAAGACCATCTATGTGAACACGGACAGTCGGGCGGCCCTTTTGGCCTTAGCAAGCCACAGCTATACATCGAAGATAGTGTGGGACTGTCACAATACCTTGAAAACCTTGGCAAAAGACAACAGAGTAATTCTCACTTGGGTGCCAAGCCACATAGGGGTAGCTGGAAATGATGAAGCTGATGAGTGTGCCAAGAAAGGAGCTCATCTCATCCTCATGGGACCAGAACCAGCATATGGCGTATCATACAGCGCCGTACGAAAAACCGTTTCCAACTGGGTGTCGCTTGAACACCAAAAGGGCTGGAACAGAATCACGGGGCATGCTCAATCCAAAGAATGCTAAAAGGACCATCGAGTTCCTACGCAGCAAATGCTTTTGGAATGGGTAGGAAAGAACTGCGAAAAGTGGTAGGATTCATAACTGGCCACTGGATATTCAACGCACACCTACAGAAAATGGGGATTGAAATAACAAATCCCCATTGTAGGATGTGTGGAGAAGCAGAGGAAACCGCAAAGCACGTGGTCTTCGATTGCCCTGCCCTGTGCAGAAGGCGAGCCTCCTGTCTAGATATTTCTCCAGGCACAAATCAGGAGGGAATGCAGTAAAACATAGTCCGACGTATCTCAATGTTCGCTAAGAATTTAGGATGGGACTCTGCTTAATACCTGTGAGTGCGGGTGCACAATAAGCCAATCAATGACCGAGCGGCAACAATTAGGGCACCTGAACCCCTAACCCCCCCCCGTGACTAAAAAAAAAGGGTTCAATAACATACATAATCACTTACTCGATATTTGGCCTCCATATGCAACGTACATTTTTCAAGTGGTTGGTCATCTAAAGCATATTTTTCACAATATTTGTTAATCGCAATGAGTCTCGTTAAATCAACTTTATCAACCGAGAAATTGATTACGTTTAACAGAACGCGTTCTGTTTAGTAAATATTGTGAGAATTTCACTTTAATATTTCTTCATTTTTAATGACTTTCTACATAGTATTTACCACCCGTATGTAACATTAAATACATCAAAGGTTTTTTATGCTTGAATCTTTCATTGACAATTAATACTTTCTTGAAATAATGTTTGTTGTGTTTTGCCAATACATCAATAAACAACTATTTTTTGGGAATGTTTGGTTTAAATTTGTTTCAGCCTGTAAAATATACTTTTAACAGTTTTTCAACACTTTTCTCAGTGAAAAGAACATCAAACGTTTTATGTCGGCATTCGCTTCCTTATGTTGGTGTATTCTTTGGTTATAAACGATTTGAATGATATCCATATGCGCTGAATCAATGCTCAGAAAGCGAGTTTCAACTAGATACCAAACACTTATTTGGAAATTGTATTCTGAAAAACCTACATAAACTGTTAACTATTTTAGGTATAAAATAAACCAAATTCATAAAAATCAGAGCCAATTTTCTAATTTCATGAATATATAAACTATGTACTTGAAAATATAGAAATCCGCAGAGTTATCCAGGGCAATAAAAAAATATTTTTCTTGAGCTGTGGACAGATATTTGAATTCCACAGAATATTTTCTCTCTAATACCTGATTTATCACTTTCAAAAAATAATTTTTTGTATTTTTATTGTTTCAGGTTCATCCCAGGAGTTCATTCCAAACGGCACTACACTAGGAAAAGAAGATAACGCAAACCCCAATGAATCAACGACGCATTCTCCTTCAAAACGCAGCGCAGAAGAAACTGAAGCGGCGCACGATCTTCTTTCCCTATCCCAAAGTCTCCCACCTCTACCAGCGCCCAGCGTTGTCATGATACATCACACGGTATCCCCGGAAAACGATCCTCTAAGTCCGAAACATAATTATCGGTCTCAATCACCGAAAA
This sequence comes from Galeruca laticollis, assembly GCA_963921935.1. Taxonomy (NCBI): domain Eukaryota; kingdom Metazoa; phylum Arthropoda; class Insecta; order Coleoptera; family Chrysomelidae; genus Galeruca; species Galeruca laticollis. Next base: position 34,216,898 of record OY998176.1, on the reverse strand, counting down.
CTGCCGTGCGTCATGTAAAACCGGAACCAACAGAAAAAAGGCACGTATCTGTGATTCAACATGCTCCAGTTTCGCAATCCACACAACCTGTGATAGTACCCCAACAAGTTCAACAAGTAGTTCTACCATGCTACACTGCTTCGCCTATAGTATACGTGGTTCAGGTACCAACGACAGCACCAACCCCACCTATATCCGAATGCTCTTCGGACGTAGAAAACGTACAGTTATGCACGGTGGAAAGGTTGCATCAAGACGTCACCGTTGTACAAGAACAAGCTAATGACATAATTATACTTCCACTGTCGCCAGAACCAGAGAATTTCGACCAGAATAGGTTAAAAACTGCAGTAGCTTCATCTCATATGAACATACCAGATAGGCGAAAAAAGAAGAACAAAAGATTCAATAAAAATCGAGGAGAATCAAACGAATCTGTTGATAGTTCAGTGAACGAATACGTGATCGAAACTTCCAGACCTGAAATTACCACAAATGCTAAGACGGTGAGTGGAATTTAATCTTGAATTCCGGTGATTGTATAATAAGACTCCCTAGATACACGCAGTTAATGGGGATTTGGCCAAGACATTATCTAGTAAAAAAGAAATCCACAAATGTTTGTAGCATCCGTGATGCAAATATTTTATTCGATTTTCACACCAGTTTGTTCTTTATTTATAATGTTCTTGGGTCCCTTGTTCGCTTTTATTTCACAGCGTTGCCTATCTGTATAGGTAGCCTATCTATATGATCTGTTACAACGAATATAATTCTATCCATATTTTTTAAATTTAATCTTATGTTGATAAAAGATCGAAGGTTCTACCTGAAAGTCGTAACATAAGAGACATGGAGTTTTCACTATTCGCATCGGCGTTTAACCACCTTTATACCAGTGTAATATAATTGTCATTGCATTCGAATTTTCTGAGAAAAATCATGATATATGTTGAGTTCATATAAGGCGCCATCTAGCTACTTATTTAAAAATAACAGTTTGTGAAGAGCAGCTGATGGAGCAAGAAAAACTTTTTCACGTGACACTGAGTTCAATCATTTCCAATGAAGTTTTCCCGATATATTGCATTTTTACCAAATTAATGTTCGCTTTGCCCCCAACACCTTCTACAAAGTGTAAGATACAAAAGATTGAGATCAAAAATGTTCTTAAGAAACATGATATTCATTTGCGATCATTTTCAGTGCAGCTAGTCTTGGCAAATTGTAGAGAAACCCCCCATTTCTGAATTACTAGTAGTGTTACGCCCCCTAATAACGATATCACGAACCGAAAATTTTCCAGTCATTTCTCTTAGCCGCATTTATTGTAAATATTTCTTCCCAAATCTCTACGGTGAACGGTTTCCGAGATATAACCTCGTATAGTTGGCCACTTTTTCTCAAATATTCTTTATTTACACAATATAATTATTCCCTATTACAACATACTAAAAAAATAATAAATGAGTGCCGATGTCCTGGCAATTTTTTCGTCGTGTTGTGAGCGTCTGGTGGTAATGTCATGGCGCCTTGCTGGTAGCACTATCCATATGTTTCCACTATTTGCAACAACTTTGTCCCTTAGAATGTTTGTGACTCCTAGAATATTTTGGCTGAGTTTTCCCTAAAAGGCAGCTAAAAAACAGGGTTTCAAAAATTATATGGGGAGTAGTTTTCGAGAAGTCAACTTGACTGACGTTGATTTTAATGAATCAATGTATTTGTTTGTTTGGATTGATTTACACGTTATGTGATGATGTAGATTTGGAGATAATCAACCATGTTATGTTATTAACGTGCCATGCAGAAGCCTACACCCGAATGATATTTTGTTACTCCGGAAAATACTTCTTTAAACACGAAACATTACTGTTTAAGACGTTTATTACATGAAAGTTAAAATCAATCTCTCTCATTATTACACGATTATTCTTTTATATAGTTTCAATTAAAAATACAACCTAAGCAAATATTTTACATGGGTCAGCCATTGTCGTTTCTTAACTCGCTACTCATTATAACAATGTATTATTTCTATACAATGCACGTATTTATTGTTACAACGTAATTTGCATATTTATATCGCCTTAATCAATCCCCCCGCCATAGTCTTTAATTCTAATGGATGTTCGCTTATAAGGGCGGTCCCAGACACTACGTGTATTTGGCAATCATTTGGTATTCAGACTTATTCGCGTAGCGTGTGGGACGTTATCTTTGGCAAATATTCGTCCTTCGTAATTTTCCCGGCACTGGTCGGTGAACTAGCACGAAGTAAAGGATGCCGTAGTGCTGCGTAGTGAACTACGTGTACTTTCGGCAATGCTACCACACGCTTCGGCATAGTAGAAGAGATATGCGGATAGTATTTTGTTTCAATTTAGCGGTGATTATACAATACACGTATTATTGTATGCAGTGCCTCTGTGACGAAAGGTTCGTTTCTACAAAATGGAGTGGACGAACGAATTAACGTTGGAGTTTTTGGAGTAGTTCGAAAATGAACCTGTGATTTGGAATCCAAGGATTCCAGACTGTGACGTAATTGTCTCAAATTTAAACAAATATCTAGTCATAAATACCTACCTAGAACGACTTCTATTTAAAGACACCATCCACCATCTTCTGTTTTTACGATTCTTTTGTTTCATTCTTTCAAGTAGTGAAGCACTGCTTAAAATAACATAACTAGTAGCGGCAGCAATCTGCTCTCCATCTCTGTCCATTTTAAACTGAACTAAGTTAACTAAAATAGTTGCATGAAAACAAAAACGCCACACGCCACTGAAAATCCATGTCTCTCTGCTCGAATATTCGCCAAATGTTTTCAAAGTCGAACCTTTGCTATACTACTGCACCGTGTGGAAGATCAAGCAAACATTTGTGCAAATGATAAATATTGGCCTATTCGCCAAATACACGTAGTGTCAGGGACCGGCCTTAGAATCACGTCGTCTGCAAAACGTAGGTTGTGGAAATATTCGTCATAAATTCTAATGCCTATATGGTCGGTCGTGTTGTAGCCCTTGCGGAAGCCGGCCTACTCCACTGGCTCGTAGAAGTCGAGTTGATTAGTTAGACGGTTTGTTATGATATTTGTGAGGAGCTTGTATTGGTGCCAGAGTAGGCTGATTGGTCTGCAGTTATCAAGATCAGCTTGGTCACCTGTTTTAAAAGAAGGTACCTCGCTTCTTTGCCATTGTTTGGGAATCCTTTGTTCATCGATGCACTTATTAAGTGGACTTCATATTGCTTCCCAAAGCTCACTTCCTGCTATTTTTGGGATTTCAGTGGCTATTCCGTCATCCCCTGGACATTTTTTGCTTTTCATTCGAGTATTCAAAGGAGCCAAAATATGTTAGTGCCATTGTTTGTTCATTGTTCCCTCTTTTAACTATAACATTTTGTGTGAAAATGGTCCCCATTATACTCATATCAACTTTTATACTTCTTTTTTTTTACAGAAATTCTACAAAGTGGTCGAAGATGACGAAGATCAAGAAATAGACGTTGAAAGTACAACTGACGACCTACAAAGAAATCGTTACGTTTGCGTGGAGTGCGGTAAACAATACGCTACGTCAAGCAATCTGTCAAGACACAAACAAACTCACAGAAGTTTGGATTCTCAATCAGCTAAAAAGTGTATGACGTGTGGCAAAGCATACGTCAGCATGCCCGCCTTAGCCATGCACCTTCTCACTCATAAGCTGGCGCACAGTTGCGACATATGCGGTAAGCAATTTTCACGTCCTTGGCTACTTCAAGGTCACCTGCGGTCGCACACCGGTGAAAAACCGTACGGCTGCGCGCATTGTGGCAAAGCTTTCGCTGATAGATCGAATTTAAGAGCGCACATGCAAACGCATTCGAACGATAAGAATTACAGTTGTAATAAATGTCATAAAACATTCGCGTTGAAATCTTACCTTAATAAACATCTCGAGTCTTCTTGTACGATGTGGGATTCAAAAACGCAGCGATATAAAAGGACTGTACATGCCGAAACGCAAACTTTCGCCATAACTGTCGACTAAAGATATAACATACTTTTAAATTTTTTTATAAGTTTGTACGATAATTTAGTGACGGGAGTATATTTTTAACGATAATGAACAAACTGTTAAGATTTCAATCCCTTAAAAAGGCTTTATACTAAAATAAAATACTAATTGGATCTATAGTTGTATGACGAAAAAAGAAAGGAAATATTGAATTTGTAGATTTAAGCGTATTATTTAAACTTCATTGCGCCGATTTTACATTTAATAGAAAATATATGAAGAAATAATATCTGCCCAATTTTACGTTAATTTGTTCAGCTTTGCTTTCGTCTTGTGTTCGTATATTGGACAAAAGGAGTGAATGGGTAAATAACTTGATAATTATTAATATCTTATTTACTTGAGGTTTTGCATGTAATGAAAAATTAAGAGCAATAAGGTTTAGTAAAGAAGACTGTGAATTGTGCCTTGGAAAGTGGTTAAAGCCACAAAAGTTGAGGATAGGGTAGGAAAAAAGAACAAGACTCATGTTTATTCGTTGAAACATTGACACGAAATAAGAGTCAGCGAACTATCGTGAAGAGAAAGGATGTAGAATGATGCTTTGAAAATTATAATCATTTGATAAGTATATTTAAGTTCGGGCACGCTTTTGTCTGCTTTTATTATAACTGTTTAAAGAGACGGGATGGTCGGTTGTTTTTAGGTTCATTTGTGAAGTACTAGATTAGATTGTAAAAACCGGTCACATGTTTCAATTCTCGAGTACCCTTTCTATTCAGATCTTTTTGATTCTGGAAACTTATCACAAGTGCTGCTAGTATTGAGGAGTTTATGTAATACCTCATTACTGGCACTGGAAACGAATCAATTACAAAAATATCCAAAACCAGGTGAATAACTTAGCTAATGAGTCATCCTCGATTGAAAGTATAATAAAATTCCCTCTGAATCTGGAGAACTGTAGTGAAAATGTCCTTACTAAAAGAATATTACATTGTAATAGAAAAGTTTATTTTTCTCATACAATAGTTGGCAGTATATGAATTATTGACCATACTCATGATGCCAATTATTATCCGTAGTAACAACTGTACTAAATTTTTCTTTGGAAAAAAATTCTTTTTTGTGATTTTTCTTGAAATTACAATTTGATCGTTCTCGATCAATAAGCAATTTTGTTCAGACTCAATTTTACCAATTTTAATTTTAAAACTAAGGAGGTACACTATAAATTTCTAGACTCTATCAAAAATATATATTTATTCTAACGTGTCACCCTGCTTTAAACATTGACGTTTCACGAGCTCATAAGGCTTCGTACTTTTGAGTCTCCTCCTTTGATTAGTATCTTCAGCAGCTGGATAGCTTCAGCATTCACATGGTCTAATGCCGTTCATCGAGGCTCTTGAAAATGTTTTCAATCGCCTGGCTAACAATGTCCATTTCCAAGTCTCCATAGAGGTCGCTATTTCTGGCTATCTTCTTTAGTACTTTATCCTGGAATAGCTGGATTATTTGAATGTCACTTTCTCTCGTATGGATACTTCAGGTTCATATTAGTTCAAATATTTGTTCATATAATAGTAATCTGCGCTATACGGACGATATAGTATTAACAGGTACCAACGAATCGGAACGAATTCTAGACGAACTCAAGGAGCCATCATTATAAGTAGGTCTCAAAATTAATATCAATAAAACAAAGGTTATGTACGATACAGATAACATCATACGAGTTAACAACCATCAAGTAGAGAATGTCGAAGAGTATATATATCTGGTGCTGGGGAGAGAGAACCAGACAGCCGAAATACAGAGACGACTAAAACCATCATGGGCAGCATTTGGGAGACTGAGTAACATCATCAAAAATAGAAATATAGCGATACACCACAAGAGAAAAGTATTTAGCACGTGAATACTTCCGGTAATGTGCTATGGAGCTGAAATTTGGACAATCACGTACAAGAACATAAGTAAATTGCGAACAACTCAACGCACTATGCAGAGAGCGTTGATGGGAATATCCTTAAGAGAATACAAAAGAAACCAGTGTATTAGACAAGCCACAAAAATAAATGATGTGATAGCGAAAGCGGCAAGATCGAAATGGAGTTTCGTGGGACATATTGCGAGGGGCGAATCCAATCAGTGACACAGGAGAATACTCCCTTGGAGACCCTACAATTTTAAAAGAAGCAGAGGGAAGTCGCCAGTGCGGTGGTGCGATGAAATAAAATTAACAGCTGGCTTTCACTGGATGCCTGAAGCCATGACTCGTCAAAAGTGGAGAACGGAATTGGGAGAGGCGTATATCCAAAAAAGGACTTAACACGCTACGGAAGAAGAAGAAGTAATAACTTATTGTATGTAGACAGAGTGGAATTTTTGGGTCCCAATATCCTATACACTTTTCTAAACTTGAGTTATTATGCTTCTCCTTTGAATATGGGGCTTCTAGCTTAACTCCGCATCAAGTGTAGTACCCAGTAGAGGCATAAGGTACCTGAGCATAGTTCAATCTTACTGGCATATATCAACCTCTCTTGTTAGTGAAGTTTATGTTCATCTCATTTAGTTTGATTCTGCATATTTTAGAGCATGCCTGAATCTCGTCAATGGCTCTTTGTAATTTAGTTATAGCCTCCTCATGACAGTTTCCGAATGCTGTGTCATCAGCGGAAGCGATTATGATGTGCCCTAAATCAGGTTTATCACTGGTGTATATTAGGTATAGGGTTTACTAAATTGATATTTAATACTACAACGTTTTTCGTTTAAAAGTCGCCTTCCAATTTGCATGTAAAGAAAAGTTATTGCTCTGTGTACTTTGCCTGCAATAACTTCAGAAACTACAGACTTTAATCAGCAAGTCTGAGCAGAAGCTTCAATTATCACTGAGAACCATGGTAACGTGTATGTTAAGATTCATTCCATTGAAATAGATAGCGAAATACAGGGTGTCCCAAATAAGAGTGACTGACTTTAAACATAAATGCCCAGCTTATTAATTGCTCCAAAGAGAAGGGGGTTTCACTAGTTTCACTAGTTTATCAAAGAGATTTTTCAAGGCTTGGCTGGCATTTCATCTCATCAACACAGGGTGTTTCACTAATGTTGGTCAAATTCAAAGGAGAAAATATCTATTATTTTAAATGAAACACCCTATAATTTTCGATCTCAACCGAAAGAGCAATCATTCTCCTTTCCAAGAAGTTATAGTTTTCTATCTTTTGTTTTATTAACAACAAAGATATTCGAGGTTTCATGTAGTATAACATTTTTAATTAGTAGTTTTATATGAACATATTTTGATGCCTAAAATCAACTCATGCTGTGACCGATTGACGCATAACAACAAAATCAGCAATTTTGACAAAAGAAATTTGGTTAAGTCATGTCGGTTTCGATATGATCTATACAGTGAGTGGAAAAACTCAAACTGTAATAATTTATGCAGAATCGAAATAAATAATTCAAACAAGGATTATATTCAGGAGGAAATTTGTGAAAAATCCGCCGTCAGTGAATATAACTAAAAAATGGTATGTACAATTTATCGAAACTGGTTGCATTGCACACTTAAAAAAAACAAGAAATAATGATGGTCTTTTGAATGTCAATTAATGAAGTGCTACATGATAACAATCATAAAATTTCAATTAGAAAAATTGCTGGAAGTTTAGAGCTTAGCAAGAGTGACGTTCAAAGATGTCTAAAAATTTTAAAACTAACTCCATACAAAATTCATACTTATCAAAAATTGTACGAGTCAGATTATGAAAAACTAGTAATGGTATGTGAGACTTCACTTGACTTATTAAGAAACGAACCGAATTGATTATTATGTCTGATGAAGCAACGATTCACATTAATGGCATGTGTAACAAACATAATTGTAGAATATGGGGTTCTCAAAAACCAATTTCTTTTAATGAATTTCAGAGAGATAGTCCAAAAGTAAACGTTTGGTGTGCATTATCTCGGCGAAAAATCTATGGTCCTTTTTCTTTTCGGAGCCAACCGTGATGGGTACTAATTACACGGATATGTTGGAAACTTTTTTTCATCCGCAACTAGTTCAAGATGGAATTAGTGACGACGTTTACTTTCCACAAGACGGTGCACCACCACATTATTCGTTAATAGCACAAGATTCATTGAAAACGTTTTTTAATGATAAGTGGATAGGTCGAGCTGGACCGATTGAATAGGCACCACAGTCTCCTGAATTGACTGTCCCAATTTTTTTTCTGTGGGGATATGTGAAGTATAGGTGTTACAATACTAAGCCTAGCAATTTTGCAGAACTAAAAGTAATATCAGGAACATTATTGAAAACATTCCGCAAGAAATGTTAGGAAATTCATTTGAAAATTTAAAATTTCGCTTAGTTATGCATAAACGAAGAGGGTAGGCATATGCAGCATTTATTGTAACTTTTTTGTTCTTCATTCTTTATATGTATTGAATACTGTTATTATGTTTCCTTACTAAATAAACTGTTTGTCAGATTTGTTGGCAAGTATTTACGTAATTAACAATGCATACTACATGAAACCGACTTAAGTAATTTGGTCAAACGGTCACAGCATGATTTGATTTTAGGCATCAAAATATGTTCATATAAAACTACTTATTAAAAATATATTACTACCTGAAGCCCCGAATATCTTTGTTGATAATGAAACAAATGATAGAAACCTATACATTTTTGGAAAGGAGAATGATTGCTCTTTCGAATGAGATCAAAAATTATAGGGTGTTCCATTTAAAATAATACATATTTTCCCCTTTGAATTTGACCAACATTAGTAAAAGACCCTGTGTTGATGAGATGAAATGCCAGCCAAGCCTGAAAAAAACTCTTTGATGAAATAGTAAAACTAGTGAAAACCCCATCTCTTTAGAGCAATTAATAAGCTGGGCATTTATGTTTGAAATCAGTCACTCTTATTTGGGACACCCTGTAGATTAGACAGTAAACCAAAGTAACTGATGTCATTTGTAGTTAAAATAGAACTAGACTGAGCACCAATTTAGTTAAGTTGTCCTCCTCCTATTTTCAACAAATACATATATGGTCGTAATGCAATCCTAATGCACAAATATGCTCCATAAATTATTTTTCTTTGCATCACATTCCCCGAGACACTACAGCTATTTGTTTATGGCGGGGATGGGCGGCAAATAAACGCTAGGCCCCCTCAATCGGAATTTTCAACTTATGTTCTTTGCATCATCAAGCGGTTGTAATGCACCATAATGCTACATATAATATCCTTTGTGCCCCTCTCTTCAGTTAGTAGTATCGCATTATTCAAACTTAACTTGTCCCCTCCCCCCAATGACAATTTCCAAGAAAGATATACTGCAGTCGAATCCACTTCTCATGCACTCATATGCACCACCAAGAAAAACAAAATCCCTATCCTCCTATTCCCTTACTTACTTTAACCTCAATATGTAAACTAAAGTTTCCTTCCCCTCCAATGAAAATTTTCAAAAAAATTAATGGCATCGGAAGCCACTTCAAATGCACTCCTATGCACCACCATCAAAAACAAAATCCCTTCTCCCCATAATTAGTTAATCCTCATTATACATAGTAAAGTTGCCCCCACCACCCAACATCAATTTCCGGAAAAGGTATAAGGAACCGAGGTCCACTGTTAATGCACTTACATGCATCACCAACAAAATGATAATCTCTCCTCTACCTAGTTATTTAAACCTCATTATATAAAGTTGGCTCCCTTAATGACGATTTCCGAAAAAAGTAAAGATTAGTGGAGTCGACTCCTAATGCAATTCTTATGCACCACCAACAAAGACAAAATATTCTTGGTATAAAATAGTTATTAATTATACAAGAGAAAAAAGTATTAGATTTCAGCTCGCTTCGCGTCGGGAGACAAAAAACCGAGAGCTAAAATCTAATATTTTTCCCGTGTATAATACACTATTTTTTTCTGTGACAGGAATAACGACGATTTAATAATGAAAGAACATATTATTACAATATATTAAAGTCAGAATGTTATCTATATGAAATTTGAATTTTTAAACTAGCAAGCTGTTGTAGTTATAGCGACAATTAGACCTGCGTTGCTAAGGAAAACTTCAAAGTAATCAAATATATGTCAATTTAATTCTGTGATTTGATTCAAAAATTGCGAACTCAGTGATTGTTTAGTAGTTATTTTGGAAAATATAAAGTTAAAAAATGTCTGATTCCGAGTTTTCTCTGACTCTTGATATAAAGGAAATGTAACTTTTGTTCAATAAAATATTCTAAAATCAAATATCTTCCTTTATCTATATGTATATAGTACTCACTTTTTTCCCGGGGAAAAAAGTAATTACGTGAAAAGTTGTATTTTGTTACCTGTCAACAGAGATAAAATGTCAAATTTTTTTCCTGTTACAGAAAAAAAGAAATATTTACTAGCTTACTAGTTAGTTAAAGCTCATTATTTAAAATAAAGTTGCCCCTTCAATGATAATTTCAGAAAAAAAACATGGAGTAAAATCAGGTTGAAAATTGGAAAAATATGGCATCTATGAAGAAGAGAGGTTAGGTTAGTTAGTGTGACATGTATTGTATTATACAACTTGTATAACTCTGTGTATACTGTGTTATGATAGTTGCGTTCTGCATTCATTGTTATATTAACAGTACGTACAATTACTTATCAGTTGTAATCTTCAATACTTCAATCCTTACGTCAATTGTCATAAGATAAATGAAGTATCTTTTAATACAAAATCAAGTAGTTAATGTGAATATAATATAGATGACCTAAGTTCACTCCGGCATTTCATGTAATGCCTAGATATTTCATAGAATGCCTAGTCGAACCATATGAATGTTCGATTCCATACTTTGCCTAAAAAGACCCGGCATTTTATAGAATGCCTAGGCATTTCATAGAATGCTTGAATTACATGATTGGCCGCTAACACCCCATAAATCAAATAAAAAGTTTTCTTTAACGCTTCCTCATTTGATTTACTCCATAAATCAAATGTCGCTTCCTCACTCAAATTACCCCATAAATCAAATGAAAAAATTTTCCAATGCTTCCTCACTTGAATTACCCCATAAATCAAATAAAAAAGTTTCTTCCAACGCTTCCTCACTAACTGAGGGGAGGGGTGCAAAGGATTTTTTGATGAAGCATTACAGTGAATCACAAGCGTTTGATGGTGCAAAGTACATAAGTTGAAAATTCCCATTGAGGGGGCCTAGCGTTTATTTGCCGCTGACCCCCCCCCCCCCTCATGAACAAATATCTGTAGTCTCTCGATGAATGTGTTGAAAAGAAGATCATTCATGGAGCATATTGGTGCATTAGGAGTGCATAATGACCATATATGTTTTTGTTGAAAATATCTATTGTGGGGAGGTCACCTTAACCTCTCAGCACCTGGTCAGGTGAAGCGATGGCAGATAGGCCACTGAACTATTTTGGATACCGAAGATAAGAGAAGAAGAAGATACCACAATATAGCTGGAGATATGAGACTGTTAAGTTTATAGAAACGCAATGGGCAAGATATGCAGGTAATAGGGTAGGGTGCAATATTTATAATAAGCGCTATGGGGCTAAAAAGTTCAAAAATATTAAATAAATGGTTGAATTTACGACTTATTTTCTTATTATAATCGGTATAAACAATTTCTACTTTTTTAATTCAATAGAAAAACTGGAAATTCCAAATTTACAATAGTGATTTGGGGATTGGAAACTTGATAGTTTGTTCTACATTGTTTTGTACTTTGGAATCTGGCCAATATAAAGAATACCAATTTGAATTTCACCGCAAAATAAATTCACAACATCAAGTCAAAGTCAGTTGATAAATAAAATATTCTGGAATAAAATGTTTCAGAAGTTTAAAACTGAGAAATTATTAATACATATATTTTTTTAGTCATTTGATAATTTTAAGTCTACATTTTAAATGTCATAAAATACATCTAACTGTATAAAAACCAGCTTTGTCTGTCGACAATGATATTTTAGTCTTAAATACTATTTGTTATCACAAAAATAGTCAGAAAATCTAAACAAGACCACAAAATGTATCTGGATTCATGCTGTAATAACCTGGTTACTGATTGGCTCCCTATGTAGCGGCGAACAATAAGAATTACACTCGTTGAAATATATAAATCGATATTCATTTCAGTTTTGAGTAAACGACATGGGAGCTCAATGCTTTGATTGCTACTTGACTATCTGAATGAATCGCTGTCACTATTCTAATCGTTTTTTTCTAGGTTCCTGTCTACGTATCATTCGGCTGCAAGTATTTCTGCCTGAATGGCGCTCGGATAGAAGTCGTCTAACGATAATGAGTATCTGGGACCAGCCTAAATACTACAGCGTCTGCTCCTGTAGTGATTTTTGAACAAGCGGTGCATCACTTGATGGTGTTTCGTGTGAGCGTTTAGGTCTTCCCTCTAGCTTCGTAGTGAAGTTCTTTTCGATGTTTACTTTCTTGGTCATTTCGTCCCGGAAATATTCGCAAATGATTCTTTAGATATTCTAAGAATTGCCTCGTGTGCTGGTTTTTGGATCACAAGATGTAAAGGTGTTTTTTTTTAGTTACGAGGGGGTTAGGGTTCGTGTGCCCTTAAGGTTGCCGCTCAGCCATTATTAGGGCTTATTGTGCACCCTCATTCACAGATATTAAGTAGAGTCCCATCCTTATTTCTTGGCGAACAGCGAGATTCTTCGGACTATACTTTGTAATGATATAAATTCATTACTAGAAATATCGATTCAATAAACCAGTTAAGGCAGCGATGACGTGGTACCCCACCAGAACAGCAAAGTCCCCCACGCCAAGATGCGCACGAAGAATCGACAGCGGAAGGGAAGGAGACTTCCACCACCACCGCTAAGATGTATATAAAAATGCAAGCCGACAAACAAGACGACAACTTGGTTCACGGACTCCAGCTCCTACAAGTTCAGCCGCCTCCAGTGCGAAGCGTAGGTCGAAGGTACTGACTTCAACCTTATACGCTCTACACAATTCACCACCGAGTGTTGTACTAAGTCGAAGTATTGATTCGACTTTTATACATCATTCACTTGAACGGCCGTTGGTTTCTGGTCTTGACGGAAACGAGAACGATTGTTCAAACTGTTGGAAGAATTTCGATGAGGTATTGACGCATCGAAAACTCTGCAGTATCTCCGTAGGGTTTGCAACGTTGAGCCGGGTATTGACCGACTGTAAACGATCGCTCTAACTGTTAGTATAATTCTGGTGTGGTATTGACGCGCCAGAATAACTACATCCCTATAAAACTGAGAGAGTCGTTAAGTTGGGAATTGACTAACTATGAACGATACTCTCACATCTTGAGACTATAACCGAAAGAGTATTGATCTATCGGTTGTTCCCAACTTTGGCTGTCTGAATATTTACGCATACCTGCTGCTAATGTTAATGTACGAAGACAAATTCGAGATAGACTGAAAGAACTTCTACAAATTGAAGATAATACTGAACTGACGGCTGACCGGCAAAATAAACGGTGGAGCTGTGGAGACTGTAAGGAAAGGAAACTTACAAGATATTCCTGTGTAAAGTGTAAAAAATTATGTCTAGAGCACTAGTTCGTGGTGTGCAGAAACTGCTCCGAACAATTCAATTAATGTCCATTTACTTTTTTTATTGCAATATTAATAATAGTAACATGTTTTAATTTGTTTTTGTCAAAATATTTATCCAAGATCTAAGAAATACAGTGCAGGTATTCGTGACTCAAAAAGAACTGCGGGTATGGAAATAAAACCATGGTGGTATTTATTTATATCATAAATTATTCCTGTGGGCAAAGAGTGATAAACTGACTTTACTACTGTTATTTGTATTTTAGGTCTCATTCTCATTGGAAAAAAATTATTTATTATGAATATTGTATTGAGTTTTACAAAAATTGAACAAGTTTGGAAGCCTTTGGATATTTTAAATATTCCTTCTAGTCCAATGAAATTTACTAGTACAAAGTAATTTTGTTCTAATTTTATGAGAAATGTTTTTAGTATTGGCCTAGATTCCAAAAGTATGTTTTGATACATTGAATATGCTCAACATTTATCTCAATATTATTTTTGATTCATTAATTCAAGTAGTTCTATTTAATGGACTGAAAATAGGAGACAACATATAAAATATTTACAATTCCCCTATGAAACAATCCACAAAAACCTTATTGTGAGTGAATGATTAAATTTTTAATCTTTTAAGCCGGGTACAGACTATGTAACAAAATATGTTAATAACATAGTTTTACAACAAATCTATTGTACATCTTTCCGCATAATTTTGGCAGCATTTCATCTGATAGGGGGTAGTATGTAAAAGAAAAATGTTTCAATAACATGCTTTGCTGACATCGGATGAATAACATCAAACATGCTATATAACAAGCAAAATGTGCAAGGTCATCCAATAAGCGAGGTATGCGTCTGTATCTCAGAAACTAATGATCGTGGACAGTTACGGTAAAATATTGTATGTGTGAAGTGAGGAAGGGAAAATGCTGGAAATTATTTTCAAGGTTCCAAGGTGGCTGCCAGTGGGCGTTTCCACTATCTTGAGTTACATAAAGTTACGTCTCACACGATTTTCTCCAATGAAAGTAACAAACAAGTATTTGCGTTATTATGCTAACTTGAAGTCCAATATTTTTTGTGAAAACAATTTTCCCTATCTGTTGAAATAAAGTGGTGGGGGGTATTTGAATGTTGTTTTAAATAAACGCCTGTAACATTGAAACGGCTTAATGGATTTGGATAAATTTGGTATCACTGTAAAGAGCATTTCTTGGGCTTTCTGGACTCTGGTAATCATGACAGTAGTGACCTACAGGGCCACCGATAGAGGGCGTTATTCGATATTATAACCAAAATATTGTTATTTTTCATAACATGAACAGTTAATATACAAATACTGTAGATATAAGGAGTTATAATGAGATTAAGATAAAGGCCTACTATTTATCTACATTTGACACATGTAAACTGTTGATGCCTGTCATTGTTCGCGATTCCTACACAAGAATCATGCACCCACAAATTACAAATCTGACATTGAATCATATCTTCTACCAGGTTGGTTTGACACAAGAAACAATACTATTCTTCAGGTTGAACTTCTACCACAACAGCAGATTGATTCGAAGAAGATGCGACGTTAACCATGGACCCATAGGAAAATTTTGCTGATTTTCCACGGATCCAAGGTTTTTCTTCACGTTGTGTATCTTTTTTCCAATAAATTTTCCTTTTTTTATACAAATTTTCTTTGATGTAGAACCCAATTTCTCTTTCAACGCTTTAACCTTCTCTCGGTTTAACTAAAGTTCCTTTTGTAGCTCCAATTAGTTTTTGTATGGGCTGCTAGTCAAAATACATGCTTTTTGTCCTACATTAGCAGATTTTGATTTTGATTTAGGTTAAGGTATAGGAGATAGTGTCTCAGTTGGAACTGAAAGCTTTTTACTTGCCGAAATTACATTGATCAACACTAACTTTATTGTCAACAATATTTGGGCGATTTCTAGGTAATTTCATGGTGCTGATCACGAATTTGAAGTCCATTTAGGTGAATTGGCTCTAATTTTAGAGATATATTACCAAAATATGATAAGATAGAGAAAAATATCAATTTAATAGACCAATGGCCCTTATAAGCAACTTTTAGTGAAAAATAATAAAGTGGTTTCAAAAAAAGAGAAGCGAAGAAACAATAAAATTCATTTATTGATTAGGTATAAGAAAAAAATTACATCTAATTCGTATGAAAGAAGCTCTTTTTGTAGGATTTTCTTTTATGAGGACCGTCAGGTTGGAGACTCCAACAATAGTCTGCCATCATATGATGATCCCATCTGCCCTGATACCTCACCTCCATCTCCTTTATATCCTGGTGGAACCGTTCCCCTTGTTCCTCACTGAAATTGCCAATATTGTCGGGAAATTTATCCAAGTGGCTGTGAAGAAAGTGTACTTTAATACGCATATTAGTTTTTTAAGTTTAATAACATCTGTTGCACTAATTCCTCGTAATTGTCCGCTTCGTGATTACCTAAGAAACTTTCAACTACCATAACAAAGCTACACCAAGCAGCAGCTTCAAGTGTCGTCATGTGATTTGTAACATTAGAGTCCTTAATAAGTTCGCGAATTTGAGGGCCATCAAAAATAGCCGCTTTTAGCTTTTCCATACTTAGCCTAGGAAACGATCTACAAATGTATTTGAAGCACTCGCCATCTTTACTCAAAACCTTAACAAATTGTTTCATTAGTACTAACATGATGTGAAGCGGTGGGAGAATGGTTTTTTCACGGTCAACCAGTGGTTCGTTCATGACATTTGCTGTTCCCACAGTCATATTTTGTCTTATTGGCCAATTAACCATATTCCACTGATCTTGCTTCGCCCTACTATCCCACAAGTAGATAAAACAAGGGTATTTTGTGTACCCACCTTGCTGCCCAAGCAAGAAGTTGACCATTTTTAGATCAACACAAATGGAAAACTGATGTTCTTCATAGGATAGTTTCTGTAATACCAACTTGATGTTTTGTTATTTTTCCTTTAAGTTTTGTTGAGTGGGCGATAGGAATTGACGCATATCGGTTGCCGTAGCAAAACATACTTTAAGCTTTTACTGGAACTGTCTATGAATAGTCGCCAATCACCTGGAACAAATAGTATTCTCATTTGACGAAAAAGTCCGGAAATGTTGTTGCAATAAATAAGATCTTCATCTTGGCTAAAGTAAGGAACAAGTTTCACCTCTCGTGTTCTATGAATGGTTATTTTTATATCTGGTTGTAGACAGTTTTTTTCTTTTAATATGGATGCCAGAAGTTCAGATGCTTGCTTTGATAGACCGAGATCCCGTATCAGGTCATTCAGTTCTTCTTGAGAGAACTGCTGTGGTGTTGATTGTATTTCCTGCTCATATTCACTTCCACTGCTACTGTACTGGTCCTTAATTTCTTCTAATTCTTCCGCCATCAGACCATCTGGCATTGTTGTATATACTGGTACGGGAATCTCTTCGCTATGTGGCACAGGTCTTCGTGCTGATTCTAAATCAGAATAATCCCATTTGCCTTTCTTGTATTTGTTATAACCTTTTACATTAACTAAACAAAAATAACAATCATCATGGTGGTTTTTAGGTTCTCTCCATACCATGAGCACACCAGATTTCAAACATTTTCTTTTTTCGTTTGACCACTGTCGTAAACATTCGACAAACGTTTTGCACACTAAATGGGGAGCCCAGGACTTGTCTTGGTCTCCAAGCTGTACGCCGAAATAAGCTTGATAAGATTGTCTAACAAAATCTGTGATATTTCTTCTTTGTTTCGCTACAGTATATTTGCCACAAATGTAGCAGAAGACATTAGGGCTGTTCAAACAGCTTCTGCGTGAAGAACTCATTCCTCTAAAAAAAAGAGTAACTTTAGTTAAAAATATAGGTACAAATATTCGTCACATGTACTCCTACCTTCCACTTGACGTCTATTGAATTTAAATAAATTCACTAGATAGGCAATAAGAACTAAATACACATAATACGTAAAAAAAGCACAATAACCGCGACGCTAAGTCTTAGTAGAACAACTGCTTTTGCTGAACTGACAGTTAAAATCAAGAGTCACAAGACAAACAAGTGCACGCACTGATCACGTGATCAGCAGTCGGCACGTGGTACTCTCACTAAACAGGGTCGAACTATTGCTTCTGCGTAAATTTCTTGTTCCTAAATTATGCTTAAAAAATAAAAAGCGTATGTTATAGCTAAATTCCTTAAAACATTATGTATCCATTACCTCAAAAAGTAGAGCCAATTTGGAAAAACTGCGTTTATTTTTGAATTCAGCAGACCTGAATTACCCCAAATTCGTTCAAAAATACTTGGCAACAAAATTTTTTTTCAAATTTTGTAGGGAGGTGTTATTGTATGCCATCATTTTAGTTGCTGAGTGATCAAGATTTGAAATTTCTGGCTGCGAAATTAAGTTATTGTCTTCCTTATATCAGCACTTAGGGTGAGTAGTCTTACACTGTTGGATTAAATTTCAAGCTGCCGCAAAGTCGCAGTCTTTGAATACCGAATGATCAACCGGCCAAACTCCAGTAACTCTAAATTCATTGATTGCGTTCTCAATTGTAGCCGTTTTCGAGTAAGCCTCTGTACACCACCCAGCTACCTGGTGCTGCGTAACACAAAGTCCGGGATTTCATCTTAGCCATTTATGTATAGCTTTGGGAAAGTTCTTTTTCAGTGGACTGAAGAAACTTTTATCGAGGGGTTGTAGTCGATGAGTAGTATGATCAGGCAGCTGTAACATTATTACGCCATGTTCCCTTGCCATTTCAATTGCCTCTAGATTCTTTGAATGGGTAGTATGCCCAACCAAAACTAGAATTACTTCATTGTCAATAAACTTCTAAGGGGAGCGTCCACTTTTAGCGCATTAGCCATTCGCATTCGTTTAAATATTAACATGGGCGATACAAAGTTCCCAGATGCACTGGTGCAAGCGACAAACGTAGTGTTCACTACACGCTCGCCACTAGACACTGAACCAATTTGTTTTTTTCCTTTCAGACCAAGTACCTTTTGACAATTATTTTGGACAATAGATAGACCTGATTCATCTACATTAAAAATTCTTGTCGCGACAATCTGATTTTCATCCAGGAGTTACTCAAGGATGTTAAAAACACCATGAACATTCTCTTTATTGAATCCCTTCACCCGTGCCAGAGACATTGCAGTGGGTTCTCGCAAACTGAGTTCTAGATGGCGAGCCTTGAATTCATAATACCATGTTTTCTCCACTAATTGGGTTTGCTTATCAAAATTATGGAATATATGGTTTTTTTCAGCTATACGGAATGCTAATTTTCTCACATCAATTATTGTCAATTGAAACATTAAGCTTTCAAGACGTAAGATGTGGTCAAGCAATGCTTTTTCTACATCTTCCGGAAATGTGCTTTGCTTCCCGATGATCTTGACTTCTCCATTAGCAGAAATATTTGTCTACTTCAGATGGCGGTTGAAAGTAGGTTCAGGAATGTTGTATGTGCGGCAGCAATCGTTGAACCCCATATCTCCGTTCCGAGAAGAAATAAGAGCACGATGTATATCATTTTCGGTTCACGCTCCATATTTCCTTTTTGACATCTAGAACAGACACATACCTGTGTATTAAAAGTTACCGGTACGATCAAGGGCACCTTAAAATAGCGGTACGATGAAGGAACCTAAAAGTGGTACGACGAAGGCAACTCGTCGTCGTAGCGAGGAATATAGAAATCATAACCCACGAATAAAACTACGGCGGAAACCGGCTGATTTTTCATTAATAAATTGAATGTAAAAAATAAATAAAAATATTACATGGAACCAGCCACAAATACATAAACTAATATGAAATATAAACCACTACAAACAAACTGGCTCGCCACAATAGCAAGTACGTAGTATCGCCGCTTGAGTGCTCTAGCATCACTATTAGTGGGGAAATAGGAGCTGGTACGATGAAGGATCATGGCAATTCTCCTCTATGAGTAAAAATAATATAATCAGAATAACACTGAATTGTGTATTTGAGATTATGTGCTAACATACTTGTGTGGGCAGGAGAGTAAATAAAATATCAGGTCGCAGGTATCAGAAGCCAAACAATGTAAAAATGCTCATCACATAATAGTTCTTAGCAGCTTTGAGGAAAAACTAAGGACCACCTGCATTGGGCTGCAGGAGTTTGTTACTCGTACCAGGGACAGAGGGATAACCTACACATAAATATATGAAGATAAAAAAAGTCAAATGTTACAATAGATTTTTTACTTTAGTATGTAAGAAAAGAGATTATTTACAGGAGAAAAATTAAGAGTGAAAAATCCAGAGGTTGGATGAAAAAAAACACTCCACCAAAAATATACACGCTGCTAGTTAAGAAAACACGCACCTAGTTATGCAACATTGAAGTCCAAATCAACGTTTCACTATTAAGATTATCATATGAATGAATATAGTCAATAGCCGGATGGAAAGTCTGAAAATTACACTAATCTATACAAATTTACAATAGTTACAGTTAAAGCCAAACTCGCACTTAGCTTCAATCAATCGAGTAATAGTTTCAGGTGAATATAAATTCAGAAATTTACATAAAATGATAACGCAATAGAGCAATAAAACGTTTACAAATCAGTTGTCAACAATATGGCATCAAAACCAGGACATCTTGAAATTAGCTACCAAAGTTCTCCGGCATTATTAAACGCGCGGTGCTAGGTGAATGGACTTCGACATGGAGACATTCGGCAGATATTATAGGATATATTATCCTTCTAATAATGATAAAGGTACTTACAATTAGTTCCAATAATAGGTTACACTATACTTATTAATTATTAGCAATTACAAGCGGCACAATCCCCATTTTATAGAGGAAAAACACTACATTTTTGGAGCACAAGGAACAGACGTCACTTATATGACATTGTCAAAAAACAAGTTAGGTTATTAGCGGGAAAGCGAACTAGACCAGCAAGTATTTGACGTTTGCACTCAAATATTATCCCACGGGCAGACCGACTATTGTACGAATTCAATGAGAAATTCGTACAATACTTGGAATAAGATAAAACTATTTACCTATAATCTTTCAAAATATTTCAAACATTTGTTCGTGATATTCACAAGTCTAGAGACAATGTTCTAGTTCCTACATGTCAATCAAATTCTATATAATCCAAGACATTGATAATATTTTCTTCGCTCCTTCCATTGCGACGCCTGCGACGTTTAGGGCAACGAAAACTTCTAGTATTGCGTAATCGCTGTACCAAGCGCGGAAACATTCTTCTCCCGTAATGACGGCGATCTGGATACTATGCCGCGTACTGTCTTGCAGCTATAGCTGCATTTTGAAAACACTCGCAATCATATCAACGGCTTCATTATTTGTAAGAGGCAGTTTAATTAAAATGTTCCTAAATTATTATCAATCAACAATATTAGGATGCGTGTGAAAAAAGTTTGACGTTACTTGGCAATATTTTTGTTATGCGATTGTCGTGTGCATGGCATAGTATTTGCCTTCTTATCGAAAGCAAACGATGCAATTTTAAATGGGGATAGGGTAAATGCACCAGTGAATGAACATCACCAGTGAATGAACAAATTGAAATATATCTGAAATTATTAAGAATATGGTGTTTTTCTCGTGAACACTGCAATATCTCTCATGACGTGCAACATGTTCCTCTTAACGTGATACTTCGTTAATTCAAGTCGGTTCCTACGAATTAACATACCGCTGTGTTTTTGTTCACAAAATTTGAGAAACGTAGCTGTTATTGGAACGATACTAAGCAATAACCTGGTGAGCGACAGTACAGAATAAGATATTAACAAATGAGATGTGTGGTGTATCGGCATTATCACATTAATTAATCGATTTCAACTGCTTTTATCAAAAACCTAACCACAAAATACACCGAAATCCTTATTAAATTCAATAATTTGAGTAATCATTCATTGATGCATGTGCTGAGCCCAGTAAACGAACAAAATGTTCATTCATTGGGATTTCACGTGTTAATCCAGATTTTATCGATGTGATCCTTACTCGTTTAGAAAGGCTGTTTCACGAGTTCCGTCAGGAAATGTATACTAAGCTTGATATCCAGTAAATGAACGACTTTGTTCATTCATTGAATCATAACTTGGATCAATGGTGCTCCAGTGAATGAACAATTTATTCTTTCTCTGTTTTTTTCTGATTTCATATTTTTTTCAATCATTTGACAGAAATATGAAGGGTGAAAAGTCCAAGCTAGAACATCAGAAAACGTGTGTAAGATTCCGATATTCCGATCACTGTCTCCAGAAGGCCGTGGAAGCAATAACAAAAAAGGAAATCACCATCAATGCGGCCAGCAGACAATATGGGATTCCCAAAAGTACACTTTTCAACAAAACCACTGGAAAAGTTCCCATGATTCGAAAAATGGGACCTCCCACCATTTTTACCTCCGAAAAAGGAACTACTCTAGAAACTTGGATTCTATCCAAAGCTCTATTAGGATTTCTCATGCATCCCGATGCGGTGAAGAACTCAGTGCAACGTGTCCTCAAAGCTGTTGATAAGGCCAATAAATTCGTGGATGATAGACCGGGTAGGAAATGGTTCCATCTTTTTTACAAAGACATCCAAAAATAACCACAAGGAATACAGAATTAATATCCAAGGCGAGAGCATCTGTAACAAAGGAAAATATTCGAAAATGGTTTCAGGAGAT
Source organism: Galeruca laticollis (assembly GCA_963921935.1). NCBI lineage: Eukaryota > Metazoa > Arthropoda > Insecta > Coleoptera > Chrysomelidae > Galeruca > Galeruca laticollis. The sequence continues at coordinate 34,194,516 of OY998176.1, read as the reverse complement.
AAATTAATATTTAATTGAAGAAGGCGTTAAAGACATCCTTTCTGAGCCTGATAGAATTTTTAATGGGGATGAAACCGGTTTGCAGACTTGCTCCAAAACTGGAAAGCTTCTGGGTCCCAAAAATTACAGGAATTTTTATGAAATTGCTAGTGACCCACAAACAGATTACATAACAGTTCTCTGTTAGGAGAATCTGTTCCACATATAATTGTGTACCCATACAAGCGTATTTAAAAATATATTTCACAAACTATACCTGAGGAGTGGGGTATTGGTCGATCAGATAGTGGATGGATGGCGAGTGCAACATTCTACGAATTTATTGCGAATATTTTCTTCCCTTGGCTTCAAGAAAACAACATGAAATTTCCTGTTTTACTATCGCTTGACGGTCATAAATCGCATATCAATATGGATTTGTATAATTGCTGTGTACAGAAAAGAATAATACTATACTGCCTTCTGCCCAATGCAACACATATCTTGCAACCTTGTGACGTATCAGCAAAGGACACTGGAATAAGTCCAGTTTGAAACATAAACAGAACACCAATCCATCAGTTACGAAAAATACATTTGCCCCCCTTTTCCTAAAAGCTTTTAAAGAATCGATCAAACCGGAAATCATCAAAAACGGTTTCAGAAAATGTGGATTCTTTCCATTTAGTGCAGACGCTGTGAATTATTCCGAATGCATTTCAACAAGGAGACAGCAGTTTGACTTAAATTGTGACAAGGAAGTTTCTGTGACAAAAGACGAATATGAAACTGTGCTGAAAGTAACTGTCTCGACCCTTACTTCGTGGAATATGCTCGTATTAGTGTTTTTAAACGAAACTCTTGGTCTCTAGTTAATTCCACAATATAATATTATATTGTGGAATTAACTAGAGACCAAGAGTTTCATTTAAAAACACTGTTCTGAAAGTCATTAAACATCATGTAGATTCAAAAACTTTGATAGAATTCAATAGTGCATATGAAGGTGAAAAATCAGTCGACATTCAGATCTACAACTTTTGGAAAATATGTAAAGAAGCACCCGATGCCGATGGAACGAATAATTTGAGAAATGCTGATGGAATGAACCAAGAATGTGAAGAAGCCTTCGAAGAAAACTCGCAGCATATTGCTAATTTTGACATACCGGATATACAAGAATACACAACAGACTTAACAGATGACCTGTTGAACCTACCATTGGAAATTGATGGTATTCTCTATCCAGCTAACATATCTGACAATTCAATAATAATATTGAATTTGGATAGAATGATAAATATAGAAAACGTTATCATAGAATAAATTGAAAATCCTGTAGATATATTGGACGGTACCGAACAAGACAGTATAACTAATAAAGATACTCTAATAGAAGGTTACGAGAAAAAACAAGTAAAACAGATGATAAGAATGCTGTGGAAGAACTGGAGATTCCAGATAAAATAGACGTAGTAATAGATAACAGCAGTGTCGATTTCCATAATCAAGAGCCGCAGAAGCCGAAAACTAGCAGAGACTTATAACTACAGCATCTTAATTGGCGAAATGTTGAAAAAAAGTGTGGCAAAAGGAAACAGGCAACTTTAATATCGTTTGCCATCACTCCAAAAAAATGGAAAGACTTTACAGATACAGAAGAATCTGAGAAAAAGGAAAAAGAAGGTGAGAAATTGAAACAAAAATCAAGTAGAGGGAAAAAACCAGGAGCAACCACAAGAAGAACCGCGGAAAGAACCAAAGCACCACCAGCAACAGAAAAGACCTGTTTACAGGCTGATATAATCGATACTGGCAATCAAGATAAAAATCCTAGTGTCTCCCAAGATATAACTGTAGGAACTTATGTTATAATAACGTATAACCAGAAATATTTTCCGGGCATAGTAGAAACTATTGACAATGATGAATATGAAATCCGCGTCATGGCACCAGCTGGTCTTAATACCTTTAGATGGCCAGATTGTGTTGACCAGATATGGTACATGAAGTCTCCAATTGCAGATGTGATCGAAGCACCTAAGCTTATTAGACGTGTTTCCTACGAGTGTCCCGAAATTCGTAAATATTCTGAAAATATCAATCCGAGCAACGTAAGGAATATTCTATCTTCCCCAGAGGATGATATCAACAGGGATAAAAATGGAGCAAAAATCAATGATTTACTAGAAATTACTATTGGAGCTTATGTCATAATAATGTATAACCAAAAATATGTTCCTAGAGTAGTGGAAAATGCAGAAGGTGTTGAATATGAAGTTCGCGCTATGACACCAGCAGGTCCCAATACTTTCAAATGGCCAGAACGTGTTGACCAAATATGGTATGAGAAAACTTGAATTGTGGAAATGATTGAAGCACCCAAGTTTATAAGACGTGGTTTTTTCGAATGTCCAGAAATGCTGAAATTTGTCTGGAATAATATTGTATCACTATATGTTCTGTTGTCGTTGATAATCATTGATTTAAAATTGTTCAACGTTTATTTCCTTCATCAGTTCATTCATTGGATTAGCCATGTTCAATCAATTGTAGCATTCGTTTATTTACTGGGGTATTATGCAACATTTTACATTTTATTCAGTCTTAAACTGTCTACTTCTGTAACTATCGTATGCAACCTGTTAATTATTTCATTGAACACGAAGTGTTATTTTTCTGGAGTTGAAAATCAGTACGGATGGTTTATAACAATACAGTGAAGTTCAAATATGTCTTGAGTGTTCATTCACTGGTGCATTTACCCTATATGAATTTTCGTGGCTTAGTATTTTTTTAATAGTCATATCATCGCACTGAAATTTTTTGATAAAATCCAATATTTTGGTTAAAATATCGAATAACGCCCTCTATCGGCTGTGTAGGTCACAACTGTCATGATCACAAGATACCTAAAAGCCCAAGAAATACTCTTTTGAATTATACCAAATTTATCCCAATCGATTAAGCCGTTCCGAAGTACCAGGCAATTATTTAAAACAACATTTAAATACCCCCCTCCCCCCACTCTATTTCGAACGATAGAGAAAAAATGTTTAAAGAAAAACATTAAAACGCAGACTTTTTTGTTACCTTCATTGGTGAAAATCGCGAGAAACGTAACTTTATGTAATTCAAGATGGTGGAAACGCCCACTGGCTGCCATCTCAGAAACTTGAAAATAATTTCCAACATTTTCCCTTACTCACTTTACCTATACATTTTTTTACCGCAACTCTCTACGATCATTAGTTTCTGAGATACCGCCGCTTATTTTCCCACCCGGTATAAAAAACTTGTAAAATTCACTAACAAGTTATAAAAATTCCTTATTTAACATATTTTGTTACAAAGCCTAAACCCGGCTTAACTGTATTAATATTAATTCAATTATTGCGTATCAAACCCATCCAGGATGAATATTGTTATTCCATGAGTGAGGTACCCGAGAGGAGAAAAATTTTTACGGAAAATGGCATTTTTTATTGGTTTCAAAACCTCATAAAATTTAAAAACAAGCTGCATCATTTTATAATCAATTTTATTAAAATCTTTTGAATTTCCAAAATGTATCACATTCACCTAACAACGTTCGCAAATAATTTTCAAATTGTAATGCATTTTCAACCCTTCAACAAAGAGCTATGGTATTGGCGATGTTTCACGAAATGGATGGAAAAAATTTGATTAAACAGGATCTGTAGCAGATAAAAAAGCGTACAGTGAGGATGATGAAGTAGCTAATATCATGTATTGAGTTAGGGAAAATTCCACGCAGAATTTCCTAAAAACATCATCGGAGATTAGTTTTCTCAAGGTCACGTACTCCGTATTCCATGTTATGAAGTAAACGTTCATACAGTTGAATTATTGGATATTTACCCATGCGTCATTAATATCTGATAATATAACCCGCAAATATCAAATTATTTTGTTCTGTCCTTCACTCTTAATAGAAAGAGATGCCACTTAATAATTATATCGGTTATGTTATCAGATATTATAGTCTGGTTCACAAGTCTCATTTTCCTCAGAACCTAAACCGGACCACCGAAAATTATCATTTTGGTCTCATTCGATTCGGAATGGCATCTAGAACATTCTATCATAATTGCAAGAGGGGCTGAAAAAAATGCAAAAATTATAAACAATAAAGTAAAATAAAAAATAAGGGTTTGGTTTTTTTGAAATATTCCAAAAACTATTTGAGATAATCGAAATTTGAAAAAAGATCCTTAAAGGGCAGGAAATTTCCTGGAAAAAACTCCTGCGTCCCGGAACTGTACCGACAATGCTTATAATTTTAATTTAGCGGTGAAAATAACGGTAAAAACGCGTGGTCCGGCTGCCGCGCGCATTGCCCCAATCTGACACATGAAGACATCATTTTTACTGATTAAATATTAAAATTAAGGAATAAAAAAATTTGGGTACTAAGTAGAGATATGAATAAACAATAATCCGTAAAAAAATTTGTATCACAATTTTTTATTAATTATGCTTTTGTTTATTAGTTTTTTTCACTATTTTATTGTTAACATAAAAATGCTGATTATTTCAAAACAAGAAATCTAGAGTTTTTTTGATTTTTTGGAGCTAATCTTAAAAGGGTTTAGAAGAGAACCCGTTGGAAAAATTCAAAAATTTTGATTTTTCACTATTTTATTAATAATGAAAGGCATTAAAAAATTAATTATATAAATAAAGCAATTAGGAAATTTTTTTTCCTATTTTTGTTAATATTTTGTTTTCTCATTGATGAAAGGTATATGACAATAATTTTTTATATAACATTAATTAAATAATTGTTATAAACAAATGCATTGTTTATAAGATTTTTGAGAACTTTTATTTTGGAATTTCATCCTTGATGAAAATAATGATTTTTTTTTATAAAATCGTTTTAAAAAAAAAAAATTTATTAACAAAAAACGCACTTGTTAATTAACATTTTTTTTGTTACTAAATATTAATATGAAGGAACCATTTTTTAAAATCATTATTTTTTATGTTCTTTCGTATTATAAAAAAATAATTTTTATATTAATTTCACATTTGTTTATTAAACAAATAATTTGTTATAAACAAATGCATTTATACGAAATATTTTTTTAAATACTAAAAAATATTACAAAAACAATCATAATTTTTCATATGAAAATTTTTTATTTATATTTTTCATATAATTTTTAAATATATTGTACTTTTGGACTTGTAGTTTTGTTTTTGTTTTTACTTATTGTTTTTGTAATAATTTTAGTATTTAGAAAGAAATATTTCGGATGAATGCATTTGTTTATAACAAATTATTCAATGAACAAATGAAAAATTAATGAAAAAATCATTTCTTTCATAATACGAAAAAACATAATAAATAATGATTTTAAAAAAAATGGTTCCTTGATATTAATATTTAGTAACAAAAAAAATTGTTAATTAACAATTGCGTTGTTTGTTAATGAAAAAATTTTTTTAAGAAGCGATTTTTTTTTAAATCAATATTTTCATCAAGGATGAAATTCCAAAAAATAAGTTTTCAAAAATCTGATAAACAATGCATTTGTTTATAACAAATATTCAAATAATGTTAGTTAAAAATTAAAAAAAAATTATTGTAATATGGCTTTCATTAATAAGAAAACAAAATATTAACAATAATCCCTGAAAAAATTTGTATCACAATTTTTTTATTAATTATGCTTTTGTTAATTATTTAATTTTCACCATTTTATTGTTAACATAAAAACGCTGATTATTTCAAAACAAGAAATCTAGAGTTTTTTTGATTTTTTGGAGCTAATCTTAAAAGGCTTTAGTTGAGATCCCCGTTGGAAAAATTAAAAAATTTTGATTTTCCACTTTTTTATTAATAATGGAAGGCATTCTTTCCTATTTTTGTTAATATTTTGTTTTCTTATTGATGAAAGGCATATGAAATAATTTTTTTATATAACAATATTCAAATAATTGTTATAAACAAATGTATTGTTTATGAGATTTTTGAAAACTTTTATTTTGGAATTTCATCCTTGATGAAAATAATAAGTTTTTCAAAAAAATCGTTTCTTAAAAAAAATTTTAATTAACAGAAAACGCACTTGTTAATTAACAATTTTTTTTGTTACTAAATATTAATATGAAGGAACAATTTTTTTTAAAAAATCATTATTTATTATGTTCTTTCGTATTATAAAAAAATAATTTTTTTATGAATTTCACATTTGTTTATTAAACAAATAATTTGTTATAAACAAATGCATTTATACGAAATATTTTTTAAATACTAAAAAATATTACAAAAACAATCATATAATTTTTTATATGAAATTTTTTTTTTATATTTTTTATATAATTTTAATATATATTGTACTTTTGGACTTGTAGTTTTCTCTCTGTTTTTACTTATTATTTTTGTAATATTTTTTAGTATTTAGAAAGAAATATTTCGAATGAATGCATTTGTTTATAACAAATTTTGTTTAATGAACAAATTAAAAATTAATAGAAGAATCATTTCTTTCATAATACGAAAAAACATAATAAATAATGATTTCAAAAAAAATGGTTCCTTGATATTAATATTTAGTTACAAAAAAAATTGTTAATTAACAAGTGCGTTTTTTGTTAATAAAAAAATGTTTTTAGGAAACGATTTTTTTTAAAAATCATTATTTTCATCATGGATGAAATTCCAAAAAAAAGTTTTCAAAAATCTTATAAAAAATGCATTTGTTTATAACAATCATTTAAATAATGTTAGTTAAAAAAAATATTGTCATATGGCTTTCATGAATAAGAAAACAAAATATTAACAATAATTGGAAAAAAAAATTTCCTGATGGCTTTATTTATATAATTAATTTTTTAATGCTTTCGTTGTTAATAAAAAAGTGAAAAATCAAAATTTTTGAATTTTTCCAACAGGGATTTCTTCTAAACCCTTTTAATATTAGCTCCGATTAATTAAAAAAAATTCTGAATTTTTTGTTTTGTAATAAGCAGTGTTTTTATGTTAACAATAAAATGGTGAATATTAACTAATTAACAAAAGCATAACTAATAAAAAAATTGTGATAAAAAATTTTTTTTACGGCTTATTGTTTATTCATATGTCTACTTAGTACCCAACTTTTTCATTCCTTCATATCAATATTCAATCAGTTAAAATAAATTTTTTAGTTCATGTGTCAGATTGGGACGATGCGCGCGGCAGCCGAACCACGTTATTTTCACCGCTAAATTGAAATTATAAGGATTATCGGTACAGTTCCGGGAGGTAGATCTTTTTCTGAGGTAATTTCCTGCTGAAATTACTTGTCTCGACCCTTACTTCGTGAAATCTGCTCATATTAGTGTTTCAAATGAAACTCACGTCAATATAATAAAAGTTATTGAAAATTCTAAAAAATTGACAATTGTTTCGATAAATCAATATCTTTTTTCAAATTCCGATTATCTCAAATAGTTTTTGAAATATATCAAAAAAACCAAACGCTTATTTTTTATTTTACTCAATTGTTTATAACTTTTGAATTTTTTAGCCCCTCGTGCAACTTTGATAGAATGTTCTAGATTCCATTCCGAATCGAATTAGACCAAAATCATAATTTTCGGTGGTCCGGTTTAGGTTCTGAGGAAAATTGGACTTGCGAACCAGACTATTTTTGACGCACGGGAAAGATCCAATAATTCAACTTGTATAACGAACGGTATTTATCGTTAAGATTGATAAAAGGATTGTTTGTTCATTTGGGCACCCCTTACATGGAACAATATTTTCGCATTTGTCACAATACATTGTTCGTTCATTCTTTTTTAATCATCCTGTAGATACATCTGAATCATATTTTGAACCTTATCAAAGAATATTTCTATCTGTTGTTTCCAATTTTCAGTGAAATGTATCAATTAGTTGATTTCAATAAAATGGAAGACTTAGGTCTGATAACCGGCAATAATAAGCAATATAAAAAAAGATTTACTGTAAAGCGCTTATACTCGTACGTAAACTATAACCTGATGATGGAGCAAAATATTAAATGAAGAATTTAGGAACAGCAACGAAACTATAGAGTTAGATGTCAATTCATAAAATTTAACGTATACTTAAAAAAACTGCGGAATTTGTCCCTCAACCGAACATATCTTTTATGTATGATTTCACTCTTCTTGATTTTTCAAATTAACCACTTTTCAGAGCTCGGTCGATTGAAGTCATGTTTACATCTTTTTATGGTAGTTTGCAACAAAATATACAGGGTGTTCTATTTAATTTAACAAAGTTGATATGCATTTCCGGTTTAACCGGAAATGGTACATTACATTTGATAGCATTTTTGAATTCCTTGGACCTTCTTAGAAGGGGATCAGCAATTTCATTTAAAAATATTAAACCGTTGATGAGATACTTAGAGGGTTCCCCACTTCATGCTAACCCTGTATACTTGAGAAATTCTGGATACAGAAAAACTATTCATTCATATTTTTATTGAATAATTGAGGCTTTAATCAATAATTTATCGTTTTTGACTTAGTTAGCCATGGATGAAATGTCAAACCTTTAATTGTCAAATAGATTAATTATTGAGTAATATACCTATTAGTGTAGTACAAGGTGTGTAATAATATTTATCTGTGTTATCTGGTACTATTTGTTTTTCTATTATGTTGTATCTGAGTGAAGGAAAAAGTATCGAAATTTAAATTAATCGAGGATATGGAGACAAACAACGTTCATATAAGGAAGTTTTAAACCTATTCAATGAAGTTAATCCAGATCACCAAATCACAAAATCAGCAGTTGTGACAACTGTAAGGCATTATTCAGGAGCACATTACGTAGTAAATGAACCCAAGTCAGGAAGACCAAAATCCGCGACAAACGATAGGGTAAGGTGGGCAAATACCAGTCAGATGGACAATGGCGATCAGACCTTAAAAATGATTATTACTTGGTTTGGCAACAATGCAATGTGGCCTCAAATATGCCAGCTGACCTACGATTTTCGACAGGCGATTAATATTCAGTTTGCGTTAAAACTTTGGTTAGTGCAGTTCACCACGTGTTTTCGGCAATTCTGATGTAAGATTTACGGTAAGTGAAATAAGGTTTGGAGAGAAAATCCTTCTCTCTTTTCATAAAAACTTAATTGATACATAAAGGTTGACTTTTTTTCTTTAGTGTCCTATAAAAAGATAGAATAAAAAACATTTTTTTCTCATAAAAAATGACCCATAAGAAAAATTGTTACAGGCGGGTAATGCCGGTTGACACAGGCGGGTAATACCGGTCAAGTGACCGGCATTACCCACTGTTTAAGTTAAAAGTTATTTAATTTTTAATTGTCTTTACAGATGTCTCGTAATCGAAAAAGACTAACTGGTAAAGCAAAATGCACCAGAGATGATTTGAAGCAAGCGATAGAAGACATTAAAAATGGAACGAGTATAAGACAAGCTTCAAAAAAATACACAATTCCATTTTCAACGCTACAAGAAAGGGTAAAAAATAAAAAAGACTCAGCACCTATAATAGGAAGAAAACCTGTGCTTTCAACTGAACAGGAACTGGAGATTGCTAATCAAATTAAACACTTGGCGTCCATTTTTTCCGGTGTTACCACAAAAGAACTGAGAAGGTTTGTTTTTGAGTTTGCTGATAGAAACCATATTATACATAATTTTAACGCAACGCAAAGGCTGGCTGGAAAAGGCTGGCTGATAAGTTTCATCGAACGCAATCCCACCATATCAGTGCGAAAAGCTGAGGCTACCAGTCTAAATCGTCTGACTGGTTTCAACAAGGAGGAAATAGCTAGATTTTATAAACTGGTGGAAGAAGTGATGTCAAAATATAACTTTTCCCCTAGCAAAATATATAACGCAGATGAAACTGGAATCTCAACTGTCCAGGATCCAGGACAGATACTCGCAACCAAAGGACAAAAAAGAGTTGGTGTGGTATCTAGCGGCGAAAGAGGCCGAAATATTACTGTCATGTGTGCTATGAATGCCCATGTTTATCTTCCCCAGAAAGAGACTAAGCCCTCTCCTGGAAAAAGATGGACCTGCAGAAGCTCTTTATAAATGTTCACTGAATGGGTGGATCGATGAAAATATTTTTTGTGGCTGGTTAAGGCATTTTAGAAATCACGCTAAACCCACGAAAAGCGAGCCGGTTTTATTAATTGTAGACAACCACTCCAGCCATATTTCTTTGAAGCCTTACGAGTTTTGCAAGGAAAATCATATTGTTATGGTATAAATTCCACCACACAGTTCGCATAAAATACAGCCATTAGATGTGGTCTTCTACGGGCCCCTGAAAGCCGAATACAGAAATCAGTGCAATTTATTTATGAAGACGCAGTTGATGAAAAGTATCACTCCTTATGATGTAGCGTCTTTATTCAATAAAGCTTATTCAACTGTGGCTACAATTAGCAAATGAAAACCTGGTTTCAGAAGCGTTGGTATCTATCCTTTTAACTGCAACGTTTTAAATGAACAAGACTATTTGCCTTCCGAGTTATTGAATCAGGACGTCATTGCCATACAAGATAACGAAGCTGATATGTCTTTCAGAAATGATCCCCAGGCTGTAGCAAGCGATGATGCTCTATCAAAGACTTCTACAAATAAAGAGCAACACGAAATTCCTTCAACTTCTTCAGGATTTCTCTCTTTTCAACAAATTCTTCCCGTTCCTAAAATAGCAGAGAAAAATAAGAGAGCAGGCAGGCAAAAACAGCACGCGAAAATACTTATAGCTACACCATTGAAGAAAGAGTTGGAAGAAAATGATTCCAAGAAGCAGGTAAAGGAAAATAAGAAATTGAAGGTACAACCTTCTAAAATGAATCTTGATGAAAAAGGGAATAATTTAAGAAATAAGAGAGAATCCCATGAAAGAAAATTATTTGATGAGAACTCATGAGATTCTGATGTTGATGTTCAATATGATGATAATGAAGATATATGTTTGATATGTAATGATTATGGAAAGAATAATGAGCAGTGGTACAGATGTACCCTATGCGGAAGATGCGCACATTCTGAATGCAGTGGATGGGACACACCTGTAGGATACACATGTGATGAATGTCAGTCTTTTACTTAGATAGTTAGATTGTTTTTGTTTTTATTTTCTTTTTATTTCAGTAAACAATATTTTGGAAAAAAAATGCTCATTTGAAGTTTACTTATCGATATTTAAAGCATTTTTCTGCTTGACCGGTATTGCCCGCATAAGTGACCGGAATTCCCCTATCTGTATGACAATGCCAGTCAAATGCACATTTTTGTTTCTTTTGTTATCATAAAAGTATAGAAAATATTTTGAAAGATTATCAGATCAAAAGAGTTTTCAAGTGCACTAGTGATTGTTATCTTGAAATTATTTGAAATTATGACTTATTTTTCTTAAGTAACCGCCTTTTGCCCACTTTACCCTAAAGTTGGATGTGTTACTATCACTTGAAGAAAATCCACAAACATCAATTACCCAGTTATCTCTTGACTGTGATATAAGTCAGACTTCCGTCTTGAACATAATGAAATCCGAGTAAATGAAACCATATAAATTTAATTTCTGTCTCGAATTAACTGAAGATGTTCCAGATCGCAGAACAGAATTTTGCGAAAACATTCAGAACAGATCTATAGCAAACCCAAACTTCATCAAAAAAATTGTATTATCAGAAGAAGCAACATTTTGCTCAAGTGGTAAAGTGAATAGACATAACTATGGTATCTGGTCTAGAAATAATCCCTGTTGGATGAGGCAAGTACATACGCAGTATCCGCAAAGAATAAATGTCTGGACAGGAATGATAGACGATAATATTATTGGACCTTTCTTCATTGAAGGTAATCTGACTGGACATCGGTATTTGGATTTATTAACAAATAATATTGTACCTGCTATTGCAAGACTTTATCCTCATCCAAATAACCCACTATAAAAATAAAAGAAAGTAAAATTCTTTATTTTTTGAATGACAAACAAAGTTTGTATAAAATTCATCAACAGTTTCCTTAAAAACTAATCTAACCACCTAAAAGTAAAGTGAAAATGACGCATAGTGAAAAATATAGGATAATTTACAAATTTAAAAACTCGTCGACTGAATAAAAACACATATCTACTAAAAACGATTTGAGTGAAATTTGGAATGATTTGATTGTTTTACTTGATTTAGTATATAATGGTAATTCATTAAAAAGTCGTAGTCCCATTATAGAAGGGGATTTGAAAGTAATAATACTTTTAGGAAAAGTCAAAGACAGATTATTACAGCGTCTTGTATTGATATTATGCTTCTGGTAGTTAGTTTTGAAATCACATATGTTGTTATATATGAAAACACAAACATCTAAAATATACAAACAGGGCAACGTTGATATTTTCATTTTTTTAAAGTGTTCTCTACAACCAGTTAGACGAGAGATACCAGCAATACAACGAATTTTTCTTTTTTGTGACACAAATACGTCTTTAGAATTGGGAGACATTCTCCAGAAAGATATGCCATACCTCAGACGGGATTCCACTTGTGCGTGATACAGCATAATCATTTGTTTTTGTGTAAGAACAGATATTAGATTCTTGAATAAGTAATCACTGGAATTTAATTTTGAAATAATTGCCTCACATTACTTACTCCAATTAAGACATTCGTCGATCAGCAAGCCCAGAAATTTGACATAAGAGGCACACTTTATCGATTGATTATTAATTTTTAGATCTACAAACTGCAGTTGTTTTTGTCTATGATGAAATTGTATTGCTTGCGTTTTTTCTGTATTAACCTTCCATTACTCGCGCACGGTCTCTCAGACCGGTCCAATATTCAATATGACGTAATTACGACTTCATTGGCTAAGCATCGTTCCCCCTCCATGTACCTTTCCAGTACATACTCAACGAACATCCCACTCATTTATTAGTTGATAGAAAGTGTTTTACGGAAGTGGTGCTTTAACACGGTGTAGTAGACCGGGTGCGAGTATTTAAGTAACTAATTTTAACTGTCGCTGAAAAGATTTCATAAATAATACCGGTAAGTTTTTTAGACTTTTCTTCATTTTTTTACGAAAATATCTGATACTATAATGCTAATATAAGGTGTGTCATGAAATAATAGTTGAAATATCTCGTTGCATATAGAAACGTGTGTTTTCTTGGTTGTAATTTTTTGGAAATCAATTTTCTATTTTTATTATAGATGTGAACTACAAAACGGAGCAAGCAAGACTTTTGAGATTGTTTGAAGAAGTTGAAACTGATGAAGATTATGGAAATGATGATGATGATGAGCAAGGGGACATAGATAGCATAGAACAGAGATCAGAAAACAGTGACACTGAGCAAGAATTTGAGGATGGTGGAGGTGACTATGTACCTGTTCCTGTTACCAGAGATGCAGTATTTATAGGAAAAGACAAGGTAACACAGTGGAAAAAGCATTTTCCACCAAAAAATATTAGAACACTTAGTGCTAATATTGTTTTGCAATTGCCAGGGGTGAAAGCTTACGCAAAATCCAAAAAGTCTCCTCTCGATATTTGGCTGTGCTTGTTTGACGAAGAAATGCTGAATATCATTGTAGATTGCACCAATATAAAAATTAATAGCATCGCTCAAAACTTTTCGAGGGAAAGAGACGTGAGAACTACTAATCTCATAGAAATAAAAGCACTAATTGGCATCCTATATCTTGCTGGAGTCAGAAAAGCTAATCATATGAATCTGGGCGACCCTTGGAGAACAGATGGTAGTGGCGTTGAAGCTTTTCGCCTGGGAATGAATAGAATACGATTCCAATTCCTGATGAGATGCCTTCGTTTTGACGATATAAATACAAGACAGGAAAGGGTCCAAATGGATAAATTGGCACCGATCAGACTTTTGTTTGAAAAATTTAACGATAACCAAAAAAAGTGTTACTCACATTCCGCGCATGTAACCATAGACGAAAAGCTTGAAGCATTTAGAGGTAATTGTAGCTTTAGGCAATATATACCCAACAAGCCAAATAAGTATGGCATAAAAATTTTTGCACTCTCTGATTTTCATATGTTTTACACCAGTCACATGGAAGTTTATGTGGGTAAGCAGCCAGAAGGCCCGTTTCAAAAAGAAACGACTGCTAAATCAGTAGTAGAAAGACTTTCTCAACATATCTATGGTACGAATAGAAACGTCACCACAGATAACTGGTTTACCAGTATGGAACTTGCGGAAAGTCTAAAAGAAAAGAAATTAACCCTTCTAGGAACCATTCGAAAGAACAAGAGACAGCTTCCTTTGGAATTTGTACAGAATACAGGCCGACCGAGCGGTTCCTCAATGTTTGGGTTTTGCAACAATACAACACTGGTTTCATTTATTCCAAAAAAAGGTAAAAATGTACTTCTCATTTCAACAATGCATTTTGGAGATGACATTGACCCTCGTACGAATAAGCCAGAAATGATAATGACTTATAATGACACCAAAGGAGGGGTCGACATGGTCGATAAATTGTGTGCTCAATATAATTGTGCTCGTGGTACAAGACGATGGCCAATGGTCCCCTTTTATAGCATGCTGAACGTAGCTGGGATAAATGCATTTGTCATTTATAATGGAAACAATCCCGATTCAACAACGCCTCGAAAGGAATTTCTTCTTAAGCTCTCCATGGCCCTTTTGTATGATTATCAAAAAGAAAGAGCTATATCTGCCAATTTGCCAAGGAGCCTAAGAAGCAGGTTACAAGAAGTGTGTGGAGTCCCAGCTGGAGATGAGCCCCCAGTAAGAACCCCTGGAACCGTCGGCCGCTGTGCAGTCTGTACCTGGCAGAAAAACAGAAAGACGAAGTACTTTTGTCAAAATTGTGCAAAATATCTGTGTTTAGAACATATTCGTCCTATGTGTAATGCGTGTTATGAAAATATAAAATAATTTTTTTTGTTATCTTTATGTTATGCAATTTCTCAGTTCTGCTTCTTTGCCTAATATATTTTTTGTAACTAACCTAATAAATGACTTTTATTCTGTCCCAAAATGATGAAATAACCCTAAAATCCTTCACAAAGTAATAAGTAAGCTCAGAAATTACTTAATTCATTACCCGGTCTCCTAGACCGTGCGCGAGATATTAAGTACCAAAATTTGGCGCGAGTAATGGAAGGTTAAGATAGAGTGAATTTATGCAAAACCAATTATAAAGAGAATATTACAATTATCTTCAACTACTGATTGACACTTATCAGAAACCAACAACGAGGTGTCATCAGCATATAATGTGGAGTGAGTTGATAAGTTAACTGGCACAATGTCATTTATATAAATTGAAAACAGAATTGGACCCATAATTGATTCTTGGGGCTTTCCTACTGTTGATGATAGATAATGTGATGTACAGGTTTCGATACTGTTCTTTGCTATTTTTGGTAAGCTCCCGTATTGTTGACGTGCATTTAAGTAAGATGTGATCCAATTTAGTGAGTGATTTTGGATTCCTATATTATATAATTTCATAGTTAAGATGTTATTATCGAGACAGTCAAATACCCTGCTGAGATCACAAAAGATCCCAACAGGACACTCACCCGTCTCCATCATATTTGTAAGTTCATGATAAAAAGAATGTATTGCGGTGTTAATTGATTTTGCAGTTTGAAAACCGTGTTGGTTTTGCACAATCGTATTATTCAGCTGTAGGTATGCATTAAGCCTTTTCAGATAGCTATACTCAAAAATTTTTGAAAATATAGAAGGAATAGTTATAGGACGGTAATTTTTAACCTGTTTAGAATCACCTTTCTTAAATATTGGATATTTTTTCCAGTTTTAATCAAATCCGGAAAAGTTCCATTCGAAAAGGAAAGATTGACAAGATATGTCAGTGGGGATATTATAAATGGCAATATTTTTTTAATTAAGAATGCTGGTACATCATCGAAACCACAAGATGTTTTATTTTTAAGTTTGGCATGTAAGAGTTCATATAATTCTTCCTGATTAAAAGGACACAAACGAAAGGTATTATTGGGTATTTTTGATTCATTAAAATTAAAATTGAGTTGTTCTCCAATCGCTCCGGTACGTGAAATTTTCGACACCATTTCCTGTGGCGCATTGTTAAAAAATGTGTTTTAAACATATTAGCTAGGTGAGTAGGATTATCTATTATAATATTATCGTTATTATACAATGAAATAACTTTTTTATGCTCATTATTTGCAGTAAAATTCCTGCTGAAGACATATGGTTTCAGCAAGATGGTGTTCCTGCACATTATTCCTAGAATTGTGCGCCAGTATTTAGATCAAATTTTTTCAGGGCGATGGATAGGGCGTAGAAGTACTATTGAATAGCCACCTCGTAGTCATGATATAATTCCTCTCGATTTTTTTCTGTGGGGTTATCTAAAAAATAAAGTATACATGAGTAGACCCACAAGTTTAAATGACGCATACGAAACTTATTGCTGCAAGTGCCGAACAAATTTAAGCAAAATTCTTTACGAGAATTTGAAGACCATTTAGGATATTGTCAAATAGCAGAAGGACGTAATTTTGAGAATTTATTATAATTTTCTTAATTTATGTTATTTTTTGTTAAAATAAATAAATTGTCATTTTGCCGAGTTTTTAGGATGTTTCCATAAATTATTTCATCCATGGCTAACTAAGTCAAAAACGATAAATTATTGATTAAAGCCTCAATTATTGAATAAAATTATGAATGAAAAGTCTACTTGTATGCAGAATTTCACACGGAATTCAAAAATGTACAAATATACAGGGTGTTCTATTTATAATAAGAAAGATTATATGCATTTCCTGCTTAACCTGAAATGGTACATTGAATTTGATAGCATTTTTGAATTCCTCGGATCTTCTTAGAAGGGGATGAGCAATTTAATTTGAAACTATTAAGCCATTGAGGAGATACTTAGGGGGTTCCATACTTTATACTAACCCTGTATATTTATTATGCTTCTATATATTCGAACTCCGTTTTAAAGTTCATAATCGGATACGGCATAAATTTATTGATATTTCAATTACACCAAAAAACCTACAATTCCAATTTTTTGCAGATTTAAAGAGCACGAAGGTCGCTAATTTCTAACAAAACACTGCCATGAAAACGGAAATTACCAGAGACAAAAATCAGTAGAGTATACATTAAATTTTCTGTTTTTTCCAAATTTTCTTGGCCTCTATCCTTTCAGTTCGAACGATAACTCAATTTATCAGTAATTCAATTGCCTGCAAATGTTTAATCATCGAAATTATTTATTCGTATACAAGTTTTTATTAGAAAAATAACTAAAATGTCATTTTAAGATTTAGTTTAATGATTAATAAATCATATTAGCCTGTCAAAAATATTATGCAAATGAAGAATGAAGTATCGTTATTTTGATGGCGTCAATATTTTGACTCGATTTATGACAAAAATCACTTATTAGATCGTTGCCTTAAAGCAGAACTATTGTATCTCCAAAAATTACAAGTTTTTGTGTCTAATACAAAATAGAGCTAGGCCACCTCTCTATCCCATATACAGGGTGTTCCGGGACTTGATGCAAAAAAATCGGGAGTGAGTAGATGACGTGAAAATAATGCTATGGCATAAAAAATTTCTAATACGACCCCTCGGTTCTGAGTTATAGGCCTTTAAAGTTGCGAAATGAGAACTAAGAAAATGCCCCCATAATACAATGTACTTACTAGAACTTTTCAACTATAAAAGTAGCGGAAAGGTTGAATATTTTCAATTTACAGTTCATTTGTTCTGGAGAAACTGCTGTGTTGATTGATTTCCCCATTATTACTGTTATTTGTTATTATTTTTTACCGTTATTGTTAACTGGTGTTTATTTTTGTTCATCTATACAAGTTCTCTTCTCATCACACGAGACAAACACCTAACTACACCTTCCAACTATATAGTGTTCCAACCAAATTCGACCAGATATGGAGGATTTATCACCATCTAAACGACCTAAAGTTGGCCCATTGTCGCTGAACGAGAAAAATCTGATATTAAATTGCTATTCCTCGTTGAAGAGCGAAGAAATTAGAAGAAAAATCATGAATTTGACAGGAAGTGTTGATGAAACTGTGGAGATTACAGCAACAATGATGGGTGTTTCAAAAATAACAATTTATAATTTGATGAAGGAGAAAAAAATGGAAACATCACAGCCCCAGCAAAGTCCCCAGGCCGACCCAAACTTGAAATGGATGACGACTTGAAGAATGGAATAAGGCGTAAGGTGCATGCTTTTTTCTTTAGAAAAGAGATCTCAACTCTCTCCAAAATTATGGCTTCGGTTCAAGAAGATTCAGATTTTCCGAAAATGTCTCGAAGTACATTATGGAAAATTTTGAAGGAACTTGGATTTGAATATAAAAAAAATTATAGGAACGCAATGTTGATTGATAGGGACGACATTGTCATTTGGAGAAGGAGTTATTTGCGCAATATTCGGAAAGCAAGACTAGATTAAAAACGAATTTATTATTCGGATGAGACTTGGTTAAATGAAGGTCATACTGTTTCAATGTTTTGGCAAGACACGAATGTCAAAAGTCGGAGGCAGGCAGCTCTTGAAGGGTGGTCAACAGGCCTCAATCCACCAGCAGGAAAAGGACGTCGACTCATCATTACTCATATCGGAAGTGCCGAAGGTTTTGTTAAAGGTGGATTGTTGTGCTTTGAGTCAAAGCAAACCGGAGATTATCATAAAGATATGGATGCAGACGTTTTCAAAGAATATTTCTCACAAATGTTAGATCTAATTCCAACGGGCTCAGTCATTTTTATGGATAACGCAAGTTATCACTCCAGGTTAGTGGAGAAATTACCTCCAACTGCATGGCGTAAACAAGATATCCACGATTAGCTAACCTCGAAAAATATTGAATGCCCAGATAACCCGCTGAAAAATGAGCTCTTGCAACTGGCCAATTCACATAAACACAAATATAGTAGATACGTTGTAGATCAAATGGCATCAGCGCGTGGTATAACGGTGCTGAGGCTTCCTCCTTATCACTGTGAACTCAATCCCATGGAATTAATATGGGCCCAAATGGAAGGGGAAGTTTCAAGAAAGAATACGACATTCAAAATGAGTGACGTAAAAGCTTTATTCGAAGGCGCGTTAGATAACGTAACCAAAGAAAACTGGAAGAAATGTGTTGAACACGTGATACAAGAAGAATTAAATATGTGGGAAATGTATCATATAAGTGAACACATGATTGAACCATTTATAATCATTGATAATAATGGAAGCTCAACAGAATCGTCTGATTCTGATATATAAACTAGTTTTTGTGTTAGTTATTACTATTATAGACTTTTTTTTTATAAATATTACATTAATTCGTACTTGATTCCTGCATTTTTCTTTTTTCCTTTTCCTTTTTGAATAGTTTTCGTAATTATAATTTCATAGTGCCTTCATATTCATATACCAAGTTTGTTTTGTCCTGATTGCACGACTCTGAGGATTAAATTGTTTATTTGTTCATTCAAATACAATAGAGCAACCCTTTCAATACAATAGGCGACCCAACCGAATACAGAGCTACGGGATGTCTACCTGAAATTCCTAACAAATGAGAAATTTTAGTACAAAATTAGATAAACTTCGGAGATATTTTATTATATATCCTGTATCGGTTTTGCATACCTAAAGAGCTTTTATTACTCTATGTCTTTTAAAAACGGAGTATAGTAGAGTTTATTTTATTATTTAGAACAATATCAACTCCTCTAAAATTAACTATTGAACCACAGACTGAGGGAAGTACAATAGTTGAATGCTATTTATGTATGGTATGTACATATTTTTTATTTATTTATTGTGTAATTATTTTGAAACACTTACAAACATAAATTATACGTTATAGTACTGACCTTGTTAAACATGGACCTTTTATTTATTTCTCAAGAAAAAAAATTTTCGACTGAAAAATTTACGTGACATTAGTTCTGCGTTAATGCGACGAGATGCTTAGTATTGACAGCTCTACTGTTAGCAGAGAACGTGTTAAGCGTTTTTGCTATTATTTTGTATTTTTTGCTGATATACTTTGAGTTTTTGGTATCACCAAAAGGAGCAACAAATAATGCAGATTGAAATTATCAATATTTTACAAAAAATGTTTGGTTGAGGTCCAAATATTTCGACAAAAAGTAATATTAATCCATTTCATGTATTTATTATGAAGACCTAAAGCTCCAGCTGAGATATATAAATATGTCCTAGTAGTTAAATAAGTTAGTTGCCTAGAGGAGTAATTAAAAAATATTTATTTATTTATTAATATTTATTTATATAATGCGTTAGCTTTATAGACTCATGATCAAATATTTAACAATTTTTATGAACATGCGGACCTTCCTTCAATATTTTTATTTGTAAGAATTTTGAAGAACTGCTGTTTCATGATATTAACGTTCTAATATACAGTGTGTATAGGGCAAATATATCGTAAGGAACTCTATATAAGATATCAAAATCATATTATGAGAAAATTCTCAAGAATACCTCTATCGTAATAATATAGAGGGTGTTATATAGGGCATATCTGATAACCCCTAAGGCTTATTTATTAGATTTTAATGAAATATAATTCCTAATTAGAATTACCAAAGAATCATTCTGTATATTTATCAAACTTTTATTAATATCGTTCCCCAAGAAAAAAACTAGGTTAGGTTCATAAAAATGTAAATATTTGATTATGCCAGAAGATGCCATAATAATAATATTTTTTAATTTGTTAGTTGTAAGTATTAGTTCGCCAAAACAACGAACTTTCAATATATATTATAAAATCGCATCCATTTTAAAAAGACATTGAATGTCTAGATAAGCATTTATAGACCGTATATTTTTGAATTGTGTATTTTGCTAAAAAAAGTGTGGTGGAAAACATTCAATGTTTTTTACTTTGTAAATATGTTATTGGAATATTCAAAAACGAATCGTAACGATTAATATATTTGAAAACGTTTAGTTCGTGTAACACAAAAAATGGGACCAAATAACCATTATGATAATATAAGTATTATTTTATTTGAGATTATTCCTTGAACTCTTGACAATATTTTAAAACATATCTTAAAAGTACAAAAATTTCGTTCTTACTCGCAATCATTTTGGAAATTGAAACGTATACTTCTCTTGAAATTATATCAAACTCAACTTACAAAGGCCGTCAGTCAAAACAATAACGAATGCGTGATCACTGCCATTATCGGCTGTCATTGGTCTAATTTTCGACGACAAACAAACGCGGTGGGTCATCCACTCAATGCGACCATACGGGGTGTCAATTTGAAAACGTACCACCCTATATATTTCCGCCCCTAGGGAAAATTCAAAAATATGCAAAGTCACATCATACTTATTTTTAAAGGGGACAGTTTATAGGCTGGTTTTTAATAAAATTACATCAACCCTCTCACGGTGGTGAACACAAACTCTAAAATCTAATATGTAAATGGGAGTTGAGTGATACCTTATTTTAAAGGTCGTTCAACTGCCTTTTTAAAAATAGGAAATAATTGATTTTTTTTTAGTACTTTGGAGAAATCAATGTAACCGTGAACATATTTATGTATCAAGTGTTTTGCGATAAATCATAAAAAATTAATAAAAAAAGTTGCTTTGTTCAGAACACGTCCGAACGATTATTAAATTAAATTTATATAGGCCGTGCCTGACCCTCTACAACTTGATTTTGATTTTGAAAGAGATAAGTGTCGACCAATATTTTCCACCTACACAGAACTTTGCACTATACAAATTAGTAATTTCATTCCATGGTGTGGATAATTACGACATCTCATTATTAATAAATAAAAAGTGTTTTGTGTTTTGAAATGAGACAACCAATTGTAAGTAGTCTTATTATTAGTCACAGTAGTAACATCGAGCTGATCTAAGAAAGAGAGAGAGAGAGAGAGAGAGAGAGAGAGAGAGAGAAATTCGTATGAATTTTGTTGGATTGGGATTGTTTGTTGGTAGAATTGTTATTTTCTTGTTGGTGCCCTAGTGTAGGATGGGTTTCCTCTTCAGGGCTGGGTTGGGGGTGTGTTGGGTGGTTTAGTGCGCGTTGACTGAGAAATTTAATTAGGGGTAGAAAAGTGTCTGGATTTTTTTTTTGAAAAGGTGACTAGTAAAGATTTGTTTAAATGTGTATGGAATGAGCAGATTTAGTCGAGCTTCTCGCAAGAAAGTAACCGGAGGGTTATTTTGTGTTGGGGTGTTTCGGGGGTTGGTGTTTGGAAGCAGCGAAGCTCAAAAGTGTGCGAAGATGGTGTGACAAAATGTGTCTAGGATGGAATCGTAAATGTAGAAGACGAACCATGTATCGCTGCCGATACATAGATATATGCGTTGAGCTGGCTAGGTGTCAGAAATTATTTAGTGAAAATTGGGTGTTATTTAGAATTTGAAATGTCTCCGATATTGTAAGGGTGAAATATTATGAAATGTAGAAGATTTGAGATTTTATTGGTTTTTGGAATTTTTTGTGGAAAAGTGTATAGGAGACATTTTTCAAAAGTGTATGGAATTGAGTGGTTTTTGTTGTTTGGTGAAGTTGCGGTGACGTGCCTTCGGTGGTTTGGGAACATTCAAGGGGGTTGGCGTCAAATAACAATAATAAAAAATCTAAAAAAGGCGGGTACAGCTGCGGCTGCATTTATTCCCTGTCGACGTTCGTCGGTCCATTTGGCTAGTGAATGAATTCACAAAGTATGCAGGAAAACCGCAGAAAAACCTGGAACACCGACGTGGGTGGTGTGGGGCGGCTGGAAAGTAGAGGGTTTGTCCAAAATGTTGAACAAATTAATGAGAGTTGTTGGAATGATGGTTATTTGAGAATAGAGTGATTATGTTAGAAATAGTGCTTTTTCAGTGCTAAGTGAGAAATATTGGATAAAATTTGTTAATGGTCTGAAAAAATGTGAGATTTATGGTGAGATTTTTATTCGAATTATCGAATTGAAATTGGGGATTCGTCTAGATATTCAATGTATTCGTGTGGGAGGTCGTCGTAGGCCGTAGCTAGCAACCGTAGAGGAGGAAATGAGAGCTTCCTCTTGGGTTTTCTACCGAGGGGCCGTCTGTTGGCGATCCACGGTGTACGTAGGGTGTTTGTCGAGATTTCATTGCCCGATTCGATAGTGCGACTAACGTATCGGGCTTGTAAATTATTAAGACGTAGATGAATTAGCTCGATGTCGGTATTGACATAGACGGTGGTGCTGGGAGAGTATGGTGCTTTGTATTGGCAGCATCTGCGGATTGACTGCTCACAAGTTCGGAGTTTTTTGACGAGATGGTCGGGAAGGGTACAATAGACGTTTGCTCTATAGTCGATTATGGGGCGGATATATGTCTTATACGTATGAAGTAAGGTGGTAGGTTGAGAAGATTTACTCGACGTCGGACTTTATTTAAAGTGTCCATGAGGTCGGCCATCAAGTTGAGAGTGTGAGTAAATCTCACTCCCAAATAAACGACTTCCCTGCGGATTTCGAGTCGATCTCCCGAGAGCACGAGGCGGATGTTTGTGGGTAGAAGTCGTTCGCTCATGGTATCAGGGTGTTTGAATACGATGGCTTGTGTTTTTTGAGTATTGAGAGTCAGCCGCCATCACCTGCATCAATTAGAAAATTGAGTCAGTAGATTTTGGGATCAGATGTTGAGAGAGCGAATGTCAGTGGAGGAAATGATTAGTGCGGTGTCATCCGCATATAGTTGGGGATGTCGTGGAATTGGTGTATCATACGTATAAATTATGTATAGTAGAGGAGCGAGTATCGAGCCCTGCGGATCGCTAGTTTGAGGTGTAAATAAGTCGGATATGCTATAACCAACTTTGACGCTGATCGATCGGTCGGTGAGGTAGGAATATAATAATTTGACGATTTGGTTTGGCAATCGGATACTCAGTATCTTTCTCACTAGTCGAGCTAATCTACCTGATTTCATGGTTAAATAGTACGAGATATGCCTGCAGGATTAGTACACTAATCGGTTTTTTGCAAAGGACCCAAATTTTTATGTATATTTATAATTAGGAGAATATATAACCATCAGGTTGCTCATCAAAATTTGACCGCTAGTATTTTTAATTAAATTATCAATAATTTATTCATGGGAAAAAATTTCGTTCACTTGTTTTTTAAATAAAATCTCGTCTACATCACGGCTATTTATATAAAGATTCTAAATAATCACGATTGCCGTTGGACACCTGGCCGCACCTCTTCGCAGCCAGGTGTAAACAGGTATGATTTCGATACATTTATACGTTTATAACGTACATCTATTAATTGTATTTCAAATTAAAGCTAATTTTTTTCTATTTATTATCATATATGGTTGCCTAATTGGATCCGGCCGCAAATATTGGCAGCTGGCTGTTAAAGATTATACATATTTAAGGTAGAGTAAAAGATAGTTAGCACCTAACATCATTTGTCAGACGAAGACAGCGATTGCCCACTGTGCGGCGCTTTTAAGCCATTGCGCATGCGTCGAATGTTAGTGCTCTCAACCATTGGGGAGTAAAAGAGACTACTTAATAAATACTCCAAAAAAAATGTCTTCCTTTTCAAAATGACAAATTTAAAAATTACAACACAAAATTAATATTGAAATAATATATTTAATATTGATTTAAATAATAAAGAAATAAAACCAAGTCAATCAAAAATACTAGTGGCCAAATATTGATGGGCAACCTGGTAGATATATATTCTCCTAATTATAAATATGCATAAAAATCTGGGTTTTAAGAAAAAACCCATGAGCGCACCAATCCTGCAGCCAGATCTTAGACTAAAAGGGGCGTAGCAATTTTGTATATAATGTATAATATTTTATTTGAATAGAAAGTTTAAGGAATTCCCGAAATTGTCAAAGTCAGACTGAACAAAAGGCCGGCTTTAACATATGGACCCATCGAGCCTGGAGCATTTGATTCTTGCTAGCCGCATGCATTGCATTATAACTTCTGACAAAATCATTAATTTTTCATCGATCATTTGAACCAATATGATATTTTCTGACAAATATTGTTACTGTTTGTTCCTGCATTGTATTAAAAAATACAACGACCTTCCAAGTGGCGATTACAAATATATTCTGGGTGAAAATATCGCGTTACAGTTCGTTCTTGGTCTCCGTTGGGCAATTTGGAGAATACTGCGTTTTGTTTATTTAAAAAAAAATTAAGCTTTGCATTTGGTGTTTGATAATTTACTTCTATCACATTCACGCATGTATTTTCTATTTTTCTACGATGTATCTATAATTGGATTAAGTTTCTTACAGGTATATTTCTTATTTCAAGGTAGACACCTTATTAATAATTAGTAATATTGTTCTTTGTAAAGAAATTCCAGGCCCGTATGTTAAATAATTAGAGCACAATGTCCATAAAATGAATAAGAATTTAATTACTTTCATTTGATTGGTAAATTAATGAATGAAAAAGTGTGGTAAATATTCCAGGACCGTTCTAAACAATTTTAAAGCCCCCTTCTTCCATTTCATAGTGATTTATTTGTTTTAAATAATATCGCCTACATACCATTATTGACTGTTTAATGATATAATTTTTGGTGTTCATATTTTATTTCTTGAATTGGTTTATGGTTTTGCGTGACATTTTGGAACATTTTGATTTCGATTAGATTCTTTTAAGAAAGAAAAACTTTGCGTTTGTAGTGCTTTACCCGCTAGAGGGTTGATGTAACTTAGTTTAAAACCAGCCTACACTCTGCCCCCCTTAAAAATAAGTATAACATGGCATATTTTTGAATTTCCTATCGGTTTCGAAATTTAGAGTGTGGTACGTTTTCGAATTGACACCCCGTATATGTAAAGAGTGTACCAAAAAACCAGCGATTTGTCTTGGCCACTTTCATTAAACAAATCATTGTCTCATATTTCTATCTAACGTTATTTGTTTCGATTCGTTTTTGAAGAACTAGTAATTGTCCGTATTAAGTTGAAAACTGTTTTTGATATATCTATACATGATTGTAATCGCCCGAATGAAAAAAATGGGTACCCAAAGCATTTTTGTAAGACATGCATACTCTATTCGAGAGATGACGTCAATAAGGTTGAATTTAAAATAATTTTTTTATCAAAAAATAGAAAATGTGATAAAATTGATATTTTTTAATTGTGTGATATGAAAATCAGAATAAGAACAATAGAAATAACCCATTATGGATATTTTAAGTTTACTTTATCTAGTTACCTAAAATGAAAATATTTTTTGATGGATCGAAAACATCTGTCAAAATTTCAAATAAACAGTATTTGAGACGGAGAGAAAGGCATAATAACAATAGTGTCTTCTCCCCTTCGGGTTGCAACTCTCTCCACAAGTACATTTTTAGACTTGCCTATCAAACTGATTCCGCAATAATTCTGTTGGGCTCAAGTCTGGAGACTACAAAGACCATATCATCACGTTCAACGCCTGTTGTTGCCATATTCCTCTAAAAAACAATTTTGATATGCATTTAGGATCATTATCCTGCTAAAATTTGGATCCCAGACCAATTAAACTAGCCCCAGAAACCATTGTAAATTGCCTCCATTTTTATAAATTCTACTTTTGGATCTAAAACTTTCAAATTATAATTCTTTGGTCCAGAAGATACTTTCTCAGCCTACTACTCTCAAATTCCTATAAAACTGTTATAGATACATTCCTATTTGCTCTTTTCGTTAAAAACTCATCAACTATACAAAATAAAACCAACGCTGGTGGCCAAATACTTTTCTTTCGAATCAATAATAAGTAAGAGTTCTGATTTTGACAGATGTATAATCATGAATTTGTCTTTTTTTAGTATTGTATCAAATATTTAAAAACTTAGAAAGATAAAAAAATTACATTGTACAATTTAGAACCTATATATTTCCATTGTATATCATCCATAAGCGTCACTACAGCGAGCGCTGCAGTGTTATCACAGTAGGAGCCGTATATAAAAAATTACAGCGAAGCTTAAAATCAGTAATGTAGCTCATTTTTCGAAAAAAATTTAACTGAAAATATCATATATTCTAAAAAATTAAAATAGATGAAATACAATGATTCTTCGTTTATTCATATATTTTGTCTTAATTTGATATTCATTACTTTATTTTTTCTGCATTTATGAAGCAACATAATCTTGAAAATGATTGGTGGGATAAGTTGACTATATTTGGAGTCTGGATTTCTTTTAAAAATTATATATTATAATATTCAAGAACTTCATTTTTGCAGGTTTCCGGAATTCGTTCGTTGAAATATTCTCCACATTAAATTGAATCGAATTTGAATGTGTACCAATCAAATGTTCTTTTTCATTCAACTCTTCTTATCCTACAACTTTTACTACCATAAAATAGGGTCAGGATCTCAGAGTGTCCTGGGAAAGTTGAAAATCGTTCTTAATCCTTAAGATAGTCTTGAAAACATGTAATTTGAGTTCGTACCCTTCCATGAGCCTAACTTTTGGTGCACCAAAAATGTCGAAATTTTCGGACTTTCTTCAGTTTTCTGCTTATAACTCCTAAACCACGAATCCTCGCGGAAATTTTATTGGGAAACAAATTGAATAACATTAAATTCTGCGTCGATTGATACTGCAAACTTTGAGATAATGCTAACTTACAAGGTAGTAATCGACGGCTAAAATACGACCATTTTTCTCATATTGGCTATACCATTTGACGACTTTCTGTGGTCTGTAGTGCGTATTGCGGGCCTGCTTTAGGTAAAGTTCGATATTCTCAGTTATTTAGAACTTTCCTTGCTCTGTGTTCTGGCAATAATAGGTTTACTAAATCAGGTAAACTCGGAAATAATCTGCCAGTCACCAAGTATGGTTATTCTATGATATGTCCAAGCATGATAAACAGTTTGCACTAAAAAAGAAGGAAATCAATTTATAATAAGAATGAGTTACATAAACTTGTTCACAAATAAACTTTGCCTAATAGAATAATGCTAATAATATCGGGAACAAATAAAACACATATTGAAGCAGAATACATTGAATAAAGTGTTTGCTGTCACTTATTGGCACAAAATGTCGAATGATGAATAATGAAATGCGTAATAATTGTGCCTTCTTATATTTACAAGACATAGTACGCATTTCTTAATACAATTACACCTTTCAAAGCATTGTCGTCCAATTGCAGAAGTGTGATCACTATTATCTTGTGATATTTCTCTTGTAGGGACATCATCAATTTTCAGAAATCTTTCCTTGCAACTATGGATTTGATTCTGCAACATTAAGATGTGCCTTAATATATACAAACTATCCTGATATTACTCTTTAATGACAGTTGACTATTAATGTCTTAAAAAACATACTTCTTCTAAAATCTCGTAATCTTTATTTTGAATAATAAATGACATTACATGGTCTCAGAATTGATTAGAGTACGTGCCAACTGCCACAGCCAGAGATTAATGAAACAGTGGAAATGCCTGATGAAATACCTACACATGATATAAGTGTTTCAGGAATTTGTCCACCAAAGAATCTAGTCCTGAACACAGAAAACATGTCTTCTGTCTGTAAAAATTGGAGTCAACAATTTGATTGGTATTCAGTAGTGACCCCCCTCTCCAATAAGCCATCAGATGTACAAGCTGCATTATTTATGCCTGCCATAGGTCTAGATGTTATTCAAATCGTTAACAATGCTGACCTGATGGAAGAATAGCAAAAAGATATGAAAATTATTCGGAAGATAGTTTAGCCCAAAGGCACATATCGGTTTGAGCGCTACAATTGTTTTGAAATAGTGCAAAAAGAAGATGAAACATTTAACGAATTTTTGACTTTAATTTGTTCAAAAGCTAAATAATGTGATTTTGGAAACCTACTGGATAGCCTGTTAAGAGACAAAATTATTTTTGGAATTGGTTCTGATAAAGTGAGAGAAAAATTGTTAACACAAGATAATGTGGGACTATATAAAGCCATAGCAATATGTAGAGCCAGTGAACAAGCTACCAATTAGTTGAGAGTTCAGAGATTAGTCGAGTGAATTTGCTTAAAAATAAGCAGATAAAAGCTGACAAAGGAAACTCAAAAATGTTGATAGAAACTTTCGATTGCAAAAGGTGTGGCACAACACATTGACGCAAAATTTGTCTTGCATTTAAGCATAAATGTAAATCATGCAGTAAAAAACACACTTCACACAACAATGTTTTTCAAACAAGAACAAACAAAAAGGTAAAAAGATAAACTCGCTGGATGATGAAGATGACAGTGAAGGAACTGAAGAAGAGGTATTATACATAAGATCGGTGACACATAATAAAGATGAAGATTCGCATGAAATAATAAAGACGAATAGGAATAGGAAATGTCAAGTAAAGTTAGATACTGGAGCACAATGTAACGTTTTACCGAAATACATAGCAGAAAAGTTAGGTTCTGAAATAAAACCTTCCAAAACTAAAAGACTGGTAACTTTCAGCAAGAGTGCAATTTCTGTCATACGTGAAATACTAGTTAAATGTCAGTTAAAAAATTAAGATGCAAATATACTTTTTAAAGTATATTATGTAGAAAATCTTGTCAAGACTTAGGATTAATGGTCAGAGTTGAAGAACTTCAGACATTCGAAAGGATGGCATATTTAAAGGTCTAGGATGCACCAAAAATTAAATCTACGACATAGATTTGATTGAAAATTTCAAGTTCAATCTACAAGAAGAATATCTCATGCAATAAGAAATAACGTAAAGGCAGAGTTAGACAAAATGGTCGAATTTGGGGTAATAAAACCTATAAAATACTCTACAACTGTAGTCAATCCTATGGTGATAGTACACCAAAAAGGTAAAATTAGGATTTGTCTAGATCTTTCTGATGTTATAGTGTGTCTATAATAAACGGAAAACGGAGGTCGCGTGTCAAAAATGTTTGTCTCTTATTTATGTTTTACAATGTATCTTGACTAAGGAGAAAGAAATTGTGATCAGGTCACTCGGTAATCGTTCAAATAACAATAGGTAATAAAATTCAAATGAAAGCATACGCAGGTAACCAAACGGTCCATAGCCGTAGAACAGGGTTATTAATGATTTTTGCTTAACGTTGATTATAATTAATGTTATAATGAAAATACAAAGTAATGGTGCACTAATATTTAAATACACACATATTCTTGTAAAAAATAAAAGTAAATATAACAAATAATTGCAGGTGAACATTACTTTAACTATAATATATACATTATTATTAACTAAATTCTTCATCGGAATAATCTGAAGAGTCGTCTTGTTCTGAGTTAATAATTAACGGTTCGATCTCTGTAGTTTCGTCGCTTAAGTCGTCTAGATCCCACATTTTCCCCTCCTCAGCTATAGCAGTTTTCGGCAGTCATATTCGCCAATGAATCCATTAAAAGTTGCCGTACTTCTTGAAGTTTAAAAGTTTTGTTGTTCCTGGCAACATTGCCTTTGACTTGAGCCCATATAAGCTCTATTGGGTTCAGCTCACAATGATAAGGGGGTAAGCCATGTACAATAATACCTCTACTTTTTGTGATCTCAATGATTACACATTTTTCAAACTCTGCCGTACGCTGTCTAACAATTCGCAATTTTTTTTTCGTCATTATATCATCGAAATTTAAGGCTTCACACTGCAACCACTCAATTATCGCCGCTTCTTTCCATGAACTTGTGAGAAGCTTCTCTACTAATCGAGAATGATAGCTGGCGTTATTCATTACAATAACTGAATTCTGGGGAAAGTATTCGATCATTTGTTGGAAATATTCCTCAAAAACGTCAGCCGTCATTTCTTCGTGGTAGTCTTTGGTTGAATTAGATTGGAATTCCAATAATCCTTGATCCAAAAATCCGTTTTCACTGCTTATATGGGTTATAATAAGCCTGCGTCCCTTTCTCGACGGAAGTCTTAATCTTGTTGACCAACCCTCCATGACAGCTTGTCGAGAATTAAGTATATTTTTATCTTGCCAGACTTTAGATACGGTGTGTTTTTCATTTAGCCAAATAGAAATATTCTTTCATTCGTTGCGATATTTTCGGATTTACCTTAATTATTTTAGTCTCCAGCAAACAATATCCGGCCTATCAATGAAAAAAGTTTTTTTGTTCTGTTTTCCCCACCGAAAGTTCATTGCATGAAGAATTCTCCATACTATAGTTCTTGATAGTGGCAGGTTTTCGTAATTCTGGGCGGCTTGCACAATCTTGTCCAATGCTGGTGATTCTTTTGTGAAATACATATCATGCACTATTCTACGTACACTGTTTTTGACATCGTCGTCAATTTCTAATGGTTTCTCCCCCAGGTGAGGAATAGGTTCACCGAGGTTCCGGCATTTTCTCTCGCGTAAAAATCTATAAATTGTTGATTCTTCTACCCATATCATATTGGAACAGTTCGTAATTCGGTCGCGAACAGAACTTGTGGGGTTTTGGTGCACAAGAGTATAATGAATGTTCAGGAATAATGTTTTTCTCGCGAAGAATATGTACTTTTGCTAACTCGTTGAACAGGAACTTGAAAAAAACTTGAACTTGAAGCCATCCTTATTAGACGAACAGACGTTACTTGCTAGTTTCCGAATACAAAATACTTCAAATTTTATTCTATACAGGTAGTTAGATTTAAGTATTAACAGGAAATTGGGTTGTACCTCTATAGGTTACGGGGCGGGTACACAGAAAAAAAGGAATGTTTGAGTATAGTATAACAAAATAACTGCAGGAGATTTTGTTAAGCTTTATATATACCTGGAAAAAACTTATATAGATAATTCTAAATGAAACATTCTACTGTATTTCCATCTTCTGTCATGTATAATGAAATCAGAAACTTCTGAAATATATTCTTTGAATTGAAAAAAATATTTTTACACTTGAGTAACTCACACTCATCATTCAAGTATAATTTTTAATACATTCCTAATTACACATTTGTTTCAAATAACGATATTCTTGATTCAATACTACGGATTCTGAAATTAAATGAAGATTTGAACAAAATCAATAATATTTTTTTCATTTTAACAGTCTAGTATTTAACCAGCCAATATGAATTCTAGAGTTGAAGTAAACATTTGTTTTGTTTGAGTATTTAATATTCTTGAATATACAAAATTGTTTATTTGCTTCTATAGTGGAATCCCGAAGAATTGAATGGACGAAATATAACAATTGACATCATCTAATATTTTCTTGTATCAAACAAATATTGGTCTTGGAATCCAAATAAACTAGCGTTTTCTTTTAAATGATAGGTTTATTTCGCCATATTGGAACAACAAATTTGTTTGTCTGAAATATATTTTGTTTGATTCAATACTTTCTCTTTTTCTGTGTAGTTCCGTCCCGCCTATGATTTACAACTATTTTATGGTCCGAACCTCCGATCCGTGCTATCAACTCCATTGGGCTAGACTTTAACAAAAACATTTCAAGAAGACATTATCCATTGAAAACGCTTAATTAATGGAACTTCCATCAGAATACATGGAGCTAAATGGTTTCGTCTTTTAAATGCAGAAAGAGGTTTCTGGCAAATTAGTGTCACAGAAAGAACACAACAGTATTTAACATTTGCTACCCGTTGGGAGAGGTACCGTTTTACCCGTTTATTCTTTGGTTTAGCATCAGCACCTGAAGTATGTTCCAAATATAGAGTGTTCTATGTACGACGTCTTAATATTTGCAGAAACAAAAGAGAAACTACGTGAAATTACAGCTAAAGTCATAAAAAAGCAGGTATAAAATTGTACAAAGAAAAATGTCTATTTGAATTCAGACTAGTCAAATTCTTAGGTCATTTCCTATCAGAAGAAGGACTTTCAGTTGATCATGAAAAAGTTGCTGCCATCAAGAACTTGAAAACACCAACAAACAAGACAGAGATACAGAGACTTTAAGGAATGGTAACATATCTTAATAAGTTTGTGAAAAATATGTCAGAGCTGACAGAACCATTACGAAGTTTATTGAAAAAAGACGTAGAATTTGAGTTATGAGCAAGACGATGCTTTTTCGAAAATTTGACAACAATTAACAACTGCTCCTGTTCTAAAAATTTTTGATGTCAACAAAGAAGTAACATTATCTGTAGATGCAAGTTCGAAGAGTGTTGGAGCTGTACTTATGCAAAATAATCAACCACTCGCATATGCAACTAAAGTACTCACGAATATTCAAGAAGCCTGTCCACAGATGGAAAAATAAACTAATGCAATCAAATTTGCATGTCCTAAGTTTCATGAGTATGTGTACGGAGTACAGCTAATTATAGAGACTGACTATAAGCCTCTGAAGATTATATTTGAGAAGCCTATACAAGCAGCACCTCCAAGACTTAAAAGAATACTTTTTGATATATCAGAGTATTCTGCAAAAGATACATACCGATTGCTGACATCCTTAGTCGTGATTGCCAACAACAACCTGTTACTGACGAAGAAGAACTTCAGGTACAAATCGTGTTATTTGTATCAAGAAATGCTAGAAAAGTATTTGTTTCAGCAAGCGAATATGATAATGAATATCAAACATTGATAAACTATATTCAAAATGGATTTCCCGACGAAAAATATGAACTTCCCGAAATAGTACATTATTTTAATTCCCGAAAAGAACTTGCCTTACACAATGTTATGGTATTCAAAGGACGTGAAGTATTAGTAGAAGTTATATAGATGTCAATTTACAATAGAATTTCTTAGATTCATTTGATTTACTATAACTTTAAAGACCATACAATTTTTGAGTAGTTGTTTTGTTTCATACGGCTGTTCTCCTTGTTTTCTCTTTAAATTGACGTGGTTGATTTGAAAATTAAGGAGGCTAAATATAAATAAAGAAATGGAGGAAGTTGTTTTCAAAGAATCCTCTGGATGTTATAGTAACCCCACGTGACGGTACCAAAAATGTGGCTTTTTAATATAAACTCAATTAGCTTAAAAAATGTATGTCTCGCTTCGGTTAATAAAGAAATCATATTGTTTCCTATATTGGCTATTATCCATTGGTTTCAATTAAATTGAATATAATAACCGTAAGAGAAGTTTCAAAAATATCAGCCCTATTTACAGTAATTATTTTGGTGATTTTCTTATTATAGGCATCCATTTTCGATTGGAGGAGCAAAACTCCACACACAATTTCTCTAACAAGAAATTTTACGAAATTTCCTCAAGTTTCAATGGTTATTAGCTCAGTTACCATACATATTTTTTATGAATTAAGCGTTTTGTCCTACTTAATATACCAAAAAATTACGATTATAAAAAAATCCAGACTTCAAAATCCAACGTATGCCACCTAATTTTGCGGATATAATAAAACTTTTCCCATTTATGAGCTCAGTTAATAAAATTATGGTCTAGATGCACGAAAATAGTGAATCAAAGTTAGTTTGAGAACTATAACTAGGATAGACAAAGAAAGTATCAGATATCTTGAAGCTGCAATCACTTAAAACTAAACTTAAGCTATTTGTAAAACTTAGAAGCATAATTTCATATGAATAATTTATGTTTATATATAATTTGACTCAATTTTACTCTATATTCTATACATAGCTCAGTCTAAAATATAAATTCATTTCCAATATTTTATTATTGGATATCGGGTTTATTAAAAGGTCTAGTATGATTGAGCTAAACAATAAATCAAAAAAATGTGTATTTAAGAAACTGTTATGTATAATTAGATTTGGACCATGCTGCGTATTTTTGGCTCTGAAAGAAAGCAATAACGTTTTTTGGAATGAATTTTACTGGTAGTTTTCATATTAGGAAAATTAGATAGCATAGCGTATGCATGTTATTTATTTAGAGCATCTATATATTATCATTATTTGTTCACCTTAGTCCCAGAAGCAATAAAATATTTTTAATCTGTATATGTGTATTTTTTCAACATAACATGAATGAAATTGGACTCTATACAAAATAATTCATTGTGTATGGAACATAGCCAGTAGAAAATATATACTGATTGTTTGAAGAAATCACTTTATTAGTGAAAAAATACCTCCTATGTTCCAATAAATTAATACAATTCACATCGACATCTTGCAACAAGTCCAATATTCTGCGATCAAGTGAGAGAGTACCTAATAAAATCTCCCTAGACACAATTTTATTCTTAAGTTTCTCTTCTCTTCTGCTAAGGTCCTGCGTTATTATAATTCAATGTTCACTTTCATTCACTTCCTTTCTTCCTTCTCTAACCTCAGCTTTACTATTATAATTTTGTTGTTACCTTCATTAATTTCGTTTCTTTCTTCTCTAGCTCTATCTGCAATCGCCCTTTGTCCTGCAGAGATGGGTTGCAAAAGTGTATGATGCTTTTTTGTACAAATTGAGCATCCTCGAGACATACAAGTACTTACCATATGCTGTGGGCCTAGACAGTTTCAGCACATGTGTTGTAACTTGACAAAGTTCATTTTTTGCTGATGGGATTTTTCTGCGAACCTTGGGCACTTATGAATTTTGTGTGAGGTTTCACTACAGATATGACATTTTATCTTTTGAGTAGTTTGAAAATAACTTGTATGACTACTTTTTGTTGCATTCGCGTGATAAGATGCTGAATGGTTGAATTTAGTTACAGTTTTTTCCTTTTTAGGAAGGGAGGGGGAAATTGAATTAAGAACTCTGCATCTTTCTTCAATAATTTCAAAAAATTCATCGAGAATGGGTGACTTGCTTTTGTCTCTCTCAGACTCATATTCGCGTTTTGAAGCAAAGTCTAATTTTCGACAGAGAAGGTTAACAATTATCAAGTGATCAGTTGTAATGTGTAAATTTTTCAGACATTCTAAGTGTTGTCTCATTATTGTAATAAAATTTCTGAAGCACTGTGCGTTGCTCTTAGTGACGAGCAAAATCTATTATGGGATATAAATGCCAGTTGATAATAGCCAAATTATGGTTATATCTTTTTCCTAATATGTTCAGTGCGACCAGGAAATTGTCGACAGTTCGGTATAGTATATTAAGTACCAAGTGTCAAAAAGGCTACTTTAGTCACGAATTTTACTACGCTCGAGTGGAGCGAAGCGGAACGAGTTCCTTGTAAAACGAGTGACTAAAGACGTTTTTAACACGAGGTGCTTACTATACTTTTTCTTCGCTCGCGGGAAGGAAAAAATGATATTATATTTGAATTATATTCATTACATGTCGGACGATGGCTGACAGCTGACTGACAAATCAAATGACGCAGAATAACAAAATTATCACGGAACATGAACTTTAACATACAAAAGATACACTTGATGTGACGTTTAAGAAACAAAAGATAAACGAGATGTGACTCTTCGCATTTTAAACACTAGTGTTTAAAGAGTCGTTTGGTGCATGTCAAACCCGTGTTGAAAATGCGGTTTTAGTAACGGAAGTAGAAAAAAACTATTAACACAGAGTAGACGTGTATACGGTAGCCCCAGCATATCGAGTATTTAAACTTTTGTAGGTAGAAGATAAGCGATGTCAACAACGGAAAAAGTTCCAACTGATAGAGGAAAAAATAATATTAAATATGTTAAAATTAATATGGATACTGAATCAGAGGCAAAACGAAAAAGGGTAAGTGAGGTAGTAATGAGATGACAAAAAAAAATAAAACTATCAGACAATATAATTACGGAAACTAATGTAAGTATTGTACAAAAACAATTGAATTTAAACAATAAAAATATGTATTCTAAATTTGATCAGGGTCCTTATTATGTTTTTATTCAAAATATGAAGGCAATATTGGTAAACTTCATAAAATTGGTACTGCAAGATTAATTTTAAATGCGTTACCGTAGATACAAAATAATATTGTGAATATGACGGTAATCGTGTGGTGGTTACTTAGTAAGGGTCCCTCGTATACTCGACGCTTACCATAAAGGCATTATATCTTGGAGGAAACCACTTACCTAGCAACCTGTATGCGGGAATAAAATAAACAACATCACTTCTGTAAATATCACTGGGATGAAGTTTCATACATTAAAAATACACAAATTTAAAACCAATCGTCTTATTCAAAGTATTAATAACAACTCCTCCATCCTGGTTCGTTAACTCTTAATTTATAGGAAATATAGATATGATTTTCTACATGTCCGACCTCCGTCTATAAGTTGTACATGTTTGTTGATACCTATATATAAACACGAACGTGCTTCCACTGATAACTGACATTGACCGTGGCCGATCAATGCTCCCTAAATACTATAATTAATATTAACCTAAATTTAAATATTATTTCTAAGTTAATGTCCTTTTGCCATTGCTGTCCTTTAGGGATCACTACATCATCCCCTCTTGGAAGAGAAAAATTATCATTTTAATTTTTCGATATTACTTATACCTGTAACTGTTTTTAAGAATGTTTTTGTTTTGTCTTTGTTTACTAAACACTACTTGTTCGTTTATCAACACACTTCACTTATTCACAAATGATTCCATTCTTTGTATATAAACATACGATTCTTATGAACAATTTGTTGTTTTTTGTCTGGAGATGTAATCTCGCAATTCACCACTTTTATTCCCGTTATTTTAAACGGACCTATATAATGTGGATCAAATTTATTTCTCCCTTCATTTTTTAAAATAATCAACTCCCCTATTTTAAAATCTACGGGCGAAGAATCATTTTCACTATTATTAACTCTACTTAATTTATTATTTTCTAAAAACTGTCTTTCATTAGCGTATTGTAATTTGTACTTTAATTCCTTATCATATCTCTCAAAATTGTAACACGGTTTATAATTAATATTAACCTAAATTTAAATATTATTTCTAAGTTAATGTCCTTTTGCCATTCTTTAGGGATTAAATAAAATGAAAGTAGAACTGAACTCGTTTGACAGTGCAAATAAATTAATAAAATCAAAAATGTTAGAGGAAAAAAAAGCGTATATTCCAGTATTTTACACACAGAAGAAAGGCGTTATTAAACATATAGATCTAGATTTAACGAATGCAGAATTAACAAATATCATTAAACCTAGGTATGGAAATACTGTCAGAAGAATGATCCTCAATAAAAATGGAGAGATTATTCCTACATCAAAAATTGTAGTCACCTTTAAGGGTCAAATAATACCTAACCAAGAAGTCATAGAAAAACTTGTTTACGAGGTCGAATTGTATATACCAAAAGTAGTGCAATGTTAAAAATGTATGAGATATGGACATAGAAAATTGTCAGAAAACTAGTGAGCCTTTTTGTATTCAGTGCGGGGGTGATCATGCAGCCACGGTTAGAAAAAATGCATGGAGTATTATAAACAAAAAACTATTGAAAACATTATGGCAACTGAAAACATATATATCGAAGCAAAAAATAAACATGAAAAAAGCTATGCCAATGTAATTAAAAATAATAATTCAAACACAAGTAATTATTATCCAGTATATATTAAGAAACAGCACGATGATGGTCATACGCTTAGCTCTCAGGCGTCGACGTCCGGCTATTCGGAAGAACATAGGGCTGTACTAGAAATGCCTAGGGACCGATCTCAACCAGTTTATGGGAAATTTTCAAATTCAACAAATTATCAATTATCCGATATGTCTAAGACGCAACCAGCAAGAGAGGCAATAAAATTATGCGATATCATAGTAAATGCTATAAAATAATTGTTAGATAATCATACAGAGTCATTAAAAGATAACAAATTAAGGGGGGAATTATTAAAAAATTAAATGAATTCTTTGATGAACAATAACTTCAATTTTAACATTTTCCAGTACAATGTAAGATCGATTACACATAATAAAGGGGCATTTGAAAAATTTCTTTTTGACAACAATATTCATATGAGCTTAGTCGGTGAAACCTGGTTAAAAACAAATCAAAAAATATCTTTTAGTGGGTACCATGTATTTAGGCTAGATAGAGGAGACGGATATGGAGGGGTAGGTATACTTCTAAGAAAAAGTTTTCCATTTTATAAGACCAAACCACCTTATAATTTGAGAGAGGTGATGTGTACGTCCTTAAGTGTTAAACTAAATACATCAATGGAAATATACTTTTATTCAGTATATGCAAATCCGAGATTGACTATATCTGAGAGATAATGGACACTCTTTTTTGATAGTTTGGAAAAACCATTTGTAGTAGCAGGTGACTTAAATTGTCATCATAATGGGTGGGGTCGTGATATTACTGATAGAGCAGGAGTAATAAAAAATGCAAATTTAATATTTCTTAACAACGGTGATCAAGCTTCAATGCCAACACCTAACCAAATAAATAAGTCGGCTGTTGATCTTACCATAGTAACACCAGATATAGCTACGTTATGCAATTGGCATGCGCAACAAATGACATTAGGCTCAGACCACTTCCCTATACTTATAGAAGTACAGTTGGAACTACCAAATAAAATTACAAATTCAAAAAGATGGAACCTCAACAAAGCCAATTGGCCACAAGTCACCAATTTCATGATTAAGTATTGTTTAGAACATCTCACAGATGAACCTAATTGATTTTCAGCTCACCAGAGCCAGTACAACAGGTGCTATGGTACTTGAAGTACGACATTTTCATCATTTTTTGAGAAATTTCAGTTTGTTAGTACGATACAGCCTTCGGAGTACAGCAAGTCACTAATTTTATGATTGACTATTATTCAAGATATCTCATAGATCTTCAGCTCACCAGAGCCGGTACAACACGTGCTATAGTACTTTAAGTACGATATTTTTGTCATTTTTGGAGAAATTTCAGTTTGTTAGCACTATACCGCCCCCTGAGTATGTATAATTGGCCAATTTTATGATTGGATATTATTCAGGGCGTCACAAAAATAAACTTCATATAAATTCAACTCACTAAAGCCAGTATAACTAGTGCTATAGTACTTGAAGTACGAAATTTTTATAATTTTTGGAGAATTATCGTTTTGATAGCACGATACAGCTACGGTACCTGAAGTGCCACATGTCCTTTTTCGAGAAATTTCGGGTTGCTAGAACGATACAGCCTCCGGAGTGTATACATATTCTTCCAGGCATCTCACAGATGTACTACATTACAGCTTCACAAAAATAACACTAGATGGCACCCTATTATAAATGACGATGCGGCTGTCACTTTTAAATTTCAAACTGTGGCTTGAAGCCTCATTCACAATGCAATTACAATTAGTACTTATAAGAATCAAACTCAGAATTTGAATCATCATTGAAATCTTGCATTCACAAAGAGAAAATTGATGTAATAATTAGCCGATTTTTGGTTGCGCACTTCTTGTATTATGGGCTAGAACATTTGACAGTGTTGACGCTTGCCAATATTGTCAATGTAGAAGACAAAGTGGTGTAGAAATTCAATAATAAATATGACTTCTAACCTCACAAAATGAGGTAACTTTTAGTATAATTACTAATATGTTCATTTATGAATGACGAACTGCAATGACTGCTCACAATGTTCTACGACTAATTGTAATTAATAATTGTTAATTTGTTCGTTGTAACTGTACCTTTAGGATTCTGTTAACATTGAAATTAAGATTTTAAAATAGCATGCTACATAATATAGACGAATACGACGGCAGTTATTCTACACCGGAAGTGCAAAAAGCAAGATAGGCTACAATAAATTTGCTACTTGAATAGTCAAAAGAAATATATAATCAAAAATACGAACGTTTTGTGGATTAGTATTTATTGTATTGCAAGGGACAGCGAAATTATTATTTTAAACAAATCATTTGCCATTTTTTATGACTCGTTCATCTCATAACATTAAGCGGTACAGTCAAAATATTTCCCGCCTTTTTTTGTCATTTTAGAATCTAATCATTTTATGTGTAAAATAAAAACTGTGTTCCACGCCGCGAATGTGGTTTTCCAGACTTCCAGAAGTGGCTAGGCTCGGCTACACCTCACCTGGCCATTTCTTCGGATGGTCCGAAAAACTAGACCTTTCGCACCAAGGAACACAAATATCTATTAATATAAGCTAAAACAGAAGCCATCTGCTGTGAAAAGAATTGGATAATTATTCAACCCCTTCTCTGAAGTTATTTGTATCCATAGGCAAAACAACAGAAACTAACTACAAATATATTTTCAGACGACCACACTATGATATATGGCACATTTCATACAGGTATCTCTTAATGAAAATTTAAAATTGCAAAACGAAGGGCGTACATGTGTGAAATGGAAAAAATGAGAGAGAAATCTGAGTGGCCGACAGCTGTGTGTAATTGTTTTGCACACCTCTAGGTGATTATCGATGTGTACCTGTGTTCATGACGATAGCAATTTCCCTTTTGTTTTAAATTTCAATTGAAGTGAACTGTAATTTTATCAATAGTAATTAATTAAAAGCTGACATTTTACTTTTTACTTATTTCTCTCGGAGATTAACCGGCCGGCGTTGTATAGCGATGTCGTTTGAATCACACACCTTTGTACTCTAGCGCGCGGAGATTGTCTTACTAGTACGATAGTTTACACACACTCGGTGCAAAACTTTGATGAGGTGAAAATGTCAACATTGCGCGGTTGATTTTAAAGTATGATATATGAATTTTGAAATACGATACAGTGAGCACTTACGAGCATACAGATTAAAACAACCAGATAAATCCCACTACGCAAAACATCTACTTGACATCAATCATTTATTGACACCTAACACAGAACTAGAAGTACTGCATATTTGTGAAAAGAAACAAGAACTGGATTTCCTTGAAGAACTGGAAATTAGAAGACATTTAAAAAACCCACAATATGAAGTTGTCAATGAACAGTTAAATCTAGGAAGTTCTCCACTAATATACTGTCTTTTTAAGTGATAACTGTAAAGATCGGAAGATATAGTTTTCCTGGTTTTCTATATCATTGCACAGTTATACTGATTTTAATTGGAAAAATGATATCCAGGATATCACCATAGGGCTAATAATATCCAAGCTTCAATGTTTGTAATATCACATCTTCTTTTTTCTATAAACATATATTAAGCCAATCACAAATTATGTGACTTCTTGGTCTAGCCAAAAATAACTACTAAACATCAGGTAGGCATAAAATGAAATGTAACTTCTGTCATTCTGACGATGATATTGATTTATCGAAACAGTTGTCAATTTTTTAGAATTTTCAATAACTTTCATTATATTGTGGAATTAACTAGAGACCGTGAGTTTCATTTAAAAACACTTACATAAAATATATCTGGATTCAATCACGAACATTCTCCTCCGCCAAATGCATGGGTTCATTTTGAAAGAAAAAAAAGAATAAATGTAGATATTTTAAAAAGAAAATTAAGAAAATAATAAAGAACTTTTTTTAATGATTGTGACACCTTGAAAATGCTGTATCTGGTTAGATATTTACAAAATACTAAAAATAACTACTACTAAAAAAAGAAGACTACTTATTGGAAGTATATTAATTGTCCCCTATCGGTAAAGGGGATAATTTGACCAAGGGACGCCTTAAAATTCCATTGGCGCCCCTAACGCTTACAACTCTAACAATACCATCTTGACCAGGATATAAAGCAGTGATTCGAGCCATGACCCAACGCCCGGGGGTAACATTATCCTCGTGAATCAAGACTAGTTGCCCTATTTTAGGAGAAGGTGATGTGGGCGTTCGCCACTTTGACCGTTGTTGGAGAGTATGAAGATATTCTCGTTTCGACCAAAAGTCCTGATGCATCCTTTGAAGAAGCTGCCAACGAGACAATTAATTCATAGAAATAGTTGAAAAATCAGGAAGAGAAAGAGTTTTTAAGGGCTCCAGAGTTAGAAAGTGACCAGGAGTGAGAGCAGTGATGTCCTCTATATCATGTGTTAAAGGGGTGAGGGGCCAAAAATTAAGCAAGGCTTCAATCAATACTAAAACAGTGTAAAATTCTTCGTAAGTTAAAATTTGGTCTCCCACCACGCGAGTCATATGGAGACATCCTGTTAATATTATTGTTAAATTGTTGACAGGACATTTCCCACATTCTTGAATTTATAATTTTAATCTTAATCAGCAAACACGTGGAGACATCCTGTTTACAATTATTATAATTTTGTTATCATATATTTTTTCTTCTATTCAGCATTATAATACATTTCCTCATTTTTGTAAACTAAAAAAGAAAATAGTCATAATTGTAACGTCAAACGTAACTGATCACTAAGTTTAATTATTTTTTTTATTTAATAAATTTAACTCGCGT
Source organism: Galeruca laticollis (assembly GCA_963921935.1). Taxonomy (NCBI): domain Eukaryota; kingdom Metazoa; phylum Arthropoda; class Insecta; order Coleoptera; family Chrysomelidae; genus Galeruca; species Galeruca laticollis. The sequence goes on along the minus strand of OY998176.1, from coordinate 34,151,232 downwards.
GTAAGATGGGTTTTCACTGATTTTATACCGGCTTCCCACAGACCATTGAAATATGGCCCGGAAGGCGGACTGAAAGAAAACTGGCAGGTTTCCTGCTTAGCAGCGGTTTTCATATATTCTTGAAGTTCTCTCGCGGCTCCAGTAAAATTGGTGCCATTGTCAGATGTGGGATACGCGACCACGACGAGAAATAAATCTTTGCCACGCGGCAAGAAAACCTTCAGAAGTTAAATTACTAACTAATTCAGGATGTAAAGCCTTTGTGGCACAATATTCAAAGAGACATATGTAGGCTTTGATTGTACGAACACCACGATATCTTGAAGGGGTAATGTGAAAGGGTCCTCCAAAGTCAACACCACTCTGAGAAAACGCTTTAATCGAGGACAATCGGAATTTAGGTAAATCGTCCATAGGCGGGTGAAAAGACTTAGGAGACGGTTTCCAACAACGAATGCATTTTGACGTGACACTCATCTGTAGGTAAACCGATCACTTGGAGAGCAAAAATATTTTCTAAAAATGTATCAACAAGTTTAGAAAATGTCTCAGCAGTAACCATATTTGATTTTGGGGCCTGTTCAAGGGCATCCCAATGGGCTTTGGCACAACGTCTTTGATTGGTATATCGCTTGGTAATGAGGTCGTAAAAAATATCATAATTATCGGCAGTAATGTTTAAATTACGAATTAAACCTAGAGGGGACCTTCTAACGACGCTTTTAAATACTTTAGTTTTTCTACATCTGACATAAAGTGGTGGTTGTGGATAAGAGAATCAAATAAATCTAAGAACGATGCGAATTCCTTTACATCACCTGAGAATTTGGGAAGATCAATTTTTGGTAATCGGATATTCGAATTAGTTTGTGAAAAAGCACTAGTATTAGCAGTAGACTGGGAACTGGAAATGTCGAAAAGCTCGGAACATATTAGTTTGGTTCTAAAATACTGCGATAAAAAAGCTGCACAAATTTGGTCTTCAGCTTCGAGGTTTGGTGGATCTGGAAGCGTCATCAATTTGGCAATCACTGAATCATGATGTTTTACAAAAGAATCATGAATTGACTCTAATTCAGTTGCACGAATTTGTAAAAGAGGACGAACGGACTTGTCAGTCTTACTTTGATCGGCTAAACCGCTCAATATTTGAAGATCATTTAAGGCGGCTTTACGATGAAAACGATACTGTTGGACTCTGTCCATTGTAAATAAAATAAACAGAAATATCGAAGCAAAGGAAGCAAATTTTCAATAAAATGTTGCTAATGAATTGAATCAAATTTCAAGTGATATTGTACAAACTACCGGTTACTAACTGTAAAATTTGAAATGAACAAATGATTTAATATAATTGTAGCGAAAAGTATAGAAAAAGTAGAGTAAAAAAATGAGTAATAACCATGAAATTTAACAGTTGATAAGAAAAGGAAAAAATGTGAGTTCGCGCAGATGACAAAAGGATAATTAAAATTTTTGAATTATCACTCAAACTAGTTGACCAGAGAATACATGGGCTCACCCTGTATAGAATTGCACCAAATAATAACAGAATGAGAATAAAAAATGGAAAACTATTGAGTAATTAATCAAAGAAAAACACGTCTGATCAAATCTCCGTTTGGAAATTATAAAAATATTCAATAATGAAACGATCAGTTTTTGTTCGGCAATATCAAGAAATTCAGGTACAATATCTTCAAGGTTACTCACTTTTGAAATAAAGTAGATCGATTTAAAAATTATTGGAAAGAGTGAAAATAAGCAAACGTACATTTATAATGAAAATTTTGTTTTTAAATGAGAGTAATAAAGTGCCTTTTTTCTAGGCTAAAAAAAATAACTATTCAGGCTAGGGAGGACCAATGTTCGGGACGATAGCAATTTCCCTTTTGTTTTAAATTTCAATTGAAGTGAACTGTAATTTTATTAATAGTAATTAATTAAAAGCTGACATTCTACCTTTTACTTATTTCTCTCGGAGATTAACCGGCCGGCGTTGTATAGCGATGTCATTTGAATCACACACCTTTGTACTCTAGCGCGCGGTGATTGTCTCACAAGTACGATAATTTACACACACTCGGTACAAAACTTTGACGAGGTGAAAATGTCAACATTGCGCGGTTGAATTTAAAGTATATAATACATATCTGGATTCAATCACGAACAACCTGACACTTTGTGTTTGATTTTGGAACTGCAAGTGAAAGAGAATTATTGAATTCTTTGTAATTGTGAGTCTGCTATGCATAAAATTCAAAACTTTGTATCAACTAAAAAACATAAAATGGTGAACAACGGTCTTGAAGAACTAGTTTATCTTTAAAATTGTAGTAACCATACCAAAAACTTCAGTTAATAAAATAAATACTAACTCCGCTTTTTTGTGGTTCTCGGAAATATATCGTGTACAACATGTGTTGAAAATTCGATTTCACACTCGTTTCCTTACTGCAAACTCGTGTAAAATCTATCATTTTCAACACTTGTTATACAATACACTATTTCTTGTTTAAGATATTACATGGAATGATGAAATTTGCCTAAAATGATGTTCGTTATGAAATATTATTCACGACTGTATGAATAAAGCTCCATCTGCCCGGTATTCACGGCGCGTTTTTGGCTCCAGCCAATTTGCGGCCGTTCTCACTTAAATCTCCCTCTAAGGAACTCACGGACAAGTCGACAATCAGCCGCTGCCAAGTCCCCCCATCGTTGTTTACACGGAACAAATCAGCGTAACAATGAAGGTTCACGTTTAGTTTGTATAAACTCAAGTGGAATTATTTAAAAATTTCCCCAAACTGAAACAGCAGTGAAAAACAATTGAGAAAACATACTTACTTCTGTAATCAAGGCAATCTGTTATCTATGAATGCACTACATGGGGATCGCCATGCTGCATCGCCAATTCTGAACACACAAAAAAACGTTCAGTTTTGCGCCCGTTCAATTGATTCATAAAGTGTACTTCATAGCTCGATTGTGCATAAACATTTTTAAAGCGCTAATTTTTCGACTTCGTCCATCCCTTGAAGTTAAAACTTCCTTAACTCACTTATTTTTGAAGGGAGGAAAAAAGTCAACAGGCCTTTTTTATGCAAAATTTTAAACTCACATTTTTTTATAAGAACTTTTACTACCTTTTATCGTTTTTGAGTAATTGCAATAAAACACTTTGAAAACTTTTTTCACCCCTTGCCGTTGTCATTGTTTTATGTATTTTATATAAAATACTATTTAAATAAACTTGGATCAATTCTTTATTTTATGAGACTCTTTACATGTGTCGTGTTTATGTCAAAAGTGTCTATTTTTTCCTTTTGACATTTATGATGATAAATGCTCGGTTTAAAGGTTGATTTTCACTAAACACCTTCCCCTCAAAGATCAAGGCGCAGAGGGAGCGCACATTTTTTTCACTTCCACAACTTTGTTTAAAACTAGTATTTTCATCTGGTGAAGGAACCCCTAATAAGTTTGAGGTGCTGCTACTTTTTGAATGTTGATTGCTTTGCTGAGAATTGATTAAAGGGGTGCATGGATGGCTTACAGAAATGTAACTTCTGTCATTCTGACGATGATATTCAGTTATCGAAACAATTGTCAATTTTTTATAATTTTCAACATTTTTCATTATATTGTAGAATTAGCTAGAAATATTGAGTTTCATTTAAAATACTAATATAAGTAGATTCCACGAAGTAAGGGTCGAGACAGGTAATTTCATATGCATTCGTAATTACGTAGAAAATAAATGTATCCCATTCTTTAGGACCCCACTGCATATGAAATTATGCCAAGAGAAAAATAAAGGCGAATTCGACCAACATAATATAGAAGAATAACATTTCGCAGATAACAGAAGCGGGTTTTCCGTATCCTTTTCCAATATGTTACAATAGAACAATAGTAATACGGTTTTTGCAATTTTCTTGCTATAATTAAACCTATACCGAGTAATTAACGGAACAAATAACTTCCTTTTATCTCCGAACCGAGATGTGTGATTTATATACAAACTCTTAACAGAGAAAAGGATCTCTGATGAGTTTTTGGGTTCAGTTGATACGCTGTGCTGGAGAGAAAATATTAGTAGAGAACTGTACTACCAAAACAGCTATCTACGGATGTCAGTAAAACTTTGGGCTATGTACACGGTTAAAGTTACTCTAGAAAGAATAAAATTTCCATTTAATAAGCAATTAAAGTACGTAATCAAATTTGAAACACAAAAATTTTATATTAAATTTTTCCACCTTTTCCTATTTTCAATTGATACTTACAAAGAAACATTCTTCCAAATAATTCTCAATTTATTGATTGAAATTCATTCACATAAAATTTTTATATAAACATAGTTATTTTCCAAATAATTTTAGCTGATCTAAAAAATTACTTGGCAAGAAAAAAATTATAGGACTTGGGCCAATTTTTGGTATAACGCTGCAAATGCGCTATTCGAAGCGTTTGTAGTTAAGATAAATTGTCTATTAAAGTCTGGGTACTTTGAAATTGGTGGATTGATTAATGCATTTTTTAAGACCTGAAATGAGTTTTCGCATTCTTTTGACCACTCAAATTTTACGTTTTTCCTAGTTAAGCTAATTAAAGGAATATATATTTCGGCAAAATTCTGAATGAACCTTCTATAATAATTGCAGAATGCAACGAATCTTTTGACTTCGTTGGCATTTTTTGGTACTGGATAATGCTGAATGACTGAATATTTTGCTTTGTCTGGTGAAACACCATCCTTTGATAAATTATGACCTAAATATGTGACTTCTCGCCTGAAGAATTGGCATTTTTGTGGATTTAACTTTAAATTGAATCTACGACATGCGTCAAACACTTTCCTAAGATTGGCTAAGTGATGATTCTCCGGAATTCCTATCACAACTATATCATCCATATAAAGAGATGCTTTTTCCGGCGTGAGGTCTGAGAATGCTATTGACATCATTCGTGAAAAACTATTAGGACTTATGTTCAACCCAAAAGGTAGTCTTGTGAACTGAAATGAGCCTTTTTCTTTACTGAACAAAGTGAATTTCCTAGAAGACTGTTCTAAAGGTATTTAATGAAAACCTGACATAAGATCTGAAACTGAAAACCATTTTGCTCTCCCTAATTGGTCTAAAATTGCATCTATACGGGGTAAAGGAAATTCATCTGTGACTATTTTCTCATTTAGCTGCCTAAAATCTATACAAAGTCTCCATGCCTTATCCTGATTCGTCGATTTCTCCGGTACTAATAATACTGGACTATTATAATCTGATACTGAGGGTTCAATTATTCCCTGTGTTATAAGTTTCTCTACTTGACTATTTAATTCCGTTGATTGTGAATGTGGTGTGCGATAATTTTTTATGTATATCGGTATATCATCTTTTACTGATATCCTTTGCTCATAAAAGTTATTGTGCGTTAGTATATCATTCTTTTAAAGCGAATATATCTACGTAATTCTCACACAGTTTCGTCAAATCGTTTCTTACTTATTCTGGTACTTCTAAATTTAATTCTTTCATTATATTACTACTATCACTCGTAATTGTATATACCTCGAACAAATCTAAATCCAAGATTTCAATATTCTTAGTTTTTACTGAAACACTTTCATAATTTGTATTCAAAATTCTAAAGTACGGGTTTTTCCCCGATATTATGGATCTGGCTATAAATACTCCCGGTGCTATTTCCTGTTGCTCTACTACTGTATCTTTCTCAAATTCCTAAAGTTCTCTATTAGCCTGTACACCTCACATCTAAGCGGTATTGCTTAAGTATCGTATTCTGGATTACCAAAAATTTGTATGGTTACCGAATTCTTAGACTTACAATTTATGTGTAATTCTGATTGTGAATAATCTAATACACAATTATTTTTAGTCATGAAGTCTCTTCCTATCAGTCCATTCGTTGGTATCGAAAAATTTTCTCCCACTACGTGAAAGCAATCACTCAAAGTTATGTTGTTTATATAGATGTTAATGCTTATTTGACCAAAAGTTTTTGCTGAGCCTTCGGTTATTCCCTTAATGTTAATTTCATTCCCAGTTTCAATTAAATGATGCGGAAATTTTTTAGAAATCTTTATCAGATAAATGTCTGCTCCTGTACCTAATATAAAATTGTAGGTATTATCGGATATGCTTGTCTGAATTTCTATAAAGTTAGAAAGTGATAAATCTAAATAATATGCTGAATACGTTCCTGAAATCTTGCATTCGTCCTTTGTTATCTTATTCAAAACCCCAATTTTTCCTGATTCTCTCTCGCTTCTTCATTTTCTATCTCACATATTCTTACACTATTGTTAGCTCGATTATTATAATTTCCATTCCTATTGAATTTCCTATCTTTATCAAAATTTTCGTATCTGCCATAGTTGTTTCCTTGATTATACTGTCGAAATATCCTTCCCGAATGATTACCGTTATAAAATCCCCTGTTGTTTCCTCTCCGATGATTATTCCTGTTATCCTTAATATGTAAAACTTGTTGTTGTCCTACTATACCTTCTACTGAAACCAATTTGGAGAGTACTTCTTGCGTAGTTTCAAAACTTCCCGCTGCGATTATTGTTTTGGTTGCATCCGTTGTGACATTCGTAGTTACTGCCTTAATCGTTGCTTCCTAAGTATATTTTTCGGCTAGTCGTTCGGGCATCCTTTCCGATACGTATGCTACCTGTAGTCTCTCCGCTAATTTTTCTATCTCCGTTGCATAATGTGTTACATATTTTCCATTTTGTCTTACTTCACCAAGTTTCGCTAAGAGAAGGCTTGGATTGTCTCCTCTTATTCCCGTTTTCAGTTTATTCTTGATTTCTGTGATGGGGTTTTCCGTCGTTATTGAGCTTCTGGCTTTACCCGTTAGTCTCGTCTTAATTAGTAGAATAGCATTTTATTCGTAACCTGTCGTGTTTGTTTGTAGCAAATCTAATGAGTCCAAAAATGATTGTAATTTGCTTGCTTCACCGTTAAATTCGGTCGGTAAAACTGTACTCGCAAAATTAAAAAAATCATTCATACTTGTGGCCATTTTCAAATGTTTGCTCATTGTTTGTAATACAGTAGTATCGATTTCCTCAAATATAGAGGTAGGTATTTTAACAATACAATTCAACGCTTGAAATGTCCTAGCCGTTTTATCTCTAATCCTATCTGAATAATTTTTACAACTCTCTTGTTGTACTAAACTTAAATTTTTTCAATTTTTGGCTATTAACTTAGCAAAATTATTATAAGGACCTACTATACTTAATTACTTCAATATGTATATCAGGATTTTTGAGAGTTTCCTTTTTAAGAACCCTTATTCCCAGTTTATTAACTTCTTCCACAATTAATCGCAACTAACCTTCAAATTCTTCACACGTTAATGACATTTATGAAATTCGTTCATAAGAAAAGAATGTATAAGTACAATTATTTTTACACAGTCAGAGTTCCTGTTGTCTGCTTCGCTGCAATGCCTCGGTTGATTTCCCTTTTCTTCGCTCTTCGGTGCGTTTTCCACAATGCCCAAATAAATTTCAAGATGGAAGCTACTGTTATGATATACAATAGAACCATTATGTGCATCGCAAAACTGTCTTGCTGTACCATAAAAGTATTGTTGACAATTCCAGTTTCTTTTGCCTCTTGTTTGGTTGATGAACCTCCCATAGTTTCTCTTCTCCAAGGTCCCAAATTTAGATAGAAAACTATATATTTCCACTTGTCCTCACCATTTGTTTTGCAGGAATATTTACCATTTATTACCATTTACCATTTCCTTTTACCATTTACTTCGCAGGATCATTTACCATAACCATTTGTTACCATTATACCATTAACTTTACCATAACCATTTTACAATTACCATTTCCAATTAGTTTGCAGGATCGCCATGTGGTGGCGATTACCATTATACCAATAATTCTACCATTTGCTTTACAGGATCGCCATGTGATGGTTACTCAGTAAGTGCCCCTCGTATAAGCTATGTTCACCATAGAGCCATTATATCTTTGAGGAAAACACTTACCTAGTAGCCGGTCTTCGGGGATTGAATAAACAACATCATTTATAAAAATCACTGGATTTAGTATATTTAGAATTAACACAGATTACAATATCATAGACCTTTTAACTTATTCAAAATAATAATAATGAATTAATCATTGGTTAATTACACTTTGTTTTTATAGGACACATTCAAGTCATTCACCGGTAGGTTCGACCTTCCGCGTATGTGAACGCGATGTTTACGTTTAATAGAATCGCGATTTCTGGGTGTTCGCCTGACCTTAATCATATCGATGGCCGCTATTAACATTGGAAAATATAATATACACAATTTAATCTTTTTCTATGAAAATGTCTTTTTTTCACAATACTGTCTTTCTCGGGATCATCACAGAGGTCGACATACTAACCATAAAAACAAACTTGAAGAAGCAACTTCAAACGCGGTTTATGAACATATCAAGTCATTCAAGGGTAGAAGATAGCAATACAGCCTCGACGATTCTGAAAGGATCTATTTACCTGAAGAGCTGAATGTGAAACAGATGCATAAAATGTATTTGTAAAAATATCCTGGGATGAAAGTTTCCTATGAAACCAACAGAGCCATTTTTGTGACAAAGTTCAACATCAGTTTTGGATATCCGCGAACAGACACTTGCAGCAGTTGCGATGAGTATAAGGCGAAGAAAATAAGTATGGTACAAGATCCCGAATAAATAGCGAACTTATCAGTTTTGGAAACAGAACACGTAATTTGGTAACAGTAACGAAGGCTCGGGAAAAATATCTTTCGATAGATGCAGAGGTTGCAGGAATGGACAAAAAATATTTTGCCATTTTAGCTAAATTTGGGAAAGCATTATCGTGGCATCGCCACCAATTAAGAATCTCTTCAGAGCCTTCAATCCGTGGTGTTTCTAAATATTTATCAATTTCACATCGTCAGGCGATAATATTATCAATATTCCTAGTTGGAAATATGTTGTACAAATTTAAAAAATCGATATCGAATTTATTGGTTTCGGCGTCAATGCCGTCAGTGTCAGTACAACTATTAAATTCACTGTTTTCCAATTCTTCGTTATTTACACAGTAGAAAGTACTTTTATATATTTGCTCAAATTGTTCAACAGCCTTCGTTTCTAAACTTTTTCCCCAATTAGTTGCTGAGAAAATTTGAACTTTGTGTCGCGGATCCAATATTGAAACTACGCAATATATCCAGTTTGTTTTATCATAATTCTTCAAGATTTTATCGCGAGCTGCTTGAAGTGATAATATTAACGCTTCATCAACATTGTTCCTATCAACTTTTTGATCTAAGTCTAATGCCGACTTTTCTAATGTATCTAGTAATAAATTAATTCCTATTATAACCATTGGTAAACTAATTTTTTTTTGATTCCAAGTTTGTTGAAAGTTTACTGAAACCTGTTAGATAATTGCAAATATCTGAATAAGAGGCCACTCATTATTAGTGACTCGAAATGTCTTTAAGTCGTCCACATTGTCGCAAAGCACATTGTGTATTAATCTTGGTGGATATTAAAAATGCGCTTAACACCGCATCCTGGACAGCCATCAGCGACCAGCTTAACAGAATAGGGGTGAGTGTATATCTTAAGAACATTTTAAGTTCCTACATGGATGGAAGAGTAATTATCCTGAAGAGGTACCTTGAACTACAAGTTTTTGGTGGCGTTCCATAGGGCTCCGTTCTCGGCCCTAGTATGTGTAATATTCTATATAACGAAATAATGAACCTGCCAACGCCAAGTGGAGTTGTAATATTGTGCTATACCGACGATCTAGCGGTATTCGTAGTTTCTCGGACTTCCTACGAAATGATTGATAAGGCAAACCTTACTCTTGATCTTGTATTCCATTGGATGACTCAACACCATCTAGAGATTACTCCTGAATAAACTAAAGCTATTTTTCTTCGCTATAAAAGAAAGACCAATGCGATGAAATTTAAAACGCAAAGCCAAGAAATAAAACCCCAGGGATCAGTTAAATATTTGGGATTCCACCTAGACCGAAGGCGAAATATGACAAACCATATCCGAGAAATCTGTCTCAGGGCTGAGAGAACAATAAAGGCATTAAATTGTCTTTTACCAAATATAGGAGGATCATCAGCGCCGAAGCGGCGAATCTTGGCGACGGTGTATCAAAGTGTAATCCTATACGGCTCGCCAATTTGGGCCCTCAAGACATATTTAGAAGTCAACAAAATGAGAATATTGAAGACACAGCGAAGCATTGCACTTAGAGCCAGTTCTGCTTACTGCACCGTTTCAGGTGCATCTGCAATTATTATTGCTGGTCTCATTCCGCTGCACTTTTTGGCGGAAGAGAGGAGAAAAATATTCCACATGGTTGGTTCAGTTTCTGCTGCACAAAAACAGATAGAAAGGGAGAGGAATCTGCAGCAATGGTAGGAAGAGTGGCAGAGTGGCCCAGAAACTTGGACCTGACGCCTTATCCGGAATATCCGACCTTGTGGACAAACCTCAAAGTCCAAGCTAAAAGACGTGGAATAAACATAAAATCAGAATTGATATTTAACAACGTTTTCTGCACAGTCAGAACAAGAAAGGGACTCGTCAGGAAAAGAAGTGGAATTATAAAAGAATTGGGAGCAGCAAACCAATTAAATTGCTCCAGCATCAACGCCGGTAAAACACTTCTGGAAGCCAAATCAACGAGATTCTGAGCAGAAGGAACATGAAACCAACTATCGGGAGACATGCGTTCCTGTATATAAACTACTCGATTTGAAACAAAAGTTTTCCATCGATGACGAGAAGATTTCATCCCACCGAGGGCAATTCCAAAAGTCGGACCAAACCGCCAAGCTCTCGATTGTAAGCTTCACTTTTAGAATTCTGACTACAAAAAGTTAGGAGTTTAGCCAGATACACATCGACAGACAACTACAAATGGAGAATACTAACAGTCCGAATGGAAGCGATTTTTGACTCCATGCATACAAAAAAAACACGAATCCGCCCGCTTGGTAACACAAATAAATGACAACAGCATATCCCTTCCCACTACTGTTACAAAATCCATGCAGCTCACAACTAGCATAGCTGGACACGAACATAAGACGAGGTAACTGACAATGCACAAGTGATGGAAGCTGTTCCCTTTATTGGTTCCAAATATCACAAATTACTTTCGGAGGAGGGTCATTCCAATTTATTCCAGACAACCTCAATCGTTGAATGAGATGCTCAGTAAACCAATCATGGAAGCTATGAAACAGACCGGATCAAATACGCTGATCAATTCTGATAACATACTTCGTTTAGTACAAGAGTTGTCCAGAGCAGTCACCTAAAAGGAAAAACAATCAAGGCAAGACTTACTGTTTCATATGTGCTTCTAATAGCATTTTTCAGCTTATTTATCATATTTCACTTCCATCTGTATTATGCTACAAACGACGGAAAATATTTTGAATATTTATCAATTTCACTTGTTTCTTGATTAGTTTTCACAATATCTCAAATCCCTTAATATATAAGACAATTTTAAACAAATAATATTATTATTTTATTTTTGTAAAGATGTTGGTGCACAAATCGTACGCCTTCGTGATGAGATTAAGCGCTACGAATAACTCCCTAACCCACTATGTTATGCATAGAAAAATGATATACAATCTCATCAGTCCTGAGTTTATGATAAACGTTATTTACCAGCCATAAAAACACTAAATTTTACAGGGCGGTTGAGGTTGAGTTAAATTTAACACATGAAATATCATTATTGTTATTTTTATCCAAGGAATTTTGTTAAAAATGTGCTCGTGTATGGGGTTGCCAAGAAGGGGAGCATTTGTATTTGATGCTTGAATCCAGAATATCATTGAGTTAAGTTTACAAAGAGAAGCGGGGATTTTTTGCAGCAAAAGATACAAACAGAAAATATTTTAGCAAAAAAAAGTTCATACAAACAGATACCTATCGAAACACTACAAATATGGCCGTTGTTCCATTTTTTGGTGAAAAAACTTGAATTTAATTTCATTTTATGGGGTTTGGAATGAACAAAACGTTTATTGATAAAAATTGGAATAAAAATGTTTCTCTTCTGGCACCCCACTTGTGGACACATTTTATATTTTATTTTTAATCTTCGTTCGCCAATTTGCCTGAGTTCACCCTATATATGAATTCATCAATAGGAAAATCTGGTTTCACAGTGTGGCAACGTATAAATCATGTTAAGTGACAACTCAAACCAAGGAATGATTAACTAAATAACTATTATTAACACTTTATTTTCCCCAAAATATACAATCACCTCTCTGTACAATATTCTGTAACTACCTATATATAAATTTCTTATCAACTAACTGTATTTGTCTGCATTCTCTCATCTTGACTCATCATCGATCGATATATTTATACAGGAACGGTTCTTAACACGGCCATCCTACAATTTGTTCGTCCTCGAACAGTGTTGCAGCACTGAAACACAAAAATACTTATTACTTCAATATGATGATTTGTTGTAGATTTAGTCATTATAGTTGTTGTAAGCCTTTATACTCATAGCTGTTGAGCTCGAATCGCTGTAAGCCTTTATACTTACAGCTGTAACGTCTAAAACGCTGTAAGCCTTTATACTTACAGCTATACTATCTGAGTCGCCGTTATCCTTTATACTTACAGCTATAATGCCTGAATCGCGGTAAGCCTTTATACTCATAGCTGTTGTATCTGAGTCGATATACGCCTTTATATTTACAGCTGTGATGTCTGAATCGCTGTAAGCCTTTACACTTAGAGCTTTGATGTCTGAATCGCTATAAGCCTTTATACTTACAGCTCTGATATCTAAATCGCTATAAGCCTTTTTACTGACAACTGTGATATCTGGAACACTGTAAGCTTTTATACTTACAGCTCTGATGTCTGAATCGCTATAAGCCTTTATACTTACAGCTATAATGTCTGAGTCGCCGAAGCCTTTATACTTACAGCTATAATATCTGAATCGCGGTAAGCCTTTATACTTACAGCTGTTGTATCTGAGTCGCTATAAGCTTTTATACTTACAGCTGTGATTTCGAATCGCTGTAAGCCCTCATACTTACAGCTGTGATGTCTGAATCGCTGTAAGCCTTTATACTTATAGCTCTGATGTCTGAATCGCTATAAGCCTTTATACTTACAGCTGTGATGTCTGAATCGCTGTTAGCCTTTATACGTACAGTTCTAAGTTGCTATCGTGACACTTACTCAATTTGTTGTAAACCATGATACTTACAACTCTTAATACGTATGGTTGCAAGCCGTAATACTTACAACTCCAACTTTTTACTATAACTCTTTATATTCACTGTGAACTTAATGGCGAAGAAACTTGTATTCATATGCAACTTTCTTTTTAGATCTTGAAGCATTGATATCTTCCTTTACCCTATATCGATCATTGGGAAGTACTTCTATTATCTTAAAAAGCCTTTTGTATTTCTCTATTAATTTCTTACTTTGTCCGTTATTGGGAACTATACTTTTTAATATTACTAAGACTGATTCTCTTATTGAGAACTGCTGCGCAGGTCTTCTTTTGAGATCAAATATTCTTTTTTGCTGGTGTTCCTTTTAATCTTTCTTCTCTTTTGCTTTGTCTCTTAGGTTTGTGACATTTAGAGGATCATTCAAATCCTCAGCGTATTGGTCAGCCTGACTCCTAATATTCATTCCTGATAATAGTTCAGCAGGGGTAGCTTCTGCGGTCCTATGCTTTGTACTGTTTATGCCTTGTTGAATTGCTTCCAAATTAGTATCTCAATTATTACTGGTATTGTTGGCACCCATTGTAGCCAAAACATCCAAGAGAGACTGATTGGCTCGCTCTTCTTGTCCACTGCCTCTGGGCATACCAACAGATATTGTGTGTAGATGTATGCCTGTATCTTTACAAAATTCTTGAAATTTTTTAGATGTGAATGATGTTCCTACATATGATATAATTCTTCTCGGGTTACCAAAAATACAAAATGTGTTGATTAATTCGTTTATAACCTTAGCGAATGACGTAGCAAGAACTGCTCTGGGAAAAATAAATTTGGTAAATGCATCAATTATCACCAAAACATAACTATTGTTTTTGGTACTTGGTACAAATGGGCCTAGGTGATCGATATGAAGGGTGTGAAATGGTTGTGCATGTTTTGGTATCGGATGTAGGTATCCAGATTTTTTCCACTGTTTGCTTTATGGTGTAGACAATTTAGACAGGATCTTATGTACTTTCGAACAAAATGCTTTTGCAAACCAGTAACGTTGTTTTACTCGTTCTAATGTCTTCTCTAAAGCGAAGTGTCCTACGTCGTCATGGTTCACCTCAACTATCTGCCATCTACATTTTTTTGGAACTATCCTCCTCCGGCCTTTGTCAGTTATTTTAAAAACCCTGTTACCGCGTAGATAATAATTTCACTTTTCCGCCCAACCTATCTAATGTGATAAAAGTATTGGTTTACCCACAAAAAAGTTGAAATTTTAAAAAAAAATTTGAGTTATTTTTACTTTTTTTATCAAGAACAACTCGAAAAAATGGTTTTTAGAAAAAAAATCCTGTGTGTATGTCGTCGTCGTCGTCGTCGTTGTCATCGGCCACTTTTCGTTACATGTCTTGTTAGCACGATACAGACTCCGGAGTGGAACAAATCACCATGTTTATGATGGAATCTTGTTCAGGACATCTCACAGATGAACCCTATTGTTTTTCAGCTCACAATAGCCAGTAGAACGGATGCTAAGGTACTTGAAGTACGACATTTTTGTCATTTTTTGAGAAATTTCAGTTTATTAGCACGATACAGCCTCCGGAGTGCAAAAAACACCAATTTTATGATTGAATATTATTCAGAACATTTCACAGATAAACCCTATTGATTTTCAGTTCACCACAGCCTATACAACAGGTGCCATAGTATTTCAAGTAAGACATTTTTGTCATTTTTTGAGAAATTTCAGTTTGTTAGCACGATACAGCCTCCGGACTATATACATACCATTACTGGATATCATTCAGGGCGTCTCAAAGATGAACCCTATTGAGATTCAGCTCACTGATGCCAGTACAACGAGAGCTATGGTACATGAGTTACCAAGTTTTTGTCATTTTTCGAGAATTTTCAGTTTTTTAGCACGATACAGCCTCCAGGGTGTATACAAGTGACTTATTCTATGATTGAATATTGTTCAGGGCGTTTTATAGATGAACCTTATTGATTTTTAGCTCACCAGAGCTAGTACAACGGGTGCTATAGTACCTGAAGATGCGGAAAGGATAGTTTTAATCTCTAAAACCGTTTATTTGAATATTTGTTTGTTGGTGCTTGTGTAAACCGACAATATTATATATTTCAACTCTTTGATACTTTGATCTTGTTCTTGTGCCTCTTTTAACCAATCTTCTTAATTGATGATGTTTACTGTTTGTTGATGTTCCTCTTCAGTCTCTTCTGGATTTCGGCTGAAGGCATCTACATGCTGCATCATTTTACCTGGCTCATGTTGTATAGTGAAGTTATAGTTTTGCAAGGTAAGCATCCATCTTGCGATTCTTGGAATAATAATTTGTTTTGACATAGCATTTTCACCGCATTGCAATCGGTAAAAATGATAAAGGATGTTCTAAGAAGATGTAGTCTTACTATAACAAGCTATCGGTTTTTCATATTTTCCATTCATTTGTGTAAGTATCCCTCCAATTCCTACCTGACTGGCATCTGTGTATGCCCTTGTATCCAGTTTTGGACTATAGATGGCGACAATCAGCGCTGAGCAAATAACTTCCTTCAAATGATTTACAAGATCCGTATACTTTGAAGTCCAATCCCATTTTGAGTTCTTTTTCAGTAGCTCTGTTAGGATGCTAGTTTTAGATGCATAATTTTTTTAAGAATTTTCTAAAATAGCCTGTTAGTCCTAAAAATTGTCTTACTGTCTTTGGCAGTGGAAATTTCCTAACTGCCGTTGTTTTTTCATCACTCATAGAAACACTATTATTCAAAATTACATAACCAAGGTACGTTATTTTTGTTTGAAAAAATCCAGATTTTGTTAATTTAACTATCAATACGTGCTCTTCAGTTATTGTTGTTGATAGTATAATAATATCATCTACATGGTGTTTCTATGTTCGACCGACAACGCTCTACCAGAGAGAGATCTCAATAAATGATTAATTTTGATACAGGAATACGGGGCCTAGTTGCTGAGATATATGGTGTTCAAAATTTTAAATCAAAATAAAAAAATTTCCGTAAATCAAGAACGCCTTCAATTTTCTTTTTCAAATTTGATGACTAATATGATCCTTGATAAATTAATATTTTGACATAAACAAACTTTGGAAAAATTTAACCAGTGGGGTGCTGTCAGGGTTGGTTGTCACTTTTATCCCCCCATTTTTACGCCACATGAGCAAATTATTTTTTAAATTTTGTTTTAATGTGCCTGATTATGTTTAGTTGAAAAACTAATAAACTTTTATGGAGCTAAAATAAACGATGTTGTAGAAATTTGTCTCTAAACAAAAGTCTGCAAACACGTAAGTAATTCACAAATTAATTAATTATTCATTGAATTTCGAATAATGAGTAAGCGTAAGTAGTTCAAAACAAATTCAAGTTATTCCTAATCTCAATATCAAACAAATATGTATTACAATGATAACAAAATTGGCAATGAAAATAAAAATATTAATAGCACAAATTAAATTTAAACAACACTGTACTACAACAATAAGAAAATTGACAAAATTACAGTAGTTGTTCAAACTGTTGGCCGCTTACTTCACACCGTTTTGTTATTGAAAAACGTGTCTTTGAGAATACATTTAGATGGGATTGAATGATTCCTGCCGCAGCTTGATTTCTAGCTATTAGCCCACTTAGAACAGGACATTGCAAAACATTGCTGCAAATTACATTTATATATATTTTGAAATGTTTCCTGGAGAAGTTGCAATAATATTATTGCGTTAGTTCAGTTGAAACATTGTGACTTGGTCATTAGAGAAACATTTCATTAAGTTGAGATTTCCTTCCCATTGAAACGTTTGTAATTGAGGTTGCCGTGATGTTGTTAGATGTGCCAGTTGTAATATTGCATCAGCATTTTTTCAGAAACATTGCTGTAAGTTAGTTATTTGTTATTTCTGCAACATTTCGCTATTAAGTTTCAGTGATATTGTCAAATACTCAAATTGAAATATCGTCATTTACTTTCGCGAGTAACATTGCTGTAAGTTAGTTATTTCTTCCTGTCGAAATATTTCCATGTGAAGTTTCAGTACCTATCCAAGTTGGAATATTGCGATATTTTTTAATCAAGAAACATTGCTGTGAGTTAATAATATTTCTTCCTGCTGAAAAAGTCCTAGATGCATGTCTGATCGGAACTGAGTGAATGGTTCTATAAGCTCCCAATGCATCGTTTTTATTCAATAATAAGTTTTTATTTATTATTGAAAATAAATATATCAAGAAAAAAATTAATTCAAAAGAACACATATAGAAAAAAACGATCACGAGAAAATTACGAGAGTGAGGACAAGGAGACAAAAATTCTAACACTATAGAACAATAAAACATATGAGAATTTAGAAATAACAATATGTAAGCATTCCTAATGAATTCTCACTCATTACTCTTGATGATCAATAGTTCAATACGACATTTTTATACCTCTGAAACTCATAAGCTTTTCACTGAACTTCCTTTCTAGCTTTCAGAGATATACATTTCTCAATGAAGAATTGATCATAAAGCGTATCCATCAGCTCCTGTTCAATGTTCCAAAGAGAAAGGTCGCTCAATCTCTCATCCCCAATAAAGTTTCTCGAATAATTTTTCACTCTTTTTAGGGTTGAAAAGAACCTTCCTCCCGAAGCATTAGTTAAGGGCATGCATAGAAATATTCTCAAAATTGTTTCAACGTTTGGAAAGGTTGAAACAATTTTTCCAGTTTTTATCATCATTAAAATTTCGTGTATACATTTTGGCTTTCCGATTCCTTGTTGGTTCCATTATCAGTTTCAGTATCTATGGAATTTGTCAGCTCATTTTGGGAACTTACAATGAAATATTTCTTCTGGAAAATCGGGACTCAAATCGTCGCTATAAAGTTGAAGAAGTTTTTGAGTACTAGAGATTATTTCGTTGTCAATACCTGTTACTAAATTAGTCAAGAATCCAATTTTTTCTGATTTTTTTTTCATACGAACTTTTTCTGCTGTTCAACTCTGCTACTATTGTATCAATAATGACATTGATTTTCATATTATTTGAGCCTTCAATAAATTCGAAGGCATTTTCCCGTCATTCTCCACTGACAGGTTTCATATTTTTTTTCTTTTAGGTTTGACATCCGTCGTTACGTTTTGAATACGTTTATTTGTTTTATCAAGTTCAGATAGAATGTCGTTCCACACTGCCAATGATACACCAGTCTCTAATTTCTTCATAGTTCTATGTAAACCACTAGCTGCTCCGTGGTGTTTGTCATTAATAATTTGCTCTAAGCAATTTTCAAAACAGTCATAACCATTATAAAAAGCTTTAACAGCATCTGCTCTTGCCGACCATCGAATAGTAGACACTCTTTTTGGACAAAGCTTGGATTGCAGTTTTGAAAGAGAATCTAGAATAATCTGCCCACTTCAGTAAATTAAAGTCAAGAATTCCTGATCAAAAGAAAAGCAATATAGTTTAACAAATTCCATGCGGGGATTGAGACAGAGTCTATATCGGGCAAACTAGCCAATATCTAAAAAACCGATTAAATGGTCACAAGTACGATAAGAAAAATAAAACTGCCTTAACAACATATATGCAAGATAAAAAAACAAAGTTTTGATTTTGAAAACACAAAAATTTTAAAAAATGAAAGACACCAGAAAAAAAGAAATTTATGAGACGATAGAAATACAGGGGAATAAAAAAAACCGAAATTACAAAACAGACACAAAATGTTTAAGCAAGATTTACAATAATATAATAAAATAGAATAATAAATTAAACAACTATTTCATGTAGGTAACCCAACAAAAACCATAACAGCTATTTATTAAAAAGAAATAAATGCGTATAGGGAAAAAACAACATTCTCAAATAATACCATTAACCTTAGACACCAGAACTACTATGAAAGTTGATGTGTACACACACCGTTACTTGTAAAATGTATCGCTGAAGTTCATTTTACTTAAGTTTATTTTAATATGTGATGTGGCATTCGCTGGAATATAATCCACAGGTATGTCATAGTTTTACATTGTATACACTAGGATATTAAGAACCAATTCTCTTTTAGTGTTAATCCTCATAGGTTTATTGAATGAATTCCTTTGTTGCTAAAATATATAGTCTATTAATTAATTATCTAATTTCTGACTGGTAACAAAATATATTTTGCATACATTTTACATACTAGTGAGAATATTTACTAGGGTATTTTAATATTCATTTATTGAAGTGATGCAATTTCATTAAACTCCTCGATTCACGGAGTCAGCGGCTTCAAAACTGGGTTACCAGATATAAAATTGCAAAAAATTATTGAGGAGTAAATTTTTTTAATCATTTGATTTTTCATATTTAGAGGTGAACATCTTGATAATTTTTCATTTTACAGAATCGAAGAAAAAAATTTTGCGATATGTCTGGAAAATATTTAAAAACCATAATAAGGCAGCATATCAAAACAAAAAATATTAGTATCTACCACCTATAAGAATATATCTTCCCAACCCTAACAGATGAGCAATTTGAAAAGATAGTGATGTAATGGTTCCAACATACCACCACAAGGTACAAACGAAATGAAATAAATAGCTGATCGTTTTCTATTAAAAAATCAATGGATTAATTTATATATGTATACTCTATACAATAGGCTCAAAGTTGCCTTTTTATTTTATAGTTGTGAATTAAAAGTTGTGTTTCAGGTATAAATGTTTGTTTTTCACTTAGAGTTATTACATTTCTATTATATTAGTTGTTATATAGTATATGAACAAGACTATAAGCTCCTTCGATTCAATCACTTGTTTGGAATATAAGCCTCTACAGATTAGGAGTACCCTTCATTAAGTACAAAGGCAAGTCATTTCACTTTGAGGTTAAGAGACTATTATTGTTTTAAATGAAACTCACGGTTTCTGGTTAATACCACAATATAATAAAAATTGTTGAAAATTCTAAAAAATTGACAATTGATTTATTGAAACAATTGTCAATTTTTTAGAATTTTCAACAATATTTATTATATTGTGGTACTAACTAGAAACCGTGAGTTTAATTTAAAACACTAATATGAGTAGATTCCACGAAGTAAGAGTCGAGACAGTTAATTTCGTTAAGAAACTAAATGATCCATTTTGAAATTTTCCAATCCTAATATAATTAAGCATTTTTCAATTTTCAATATGATAATTGGAGAGTACCTGTAACTCCTTAATAATTATATCGTCAAATCATAAAGATGATATTAGTAAGCTTTCGAACAGTATCTGCAAGTTTCAATAACGGGGAATTTCCAACATCTTGCAGCATCACAAACAGAAGTTGATTCAAGTATATTTATGAAATGTCGTGGAATGGTACTAGTAAGGTCTAATTATAAGGTACCTTCTACATACGAAATGAAAGATGAATTGAATATACTTTTGAAATGTATAGGAACATTTCCTGAAACGTCTAGTTATAAGGTAACTGCAACATCATAAAATAAAGTTGATTTAAATGTGATATTCAAATAATGATACAACCTTGCATTTGAACGGTGTTAGAAATATCCGTACGTACCATCACCTAACATAACTTTTGAAATATTACAAATGAACGTTACAATGGCGGCCGTTACGGCGTTACTGGCATGTTGATGCAACATCATTGCAAAGTCGGAAGCAACATTACATATCCTATATGTGATATGCAGCCACGTTCAGGCAACATATTCTTGCTCAGTGGGAGATCTTGTTCAGATTCGATTATTGTTTCGTACACTAAGGACTAAGCCCCATTTAAAAAAATCGATAGGATTTAAGTCAGGTGGTCCTGGAGGCCAACAATTGTGTCCATCCCGACCAATCCATTTTTCTCTATAACGTTTGTTTAAGTTGCAGCAAAATGAACAGATGCCCCATCGTGTTAAGACCACAGGTGTTGTCTAATATGTAACGGTAAATTATCCAACAATTCATCCAACATTTCTTACATAAAGCACGTATATATTGCTCCATTTAATTTATTCGGTAAAATGTAAGTCCCGATTAAGCAATCTCCAACCATATTTTCCCACACATTAACTGAATATTTATGCTGAACGAACAAAGTTCGTATTTTCTTCATCCCAAACGTGGCTATTTCTAGAGTTGAAAATTCCTTCCATAGTAAATCTAGCCACGTCGGTATACAACGCATATTTTGGAAAATTTTGATTTTCACGACACGTTTGTAAATACCAGTTTGAAAATCCCATACGCACCTGAAAATCTCTAGGTTCCAATGCTTGAACACTTGCCAATTTGTATGGATGGAACACTTGTTCTTTTAAATTTTTCCATACAGTAGAATGGTCCACTCTTAAAGCGCGACCTACAGTTCGAATACTTAAAGATGACCTTTCAAAAATATTATTTAAGATTTCCTCTTCCAGGTGCACAGTCCGTTTATTTTAGCTCCATAGAAAGTTATTAGTTTTCTAACTAAAAATAATCAGGTAATTTAAAACAAAATTAAAAAAGAATTTGCTCCAGTGGCGTAAAAAACAGGGGGATAAAAGTGACAACTAACCCTGACAGCGCGCCACTGGTTAAATTTTTCCAAAGTTTGTTTATGACAAAATATTACTTTATTAAGGATCTTTGTGGTGGAGCGTTGTCGGTCGAATATAGAAACACCCTGTAGGTAAGGAGGAATACCAACAAACCTTAATGGCTCAAATATGTAAGACATAATTTTTTTTATTATTTCCGCTTCAAGCAAAATCGTTAATGTGTGTTTTCATAATAACTTTATTCGATTGTGATAATCTGTAAGGTAAAAATGAATTAGGTTTGGAGGTAGTTGTTTCTATTTTCATTATTACCGAATGTGCTTTGCCTATTTCTTTTAAAGAAGAATATAAACATTCTCGAAAATTTTCGAGAATACTGAATAATTTATTTTTGTTTTCCTCACATAAATCACCATGATTAACATTTATCTGAGAAAGTTGTACATTATCTGAATATTTAAATGTTAGTTCGTTACCAATGCGGTAGTAGGAAACGCTCGAATTTTCGGTCAAATTGCGACTAATTAAAATTACTATATCTTTAAGAGACTTAGTTACATACTATTTTATATCTATTGTACAACTTCCTAGAGTTACCTTTGTGTATATTCATTGACTACCATCGTATTACCGTTGTAACCCGCCAAATTAACATCTTGTTTCAACTGTCTAATTGGTCAATTGAGTTTAAGTACCATTTCTTTTTCAATTATTGAACGGTCACTACCTAAATCTACGAAAGTACGTAACGATTGATTATTTATCAAAATTTGTTTGTAAAATTTCTTTGAATCCTTATTTATTATCATGGTAATGTTCTCCGTTTTATTTTTTTTTATTACTTATTTGTGTATCTGTGTTTTCTTGTTTGGCATTGGATTTGCAAACTCGAACTATGTGACCTTCAATTTTACAGTTATTACATATTTTAAATCGATGTGAACAGTTATCACTATTGTATTTAACGCTTATACCGCATCTATCGCAATTATTAACGTTCTTAATGATATCAAAATATTTACCTTGTTTTTCCAAATGAAAAGTTTTTTATGTCTATCAAAATGAGACCTATTGCTTGGGTCTCTACTTGAGCCAGCGGCAGTTTTACCAAAACTTATATCACTTCTTTCAGTTTTTGCAAGGAAATACACTTTATTGCGTAAGTAAGAACCTAACGTATTTAAATCTTTAATATTAGCTGCTTCCGCGAGAAATGTTTCGAAGTCTCAAAGTTTGTTTTTTAAAAATTATTTTATTATTCAGAATTAATTATTACAATGATTATTTTTTGACGTTTCTTAAAACCAATGAAATGCTTCTTTATTCGACACAAGGGTAAGTTTCAACCAATCATGTCATTATTATAGTGGGAATAAAGCTCTTGTGATTATTCTCGGGAATAATCACTGTTGCTTTTATTTGTCTAGCAAGTGTCAGATAGTTGTCAAAATAATTATCTAATTGTGTGAACGTTATATATAAAATGAGTGAACATCATCGGTTCTGTACCTTTTCTGATGAAGAAATAACGAATAAGATTATAGAAACTACTTCGAAAAATACTCTAATAAGTAATCAGTCTATATGGAGACAATTTAAGACCTTCACTAATTTGTGAATCAAAAAATAATCTAGTCAAATATAACTCGAGAGTTCCATAAATTAGAAAATAATTTGACAGATTTTGTTCAAACTTGTTGCCATTTGGCAATAGCCACTCGAGCCCTGCGGGCTCTCGTGACTATTGCCTGGCAACAAGTTTTCAAAAAATCTGTCAAATTATTTTCAATTTATTCTCACTCTCTTGTTATATTACTACGGAAAATGCATTTGATATCTACAAAGCTTGACTTAAAAGTGAACAATTCAGAGATTAAAACAGTTAAAATGAAAATTGATATGATTAGCAAATCCTTAGAAACGAAGTTGCTAAGTCTACGATTTCCATAATAAGTGTTGAGATAATTCCTCCCCTCGAAAATTCAACTTCGAGGACTGGCGAGGAAGTTGAACACTAGCCAGGTGAATAGGGTGGTCTTCCGTTAGTTGCATCCACCGGGAATGAAGTTTCTTGCCAACTATGGTTGCTCCAGAATTAGAAGACAATAAATGATTATTGTCCATACACTGGGCCTTGAGTAGATTTCTTGAAAATTTAATTCAGGATCGTTATCGGGGAGTTTTGATTTTATTTCTTGTATATCGTCTAGGTTGATTTCTTGTAATTTCATACTGGTAGTACTCGTAGGTGTATATGATGTGTCAAATTTTAGCTTTGGAAATAAAATGGGTTGAAATCGTTGAAACGAAATTGTTACGTTCGATACGCGACAATTTGGAAATCCTACTGACTGCGCCAGAAATGTTCCGAAGTCTCAAAGTTTGTTTTTTAAAAATTATTTTATTACTCAAAATAAATTTTTACAATGAAAATGCATCTGATATCTACAAAAATTGACTTAAAAGTGAACAATTCAGAGATTAAAACAGTTAAAATGAAAAATGATATGATTAGCAAATCCTTGGAAATGAGGTTGCTGAGTATGCGATTCTTAAAAGAAGGGGTGAGATAATTCGCGGCCACAATAATATTTTTGTCTTCTATTGTCCCTAATATTAATGAAATTTTGTCTTCGGAGGACAAATTTAACTTCAAATTATCAATTTTAGCTAAATGTTTAAAATAAAATTCATACAAATAGCAATCATCGGAAGGTTTGTGATTTGCGGTTTCCATAAAAAGGGTAAACATATCTCTTCTTGAATGAAATGTTCCAAGTAATTTTAATTTCCAGCCTTTCCACGTATAGGTGGGCCATTCTGTGTTATGTTTCATCAAACTCTCGTACCATATTTTTGCTGTACCCTGTAGTTTACTTACTGCATTATGAATAATTTGACAATCCGGCCACTTGAATAATTTAGAGTGATGGCCTATCATGTCAATCCAACAATTAATATTATCCGATAGCGGATTAAATTCGGGTATAGCAGTGCTAGTTTTCTCGGTATATAACAGTGAAAATTGACTTACCTCTACATCAATACTACTATTTTTTTGTTTTTTGTGTTCTGATCTTCGTGACTTACGTCTCCGTTCTTTTTCTATTATAGAACTCGAGCTGGAAGAGCTTGATGAACTGCTACTAGAGGATGGAGAATGTCTTCTTCGTCTTTTTCCCATTTCTGATGTTAGGTGACAACCCAAATCAAGAAATAACTAACTAAATAACTATGAATAACACTTCATTTTCCCCAAAATATACAATCACCTCTCTGTACAATATTCTATATCTAACTATTCGAATTTCTTATCAACTAAATGTATTTGTCTGCATTCTCTAATCTTGACTCATCATCGATCGATATATTTATACAGGGATTGTTCCTAACTATCACGATTTATGTGTATTTATCTTACTCTTTAGTTTACCCTGTATTAACAATCAGTTTTCAGTAGTTCAATCTTTAGTGTCTAGTTGCAGTTGAAATACATCCAAAATAACATTGGCAACGGATACCAGGAGAGACTTGAATGGCAAGGTTTAGATTTTTTCTTGGATGAATCATGAATTCGATAAACCTTCTATCCAAAACACGGGACGCTTATTTCGAAATTTTCAAATGATTCATCATATATTTCATGATGGTTTTCAACAATCCATTCTAGATGTCAACAAAACGAGAGCGAATAGTAGGAATTTAATAAAATACCATTAACACATAACTTCGAGAACAATTTCAAAAATAGAAGATGAAATAAGAGGAAAACGTCAACTCTAAGAGCTTCTATGATGTGTTAAAAAATCCAATTTCCTGCTATTCGTGTTCAATTACGTTTTCTAACTGAATTTCGGGAACTAGAGTGATCCTTACGATTTACTTTTGACTAACCTTCAAACGTAAAAAAATAGATACATGAAACGATAGATCAGTATTTTCTTCAGTATCAAACTATATAAATAATAATAGCAATAATAAAAATGATAATATGACGGTGCTTATGCATATTATCAATAATAATAATTGCAATTTAAATGCAATTATGCTCAAAAAAGTGTAAACAAAATTCAGCAAGCAATTATAATAGTAGTTCCTTCCTATTAACAAAAAAAATATCAAAAATTAAACGATATCAGTTATTGGTACCGTACTGAGATTCTAGAATAACCAAAAGATTGAATTAGAGGGGTAGCCTCCAACAAAATATGAGACGCTAAACGCCCAAAAAAAAACTAGAGAAGTAACCTCCACTTAGAATATGAAATGAATAAACGCTTTAGCAAAATATCCAAGAAAAAATTATAGAGGTAGCTTCTAATAAAATATTAAATGCTAACAACTCAACGAAATGATAACAGAGTAACTATATTCCTCGTCTACAAAAAAATAATCACCAAATGTGATATAGGGTGGTTAAAATCTCAACAGAAAAATATAAAACATCCAAAAAGAAATAAGGGGAGCAAGATCAACTTAGAGTAATAGATGGATGAGATCATTAATCATGCAGGAAAAACCTCGCATCGTGGTTATTTATTCCCCATAATCAACTTCGCATGCCTACAACTACCGAAGTGTAGACATAATCGTCCAACAACTACATTCCTTGCAACAGGAAACAAAAGAATTAACAAAATCAAAAGACAATAGAAAAAGAAAAATGTATAAAAAAGAAAATTAAGAAACGAAGAAATTTTTGAGCAAGCTCGAGTAACTAATAAACCCAGCGTTACGTAGATACGCCACAACTAAAGTGAACATTTCCAATGAAAATTAAAAAAAAAATGACTGGATCTCTAGATGTGACACATACTTCTGGTGCGATAACATGACAAGTCATCAAACCACCCTTTCGGAAAAACGGCGTCCCGTAGGTACGATACGTTATGGAATTATGACACACCTCTGAAATTCTGATTTCCACTTAAAGATAATAATAATAATAATTGTCTTTATTAACATACAAAAACAAAATTATAAATTATAATATATTAGATGCAAGGCGAAGTTCAACCTTTACTGCGTAAAAAACGCTGTAAAACTTGCTCTTCCACTTAACCTTTTGTACCTACTATACATACATAATAAATTTTATACCGCAACACAAGTTGTATTATATTACATAAGTACTTTGATGCGTAAGGCCATTAATTCCTCCCACAATTCTGAACCCAATTAATTCTGATGATCAGACAAGTATTTCCGAATAGACTCTTTGAATTTTTTAAAATGCTGACATTTGATTAACATTGGAAGTCCGTTATAAACAAAGCCAATTTCATATCTAAAAGACCGTCGAGAAATTTCCAATTTAAAGGGAGGTATAGTAATTACCCCTTTATTTCCAATATTAATGTTATGAACGTCCGCCCTGAAGGAGATTTTTCTAAATAAGTATGATGGTTTCTTTGTCATAATTAGTTTATTATAAAGTCACAAGACTAGAACGATGAAATAAAACAATATAGTTTGTTTAAATCTCCATTTATTTGAACTAATGTTCAATTTAAACTTGTTGACGCGTTTCACTAACACAGTAGCTTTGACAAAAGGAATGAAAGTGAAATATAAAAATGTCTTAATATATACAGTGCTAAATCTATTTACTAAGGTTAACAATGGTATTAAAAGAAATTACCTGGAAATTCATTCACTACAAACATTCCTAAGCTATCTTCTAGGTAAAGAGGTACAATAAAGGAGACTGATTGATATAAATTTGGTCGTTAAGGAGATTACCTGAATATTTATTTTTGTTAATCTCTAGGGCCTCTAATAAATTTAAACTAAAGGATTTACCGACTACATGGAGAATTTCAAAATTTGGGTCGAAAATGTGTTGGTTTTCTAATAACTGATTTGAATAGTTAGAATCTAACTTTTTGTTGTCATAGCTACGTTTGTGATCCGAAATTCTAGTTTGAAAATTTCTAAAAGTTCTACCGATATAAATTTAATCACAATTGTCATTATCACATTTTAATTTATGAACTCCTGATTTGTTCAATTTTGAAGATTTAGATTTATTATTTTTAATGAATTTGGATAAATTGTGATCAGTTTTAAAGGAAATATTCATGTCTAAAGTTTCTAAAAATGATTTAATTTTTAAGGATGGTGTTCCAAAGTATGTTAAGCTTTTAAATTGTTTATTATTTATATCCGAAGGTAATACTTCTTCTAAAGACTGTTTTCTTATCTTTTTATTTATGATATTGTCAATTGAATTTGGATCGTAATTATTATTAACTGCTATTTGTTTTATGATATTTAGTTATTTGGTATAATTATTAATATTTAATGGGACTGTTAAGAGTGTGTGTATCATATTATTGAAAGCTGCTAGTTTATGACTCAATGGGTGGACCGAACTATTATGAATTGTAATATATGTATGTGATGGTTTATGAAATATAGAAAAATCATGTTTATTATTTATATTTGAAATTGTAAGGTCTAGAAAGTTTATAGACTTATTTTGTTCAAGTTCTACGGTAAATTTGATATTATTGTGAATCGAGTTTATGTAAGTAATAAAGCTCTCTAATTGTCTATTTGTACCGATGAAGCCAGCTAAAATGTCGTCCACATATCGGTGCCAGTACATAAATTTTTTACTAAGGGGGTGTTCATGAATAATGTTTTCTATATTATCTATATTAAAAAAAAAATTATGTACACCCCCTTAGTAAAAAATGTATGTACTGGCACCGATATGTGGACGACATTTAGCAAGCTTCATCGGTACAAATAGACAATTCGAGAGCTTCATTACTTACATAAACTCGATTCACAAAAATATCAAATTTACCGTTGAACTTGAACAAAATAAGTCTATAAACTTTCTAGACCTTACAATTTCAAATATAAATAATAAACATGATTTTTCTATATTTCATAAACCATCACATACAGATATTACAATTCATAATAGTTCGGTCCACCCATTCAGTCATAAACTAGCAGCTTTCAATAGTATGATACACAGACTCTTAACAGTCCCATTAAATATTAATAATTATACCAAAGAATTAAATATCATAAAACAAATAGCAGTTAATAATAATTACGATCCAAATTTAATTGACAATATCATAAATAAAAAGATAAAAAACAGACTTTAGAAGAAGTATTACCTTCAGATAAAAATAATAAACAATTTAAAAGCTTAACATACTTTGGAACACCATCCTTAAAAATTAAATCATTTTTAGAAACTTTAGACATGAATATTTCCTTTAAAACTGATCACAATTTATCCAAATTCATTAAAAATAATAAATCTAAATCTTCAAAATTGAACAAATCAGGAGTTTATAAATTAAAATGTGATAATGACAATTGTGATTAAATTTATATCTGTAGAACTTTTAGAAATTTTAAAACTAGAATTTCGGATCACAAACGTAGCTATGACAACAAAAAATTAGATTCTAACTATTCATATCAGTTATTAGAAAACCAACACATTTTCGACCCAAATTTCGAAATTCTCCATGTAGTCGGTAAATCCTTTAGTTTAAATTTATTAGAGGCCCTAGAGATTAACAAAAATAAATATTCAGGTAATCTCCTTAACGACCAAATTTATATCAATCAGTCTCCTTTATTGAACCTCTTTACCTAGAAGATAGCTTAGGAATGTTTGTAGTGAATGAATTTCCAGATAATTTCTTTTAATACCATTGTTAACCTTAGTAAATAGATTTAGCACTGTCTATATCAAGACATTTTTATATTTCACCTTCATTCGTTTTGACAAAGCTACTGTGTTAGTGAAACGCGTCAACAAGTTCAAATTGAACATTAGTTCAAATAAATGAGGATTTAAACAAACTATATTGTTTTATTTCATCGTTTAGTATGGATCTTCATCAAGTAAAAGCCTCATCTATTCAATATCTATGATGTCAATGTAATTTTAGACCGTATTCATTAGAAACACGGACAAAAAAAGATATTCAGGTTATGTTCTTAGATTGCTGTTGGAATAATTGTGAATTATATATTAGTATGCAAGCAATTGTTATAAACAATCGAGTATCGGTTACTATTGTGGAACAATGTGATAAACTGAAACTATGGAAAGATCTCTATAAATTGTAGAAATTTCCTAATTAACCTTCCTCCCCACGGGTAGAATTTTCTACGTTATCCCACGACGCGGGTACCGGGGTACCCAGACTGTGATGTCAGTCAATAGCGCTTGCGTAACTATTTACTTTTGTCTGTCTCACTCGTTTTTAGCTCTGCGTGGATCGAAGTTATTCTGGTTGTTGTTTTCATTTTTTTTGCGTATAACAAAATGTCAAAACGTCGTACAGAGGTTTCGAAAGGGGAATGTAAACGTTAAGTTGTGATCTTTAACATTTATCTGACATAACCTCAAATTCTATGAAACAGGAGACTTTTTGCTGAATGTTATATCTAGAAATGTTATAGTCTGCTAAAACACTTTTGAAGGAATATTTTTTATTTATAGAATGACTTATGAACAACAAATGGTGTACGTGCGAGAATTGAGAAAAGAAAGCGATTCTGATCACGAGGTTTTTGAAGGTGACGACGACGACGAGTGGGAGCCTCCAGTAAGCTTCTCAGTGTACCCCTGCTAATAACCGTTACGTTTGGCTCTATTAAAGAGCCGACGGACCTCTTTTCTGAGGTTTGACAAGTTCTCATTCCACCAAGCAGCATCCTTTTCTGAACAAGCTTTTGACGGTGGGCAACTGGAATGAAAGTCTTCTATTATTGCCTCACTGATCTGTTCGACTCTTTGTTCCAGGCCGTAGTGCGAGTGATTTACCCCATTCACTTCGATGTGTTCCAAATTGTCCGTCAGATTGGTCTTGAAAAGAGACCAATCAGTATTTCTAGGATTTCGGATTGTAAGAATCGAGGTAATATCTCCCTCTATCCTAAATTCGATGATCCTATGGTCGGAAAGTGATGGCTCGCTCATCACCCTCGAATCTTTTACATTTTTCCGAGCAGCCACATTAACAATTGTTACGTCCAGGGCCTCTCCTCTTGCTCTCGTGACAAAAGTGGGGGTTGTCCCCACGTTTAAGGTCTCAAGGTTATTTGATAAGAGATATTTCAAAGATAATATATTTAGCAACGAATACAACCATTTCTTTTAAAACAGAAAGTAACGTAAGTACAAAATTGTTAAATGTAAAAACAAAAATACCACCATTAAGGGAATCAGGTATATATAAACTCAAATGTCCAGAATGTAATGCTGTCTATTTGGGCTAGACCCTTAGAAATTTTGAAATCCGATACAGTGAATACTCACGAGCATACAGATTAAAACAACTAGATAAATCCCATTACGCAAAACATCTTCTTGACACCAATCATTCATTGACACCTAACGCAGAACTAGAAGTGCTGCATATTTGTGAAAAAAAAACAAGAACTGGATTTCCTTGAAGACACTTAAGAAATCCACAATATGAAGTCGTCAATGAACAGATAAATCTAGGGAGTTCCCCACTACTAAACTGTCTTCTTAAGTGATAATTGTAAAGATCAGCAGATATAGTTTTCCTGGGTTTCTATACCATTGCACAGTTATACTGATCTTAATTACAAAAATGATATCCAGTATATCAACATAGGGCAAATAATATCTAAGCTTCAATATTTGTAATATCACATCTTCTTCTTTTTTCTATTAACATATATTAAATCAATCACTTCTTGGTCTAGCCAAAAATAACTACTAAACAACAGGTATGCATCAAATGAAATGTAACTTCTGTCATTCTGACGATGATATTCAGTTATAGAAACACTTGTCAATCTTTTAGAATTTTCAACACATTTCATTATATTGTGAGATTAGTTAGAAGCATTGAGTTTCATTTAAAACACTAAGTTGGACTGTTGGCCAAACTGTCAGTTTATTTCTTTTCTGTTACAGAATAATTTTTTATACTTAACTAAGAAAAATGATCATGTTTCATGCCAGAAAAATAGATACGAACTTAATTTTTTCTACGTTAATATCCTAGATATTGTTTAACCAAAATTAGTATTTTTGTCTCCTCTCCAAAAGGTTCCTGATTTTGAATAATATCTATAAAAAAATAAATTTAAATAACATATAATCAAAATCGGAGCTGTTTCTGAAGACTTCCGAAGATGGCCTATTTCATGTAGTTATTTACATCACTAATATTTAGTAGGATAAAACAAAATTGTTACAATCCAATGTTACCAATTAACAAAGCCACTTTACCAAGACTAAAAAAGAAATGGCAGAGTTCTAATTGACAAAACTGAACTGCATAATATAAATTGAAAATATCGACTCAGTTACAAACGCGTTTAAGGGGAAAAGCTTGTTCAACGATATGAACACAATATCCCATTGAAAACGTAATTCTCCATGTCAATAATAGATACGTAATTTTTTTACGCTTTCACAAGTGCATGTACGCTTATATTCACAAAAAAAACTACTAGAGATTTGAAATTAAAGTTTACAAGGTGTCGTTGCAAAAGAATCGATTATAAATCTGATTTAGAACATTCATTACAAATTACACTCACTATTATTTCGTATAGAAAAATACGATTAATAATTCACAGAAAAAGAGGAAGTAGAAGAATCATAGAAAGAAGTTATGTTGCACAATGGATTTATTGAGCACTTATTGTATTAAAATATTTTTATTAACAAAAGTTGAACGAGAAATCTTAAAATAAAAATGAAATAAAGCTTCAATAGGAGAGTTTATAAACTATTTAACAGCAAAACCTCCAGTGTCCGTTAAAGATGTTAGATAGTCCAATAGACAATCAGTACTCGCCCTTGGCTAGCTTTGAGTCGGAGAAGGGGTGGATTTCTCAAATATTAAAGAAGCTATCAAAAAAAACGCCAGAGAAGTTTTGGCAAGCACTCAAATTAACCCAAAACCCAGAAGGTTAACGAAAGTGTCTTCACCTAAGTTTAATAAAGTGAGTTTGAAATAAACCAGCAAGTTCGTCTAATCAAAATTCGTCACTTGGACCTTGATAGTCTCTTTTCTAGTATAAAAGTTCAAATAACCATCAACAATTACGTCAAAACCAAAACCTGAACCGTAGTTGAAGGCTTACGATTAAGGAACAGTATAAGGCTCAATGCCAGAATCTATACAAAAATTGAAAATAGATATAAACTCCCCAAAATTGTTCAAGTACCCAGCCCTAAATCAAGCACCGTTCAAGGCTAACCCAATTTCTCGTGTACTAACACCGAAGTGTCATCCCTATGGTACCGTCGAAACGATTAGCTTACTAATAATTTACAAAAATTCTACCCCTGATAGTAGAAAGAATCGATTTGAAAAAAATTTTTTACTTTGTTGGAGAGCAGACATAGTTGGAAAACAGACAAAATAGTGTATATAGTATATATATATATATATATATATATATATATATATATATATATATATATATATATATATATATATATATATGAAAATGCTTTACAAATACTGGGTAACGCAATGTCAAACATCAGGCTACGATTTCGGTATTTTCATGGAAACGACGCTCCGTTGCGTTTTTTATAAAATAAACAACTTAAGTAACACAAATTCAGAAAAATAATTATTTCTGTATTTTCAAGGGAACGACGCTATATCGTGTTCTCCATGAAATAAACGCTGACGTTGTTTTAACCAAATCTATAAATTCTTTGATTTGATGTAGAATCGTTACAATTACTACACTCATGGTCAAAATTATCGAATATTTTTAATTTTTCATATCTTTTTGAAAAAATAAATTCTGATGAATCAAGTCATTTAACTACTATCATTTTCGAAAAACTGATTATTTCAAAATAATTCAGTGAAAATCTTAAGTTTTAATCAGATGAAAATCATGAAAAAAAAATTAATACTAAATGTTATGAAAATTAAGGATATTTACATCATATTTAAATATTAATTGGAGGACAATTACAGGTCTTGGTAAAAATTAGAGCTCAGTTAGTAACGAGTATTCCCCTTCTAGCTGTAATTACTGCTTCCATTCTTCTCGGCATGCCGGTAAGGAGGTTCTGTATAAATTGTTGAGGAATTGCATTCCACTCTTCTTGTGCAGCAATCCGAAGCTGGTCTATTGTACTTGCAACATAATTTCTTCGTCGTATGCGGCGTTTAAGATAGTCCCATGTATATTCTATTGGATTTAAGTCGGGGCTATTTGGTGGCCAATCTAATCTTTGAATTTGGACCGCATCAAGGCAATTAGTCACTGTGTCAGCTGCATGCGGTCGAGCATTATCGTGCATTAATATGAATCCTTCATATCCAATATAGCCGACGTAAAGCAAAACATGAACTTGCAGGATGTTTTCAATATACAAGTCACTTGTCATTCGTCCAATCACTTCCGCGAGTTTGGTGCGTCCGTCCCAAGAAATACCGCCCAGATCATTATACCGCTACCGCCAAAACTAACGGTCTCTATGAGACTGCAGGCAGCAAATAGTTCTCCAACTCCTCTGTAGACGTGATTTCGTCCATCTGGCTTCCATACCTGAATTCTTGTCTCATCCGTAAAGAGAACATTTTTCCAATTCTCGATATCTCGCTGGATATGTCTTCTAGCAAATTCTAATCGTCGGGCTTTGTGATTTTGGAGAAGACGTGGAACGTTGGCGGGCTCTCTTGGCTTTAAACCGGCTTCTTTTAATATTCGCCTGTTTTCGAACTACATTTAGTAAGTCATTTTTGGGATGCGTCGATGTCAATGTGCAATTTCGTGTGGAATTGAGTATCAAAAATCGATCATCAATTGCTGTTGTACACCTCTTGTGCCATTGACCAGGTCTACCTACGAAATGTCCAGTCTCGTCAAACCTTGTTAAAATATTCGATACTCTAGATTGACCTCTCCTGAGACGCCGTACGATATCCTTTTGTTCATATCCTTCGGTATATTGAGTTACAATTTGCACCGCTTCAACTTCATTGCAGTTTCTAACTGGTGGCATACTGATGTTTTCAATAGCAACAAACACAAACACTATTCGCTATTACTTAGTTAATTACACTACAGTAACGTAATTCCAAGCTTAATTCACTATAATTATTAAAATGTGTGAATAATTGTTTTGATAAAATGCACAAGAGACAATAATATGCGCCATTAATGTCAATTAAACATCAAAATATGTTAAATCAAGTGAGTAGTCAGCCTTCTAGAAAACTAATATCAGCACATGTAAATTTACGGCGATTATTTATATCATATATATATTATAGTGGATATGTTATATTTTAATATATACTTATATGATTTACCTTTATTTACCCGTTTTTACCTTCGGCTAGCCCTATATGATTATATGAAATTTTTTTTAATTGTATGTATTGTTTAAATTTTATATTGCAGTCGGAAGCATGAGACTTCTCTCTTTGAGTCCTGGACACCTATTAGAAAATTTTTTTACACATATGAACATTTACTTATTATGATTTCGTGATAGGTCTATTCCTGAATAAATTATATATCTTTATTTCAATCATCTCACCATATGATAATCGAATGAATGATTTAAACAATGTTCGTGAAAAGTGTTATGGACATTAACTGGAATAAGAAAAATACCAACACTTAAATAAAAATATTTTAATAAATTGTTGATGAAATCTTCAAAATTTTACACACACAAATATTCCTGAAACTCCCCTGTATTCTTTGATGGTCATGCGCACTGAACGCTTATAGTAGCTGCTTCGGCGCAACGGAGCAACTCTTCCGGTTCAACGTTTCTCGTCGTCACAAAATTATAGTACACAGTTCACGTGGAGGATGCAAACGTTTAACAGTTCAATGTGCATCAATTTAGTGCATTTAGAATAATATGGTTGAAAACTTATATTAAACAGTTACATATATAATTCAAGTTGTGAATTAAGTGTGTGTTTGATAGTTATAAGAATAGGTCAGCATGCAAAGCGGAAATTAAGATTGGAAAAGCATTTATGAGTGGTGTGAACTTTGATTATTTTACAAACGAAAAACTTTTTACAAGTAAGTACATATTTAATATCTAAAATTATTGTTGCAGAAAATTAGAGTTCTTTAATTATCCATGGATAAAATTTGGTATTAATTATTTTAAAGTTTCTTTGGCCAATTTTAGATTATTCAAATTTAAATGTTCAAATTAATTTCAAAAGTTCACTTTTTCTTTGTTTGTTTGGAATTCCAAATTAAAAAATCAAATAACACAGACCTTATATTCCATTCTCGGCGTGGTGGACCTGCAACATCCCGTCTCTTTTCTTAGGTATTCCTTACCCAAGAAATACTCGTTCGGCACGTTTCACTTTTTCACAGGGGTTAATCGACATTAATATTATGAATTTTTTATTTATTTAGATTTAAAATTATTACTTTTACTTTATAGTTTTTACAAAAATCTTCTCAGAGAATTCATCACAGTTCCCCATTCCCCAACTAACTCTCGACTCCTATTTTTTTCAAAAATCAACAACATTTTTACAATCTCTAAAACACAGCCTCCTAATTTGTTATTTCATTCAACAATTGTCAATGATAATGTTTTTTCTATGGAAATACTGAATTCTTCAATTAAAATAGTCTTGGAGAGTGAAATCACTTGTATAAATGGTTTAACAATATCTTATAGAATATATAAATAGTCTTTTACATGTATTACAATGGTTTCAATCCTTGTAATTCCTTTTTTTTTAGTAAATTTGTTTACAATTAATATACAATTTCTACAATCTAAATTTATGATTTATATATATGGAACTGTTTATTTTTTAATTCTTTAATTAGCACTAATTTCGCTTTATATAAACTCTAACTTAATTTCAAATTTACATTCTCTGTTTTATATTAACTTCCAACTCATTGAATTCAGGTTGGCAATATTATAACTAGATTCAATCACTTCCTTCATTGATTTCGATTTGATTACTAGATTTCTATGACATACAATATGGCTCTTATTCCGAATGTCATATTTCATACAGTTTTATTTTTATAAATTACTTTTTTCAAATTGCAACTTTTTATTGTATTTGCATATCGTTAATAAATTAGTGATTTGATTATTAATTCTTATTATTTTAGGTTTTGAACAAATTAACATCCTTTTCCCGATTCAAGTGTGGACATAGCAGCGTTCAGATTGATTTTAATGAAAATTGTTGACATTGACTTGACCTTAGGATTTATTTGTGAAGGTAACATTTTCGTAAGAATTAATTTCTATATTATCATTACCATTCTATTCCTTATCCTTAATCCATTTCTTAAATTGATGTACTCAATATTTTATAATACATTTGCTTAAGTCATTCATTCGTTTTATGTTAAATTTTGTTCTTAATTAGGTAGTGTCTAATGATACACCATACGTATATACAAAAAAAATTCCTTTTTAATTCAATCTAATATATGAATATTTGTCTATACTAGAGGACTGGCTTAATATATATATATATATATATATATATATATATATATATATATATATATATATATACTCTCTTATGGTACTTGTTGTCACGTTCATCCACTCAACTATTGGTTGGCATCATTGCCTGTCAATTAATCCCTCCAAATTAGAAGAATTTCCCTGCCGGCTTTTGACAATAAAAAAGCACTCGTGTTCGTTTGTCGGCAAAATGGTGTTAGATGTTGGCTTTTTTAGTCATCTTATTGTGATTGTGCTATTTCAAACCTTTGTTAGAGAACTGTTTCATATTTTGAATATCCGTAGTTTATTTCTATACAACATAATGGATTCTAACCTCAATTCGGAGGTAAGTTCGCACCTGTTGCGATTTCTTCTATATTGTATCTTACTTATTAACTACAGTACCTTAATGCTGTTTTTCCATTTCAGTATTCCTGATGATGAGGACAATCATCCTCGAAAGCTTGAAAATTATACGTTAAGAGTACACTTCTTTCCGTTTCTCTTGCTGCATACCCCAATATTCACCAGTTTTATTCCTAACAGTCAGCAAAGACTATCTGCCTTTTACTTACAGACATGGGGTTTTATCATGACATCTTCACACACTACGGAGAAGCAGCGGTTAATAGATACAAATCATAGTCGAAAAATAAAATGAAATTGGCCCGTGAGTACAACAGAAGGTGTTTTTTACTTAAATGTAAAAAGTCGGGTATTTTACCAAATCATATTACTGCGGCAACGAAGCCTATTGATGATCTTTTGATGAGACAGGATATACATCGTAACACAGTGGATTACAGGTTAGGGATGAAACTTCTTGATATTGAGATTGCTAATAATCATTCTTTAATTAGTAAATTAGAATCAAATTTGACGACGTTGAGAAGGTTAATTATCTCAGAAACAAGTGAGTTCCTTTTTAATAATTTTTCTAGTAAACAGCAGGTCACATATGATAGATTATTCCATAGAGTTAAAATTAAAAATATTGCTAAGGTTAATCAGCTGGTTGACAACCAATTTAAGTTGTTGTTAAAATCTAGATCTACATGGATACGAAATATTTCGAACACCATAATTCCAGAGGATATTCCACAATTTTTGGCTCTGGGACCTAAGTTTAGTGTAGAACCTGTTATCTTAGAGGACATTTCTATGAAGTCAATTTTATCAGATGTTGACTACCTCGCCTCTACCATTGCAGATTCTAAGGTTAGAAACATCACTGTGGCTCGAGCTACTAATATAATTACAAACTACATTCATAAACCTCATTCTAATTCTTTATTTCACAATTTATTACTTAAATCTAAAGCTTTTTTGAAATCAAACCCACATCTGATCAGATAAGGGTAATGTCACTGTCGTCATGGACAAGCAACAATATATTGAGTTGTCTAATGACATCATTTTACCAAAACGAAGAACCGCATTGAAATTTTTCCGAAGTCGCGTCATGCTACTTTCTACAATAGCCCTATTTCATTCTGAAATAAGACTAAACATACTTTACCGGTAAATTAGAAAAACTTATATTATATTTAAGACGGAACAAACACTTTTGAAATTTTAATTGATACAGGTGCTGGATTATCAATTTTCAAGCCCAAAACATGCGAAAATTATAGAAAACGATCCTCTGAAAATGTAATTATTTGAAGTGTAACGAACCAAAAAATAAGAGTTATCGAATCAACCCTTATTCCATTTAAACCCAACGATCCACACAGAGTATTTATTTGTAATTTAGATATTGATTTTAATGGGTTATTAGGCATGGATTTTTTAGAGCATTATTATTGCATAGTAGATCTAAAAATAAACAACTTATTACTTATTTCAAAATTGTACCATTATTCAAAGTAACAGATAATGAAACTTCCAATATTTCAATCGAAAACCAATTTCCAGAAATTTACAAAAATACAATTTCCATTGAACCTAGGACTGAACAAAGTTTTAAACTAAAATGCGATTTAGTTAATACTGATGCTATACTAGTAGGTCTAGAAGTAGAGAAAGTTAAGCTACCAAATGCCTTAGTTAAAATAAATGAAAAACGAGAATTTTTTGTTTCAGTATTAAATGTTAATTGTATACCTAAAACTGTAACATTTTAAAAACTTAACTTAGAACCATATGAATATTCAACTAACTACCCAAGAAATGTTTACCGAAAGAACGTCAGAATTAAAAAAGCAACTTAAATTTGATAATCTCAATGAAGAAGAACGAGACCCCATTTCCCAACTTTGTCTTGATTTTTCCGACATTTTTTATTTAGGAGATATACTTACTTTCACCAACGAAATAAAACATTCTATAGATACCCAAAATTCTAAACCCACTTATATAAAATCATATCGCTAAACCCAAATCCATAAATAAGAGGTGAAAGATCAGATCAATAAAATGCTTTCACAAAACATTATACGACCCAGCAATTCTCCATGGTCGTCGCTCGTGTGGTAGTGCCCAAGAAGCTTGACGCATCCGGTAAACAAAAATTGTGTGTGCTCGTAAACTACAGTAAAATGAATGAGGTTACTGTAGACGACAAATACCCGTTACCAAACATTGGAGATTTATTGGACCAGCTTGGTAAGTGACAATATTTTACGAAACTAGATCTTGCATCAGGCTTTCATCAAATTGAAATAATGCCTGAGGATATTCTATAGACCGCCTCCACAGTTGATAACGGAAATTTTGAGTTCCTCGGAATGCCTTATGGTCTAAAAAATGCACCTTCAATATTCCAGAGGGTCATGGACAATGTCCTTGCTGGAATTCAAAACGAGCGATGTCTTATCTATATGGACGACATCATCGTCTATTCATCAACAATTCAATAACATATTACCCGCTTAACAAAAGTATTTAAGAGACTTCAAAAAGCTAACCTAAAACTGTAACCAGACAAGTGCGAATTCTTGAGAAAAGAAGTTGCGTACCTTAAACATTTAATCACGGACGATGGCAAAAATTGAATGCGTCCAAAAATTCCCTCTACCTACGAACCAAAAGGGAATAAAATCCTTTTTGGGACTCGCTGGTTACTACAGAAGATTTATACCGACCTTCGCTAAAATTTCCAAACCAATGACAAAATTTTGACAAAAAGATGTCCCATTTAATTTTGACTCCGAATGTCAAA
Source organism: Galeruca laticollis (assembly GCA_963921935.1). NCBI lineage: Eukaryota > Metazoa > Arthropoda > Insecta > Coleoptera > Chrysomelidae > Galeruca > Galeruca laticollis. Next base: position 34,110,750 of record OY998176.1, on the reverse strand, counting down.
AGTCATTCCAAAAATTAAAAAAATGCTCTTACCGCTACTCCGATTTTGATATACCCAATCTTTGAAGAACAATTTCTATTATTTACCGACGCTAGCGCATTTGCAATCGGTGCGGTTTTGTCACAAGGCCGAACAGGTAAGGATTAACCGATAGCCTATGCGTCTAGGACATTGTGCAAAGCAGAAACAAAATACTTTACGATAGAGTCAGAGATTTTGTCAATTTTGTGGGCAGTATAACACTTTAGACCCTATTTATATGGCCGAAAATTTACCGTTATAACTGACCACCGTCCACTTACTTGGTTATTTTTGATAAAAGACCCCGGTAGTCGTCTAGCACGATGGCGTCTCAAATTGGAGTAATACGACTATCAAATTGAATTTAAATCTGGCAAATCCAATAAAAATTCTGATGCCCTTTGTCGAATAAAAATTAACCACGTAAATGACTTTGATCAATTTTGTTCAAAATTAGGAAACTTCAAATATTTACCTTACCCAATTCATCCCGCTCTTGAAGAAGTACGGTCATCCAAACACACTGAAAATAAATCTGAAATTGACTGAGATGTTGATGCAGAAGAATTTTTGTCTTTTGTGGAACTTTACATAACAAAATCACTGATCGACTATTCTAAAATAAAATATTCCAATAATCATCTACTAAACAAACAAAATAAAAACATTTTAATCTTTTTTCACAAAATAATCTACAAGATTTTCATGAAAAAATAATTGAAGATATATTTGAGAAAAACCCGAGTTTTCTTATGGAAGAATTAATGTACTTAGCAGTAAAACTGTCAAAAATAGAAAATACCTTATTATTCCTATACCATGGCAACCAGACAGTATTAGTGAATACTTATTTGCAGCAATTTACAGAAATCGAGATTTATTTAAACCTTCAGAAAAATATTTTATTGAAAATAATCCTGACCTACCAATATTGAAAACACTATCATTTCTACAAATACCAATTATCTAAGATCAATTTATAATAGCAAAAGTCACCTTCACCGCGGAATTAATGAAACTATGAAGCGAATTCAACAAAAATATAATTGGGCCGGCCTCACTCGAGATATCTAAAATTATATTAAATCATGCCGAGCATGCCAAGAGGCAAAAAAGTGTCGCAAAAATGTGTACAGTCCCCTCGTTATAACTGAAACACCTAAAACATCTTTTGAATGTATTATTATTGATACTTTGGAGGTACCTCAAAGAAATTACCAGACCACCCCAGACCAGTATTTTACCACTTACAATTATTGCTTATAATAACTCTATAAACAAAACACACGGATTCACACCATACGAACTTGTATTCGGACATAGATTTCCCGAAAAATTATACAACGAACAAGAATTAATTAGGTACTAGATATATTAAAGATCTCAATAACCGCATTTATTATTATCATAAAATAGCAAGAGAAAAAACCCTAAAGCAAAAAGAAATAGCTAAAGACCGATTTGACAAACATGTCTCCGAAAACAAACCAAAAATGAAGTAGGTGACAAAGTTTACGCAAAAGAAATTCAAATTAAAACAAATGGGAAAATAAGTTCAATGGCCCTTTCTAAATACTAGAAATACACACAAATTCCGCAACAAAAAAATGTAAATCAAAAGTTTTTTATGTCTACAGATCTGGAATAAAATTAAGAGAAAATAGTTTATCCATTCAACTATTACAAAAGATAATAGATACATAGTATTTAAGTGGACGCCTGTTGAATATTGTGGTCCAGTGAAAAAGATTCAAATACTCATCGTGTATGTCTGTTATATTTTGTACTGATTGAGTAGAACTATTATTTCCAGTTAATTTTATTCCAGATCTGTGGATATATACAACATTAGGTTAGCATTGTTTCTGTTGGCCGTCTTGTATTTCCATCAGCAGGTATTAGTCAGATATTCATCTGTGAGTAAGAAGGTACAAATGGAATTAAATTCTTCATAATAGTAGTATTATTTGACATATTATGAAATGATATACTATGGAATAGTATGATATTTTATTTTATATAATATACATATTTGCATATACATCAATAATTCTTCTTCTTCATCACCCAGCTCATCTACTCTGCACGGTTATTTCTGTAAGAACGAGAAAAGAAAGGATTTTCAAAGTCAACTATATACCGTATGCGCCCGAATATAAGATACACCCCTTTTTTTGTAAAATAACATTTTGAAAATTGGCCCGCGTCTTGTATTCGAGCACATACCTGTAATAAGAACATTTCTTATCACCTGAACACCATCATTATTATGGAGCTCAAAAGAATTTTTACTCAAATCAGCCGAGCCACCAGCTCAGTTTATCATGAAACAAAGTAAAAGCCGAGGTAAAACTCATTTTACATTTCTACACCATGCTATTTTACATTGTATAAACATATACAAAACGCTATTAATGTAGTTAATAAATCATAAATACAAATAAAATATAGGAGACGTAACAATATTCAGAATTAAGGTAAGAAACATACACATACCTTATTTTTTCCAAATAACCAACCACTTTTGCACGTTTCTAAAACTATGATTACCTAACAACCAAAATGACGAGGGGACGAGGCTACATCAAACGGTCAAACGCGGCATCGACCAATGAGAGAACAGTGTATAGTTGGTAGTGATGGTTTATGTAAAGGATTACTGAAATATACTTTAAACTTTATTCATTCTGTATTAACTATTCTACATTATACTTCTTACATGTTGGAAAATGGATTCCAAACAATCTTTAATTATATTAAAACTAACATACGGTAAACCTTTAGTTAATATATCAGCTTCCTGATATTTGGTGTCTACATACAATATCTCGATATTCTTATTTTTTATATGTTCATGAATAAAATTGAATTTCAAGTCTACATGTTCAACCCTTCGGTTATTTCCAGGATTTTTAAGTATGGCAATAGTGCCCTGGTTGTCCTCGTAAAAGGTTATGGTTTTAATGTATACGTCAAAATCAACTAATAATTTCTTGAACCAGAGTCCCTCACAAACTGATGCAGTCAGTGCAACCAACTCTGCTTCAGAGGTTGACAATGAAACAGTTTGTTGTTTCCTTGTCACCCATGTAATAATATTCCCAAATATTTTAAACAAAAAACCCGAAACTGATTTTCTATCAATTATATCTCCTCCCCAATCTGCATCAACAAAACAAATTGAATTTTCATCAAAACTATTAATTCGCCTATATTCTAGACCCATATTGATAGTACTTTTAATGTATCTCAAAATTCGTTTCAAGTGTTCAAATGTTTCATCTGTAGCTTTATCCTGAAAACGACTAAAATAGTTAAGTGCGAAACATATATCCGGTCTACTACCCAACATTAAATACATAAGGCTACCAATTACTTCTCTAAACGGTTTTTTACTAGTTTCATTTTTGTTGTTACAAAAATTTAATTTTAATTTGGGTTCTATTGGTGTATTAGATCCCTTACAATTTTGCATCTCAAAACGTTTTAAAATATTATTAGCAAATGTTTCTTGTGATAATTTTAATATCCCAGCTTCCCTATCATAATGAATCTCTAATCCTAGAAAATACTCAAGTCTGCCTTTTCCCTTCATTTCAAATTTTGTAGTAAGTTTTGTAATAGTTTTGTTAATTGACTCTTAATCTTTTCCCCCTATAATAATATCGTCCACATATATTAATAAGTAGACTTTGTTATTTTGTTTTATATTATCAATGTACAAACAATAATCATTTTCAGATCTTGTAAAGCCAATCTGTAATAAATAATCATTAATTTCAAGGTTCCAGTACTTAGATGACTGTTTCAGGCCATATAGAGTTTTATACATTCTATACACCTTTTCTGAAATTAAATAGCCTTTTGGTGGATAAACATAAACCTCTTCCTTAATTGTGGCATTTAAAAAAGCTGATTAAACATCAAGTTGTTTAAAGTAGAAACCAAGTTGGTTTCCTATTATCAAAAATAATCTTATAGTACTCATTCGAGCAACTGGTGAATACAACATATCAAAATCACTATTAATTTCTTGGGCAAATCCCCGAGCAACTAATCTTGCCTTGTACTTATTTTCTTCCAACTCCTCAAGTGGTTTATAAGCATACACCCAACGTGTATCAATAATGTTCTTGTTCTTAGGTTTCTGAACTAATTGCCAATTATTGTTTTTATTTAAAGAAGTTATTTCTCTATCCATTGCTTCATACCATTTTTCCTTATCATTCCTGTCTTTTAAATCCTCATATCTTTCCGGTATATTTTCTACATAATTTATGGCATTAAAGGCCATATACATTTCATAATCTCTCTGCCAAGCTGGTGTACGTTTTTCCCTATTACTACTTCTACTCTCTATATTTTCCTTTTCTACGATTTCCTCATTTCTTAAGATTAACTCATTTTCTAAATTTTTATCCCCAATATTTGTATCATTTTCCTCATTTATACTTTGATCAACCTGAACCTGTAACGTTTCAGTTTCAAAATGAAAATTGTTTTCTTTGAAATTATGACTTTGTTTCTTTCTATACTTCACAATCTATAACCAGTATCAGTGTATCCTATAAAAACACATTTTTCAGCATCTGAATCAAATTTGTTTCTGAATTGACTATGTACATAGCTATAAGCCATTGAACCAAATATTTTTAGGTTCGAAACATTTGGTTTTCTCCCATATCATATTTCAGCTGGTGTCATCTTATCAGTTAAACTTCTAGTTGGACTTCTGTTAATTGCATAAGTTGAAACTCTTATTGCTTCTCCCCAAAAACTTTTAGGCATATTAGCATAACTGATTATAGATCTACTGCGCTCAACTAAACTACGATTCATTCGCTCAGCCTTCCCATTCAACTCAGGGGTATAAGGAGGTGCATAATCCAATATAATTCCTTCATTCTGACAAATTTTTTTAAATTCAAAGGAAACATATTCCCCTCCATTGTCACATCTTAATTTAGATAGTTTACAATTAAATTTTGCATATGCCATTTTTAAATACTCTTTAAACTTTTCAAAGACTTCACTTTTACTTTTAAGTAAATATGTTATTGTAAAATTTGAGAATTCTTCAATAAATGTAACGAAATATTTATGACCATCGTATGTTAAAGGACTTATCGGTCCACATACATCCGTATGTACAATTTCAAAAAATTTCTTACTTTTATTTCTTATGTTGTTAAAAGGCAGCTTTGACATTTTTCCTACAACACAAGGTTCACAAAAATTTGGTTCAGATACATCTAGATTTTTATCTATTCCTATAACAATATCATGTTTTAATAAAACTTTTAAACTTTCTAAATTTAAATGAGCAAATCTCCTGTGCCAATTCATAAGTTCATTTTCATTAGTATTTACAGTATAACATTCCTTTTTTATGATTTCAAATTTTATTTCATATAAGTTATTAAGTTCACCTATACCTACTAAACCCTGATTAATTTTATAAAGTTTAACAAGTCCCTTTTCAAAAATTACTTTGATTCCTCCTTCTTCCAACCTCTTTATAGAAAATAGATTTTTTCTTAGGTTCGGGACATATAGAACATTTTGAATTGTACACTTAATTTTTGAATTATTTACATTGCTGTACACATCAATATCTCCTATACCTATTGCTTCTAGATAAGTATCCTTTTGAGCTATTGCAATTTTAATAGGAGTTTTTAACATGTTTAAATTATTGAAACAAATATTATTACTCACCAAATGGTCAGTACAACCGCTGTCAATAAAAAATTTTATTTCTTTGTCTATCAAAGGCTAATCTTCTTTCTTCCCTGTTTCTCCTACAAAACTTATTCCACCGTATTCATTTACACTATCACTATTTTGATTTTGCTCATTTAACATTGCACTTCCACTCTGTTGATCTTGATTGCTTCTTTGTGTGTGCATGCCTCTATAATTCCCTCTTCCTCTGTATGTAAAAGCTGATGGATTGGATCTTCCTCTTTGGTAATTGTCATTATAATTTCTTGACCTACATTCCCTTTTAAAATGGCCTGGCTTGCCACATCGATAACAATTTTGTTTACTGTTACACGAAAAAGCAGTTTGACCTATATTTCTGACTGACTCAAACCTATTATTCTCTGGTTTCCTCTTTTCTTCTTCCACTTTCAACCTTGCTTTTACTTGTTCGTATGTTAATACTTCCGTTAGATTTTCTATGACTGTTACAACCGTACTATAAGACTTTGGCAGTGCTAACAAGAGACTACAAATGATGTCATTTTCTTCTATATTCATCCCACTTGATTTCATCTGTCTTATCACTTTTTCGAATTATTTTATAAACGTTTCAAATGGTTCACTATCTTTCATTCTCATAGACATTAACCTTTTCTTTAGAAATAATTGACCTTGTATCCCTTTCTTTTCATATATATCTTCCAGGCATTTCCACATTTTATGGACTGTATTTTTTTCTCTTAGATTTTCCAACTGAGAATCGCTTACACATTGTACTATAATTGACTTCGCCTTGGCATCCTTTTTAAGTAGATCTTCTCTTTCTCCATCTTCTAAGTCCGTTGTAAATACCTCCTCGAGTACTACTTCCAGCACTCTGTTATCATCTAATATCCTTTCTATTCTGAATTTCCAATTATAATAATTATTATTGTTTAGGGGTTCAATTTGAAATGCTTTTATCTGCGACATCATAACCTCAACCTATTTGACTTGCCGGTAATCAATATTATTTAAATATTACTACTGGAATACCTTTTTTATATTCTATGTTCATCTGGGCCCATAACCTTATGGTTTATGCAAAGGATTACTCAAATATACTCTAAACTTTATTTATTCTGTATTAACTATTCTACATTATACTTCTCACATGTTGGAAAATGGACGGAAGTATATTGTGTTGATTGACATATGACACAAAACCAACCAAAACCAACGTAGTCGATTTTTAGCGTTACATATCAACAGGTAGCATAGTTTTGCGGGTATGTAATATGGAAATCCACTGTGATGTATGCATTATTTTCTATTATGGCATTAAACGTTAAGTCATGAAATATTTTTGTTGTGTGTTAAGAACATCACGTATTATGCCGCATTCGTATTGTTGATTAAACTCATTATAGTTTGATACAATTTAGGTATATCTATCTTTTTTCAATTCCAATTGAATAAAACTAAAAATACATTGAACACAGACAAAAAATGCGACAGAAAATAATAGATATCCATGGATATACAATGGATATAATATCAGGAGATTAAGACATTTATGCATTGAAGGTATTATGTATTAGAACTTCCTTCTCAATCATTTCTTATGTGATTATTCAATATATTATCAGTAAAATAAAAAATAATTTTATTCCATATCTATGAGATACATTCAGTAGATATCCTTCAGATATCTTATGTGGACTGGATATCTAGTGGATATTGAGTGCTGTCTGGGTATAATTGCATATTTTTTTTCTAATTATTCAATAATTATCGTTTCATTTTGTTTTTTCTTTGTACAGTCATTAGCAGTTTCAGCGTAATATGAAAAATGTGATCTATAACACTGTTAGTTTTCGACTAACGAATAATTTGGAAAAAAAATTATTAAAAAGCAATGACAGCAAAGATTTTTTTTTGGGAAGAATACGAAAATTTTCCACTGACATTTATCAACAAAACCCTCCCGTTGCTCTAATATCATTTCCAACTGACAGTCGCCATTATAAATCTACGTTTCTCTAAGAAACATCTAATTTCAAAGACATCCTGTATATTCTCCGTGAACGGTGTATGCTAGCATTAAAAGTAAATAATTTCAAACGGGTTAAATGTGAGGAACTGAGTGGTATAACAAAAGAGGAGTCGAAACAAAGCAAACCAGATTTGTGATACGGTGGATTCCCAAATACCCTAAACCGAATTGTACGTCCTGTGAATGTGGCCCCATTTTCAGGATTTATTGTGATAGCCTCTCCTCAGCCAAAGCCGCAATCGGATTTGGTGACACCGCGCGGCGCTGAGCCGGGCCGTGAAAGGACGATTGTGTTTAAGTTTATACCACCAGAACCGTATTTGAAAGGATCCGTTCAATATTTACGAAACTGTATAGGGTGTAACAAAGAATTGTAAGGTACGCAAAAATTTGGGAGGATTCACTGGATCACAACTCCCATAAAATGTGTACTGGTTGCAATTCTCCACAAATAGCCACTTTTCTGTATAAAATGTCAAATAACTTTAGAGATACTTGAATTTGTAGGTCAGGATATGTCACAAATCGCTGTCGGAAAAAAAGCAGTTTATAAAAGTGGCTTACAAAGATTGCTTTATACTGGGGATTCTTAAAAAGGAAAACAAGATATTTTATAATTTTAATCTAGTGAGTTAATTTTTTGCAGAACGATATTTAGATAAATCAATTTGCATTGGGTACATTCAAAGAGCTGTATTTTTATATATGAACGTTCTTCTCAAACTAAACTCACCGGTACGAAAAACTGATAACCCCTTGAATTTGAATAAACAGCCTTGAATAATTAAAGTTTATTATAATTTGGTTTTTACACATTAAGCCAACAAACCTTAACATACTAAACAAGAAACATAACAAGTCTTTTTTGTGACGTTCTTTTTAGAGACTTTTCGTGATGTTTATTTAAAACGTTAAGATGTCTTAATTTTATTACCAACTCTATTAACATCCATGCCATGTAAATAAAACATATTTTTGATGTATACAATAATACTTGAATTCGCAGTTACATACACATACTATGAACTTCTTTTTAGCAACTTCCAATAGGAAACATTTATATGATGTTAATTTGTATACTTTTCACTAATGTCCCGTACAGAACGTTACTGTAATATTACAAATTAACATGTTTCTAAGATGATCACATGTGTTTACATCTCCCGAAATAATTTTTAGTAACTTCCTTCGATTACGTCTGTACAATGTTAGTTCATAAAACTCTCAGTAATATATCATAATAAACATCACAGTAACATAAAAAAAGAAGAAAACAGAAGAGGAACTGACGAACGAAGATTTATCTGTGGAAACAAATGACAAGCATGAAATGGCGGATGGTTTTCAGTTTTGTGTTATATTTTATTTGCAGGAAGCACATTTTTTGCAAGAAGTACTTGAATGAAGTGGTCTTCGTTTTCGTTAGTTTCTACTTAGCTTCAGTTTTTATACTTAGTTATAATTCTTGTTATAATGGACGAACAACAGTTAATTGTTATCGGTAAGTACTTATTCCAAAAATATAATTATTAAAACTTAATACTCATTCACGACTTTAATCGGCTATTGTACATTGAAATTCCAGGTGGCGGAGCTGTTTCAGAAGCTACTTACATAAATGAAATAAAAAACCAATAGTTGGTAATCATGTAAAGGAATGGGAATAACTATATCAGATAGTCTGATACAGACATTGTATTAAACAATATAAAAAATATTGAGTCAAGTATCTTTAGATCTAGTTTTTGTAGTAGTAGTCATAGCCATATCAATATAGTCTTGCTGGTTTAGAAAATTTTAACATTAATACTAACAATTCTTGTGAACAATTAGAGACTGTTTAAGACTTTAGAAACAGAAATTTCTGTTAAAAAGCTCATTTCCATTCAAAAATACACTGAATACAATAAATAATCTGTAGAGGTCCCTCACAATGGTACTTATATTAATCTAATTGAAGAATATGTAACTTATGATACTGAATGCTCCACTCAACAAACAGAGTTCAATTATTTATTATTGTAGAAACACAGCTATTGGATGCTCAATTGGATACACTTGATTATAAACTCATTTAACTTGATAATGTGTTTCTATCTCTTCTTCGTAAGTAGTTTTTTTGTATACAGTGTATTAATAATGCTTAGTTTTCATCATTGAGTTACAATTCCACGATGTTAATATACTATATGTTCCAGGATGAAAATAACAAGATGAGAATAGTATATTATTTTATACAGAAAAGAAGTATGAATTTTCATGGCACACCTGAATTTACCTGCCAAACGGAGTGAGGCATGTAATAGAAGGTTAATCATGAAAAGTCACTTCTCGAAATAAAATATGTTATTATTCCTCTGAAGAACTCCGCAAGTATCTTATGGAAAATGGGTGCCAGTCAATTGGCTGAAAATCAAAGTTTGATGTAGTTTATGATGATCGATCAAAGGTCTCCATTGGCACAATTTGATCTGAAGTAATTGTTTTATTAGCTGCTGCTCAGAACACCTTTAAATTTTTCACAGATAAGGATTTTGAAGTGTACGTTATGGAATGGTTGAGGCACTTGAAACAGCGACTCTTGCGCGAGAAAAAGTAAGCGTGAGTAAACGATCGAATTTCCTCTAATCAGATTGGATTTCTGTTGATTTAACGTGATGTTTCATACAATCTTTATGGTGTAAAATTTCTATTAGTTTTAATATTATTAAAAAACTATTCTAATAAATTCTCGGTAAACTAGCTGCAATGTATTTGTATCTGTTAAACTTTATTAATTCATTTTCAAGGTATGTTACATTATGGCATTACAGGTTAATATACCCTTTTTTATTTCTTACTTACACTGAATGTGTTCAATAGTTTCCACTTTCCACACTTGTTATGTAATATGCTTACACACTTTATTTTTTTTAGGTTGGATTCCTGGACAAGATTTTTTTTTCTAATTTTGTACCTGTTTTTCAAAATTTTCTGTACTGTTCATTAATACTGAATAAACGTTTTAAATCCTCTATTGCTTTTTTTACTATTTTATTTTAAATTTACAGGGTGAACAATTAAGAACGACTGTAGGCCACATCTCAGAAAATCATCATGATACAACTTTCAAAAAAATTACCTTTATTAAGTGATCCTGAAAAATTGCTGGAAAATATTTTGCAGTCTCTAAAATATCCGCTAGGGATGGAATGAACACTCGAAAACATAATACTCCAAAAAAACATACTAAAGGTGTCCTAAAAATACAATTTTGGAAATCTTGATGAGATTATGAAAAAATTTATTTAAGGAGATTTTTTGCCATTATTCTTCAAATAAGGGATGGGGAAGGTTCAAACTCATGAACAAATGTATAACTTTTCCATTTTTTCACTAATATTAATGATTTTAGCTGCATTTAAAAGAGTTTTTCTGTTTAATAAGATGGATAACAAAATTAGGTAATTTTGTATCCACTCGGAAATTTCAAATGTAAATTGTAGCATTTTTTTATTTCTATATCTGATAACGTAAATCCCTTTTCATCAGAATTTAAAAAATGCCTCTTTACATTTGAAATTTGCGAGAAAAATGGGAAAATTGTCGACTTTTTCACATAGCGTTGACAAAACTGTTCAATTTTTTTATTTTTCTTAAGCATATCTTATTAAAGAGAAAAAACTCTTTTGAATGACGCCAAAAACATTGATATCGATTGAAAAACAAAAAAGTGTCACGACAATAGTTTTTTAGGTTGAACCTTCCCCCACCCCTTATTTGAAGAAGAAGAACAAAAAGTCCCTAACTACATTTTTTCATAATCTCATCAATATATCAAAAATTGAATTATGTTTTTAAGTGTTCATTCCACCCCATAGCAGATATTTTAGGAACTCAAAAATGTTTTCCAGCGTTTTTTCAGGCTCAGTTTCCTGAAGGTATTTTTTAAAGCTGTACCATGACTATTTTTTGAAATATGGCCGACAGTCGGCGTTCTCAGTTGTTCACCCTGTATTGGCTGATTAGGCACGGAAACATCTATAAGAAGTCATCTAGAATGTTTGAGGTATATTATTTATAGGTTTAAGTAATGTCCATACAACATCTAAGAGAATACACTGTATTGTTTTTGAAATGTTGCATTTAGATCATTGATAAGATCTTATTTTTTAAACATTGCATTAACATCGACAAGATGTTAAAAAGCATTTCAGTATGTAACAGAAATTTTGTTTTTAGTTCGATATAAAGACTTTCTTTTTAGGAAGTTCTAGAACATCACAGTAATGTAAAAAGGCAGCGCTTTAACATTGCTGAGAAGTTAAGTTGAAACATCACAAAAGTTAACATCCACAAGCTGGGCATAAGCGGTTATATAGATGTGCATGTGATGAAAACAAGAGGAAAAAAAAGATGAACATTATAACAATGTGAGGTTGAATTAACATAACTGTAATATTTATTTGCATAGTGGGAAGACTTTTGATCAGGAAATGTGACCCAAATTGACCATATCTGAGATATTGTACGAATATCTTAACAATGTGATAGTTTTTATCATGCTTTCACTCCAGTCTTCCGTGTAGGCTATGTATTGATACTTGATCACGCGATGGCATTCTGGTTATGTATTGGTAATATCAGATTATATTAAATGTTTCTTACTTGCTTGTGTCAACTAGTGCTAATTAGAGGATGTCTTCAAGCGCAGAAACTGTTGCATCTATTGTTCTCATTCAAGAAGAGAGAAATAAAAGTTACGTGACTAACAGATTAGGGGTTCCACGCAGTACCCTGTTGAAGTATGATTGACACTCACGTTACAGATTTAGTTACCGACACAACGTTGCCATAGTGTCTCCGTCCGTTTTGTAACGGAGCTGTTATGTATTGCCTGGTCAAGTTGTGAATACCAACTGATAACAAACCGTTACCGTGACGGGACCGTTAACGAAACGGTACCGTTATTCGATATTTTTGATTACGGGTGCTAGTCTAATATTGCTAATTGTAGGTTTAATCATTATCTACATCTGATATAGAAGAAGTGGCCAAGAAAACGTTAGCCGGCTTTTACGGAAGGGACATAAACCTGAGAACAACTCCCCATTGTTTTCACCTAAGGAGGGAGTACATGCAAGTTATTTGAAACCATCCTGTTTACATAAATAAAGATTGCTGTTATCAGCATTTAGTCTACTTTGTGCAGCTCTAATAAAATAATTGTTATTCTATTTATGTACCTCGTATTGCCTTCATGCAGAACTATTGTATGTCACAAAACGGGAATTTTTCAGGAGCGCATTTATTTTCATTTGGAAAAAAAAGGAATATTTTCAATTTGCGATATTATCACTATAACTTCAAATTAATGTGTGTAAGAGTATAGTAGTAGATTTTAAATGAATAGTAAATAAAAAAAAATGTGGACATACAATAGTAAAACAAACTTCAAGTATTTTATCTCCATTTATGAGGAGTTACCACAGTTAATTTTTGTAGCGTTAGAATTATTCTATTTTATAAAATATAGTGCAATATCTAGAAAACTGGCTTTATTATCACACGGTGTACGGGTCCTAATGCAGTATACAATTTTCATTCACTGTCGGAATCTTTCGGATTGTTGAGAGTATATGGCAAACGTCTAGAAAATTCATGATATTGGGATTTTATCACACCTTTTTCACAAAGAAATTGAAGATGATCCTATTTTTTTTTGGAGTGGTATTTGTTTTTTGTAAAGATGCGTAAGCCCTCCAGTATTGCCACTGTTAATTTTTCTTCTTCCCCTTTGAAGTAGGTTTATTCTGTTGAAATTCTCTTGGTCGTAGCTTGTTTTAAATAGCAGAATATTGGGTAATTCGGGATTGGTTTCGACCATGTTCATTAGAGAAATGAGTACTTTTTCTCCATTTTCATCTTCATCAAAATTAATAGCAGTATTTTCCTGGAGCGTCTTGAGATCATTTACTTCGTTATGAGACAACTCAATCAATTCATACGGTTTTGTTCTCCTGGCTAATCTTACTATAGATACCCACTGATCGGGAGTATAAACAGGTATATGTTTGGCAGCTCTTTCTATTACACTGTGTGCAGAATCTCCCTCATTTTGCGTATGACCACGTTCTAAATAGGTGTGACGAACTGAAATTGAATATGTACGAGTTAAGTGGTTGTATAGTGAAAAAAGATATTTGTTTCGATTCTTTCCCCCACATATATCGAAAAAAAAATGAGAATGTTTTGACCCCCTTTTTTACATGCATTTCAACATACGGTAGAAGGCAACTTCCTTGTCAAAAATATCAAGTGACATTAAAAAATATAATTGTAAACTGACAGATATAATAATTTTCAACGTGACAGTTCAATTTAAAAAACGTTTGTAACATCATTTTTGTGAAGATTACTATCAAATAAAACTTATTTACGAAACAGATCGGTGCTTTATATTCAACGAACTAATATTTTCTTTATGGTGCCGAAACCAGGGAAGTTTTATTGTCTAGTAATTTTCATCGGATCGAACTAAAACGATTATAATGGATTTAGTACTTCGAAAAACGTTACGCGCAGCATTAACGAAGCTAGTGAATAACGCGAACGACATTATTAATAACGAAACTGCAAATACTAGTGACGTGCCCGCGTTAATAGCTCGCATTAAAGCACAGAAGGACAGTTTAAATAGTGTTAATGAACGACTGTATCCCACGTTTAGTGATGAACATGCTGAAGCTGAGTGCGCGAAGATTGTGGAATACGATGATCTCGCTGTTGCAACAGTTGCGAGATTGGAACAACGTCTGAAAGTGCAACAATCTTTACCGCCACAAAACGATCAGAGAAGCTTCGAGCAACAGTCATCTAACGGTAACGTTCATAGTCAGGAAAACATGTCGGGTAAGATTACCAAAACTAAATTTCATTAAATTTAACGGAGATATTGAGGCTTGACCGGCATTTTGGGAACAATTCCGTTTGGTCGTTCACGAGAATGGTTCTTTGAACGATGCTGCAAAATTTGCTTATCTTAAGTCTTATTTGTCTGATAAAGCCGCTGTAACCATTAACGGATTGACTTCTAGTCAGTCATCGTACAAAGACGCGATAGAACTTTTAAAAGAAGAATATGCTAATTCTGAACGTATAGTGGACAAATATATACAAAAGCTTTTAACAATAGTTCCAGTAAAAAGTGAAAGAGACATTTCCGCGCTTCGTAAACTGTATAATACTGCGTCAACGATTACCCGTTCACTGTCAACACTAGGTTTGTCACCTCAACAATACGGACTAATGGTTAAATCTATCATTTTTAAGGCTCTACCATATAATTTGCGCGTTTTGTTCAACAAACAAAAAATTACAAGTGAGACGGTTAGTAGTAACTCTCTTTCGCAATCGGAAAATTCAGACAATACCGTAGATTATAATAAGCAAATTAGCAGTTTATTGCAATTTATTAAACTAGAATTGGATTCAATCGAACAAGCTCACTGTGAAGAGGTAACGGACTATAAAAATTGCAAAGATAATAATAGCAAACGAACATTGTCAACTCAAAATAATAGTGCATCAGAAAACGATCAATTTACGGCCGCGAGTTTATTAACTGTAAATAATGAAAACTGCTTGTTATGCAAATAAAAAACGCACAAAACAAAAGATTGCAAAGCGTCTGTAAATATCTCGCGAAAAAAGGACATTTTCAAAGAAAACAATTGTTTTTTTCGCTGTACCAGACCTAGGCATTCTTCAAAATTTTGCAAATCGCGCCTATCTTGTGCAAAGTGCAACCGTTGTCACGCGACCTCAATGTGCGATCCTTCATTCATTTTAAAAACGGACGATATGAAGTTTCGCTGCCGTGGAAAGCAAACTCTAGTATAGACTCTAATTGGTAGTATAGCACGTATGAATAGTTTAGTGTCTAAGTTACGCCGAACCGGTAAGCTCGCTGAGTATGACATTGCTGTGCGTGAATACTTAATAAACGGATGTGCAGAAATAATTTCGCCTGATGAAAACGAACAAAACCGCATTTATTACATGCCGCATTGTCCGGTTCATCGCGAGGACAAGGAAACCACAAAGTTGCGGGTAGTATTTGATGCATCTGCGCATGCGCCAGGTTTTGAATCGCTAAATGAACTATTATACTCCGGTGACAATTTGGTGCCTGATTTGTTAAAGATATTGTTAAATTTTCGAATGGGCTCTATCGGTTTAATCGCCGACATCGAAAAGGCCTTTTTCCAAATATCACTTGAAGAAAAGGATCGCGATTCCCATCGCTTTTTATGGTTCAAAAACCCACTTAACGAAAACAATAACACACATTCGTCGCAACTCGCTACATATCGCATGAAACGTGTAACGTTTGGTGTTACATCGAGCCCATTTTTGCTGTCAGCTACTCTGCGCAAACATTTTCTAGCACAGCCAAAAAAGCTTACGAATACCTCCAATATTCTATTGGAATCATTTTATGTAGATGACCTGATAACTACTGCTAGTTCCTTCGAAGAAGCCAACGAAATTTATGAACAATCCATTAATATACTTCAAGAGGCTAACATGAATTTAAGAAAATGGTTCTCTAACGATAGAGAAGTTATAAACACGGTCATAAAAAATCCTAAAAAGGACGAAACAAAAAAGGTATTGGGTATTTTATGGCACAGCTACTGATGAACTTGCACTTGACTTAAAATCCGTAGCTAATAACAATAAAGCGGTAACAACAAAACGAACAATACTTCAAAATATTGCAAGGATTTATGACCCATTAGGTATATTAGGTCCATTTACAATTAGAATAAAAATTTTGTTGCAATATATTTGGAAACAAAAATTAGATTGGGACACTATTTTACCCGAAAAGTATCTGACAATCTGGTTTATATGGTGTTCCGAACTACCTACTATGGATGAACTACAAATCCCCCGAAGTATAACTTCAAATAAATCCAATGAAATCGAACTTCACGTATTTGCTGATGCTGACTAAGATCTAAGGACTATTATAGTCCGTTTTTAAAAGGCATAGAGTAATAAAAGCTCATCAGGTATGCAAAACCGATACAGGGTGTATAATAAAATATCTCCGAAGTTTATCTAATTTTGTACTAAAATTTCTCATTTGTTACGAATTTCAGGTAGACACCCCGTAACTCAGTATTCGGTTGGGTCGCCTATTGTATTGAAAGGGTCGCTCTATTGTATTTGAATGAACAAATAAACAATTTAATCCTCAGAGGCGTCAATCAGGACAAAACAAACTTAGTATATGAATATGGAGGCACTATGAAATTATAATTACAAAAACTATTCAAAAGAGTTCACAATATCGATTCAATAAAAACACATTTTTTTGTGTTCCTATGAATAAACAATAAACATAAAATATTATATAAAAAAATAGCAATTTTTTTTCAGTAGGTATCAACTTTACTACTAATATACCGTTTACAATAGGAGAGGAAAAAAGAAAATTGCAGGAATAAAGTACGAATTAATGTAATATTTATAAAAAAAAGTCTAACAAATAATAGTAATAACTAACACAAAAACTAGTCTATATATCAGAATCAGACGATTCTGTTGAGCTTCCATTATTAACATTGATTATAAATGGTTCAATCATGTGTTCACTTATATGATCCATTTCCCACATATTTAGTTCTTCTTGTATCACGTGTTCAACACATTTCTTCCAGTTTTCTTTGGTTACGTTACCTAACGCGTCTTCGAATAAAACTTTTACGTCACTCATTTTGAATGTCGTATTGTTTCTTGAAACTTCCCCTTTCACTTGGGCCCATATTAATTCTATGGGATTGAGTTGACAGTGATAAGGAGGAAGCCACCGTTATACCACGCGCTGATGCCATTTGATCTACAACGTATCTACTATATTTGTGTTTATGTAAATAGGCCAGTTGCAAGAGCTCATTTTTCAGCGGGTTATCTGGGCATTCAATATTTTTCGAGGTTAGCCAATCGTGGATATCTTGTTTACGCCATGCAGTTGAAGGTTATTTCTCCACTAACCTGGAGTGATAACTTCTGTTATTCATAACAATGACTGACCCCGTTGGAATTAGATCTAACATTTGAGAGAAATATTCTTCAAAAACGTCTGCATCCATATCTTCATGATAATCTCCGGTTTGCTTCGACTCAAAGCACAACAATCCACCTTTAACAAAACCTTCGGCACTTCCGATATGAGTAATGATGAGTCGACGTCCTTTTCCTGCTGGTGGATTGAGGCCTGTTGACCACCCTTCAAGAGCTGCCTGCCTCCGACTTTTGTCATTCGTGTCTTGCCAAAACATTGAAACAGTATGACCTTCATTTAACCAAGTCTCATCCAAATAATAAATTCGTTTTTGATCTAGTCTTGCTTTCCGAATATTGCGCAAATAACTCCTCCTTCAAATGACAATGTCGTCTCTATCAATCAACATTGCGTTCCGATAATTTTTTTTATATTCAAATCCAAGTTCCTTCAAAATTTTCCATAATGTACTTCGAGACATTTTCGGAAAATCTGAATCTTCTTGAACTGAAGCCATAATTTTGGAGAGAGTTGGGATCTCTTTTCTAAAAAAAAAGCATGCACCTTACGCCTTATTCCATTCTTCAAGTCGTCATCCATTTCAAGTTTGGGTCGGCCTGGGGACTTTGCTGGGGCTGTGATGTTTCCATTTTTTTTCTCCATCATTAAATTATAAATTGTTGTTTTTGAAACACCCATCCTGTCAAATTCATGATTTTCCTTCTAATTTCTTCGTTCTTCAACGAGGAATAGCAATTTATCATCAGATTTTTTTCGTTCAGCGACAATGGGCCAACTTTAGGTCGCTTAGATGGTGATAAATCCTCCATATCTGGTCGAATTTGGTTGGAACACTATATAGTTGGAAGGTGTAGTTAGGTGTTTGTCTCGTGTGATGAAAAGAGAACTTGTATAGATGAACAAAAATAAACACCAGTTAACAATAACGGTAAAAAATAATAACAAATAACAGTAATAATGGGGAAATCAATCAACACAGCAGTTTCTCCAGAACAGATGAACTGTAAATTGAAAATATTCAACCTTTCCGCTACTTTTATAGTTGAAAAGTTCTAGTAAGTACATTGTATTATGGGGGCATTTTCTTAGAACTGAAAAGACTATATTTCACAATAAAAAAACCATTTTTAAGCTACCTGTTTGTCAAGTTTCTTCAATTACCTGCTAATTGGGTAAAATAATCGGCAAATGGGGTTGGTTTGGATATATATATGTATTTGTATAAAATTGTTATTAACATTTATTTTATTATTTATTGTATGTAGGATTATAACTACCTGGAGCTTAGTGGAGGGACTCGTCTACGCCCTTTTATACATAATAATAAATTTTCTGGAAAACTGATGTCAGT
Source organism: Galeruca laticollis (assembly GCA_963921935.1). Classification (NCBI taxonomy): domain Eukaryota; kingdom Metazoa; phylum Arthropoda; class Insecta; order Coleoptera; family Chrysomelidae; genus Galeruca; species Galeruca laticollis. Next base: position 34,091,562 of record OY998176.1, on the reverse strand, counting down.
GATATAATCCACAGTTTATTATATTATTGATAATTTGAAATTTCATTTTAAATAATATTACAAAACGGTTATTTTCGAAAATGAGAAGCCTTAACTTTTTTTAAATGACTAAATGTGGTACGCCTATGGTTCCGGCCAAAATGAGTAATTTATTACTCCATGCCTTTTAAAAACGGAGTATAAAATTAAAATATAACAATAACAATCAACATCATCACAAGCAAAAACATATTTCTGTTTATTAAATTACTAGCCCAATTTGTTAAGTAGTTCTGTGGTATTTGGTAGGGGGTATTGATCTTCTATAGTCTTCACGTTTAGTTTCCTATAGTTGATGACCACTCTCCATTTTTGTTGATTACTGGCTTCTAATTTCTTGCTTACCACTCATATAGGAGAACGCCAAAGTGAATTAGATGGTCGAATAATTTTGGAATCTAACATTTCTTAGATTTGATTAGCAACTTCTTGCTTAGTTTTTGTATATAAGGGTATTTAATCTGTCGTACGTATATTATGTTTAATTTTATTTGTAACTGATATTGGTTCACCATCTATATAAAATATATCCCTATATTCTTGACAAACTTTTAATATTTTCTTCTTTTCTTCACTATTCATGTGATCAGTTCTAATTTTATTAAGGTCTAATGGTATATTATCTGAATCAATATTATTCAAATCAATGTTTTCTATTTAAAACATTCTACTTGGAATCGTTCTGAAAAATCTAGTGATACGGTACTGTCAGATTTGTTCAATATTGTAGTAAGAGCATAGCCGTTTTTTTGCAGTGCTAAGGCATTGTGGAATTTCGCAGTTATGAAACTTTTGATAAGGAATAAAAATATCTCCATGTATAACACTTGTTTTAATTTTAACAACTTGTTGAGATATAGGAGATACAGTTACAAGATTAAGGTCAACGTTCACCTCGTGGTAATGAAGTTTTATTTTACTAGAAGGAGTGATAAGAAATTCTTCTTGGAAATTCAGTTTGGCTTGTGATATTTTTAAATTATATAATCCAATAAGACCATCAAAAACATTGTGAAATTTAAAGACATAGAATTTTAATTTTATTGGATTCGGGAGGTTAAATATGTTTGAGGCCAGAATGTCGGCTCGGTATTTATGGGCAAATTTTTGAAATACTGTTGTTACTGCGAATTGCTCATTTTTAATATCGCTAGAATAATATTTGAAAGCTAAGTCGGGATTTATAAATGATTGACTTGATCCGATATCTATTAGAAATTTTAAATTATATTCGGGTAAAATGATATAAGAAGTAGAAGAAGGTTGATGGGTGTATTTTCTCAAAAGATGAAAATGTGTAAATAAATTTTATTAAAAAATTAAGCTAAGCGCTTTCGGCAAATAAACATGCCATCATCGGAGCTTTCCTAAAATTACAGATGTTTTTGTAATAACAATAAAAAGTAGATAAACAATTAAAAAAGTTTTGAAAAACTTACGTCAATAGTAAAAAATACCTCTAAAAAAGGGAAACATTGAAAGGGGATCGGCATCACAGGCACAATAGTTAGATGTACCTTTTCACAAAATTAACAAATAAAATGAAACTAAAAACCCCCTCTTTTATGGGGTGAAATTATTCACTCAGATCATTTTTATATTTTAAAGATGGAGCAACGAAGTATGCAAAATGACAAGGTGTAGAAGACACCTACAAAATTGACAGTTTATTTCAAAAAGAGAAGGGGGGGAAGTGACTATTGTACCTACAGTAGTGGAGTTAATTAGAGTTTGAAAATTATATTGAGTTTGAAATTTTTCAAATTTGTATGAATTTTAAATAAAACTAAATGTAAAGGTAGATAATAAGCTAATCCATTTGAGAATCCCAAAGATACTTAAACAATGGTTTAAAATTACAATTTAAATTTACTCGAGTATTAACGCAGTTAACTGGATTCTTCTGCAATTTCCTTAGAATCTCCAAATCTTCAAGAAGATTCATTTTTCTGTAATTGTTGACCGGGATGTTATGCAAAACTTTACTGTTTTTTGTTGGAGAGAAATTATGTTTACTGAAATTAATGTGGTGACCAAAAGCAGATTTTTCCGGTCTAGATAAATGTTCTTTTATACGTACCTCTAAAGATCTAGTTGTTCTTTCCACATATGCAACAGGACAGTCCCCACAAGCCAATCTATGAATTCCACTTTTTTCTAGTTTTTTCGTTTTATCCTTGGTCTTTGAGAATAAAGATTTCATGTTTGTTTTACATTTAAAGGAAATTTTTAAGTTTGGTATTTGACTAGTTAAGATTCTAGCAATATTGTGGGAAATATTACCTAAATAGGGCAGATATCTATATATCTGTTCTGATTTATCTGTAATATCTATGTGCTGACTAAAAGCTAAATTTCTCCTGTTTTTATATTTAATTTTTTTAATGATTTTATCTACTATATGAGGTGAATAGCCATTTGTTTTAGCTAGTTGTTTGATTATTAAAACTTCTTTATTATAGTCAACTACTGTCATAGGTATGTTAAGTAATCTGTGAATGTAACAATTTAATGAATACATTTTCTGCTGGTATGGATGGTTAGAAGTAAATGGAATCATATGATCTGTTTGAGTAGGTTTTCTAAAGATAGAGAAATTTATTTTGTTGTTCAATTTTTTAAGCTCCAAATCTAAGAAATTTAATTCCTCATTTTCCTCAATTTCCAGGGTGAAAGAAATGGAAGGGTGTAAACAATTGATCTTTTGGAGAATGTCCCCCGCATCTGAAGGAGAACCATCAATAACGGCCAAGATGTCATCTACATATCTAGACCAATGTAAAATATTTTTGAATTGTGATGTATTGTTGAAAATTAAATTTTTTTCCAAATTATCTAAAAATAAATCAGCTAACAAAGGAGACAATGGGTTATCCATGGCCAAACCTTGTGGCTGGCGATACAGTTTATTGTTGAAAACAAAAAAGTCTTGTGATAAGCAAAGTTTAAGCATTGAAAGCAACTGTAAAATTCTTATATCTGACAATCCCTTAAACTTTAAAAAATTTTCAACAATTGTGATTGTTTCTTCTCTGGGAACATTAGTAAAGAGGTTGCTCACATCAAAAGATACCATTAAAAATTGTTGAGGCAAGTTGCATATAGAGACTTTGTCAACTAATTCTACTGAGTTTTTAACTGTATATTTTGGGGTGTAATCTAAAAATTTTTTGAGTAAATTGTTGACAAATTTAGATAAAAGACAAAGGAGAGTGTTAACAAAACTGACCACCGGTCTCATAGGTGTATCTATTTTATGTATCTTAGGCAACCCGTACAACTTAGGTATAGTTGGATTTGAAATTAAAAAGTTTTTGAAGTTAGCATTAACTTCTAAGAACAGATTTTTATTTTTATTTAAGTTGTGTTTAATTTCTGAAAGGAATTTGTTAAATGGAGATTTTTGCAATATTTCGAAATTGTTGTTAATGAGAAATTGTTCTGTTTTTGTTATATATTCAGTTTTATCCATTATAATGAGACAATTACCTTTATCAGCTTTAGTAACAATCAAGTTGTTATCTTTGATTTTTTGTGATATATTTTTGATTAAAGAAAATTGTTTAATTTTATTGTTTTTAGTAGTGAAATTTAAGAGATCTCTTCTAATTGACAAAAAACAGCTGTTTTTCATAATGGTTTTAAGATTTAGGTCCAAATCCAAACTTTCCAAAATTGAGTCAATGTCCACAGCAAACTCCTCAACAACTTTGTTATTAAGAAACGTTTGAGTGGAATATTTCAAACCGTTATCCAAAAATGAAAATTCCTCTGGAGAGAAGAAACAGTTAGATACGTTTTTGATCCTCTGATGAAAGTCAAAACAGAAAAATCCACTTACCTGGTGTGTAAAATTATTGTTAGTCTTTATAGCATGACTTTTTTTGTTGTTAATTAAGCTGTTTAGTTTCTTACTGACTTTTTGATGTTTGTTCTGTTTGATATGAATTAGGTAATCATTATGTTTGTTAATAGTATCCCGGGGGTAATCAAATGGAACAGCTTGTACAATTTGATCATAAATAATTTTAAGTTCTACATTATTAAAATCCAACTTGGCGTATTGTTTACAAAGTTCAGCTTGTAGAAGTTGCTTTTCTAAATTCGATTTTAAATTAGCTGGAATATTTCTGGAGATTTTGCACTGAGCGAAGATAGGAACTACTTTGTTGTTTAAACATTTGTGAATGAACCATATGTCGATCTTAATCAATTCTCTCTTCTTAGACAGTCTAAGGTATTTATCTAAGGCCACTACCATACTGAAAAAAAAATTATATAAGGTAATTCACTTGATTTGACGTTATTAAACGGTATTATTTTAGGATTGTTATGGCAAGGTGGGTTTTCTGAGGCACTTAACAAAAGTTTTCGTTTTTGTTAACTGTGTCATCATTATCACTTTTACCGTTATTAGGGTTTCAATTATCCAAATAGAATTGATCAGCAATATAATCAGAATAATCGTAATTATTATTTAAATATTCCCAATTTTCGGGTTCATACTTTTCTAAGGTATCAACATTATGAAGTTCTTCAGCAGTATAATTCGTTTGCTAAAATTATTAGTAGATGGCGGCGATCTGTTATATATTGGTTGATTTTGATTGTTTGGATAAGTATATCGGTTGCTAGTAGACATGGGCGTTGATTCAGGTAGGTTAGCGTTTGAATTTGGCCTGAAAACGTTCATATTTTGGTTGGGCTTTTTGAAAACTTGTGAGGTTCTAGCAAAATTTTGTTGAGTAGGTCTTGGATTTATTGGGATTGGTTGTGAAGGGAAATTGTTCTGTCTTGCGAAAAAATTATATGTAGTTTGTGAATTGAATGTTTTTAAGCTGGGACTGGGTGAGTTAAAATTTGTACTGATTTTGAGTAGGTGGTTGATAATTAGATGTCAAATCATTCGTTGGTCGAGAGTTATGTCTGAAAGGTTGTGTTGTTCTATGATTATTTTTTGATGAATTTTGTAAATAATGCGCATTTTTCTCTTGTAAAACAAATTGCATTGCTTCGCTTAATGATGTCGGTTTCATACAACGAATTGTAGTTCCAATAAGTTCTTTTAACCCAGAAAGAAAAGTTTTCAATGGTAAATTTTGATATAATTGTCATTTTAAAAGTTTACCATCTTCTGTTGTTTCGTGGAAACTAACATAACTACAAAGTAAGTTCAGAATGTGCAAACACCTATCACAAAATGATTGTGGACTTTCATTAGAAGTCTGTCTTAACATTACGAGATCCCTGTTTAGACATACTTCATCTCGTTGATTCGAGAAATTTCTCATCAACACATCTTTTAATTCGTTCCATGTGTTACATGTCTGAATATCAATGACTGTTTTAGCTTTACCTTCTATTTTAGCAATTATAGAATTCAACAAATAAATGTTTTGGAAATTATTTTGATTGACCCCATCAATAAAATTATTTATGAGTCATTCGCTAACAGAAATAAATCTATTTAGATCGTTTGGATTCCCGTCAAAATCGGGAATGCAATTTGAATACTCCCATTTGAAAGATTGTACCGCCATATCTATTAGATTATTTACTGTAATAATTGAATTTGTCTGGTTTGAGTCAGTAGTGGTTTCTAACAATAAATTATTAAATGCACGAGTTAGTTCATTAACAGTTACTTCAGAATTCCTAAATTGTACTTACAGAACGTAAAGGATGATTTTAAACCTTATAACCCCGCTTGTTAGCTCTATTACCATTAACTATCAATCAAGTATTTTTAAGGAAATTTTAGAGGTGATAAATGCGACGGCAGCTATTCATCGGAGAGCAGTCATGGGCGTAAGCAAGGAATATATTACATAACCCGCGGCGCCATGCAATTTTAGTTTCACATACAGAAATAAGTCAATTAGCAGATATAGATTTTACTAAATTACAAAATATAAAATCTCTGTAAAGAGGTGAGGTCCAACAAAAGAAAGTATTATTTGACTAGTAGCACAGATCAATTCTTTAATTAGGTTTGAGTATTTATAGAAATCTACTTACAACCAGTGGGATTAATGCTATATACATTTACGCTAATTTATTCAAGTAAGAAAATAAAATTGATTAATCATTATTAGCAAGTTAATAAAACTTTGGATGTTTCTCAGTATGACTACAATAGTGATTTTTTTTTGTTACACTATAGTACTATAGTTTACACCTCCAAAGAAATATTCTGTAATACATCGAAAGATTGTATATTCGTTTATAGTGGAATTTACTTAATTTTAATTACTTCCATTTAAATTTCAAAATACAGTTTCCCTCAGACTATGCAAGTAATAATTGAATAAAGAAAAATATAAAGAGAATTCTGGCCTGCTCGCTCCTATGGGTCCTACCACATTTCCTCATAAGCACTCTTGATCCCTAGCATATCTTAATTTTCATAGTAACCAAATGGAGACTTTCTTCTATAGTTTTAGGCAAGGAGTGTATGCACCAAATCAAATGCACGTCTATCAAACACAGCGAGAAATAGATGTAGATAGTCAACGAAAGATAATTCTAAAATACCGTAAAACCCTAAAAAGAAAACTATTTTTAACAACCAAAAAAAAACTTCCTGATTCTGAGACGACACAAAAAAATGGGTAAATCAAATTTGAATATACAAGATCTTAAATAGACGGCTCACCTTATTAAAAAGGTTATATCCCACCCAAATCACGATTTAGGGCTACTTAGGGTTTTTCAACCAATAACAAAAACTAGCACAAGGTATAGGTAGAACCTCCTCGTTTCTTGGTTTTCTCCCAAATATCCTTTCAAAAACCCCTTCCTCAATCCAATAAGTACATTTATCTTTCTCTCACAACCTAACAAATACCCCCTACTCGACAAGTTCAATTGGTGGCCTAACTAGTAGGTACCAATGAATCAAAATTACTGATGCTACTAAAAGCCAGTGGCGTATCCAAAATCAACACGTTACAACATGCCTAATTAGTTATGAGTATTCACGGCTGGATACTCGCAGATTTTGGGCAATATGGGTCCCAGGTCTCGTTGAATGTTTGGTAGCGGCTCGAACAGGTCCTGGGTAGACGGTAGAGTAGTCCAAACATATAGTATCTCGCTGCACGAATGTTCTCCACAAACTTCAACAATTTAGTTTAGTGTTCGATTTATTTCGGTAGATCGTTAAAACGAAATCGCACGTACAATATGTTCGACCCGAAATATCCTATAAATATATAAATGAAATAGTTTCAATATTTCTGGGTCTCATGCAATCTGAAATTATCTGCAATCTTTTTGGAACCATCGACACTCCAGTTTCATTTATACGATATCCTAAGAAAATTGTTTCTGTTTGGAAGAATTCACATTTTTCAATGTTTAAACTTAATCGTGGTTTATGTAATACTGATAAAATTATTTTTATATGCTTCTTCAAGACATTAAAATGGTATATTTCCCCATCAATTGAGAAACCTCTATATTTTCTGCAACTTTCATCCAACAATAATAACCACAAGCTATTTTTCAAAACCAAATGACATAATATATATTCATTTTAAGCACCCCTTTGGCTAACATTCATTAGAATTTTTTGACATAAACGCCAGAGCCACGTTTGGCATATTCACCATTATCATATGTCGATTTGACATAAGCTCCATTTTCTTAGTTTTTTATTTAATTCATCAAAAATATGAGGTAAGGTGATGTTTATAAATGATATTAAAATTTGTTAAGTGAATTACACAATTTTTTGAAGTATCAGACATTTAAATATAATTGGTATAAGCAGAATTAATCAGTGTTTGTTTTTTCTGAAAAATCAAGTAACTGTCATTTTTGCAGTTGTGGCTTGGCAGATAGGATATTAAAGTTTCTAAAATATGGTTAGAGCGCAAGGGTTACTGATTTTGCATTTATAAACCGAATTAGTACAATTCATATTTATAATATAATTCCAACATTGTTTTGGTTTACAATGGACAAGAATTTTTCATTCATTCAAATAACAAAACCACCAACTTTTCTAAAATTTCAATCCAAAACAAAGTAACGTTAAAAACTCATAAATTTAATTTTATAAAATCTGGCGGGAGCGCAACAATATTCAAATTTCACATTTTTTTTCAATATATTTATAGGTTGATAACAGATTGGGTACTATATACACGTACAATAGCTATTCAATATTATCTTCTTGGACATTGTACGAGAAGTTTTTGCTTATTGACGTCAAAAACCGCTGATATTTGAAAAAAATCTTCATAATCTAGGGAAATTATATATTAAATATTCTAAAATGTGGTGAGAGCGCAGGGATAATGATTTACTTTCATTTTGAGATTATTTCTTCTATACCCCAACAACTTTCATCTGAGAGTGTCTATCCCTTGATAGGTGAATTAATTAATAAACTTGTGAGAATATTTTATAATGTATTTATCAACATTTACACGTACAAAATTATTCCATTATTACGTTGACACACAAAAATGGTCGACTTTCTGTTTGTTCCAGTAAAATAAAAGGTTTATTAATAAAGCTTATATCAGTTTTTTATACATTACCAGAGGGCATTTTTGTTGTTTGTCTTGATGAAAATACTATATTTCTATGAGAATATAGTTTAGCATGCATTTATCAACATTGACACATACAAAATCATTCCAATATTGCGTTGATTTTTTGTTAGTTCCTGTCAAACAAAAGATTTATTAATAAAGCCTATATTAGCTCTTTCAAAATCATATTAACAGATGATGTTTTGTAGTGAATTTTGATCAAAATACTATATTTCATCACCGATTTTTATATTTCATCATTGAAAAGGGCAAAGCTACATTAGTTTGAAACAATGTTATTGAAAGAAAAACATATTCTGTAGCAAATTCACGACAGTTTCTTCAACGAATTATATTGACTATTAATAATTAAACAATGAGTAAATTTTTACAGTCAACCGTTATCAAGGACCGTTTAGATTATCTTTTTTTTTCAGAATGTCATGTGGCCCTTTTCACATAGCAACATTTACTACATCTTTCACTTTAACAAAATAGCTTTGAACTACAAACAAGATTAACAAAAGAATGATAAAACAAATTAGTCCATTCAATAATCTTGGAAACGCGAATGAACTCTTATAACTCTTTTGCTTTTGGTCTGTGTCACTGTTGGTGAGCTGTGGGCAAGACTTCAGAAAGTTAGTCTGAGTTTCCTTACCTTTAATTTCAGATTCCGACTCAATTCCATTTGTGGCAGGAGTTACTGGATCTTCCGGTAGCGGATGTGAACGAGTCATAGCTTCATGTCTTAAGTGGAAACTATTTCGTCTCACTTTATTACCATTTTCTTTTTCTACAATATAAGATCTTGGCTCTTGTAACTTCTCCACAACTTTAGCAGGTTGCCACTGCTTTCCTTCCTGATAATCATCTCTTCTGACTATAGTTCTGTCATAATAATGTTTATATAGCCGTGCCATATGAATGAAACTCAATGTTTCTAGCTAATTCCACAATATAATGAAAAATGTTGAAAATTCTATAATATTGACAATTGTTTCTATAACTGAATATCATAGTCAGAATGACAGAAGTTACATTTCATTTGATGCCTACCTGATGTTTAGTAGTTATTTTTGGCTAGACCAAGAAATGACCTACCTTGTGATTGACTTAATATATGTTTATAGAAAGAAGAAGAAGATGCGATATTACAAATATTGAAGCTTAGATATTATTAGCCCTATGGTGATATCCTGGATATCATTTTTCCAATTAAGATCAGTATAACTGTACAATGATATAGAAAACCAGTAAAACTATATCTGCTGATCTTTACAATCATCACTTGAGAAGACAGTTTAATAGTGGAGAACTCCCCAGATTTATCTGTTCATTGACCACTTCATATTGTGGGTTTCTTAAGCGTCTTCTAGTTTCCAACTCTTCAAGGAAATCCCGTTCTTGTTTCTTGTCACAAATATGTAGTACTTTTAGTTCTATGTTAGGTGTCAACGAATGGTTGATGTCAAGTAGATGTTTTGCGTAATGGAATTTATCTGGTTGCTCTCATCTGTACGCTCGTAAGTGTTCACTGTATCGGATTTCAAAATTTCTGAGTGTCTGACCCAAATAGACAGCATAACATTCTGGACATTTCAGTTTATATATACCTGATTCTTTTAATATTGGTATTTTTGTTTTAACATTTAACAATTTTGTACTAACGTTACTTTCTGTTCTAAAAGAAATTGTTGTATTCGTTGCTAAAGATATTATCTTTGAAATATTATTAGAAATATTTCCTGCATATGGTTTTGGGTAAATTGAATAATCAAGTACATTATTAACTCTTTGAATTTTCAAGTCAAGAAAATTGATTGAATTATTTTCTTCAACTTCTAATGTAAATTTAATTTTTGGTTGTAAATTATTGTGGTTGAAAAATAAATTTAATTGTCGTTCACTACCTATAAAACAAACTAATATGTCATCTACATATCTATACCAAAATAAAACATTTTTTGAAATATTACTTTCAAAGATTTTTTTTTAAACTGTCCATAAAACTGTTTGCCAAAACATGTGATATAGGGCTTTCCATTGGTAAATATTCATTTTGAATATATATGTTATTGTCAAAAGTGAAATAATTCTGATTAATGCATACATCAAATAAATTAAGTATATCTGATATGATTCCTGGATTAATATTTTTATCTTCTAGTAATTTTCTTACAAGTATTAGACATTCTTTAGGAGGAATTTCAGTGAAAATATAAGTAACGTCAAATGAAATAAGCTTAGAGTTATCTTGTAATTCGAATACTTTTAATTTTTTAATTAGTTCTATTGAATTTCTAATTGAGTATTGAGATGCATATCCGTAACTAATAAGTATATTGTTAAGCTTCTTTGCCAATATACTATTAGGAGTATCAACCTAAGAAACTACAGGTCTAATTGGTTTCGTTATTTTATGTAATTTAATGGCTCCATATAATTGTGGACAATGACGATTCTTGATTATCATGGACCTCTTTTCGTAATCACTTGAATTATTAACAATATCCCTTACAGTATTAGAAAACTTCTTCGTTGGGTCTGTTCTAAGAACATTTACATCGCTAGATTCTATAAAGTTATATATTCTTATCAGATTTTGTAAATGTTAGGTTATTATCCTCTACTTTCATTTCTATTGTATTTAAAACTGTAATGTCATTTTTTGTTTGACGTTTACCTTATGCATGTTCAATATTTTTGATTAAAATGGCAATTCTCAATTTCTCATGAAGAAAATCATTTCAATTAGATTTTAAAGCTATTTCTGTCTTTTAAGTGATTACGAAAAGAGGTCCATGATAAATAAGAATCCTCGTTGTCCACAATAATATAGAACCGATAAATTACATAAAATAACGAAACCAATTAGACCTGTAGTTTCTTTGTTAATACTCCTAATAATATATTGGCAAAGAGGCTTAACAATATACTTAATAGTTACGGATATGCATCTCAATACTCAATTAGAAATTCAATAGAACTAATCAAAAAATTAAAAGTATTATAATTACAAGATAACTCTACGCTAAATTCATTTGACGTTACTAATATGTTCACTAAAATCTGTCCTAAAGAATGTCTAATACTTGTGAGAAAATTACTAGAAGATGAAAATATTAATCCAGAAATAATATCAGATATACTTAATTTATTTGATGTATGTATTAATCAGAATTATTGCAATTTTTACAATAACATATATATTCAAAATTAAGGTTTACCAATGGGAAGCCCTATATCACCTATTTTGGCAAACATTTTTATGGAAAGTATAGAAAGAAAAATCTTTGAAAGTAGTATTTCAAAAAATGTTTTTTTGGAAGGTATAGATATGAAGATAACATATTAGCTTGTTTTATAGGTAGTGAATGACAATTAGATTTATTTTTCAACCACAAAAATAATTTACACCCAAAAATTAGAATTACATTAGAAGTTGAAGAAAATAATTCAATCAATTTTCTTGATTTGAAAGTTCAAAGAGTTAATAATGTACTTGATTATTCAATTTACCGTAAACCAACACACACTGATGTGAATTCCATATTCCAGTCACCCCATGTCACATGAACTAGCGGCATATAATTCAATGATGCATAGAGCATTTTCAGGTCCTATGAACAAATGTAGTTTTGATAGAGAGATTAATACAATTAGACAAATGGCAACATCCAACGGTTATCCATAAATATGATAAATAAACTAATTAATAAAAAAGAGGAAAAAGTGGCATTACAACTAATATTTCCTTAACAAACTGAAGAAATAGAAACTTATAAAACTATCACATATGCAGGCAATATTTTTAATAATATTTCAAAGACAATATCTTTAGCAACGAATAAAACAGTTTCTTTTAGAAAAAAAAGTAACGTAAGTACAGAATTGTTAAATGTTAAAACAAAAATACCAACATTAAAGAAATCAGATATGTATAAACTCAAATGTCCAGAATGTAATGTCAGAAATTTTGAAATCCGATACAGTGAATACTTACGAGCATACAGATGAAAACAACCAGATAAATCCTATTACGCAAAACATCTACTTGACACCAACCATTCATTGACACCTAACACAGAACTAGATATTTGTGACAAGAAACAAGAACTGAATTTCCTTGAAGAGTTGGAAATTAGAAGACACTTGTTCAAATTCCACGGTCATTTGAACAGAAAAATTAAAATATTACCATTTAATTTCAAGCTTTGAAAAAATTTATTTGTTATGCTTATTGCATATCGGCATAAAGGCGCTGATTGGCCAAAAAATTACGCAAAATAATTTGTCGGATGAACTATGTCGCATTTTATCCCTCCTTTAGTCCAATTCACGTAGTAACTGACTAGATTCACGACGAGAGACAAATGTTATAATCAATCATAATTGCAAGACGTCTGTCAAAGTCTAATACACGATTTTCAGCAAATTTTAAATATTTTATTTTAACAACAGAAATTCCTTAAATACTTGAGTTCGTATTGTATGTTGCATGTAAGTTATTAGTGACCAATTACAGCAATAATAAAGAATATTCAGTGTCCATGATCGCTTCATTTAAGAAGACCTAACTTAGAATCAATTTAAAGAATCCAGCATCTTGAGCAGTTGCATTTGTATCCAACAATTTTATAGCTAATTCGCTAAAATTGTTTAACACTTAAGAAACCCACAACATGAAGTGGTCAATAAACAGATGAATCTAGGGAGATCTTCACTATTAAACTGTCTTCTCAAGTGATAATTGTAAAGATCAGCAGATATAGTTTTCCTGGTTTTCTATGTCATTGCACAGTTATACTGATCTCAATTGGAAAAATGATATCCAGGATATCACCATAGGGCTTATAATATCTAAGCTTCAGTATTTGTAATATCACTTCTTCTCTTTTCTATTAACATATAATAAGTCAATCACAAGGTAGGTCACTTCTTGGTCTAGCCAAAATAACTACTAAACATCAGGTAGGCATCAAATGAAATGTAACTTCTGTCATTCTGACGATGATATTCAGTTATCGAAACAATTGTCAGTTTTTTAAAATTTCCATTATATTGTGGAATTAGCTAGAAATATTGAGTTTCATTTGAAACACTAATATGAGTAGATTCCACGAAGTAAGGGTCGAGACAGACTTTACATGATCCATCACTTCTGGTTTGAATAAACTATTTTCAATCGGCAATTTTGTACGCATGCGTCTGTTATTTAGAAGTTGTGCAGGAGACTTGTTAGATCCAGAAATTGGTATGTTTCTGTACTCCAATAGGGCAACTTCGAAACTATTGCATTTTCCCAACAATATCTTCGCTATTTGAACAGCTCTTTCTGCAAGACCATTAGATCTAGGGTAAGGCGGACTTGATGTGTTAAATTTAAAGTTCCAGCTTTGAGCGCAAATTCTTTGCATTGAAAAGAATTGAACGGCATATCATCAGCGACAATCTCTAGTGGTATGCCATGTGTAGTAAAAACTGTTTTAAAAGCATTGACTACGGATCTAGAATTTTAATTTTTTAAAGGAATTACATCCAGCCACATTGAAAAGTAATCTATAATAACTAAATACGGCTGTCCAGCAAAGTCCAAAATATCACTGGCCAATTGTTAGAACGGCAAGTCAGGTAAATCCCTTAAAACTAAAGCCTCTTTTGCATTACTTTTTAGCAGTCTTTCACAAGTAACACATTTCTTTAAGTGACCTAAGATATCCTGATTCATATTTGGCGAATACATTATTGATTTAGCTCTTTGTCGTGTCTTCGATATTCTATAATAGTTTTCATGAAGTTGAGCTAACATCTTTGGTCTTAAAGATTTTGGTATGATTATTCGGTCACCATAAAAAATGAGATCATCTAATAAGTAAATGTTATCTCAGTTCTTGAAATATTTTTTTAACAGATCAGAAACTTTTATTATGTCGTTAGGCCAACCCGTTGAACAGTTATGTTTCAATATATCGTCGTTGATTCTGCAATACCTGCTATGTGCACTTTTTGGTGATTTTCAAGTTTGGTTGTATTCCAGCTATATTAACGTGCGTGCATCGGTTGGTAACATCTGATATGTGCTAAAGAAATTCGTTGATTTTTTAAATCAAATAATAAAACCCTGCTATGTGCCACCATTCAAACTATGGACAGTAATAGCTGATATGTGTATCAGGATACACATGGCAGATATTATTTAGCCTTCCTCACCGCGGGTCTTGCACAAAGCAGTTATCGCATTCCATAAAATCTGCTATTATGTACACTAGTTTGTTGTTATTGTTGTTGTGAAGTAGTGAAGAAGTAAACACGTCGTCTTCTTTTCTTATTATAACTAGTTAAGTGTACCTACCTACAAAGATATTATTTCTATTGTAAGTATAAGATTGTGATTAATGCACAATTTTTTATTATGGCCCACTTGAGTTCATACCGATTATAGTGACAATATTATTTTGGCGCCAATCATACTTTGCCTATAAATCTAAACAGCTCACTGGTCGGACTTAAACTTTTGATGTTATTTAGGGTAGATAACTGAGTAAAAGCTAGCAAAAGAATATTAAGTTTTTCATTATACAGTGTGGACCAGTCAAGAAGTATAAAATGTGTACACTATAATATGACAAGGTTATTTATTCCACAAAAAATATTTATGGTACCTAATACTCGGGGCATAAAAAAGAAAATTTCCGCTCATCCACTTTTCATATTATATGTAAAATTCATACATAAAACGAAGGTTATAATAGAGTTTTTAAAAGTGTTTCGTTTCACAAAATCAGGTTTTTATTTGTAAAAGTTGGATCAGTAAAATTTAATTATTATACTATTATTTAGGTCCAAGCTTAGATTTATTGTTGTTTCCTTCCAGATGACATCTCGTAGCAAAAGAATTTTCAATTTGATCATTGCAAAAAAACCAGAATCTTCAGTTAGTGAGAAAATTATAGTCACAGTAAATGAGTCTGATTCTCAAACAGTATTGATTCCTGATCACGATCTACTTAAGGAGTTAGATACCGTTCCCGGAAACGTTACTTCCATTTCAAATTTAGTGATTCCAAATGAAGGTATCGATGGCGAGGTTCCTGAGTGGGAAGTACTAAAAAATGTTGAATTCGTTAGGGTATTAACAGAAGACATATCTGCTTTTGGTGAAGATACTTTTACCGAACAAGTTATTACGAATGGATGTGAAAATAATACTGCGGATACCATTATTGAAACAGACCAACTCGTCATAATGAATCTGGATATTATTGAACATAGTATTGAGGAAGATAAAGAAAATTCAAAAGAATGCACAGAAAATATGGATATAGGGGATGATGCAGAAAAAATTAAGTTTTTCATTATACAGTGTGGACCAGTCAAGAAGTATAAAATGTGTACACTATAATATGACAAGGTTATTTATTCCACAAAAAATATTTATGGTACCTAATACTCGGGGCATAAAAAAGAAAATTTCCGCTCATCCACTTTTCATATTATATGTAAAATTCATACATAAAACGAAGGTTATAATAGAGTTTTTAAAAGTGTTTCGTTTCACAAAATCAGGTTTTTATTTGTAAAAGTTGGATCAGTAAAATTTAATTATTATACTATTATTTAGGTCCAAGCTTAGATTTATTGTTGTTTCCTTCCAGATGACATCTCGTAGCAAAAGAATTTTCAATTTGATCATTGCAAAAAAACCAGAATCTTCAGTTAGTGAGAAAATTATAGTCACAGTAAATGAGTCTGATTCTCAAACAGTATTGATTCCTGATCACGATCTACTTAAGGAGTTAGATACCGTTCCCGGAAACGTTACTTCCATTTCAAATTTAGTGATTCCAAATGAAGGTATCGATGGCGAGGTTCCTGAGTGGGAAGTACTAAAAAATGTTGAATTCGTTAGGGTATTAACAGAAGACATATCTGCTTTTGGTGAAGATACTTTTACCGAACAAGTTATTACGAATGGATGTGAAAATAATACTGCGGATACCATTATTGAAACAGACCAACTCGTCATAATGAATCTGGATATTATTGAACATAGTATTGAGGAAGATAAAGAAAATTCAAAAGAATGCACAGAAAATATGGATATAGGGGATGATGCAGAAAAAATTAAGTTTTTCATTATACAGTGTGGACCAGTCAAGAAGTATAAAATGTGTACACTATAATATGACAAGGTTATTTATTCCACAAAAAATATTTATGGTACCTAATACTCGGGGCATAAAAAAGAAAATTTCCGCTCATCCACTTTTCATATTATATGTAAAATTCATACATAAAACGAAGGTTATAATAGAGTTTTTAAAAGTGTTTCGTTTCACAAAATCAGGTTTTTATTTGTAAAAGTTGGATCAGTAAAATTTAATTATTATACTATTATTTAGGTCCAAGCTTAGATTTATTGTTGTTTCCTTCCAGATGACATCTCGTAGCAAAAGAATTTTCAATTTGATCATTGCAAAAAAACCAGAATCTTCAGTTAGTGAGAAAATTATAGTCACAGTAAATGAGTCTGATTCTCAAACAGTATTGATTCCTGATCACGATCTACTTAAGGAGTTAGATACCGTTCCCGGAAACGTTACTTCCATTTCAAATTTAGTGATTCCAAATGAAGGTATCGATGGCGAGGTTCCTGAGTGGGAAGTACTAAAAAATGTTGAATTCGTTAGGGTATTAACAGAAGACATATCTGCTTTTGGTGAAGATACTTTTACCGAACAAGTTATTACGAATGGATGTGAAAATAATACTGCGGATACCATTATTGAAACAGACCAACTCGTCATAATGAATCTGGATATTATTGAACATAGTATTGAGGAAGATAAAGAAAATTCAAAAGAATGCACAGAAAATATGGATATAGGGGATGATGCAGAAAACCGAATTGTAAATGAAAGGCGAGATGGAGGGCATGCAGAATACGAAAATAATCCTGCAGAAATGGATTCAGATTTTAATGAGGTAGACACAGAAGATATGGATGAAGGAGAATACACAGACAAATCCGAAGGTGAAAACACAGAAACTGTTTTTGAAAAAACGTATAAAAACAGAGTAAGCGGTGAAAAATATACTGGCTATAAAAGAACGCCCCTCAATGTGATTACCCACGACCAAAATAGAGATGCAAGGGCTATCAAAGGTCGCTGTTCTCATAATTACCTACCAAAAAGAAAAACGAAGAGCTCATTTATGTGTGGTCAAATGAAAGATGAAGACAGAAAACATATTATTGATAACTTTTGGAAGAAACTAAAAACATGGCCTGAGAAGAAAGCCTATGTTAAAGGATTAGTAACTTCGAGAGACATTAGGAGAAGAAGAAAACAAGTAACTGGGAAACGAATTAAAAGCGAAGGGCACGATTTATTTTTATCAACTGGCACAGAGGACAAAGTGAGAGTTTGTCGAACTTTCTTCCTAAATACCATTGATTTGGGACGAGACACTTTTATGAGATGGGTAAAAAGAGACACTCATACTTCCAGTCCAACCTTCAGTGGAAATGAGGATGAAGAAACTGCAACAACTACTGTTAGAGATACGCACACAGTTAAAATTAATAAGGTTGAAAAAGTGAAACAATGGTTGGATTTACTGCCCAAGGTGCCTAGCCATTATTGCCGGGCTTCGTCAACAAAAAATTATGTCGAGTCAACTTTTAGATCTTATCTTCACATGTATGATGTCTACAAGAAATGGTGCACAAAAAATGAACTGGTACCAGTTGGAAGAATGCTGTTCACAGGTCTGTTAAAAAAGATAAAATAGCTATGCATCACCCCAGAAAAGACCAGTGCGATACTTGCTGTGGATTCAAAGTGGATACTGTTGATAATGAAGAATACGCCAACCACATCAGAAGAAAAGATGATGCTCGCACTGCTAAAAGAGCTGCCAAGGAAAGCGCTTACTCGGAAAAGTTGGTTGTAACAATGGATTTGCAAAGCGTCCTCGTTTGTCCAAAAGCAGAAGCATCGGCAATGTATTACAAACAAAAATTACAAGTCCAAAATTTTACTATTTATGAGCCCAATAAAGGAGACGTTTATTTGTACGTTTGGCATCAGGCTAATGGGGGTGTATCCAGCAATGAATTCACTTCATGCATAGTTCACTACATTTCTACAATGATATCCGAAACTTATAAACACGTGGTTTTGATTTCGGACGGTTGTAATTACCAGAAGATATAAAGTATTGGCCAGCGCTTTAAGTGATCTTGCACAGTAAAAATCTATCATCATTGAGCAGCTGTTTTTAGAAAAGGGTCACACAATGATGGAGGCGGACAGCGTCCATGAGACCCTGGAACAATACTTCAAACCACCAATAAATTCACCCGCGGATTACATTGCTCGAATGAGGCTGGCCAGACCTAAGCAGCCTTACAATATTAATGTAATTGATTTCATCTTTTTCTTGAAGTATGATGGCCTAGATACAAACCTACAATCATTGAGGCCAGGAATGAAAACCGGTGACTCTACAGTTACAGATATTCGCCAAATGAGGTATTTACCCAGTGGAGAAATCTGTTATCAACTAGGATTTACAGATGAATGGAATCAACTACCTCAAAGAAGAAAAAAACTGGTACAGGTACACCTACAAAAATGTACAACTCACAACTTCAAATAGCAGAGTGAAAATTTCGTCATCTTCAGGTACCCTTCGAGGTGCTCTAGCAACAGGTTGTGACCCATTTTTTAATAGTAGTTTGCATTTCTTTTGAAATTTACGTCCATCAAAAACATCTATGTTATTTTTAACAAATTTATCCTTACTTTGACATAAATTAACCACATCAACTTTAGCAAAAATATTTAAATCAAGACATGACTTTATTCCAAGAATAGGCATTGATTTTTCTTTAACAACTACAAATTTTAAGTTATATATCTGATTATTAAACATACAGTCTAGATTCACAGTACCTGATGGTGAAATTTCAAATCCAGTTTCTAAAACAATCTTAGATTTACAAATAAAAAAAAATTTATTTTGAACTTTTTGCAATATATTTAAAGGAATAATGTTTACCTGTGAACCTGTATCAACTTTAAAATTAAATTCTATGCTTACTTTTTCAATCCAGTCATTTCTTTGTGTAACTTATACCATTATAATGGTCAATAAGTATTCTCCCGTATCCTCATCCTGGTTTTCTTCATCTTCTTAATTTCCAAAAATTTCCCTTACATATTGACTGCGGAATACTTTTTCAAAATGTTCATATTTTTACACATATTGCACATTCTACCAAAAGCAGGACACTTTCTTGGGCCATGTGTGAAACCACAACTTCTGCAATCGAATAAGTTAATTTTGTGGTCAACTTCAGGATCCACTGTTGCATTTCCACTTCGATTCCACATATCAATTGCTTTATATAAGGTGAGAACCTCTGCATGTAATATTTTTTCTTGAAATTCTAAGCTCAGAATACCAAACACAACTCTATCTCTAATCATTGAGTCACAAGAGTCTCCAAAATCACAGGTTTTAGAAAGTTTTCTAAGGTCTAGCAGAAAATGATGAAATGACTCACCCTCATCCTGTTTACTATTATAAAATAGGAATATTTCATAAACATTATTCTTTCTAGGTATCATATATTTTCCAAATCCGGTCATTACTTTATCGAAATCATCATCTTCGTCTTCTTCGTTCAACTTTAACGTGTTGTAGACTTCTAGTACTTCCTCACCCACAAGATTGAGTAGCAAGGCTATTTTGACGTTACCTTCATTTTTAACTTTGCCGCTTGCTATTAAACATGCTTCAAATGACCACATTGCCTTCAAACGATAATGGCGCTGGAAGTCTTACATCAGACATAATTCTTATTTTATCTTTTCAGGCAACTTGTAAGACACAATTTCAACAATAAATAGGACTATCCGCTAAAGAATATTTCATGCACTCCGCCATGTAATGTGAATAACACACGACAGTTCTTTTAACAAAATATATTGACTATTAATAATCAAAGAATGAGTAAATTTTCACAGTCTTCTTCTTTTTTCCTTTATTGGGCTTGACTCCGTTATCTACCCAGTACTATGTGTCACTTTGATTCATTTAGGAAAAAGTTTCACTTCCATGCATCTGCCTCTGGGACACCACTTCTTCCTGGATCTAAAATTAGTTTATATAACTATATTACAATTTTTTAAAAATTTACACAAAAGCAAAACACTACTAGCTGAAGGTTCTCTAAGCATATCTTCTACACATAAAGCAGTTTCATACTTCATGCAATTTTTTAGCATACTGTTATATAAAATGTCACTATATTTTTTGTTAATAGGGCACTCCATAAGTATATGTCTGATACTACCCACTTTCCCACATTCACAATTGGGTGAATTCACTACTCCTATCCGATGAAGATGCTGCGGATACGCACAATGTCCCAATCTAAGTCTATTCAATGTAGTAACCACATGCCTGTTGACCTTTACATCATAAAACCAAGGCTTCTCTGGTAATTTCCCAACAATTTTAAAATAATGCTTTCCTTTAAGTTTACACAATTCAATCCATTCATCTTCCCATTCTTTTCTTATCTTTTCTTTAACATTTACCAAAATATCTCTATAATCCACTTTATTAAAATTCTTTTCCATATTTCTTAAACTATTCTTAGCCAACAAATCTGCTTCTACATTACCCTTAATACCTGTATGACTTGGAATCCAACCAAATCTAATATTTTGATTATTACACTTCGCATCCCATAATAGTTCTCTAATACATAACTCTGGGAATTCAGCTTTACCATATAATCCTCTTCTGGCTATCCTCTGTAAAGCACTCTTGGAATCGGTTAGAACCAAGAAATTCAAGTTTCCCATTTCGCGAATTCCTGTAACAGCCACATAAATCGCTAATAACTCTGCTGTACATATAGTAGCTTCATCGGCCACTCTGACACTTATTCTAGAACCCCTATTTTCCATATATATACCAAACCCAGTCCGATTTTCATGTCTATCTTTAGATCCATCTGTATATATTATATGGAAATTCCTCCATTTCTCTTTAATTATGCCATCAAATTCTATTTCATTATCAGGGTTGCTTTTCTGTAGCCCCAAATCCTCCCAGGGAATTCCAATAAGCAGTGCATCGTACCCAACTGAAAAGCATGGTATAACATCGTATTTTCTAATTAAATTATGACAAATTAATGCTCTATCAAATCCCTCCATTATAGGAAAATTGATCATGCCAACATTTATATGTTGAAGCCCATACATACTCAATGAATTACTTGTTACTATACTATTATTTAAAGAAAGGTGTTTCAAGATAATTTTTTCTGCTAACCATATACGCCTCCAATGTAAAAGGAGTTCCTTCGCCTCTGCCAACAGTGACACAGTGGGGGTGCTTTTCATAGCACCTAATATAACTCTTAATGCTTTAAATTGTACTTTATCTAATTTGCATAAATTTCGTTTTGAAGTATTAAACAAAAGCAATGAACCAAAATCTTAGTGAGATCTAACAATACCCTTGTATATCATAGATAGAATTTTTGAATCAGCCCCCCACCAATAGTTTGCAACAGATTTCATGACATCTATACCCTTCTGTGCTTTAGCCACAATCCCATCAATGTGGGCACTTAACTTCATTTTGTCGTCCAGTAAGACTACTAAATACCTTACTTTTGTTTCATGTGGTATTACTTCATGATTGCATACAATACTAGGGATACTTCCTCTACTTTTCCTTTGTTGAAAAATTATCGCTTTTGATTTTTGTACTGATAATTGAAACCCATCTAATCCCAGCCATTCACTAGTATTCTCCAATGATTCATTAATACCCCTACATAACTGTTCCAAATCATTCCCAACTGCAATAATCATCATATCATCAGCCTAGCCTAACATATCCACTCCTTCCACCATTTGTTCATATTTATCATTTGTGTATACTGCAAACAGTAACGGACTAAGGACTGATCCTTGTGGGATGCCTTTACTTACACATCCTAATCTGGAAGTAACCCTTGAACAGATATCTTTCACAATGATCTTTCTATTACTATATATTTTCCTTAAGAACTCAATATATGATTATGGAATATTAAATTTAGCAAATTTATTCATTAATATATGAATCTTTACATTATCATATACCGCCCTGATATCCAAAAATACCGCAACTACCTTATTATTCTTTTGAAAAGCTTGAACAACTGTTGTCTGTGAATAAACCAAATTATCCATAATTCCCTTCCCCTTTCTAAAACCAGATTGTTTCTTATTAGTTAAAAGGTCTGCCTCCAATTTATATTCAATTCTATTTTTGATCAAGTTTTCTAAGATCTTTAATGCACATCATTGCAAAGCGATAAACCTATAACTATCCACTGAAAAGGGATCTTTAAAGGGTTTCAAGATTGGGCAAATGATTTGGATTTTTCATTCCTCATGAAGATTATCTCCTGATACAAAGCTATTAAATACTTTAATCAAATTAAATTTAATACAATACGGTAATCCCCTAAACAGTGAGTACACTAAATCATCCAACCCTGGCATCTTATCTTTTTTCCTTGCACTTAACACTACATTCAGCTCATTCACACTAAACTCCTCCCCCATTTTGTTCTTTGATATAATCTCTACTCCTTCATTCAGAATTTCAGGGGAAGTAACTAGATCCAGGAAAATTTCCAAATTATTCTTTATAAAATCTGCATTCCTATTATAATTATTACCTCTACCAAAACCCTTAACCACTTTCCATATATATGACATATTGCTATCCCGGTTGAGGGTAGAGCAGAATTCTATAAACTATTTTTCTTTTTGTTTTTGAACATTTTTTTTGCCTCAGCAACCTTTTTTTCCATAAAAATATAATTGATCATACTGCTATCCCTTAAATACCTTTGTATCGCCATTCTTCTCTCTCCCAACATTGTATCACACTCCCTATCCCACCATTTCTTAATTGTTCTTTTATTCTTACCATTGTTCCTATTATTTCCACTATAATTTGTTTTATTGGGTTTAACCATATTGTAAGTTTTGTCTATGAAACCCAC
Organism: Galeruca laticollis; assembly: GCA_963921935.1. Lineage (NCBI taxonomy): Eukaryota > Metazoa > Arthropoda > Insecta > Coleoptera > Chrysomelidae > Galeruca > Galeruca laticollis. Next base: position 34,067,883 of record OY998176.1, on the reverse strand, counting down.
AATATCTCTTACCTTCCATTTGATTTTCCATTTCTATACATTTTAAATAATACTCATCCCAATTTATATTTCTAGTATTATACTTTTTTACTTGGAATTTGCCATATTCGTGAATATCATTTTTATATTCGCCCCCTATCTCGAAATCAATTTTCATAGGATAATGATCACTGTCTCCCTTGTCTAGTGGATATACTTCCCATCTTCCAACTAACCCTAACCAACCTGTGCAAGACGTAAGGTCTGTAACACTTTTGTTTTGACCCGGTAATCCAATTCTCGTTGCACTACCGTCATTCAGACAAATAAAACCAGATTCCAATAGTACCTCTACCAGAATATTACCAGAATATTACCATTTCTATTATTAGTATTGTTACCAAACATTACATTTTTGGAATTAAAATCGCCAGCAAAAATAATATGATCAAATTTATCTATTTCCTGACATATATCACTTCAGAAAGGTCTGTTCATTTTAATATCTATGGGAAAATAAGTATTTATAATTACCATTTTATTAACTACAATGGCTTGTATAATTAAACCATAAGGTTTATTTATTAAATTCAAATCATATGACCGTGACCGTGATGTACATTTATTACTTACTAAAATTGCAATGCCATTATGTCCTTCCGATCTGTCTATTCGATATATATTATAGCCTTTTACCCTCCATTTCATTCCATTATTTAAAAAGGTTTCTTGCAACAATATCACATTTGGGTCATTTCTATTAATTAAATATTCAAGATTAATATTGTTAGATCTCACACTTCTCAAGTTCCATTGCAATATCCTGAATTTTATAAAATGGGGTAAAATATTGAAACAAGGAACTACAATTATATTTGTCTTAATCTTACCACTCATCTTGCTCCATATCTAGTTCAGATATGGATTTCCCATTATCTTCTTTCCCCCCCCCTGTTTTTTTTCCATTTTTAAATTTAAATTGTTACTTGAATTCCTATTGTGTGATGGGGAAACTCCCCTTTTTTGCAAATTCCCATAAATTATCTGAGACATGTTTATTAGATTCTCTACAGGTATATTCTGATCCGCCAAATATTCATTAAGATCTAACTCACGTATATCAATAACATTTACTTCATTAGAATCGCATTTTGAAGGTAAACTATTATTTATTATATGTAGACCTACCTGTGATTGGGGTAGTTGGGTACAACGTACTACCCATGTAACATCCCTGTTGTGCGTCTTTATCATATCCCGGGCTATTAGGACATCTTCTTTTGTTTTTAGTAACCTCAATATAAGATCTATTCGGGGTTCTATTATTACTTTGTATTGTTGCACTTCTCTGACTAATTGAAATTAGCTCATTTTCAGGAGTTTTATCTGGTAAATTAGGAAAATGTCTAATACTTCTATCTGGAATGGTTCCTACGAAAGAACTTTCATTCTTCCTAGGTACTTGTTTCGCTGCATCATAATAGGCTACATTCTGTTAGCTCATGATTTCATTGATTTTTTTTGTCTAACGAGCTCTTCGCAACTGTCTACATTTTTAAGCTGTTCAGTGATTACATGACTCTCCCTACAATAAAGACATCTTTTACTCTTATACTCTGTACATTTATTTTTATCATGATCCTCTTTTCCGCATAATTCACATATCTCTTTACTATTGCATTGCTTCGCAGTATGGTTGAATCTGGAGCATTTAAAGCATAAGATAATAGGTCTGATACAAGTACCTACCTCCAATCTATTGTTATATATACTGACATACCTAGGGAAACTTTTGCCAACAAATGTAAAAATAGTTGAACCAGTTGGAACTTAAGCCACCTCATGGGTAACCTTATCTTGGACCCTTCTATTCAACCTACGTACTTCCAGTACTTTATACATCCCTCCAGATTCATCATCAGCTCTATCCAAAACTTCTTCTTCTGAAAGACTACTTCCGACTCCCTTCACCACTCCTTTTCAAGTAAGCAACACTGCCGGTATAAATGTATGATATCCCTTTTTTGCCAATTCCTCATTTTTCTTAAAATTATTTGCGTTCTTTGGTGGGCGAAAAGTTACACATACTCTATTTCTACCTTTTTTGACAATATTTTTGACTCCTTTTATACCCGAATTATGTAAAATTTCACCAAACTCCACCGGATGGAGGTTACCCACATTTTGCTCACCATGCTCTACTATTACATTAAACGGACCCGAATCATACACTGAGTACAACAGATTTTCATAAATTGAGTTTTTTTTTATTTCTTGAGTATATTTCCCCTTAATTTTATCCACATTATTAGTTTCCGAGTTTTGTAACATTTCTCCCCCGCACGGGTCGGGCGGCGGATTGCTCTTGTCCATGTACCCTACTCAAATTTGAGGTTAGTACCACTACTATACTTCATTCACTGCAACTAAAATATTAACTACAATAACTGTTTTATTTAGCAAACCACGAAATTACTGTGTATTCTTGGGCTAATGATCTTACATTACCAAAATAATCTTTTCTACACAAATATTTTCTTCCGACCACGTGTTGAAGTCGGTCACTCCAATCAAATGCATTTTTTTTTACTGTCAACCGTTATCAAGGACCGTTTAGGTTATCTTCTTCTTTCAGAATGTCATGTCGCCTTTGCCACATAGCAACATTTATTACAGTTGCGTTATAAAGTAGCTGTAACATTGATTAAAAATTCTAAACATATATACCAGGTACAGCTCACTGCTGAATATGACATACAACAAAACTTACCCTTTGAAGTACATATTTATTTTTTCAAATATCTCTAAAGTTGTTTGATATATTAAAACTAAAATTGATGATTGGCTTTCTAATAATTGGAACAGGTTTTCAGAATAAGAATAATGTAACTATTTCGCCCCGTGAAAATTCCCAAGACCCCAAATTGTTATGTACGTTTTTGATACTTTTTACCCCTTAGAGCTTTTAAAAACATTAGTTTTTGTTGACATATGACCGTTTTCTCATCAGATTGAGGCAAAGTATGTAGTATTTACATACACTATAATCTACCAAACTAAAAATGAAATAACTCAGCTCCACTATCGGTACATAAAAACATTCAAATTCAATCACCAGCGGCAGAGGTGTCGCAACTTTTTTTATTGTTTACTATTACATATAGTCTGGCATCTATTTATATAAACCAGAATGATTTCCTCTTACATACTGTTATTGTTTCCTTAAGTTTTTTACAAAATTATTTCCTTAATCTACGTTAGTAATAAACTTAGATCTAAAATCTACAGGGTGTTTCTATATTCGACTGACAACGTAAGGATTCGTATTCCTATATTAAAATGAATCATTTATTGAGATCTCTCTGTGGTAGAACGTTGTCGGTGGAATACAGAAACACTCTGTATAATCGATGGATTAGTATGTTATGGCCCTATCCTTTTTAGATGTTAAATTTTAAACTATTTGCATGCCATTTCATTCATATAGGTTTTTAATTCCTGTACATGCTTCATGCAAAGCATGCATTCGTTAGAACCCTACTCTAAATCTACTATACTCGTATCTAAACTCATCTTTTACTTATTGCTAGGTATATCCTCGAACATTCTGGTGAGTCTTTGGCACTTGTCCATGCATTTTCCAGAGGATTTGACACAATAGGGTATAATACATTTATTTGGATTTTGATTAGTGAAGTCTGGCATTAGAAACTGCCTGTTCAAATCTGGATATCTCATTTGCCAGTGCATTAAGTTTTTTATATAGTTCTGGTGTTTCCAGCATATTTTGGACTTCATGGCCTCGCGGTTCCATTCGTTGGCTTCCTAGGTCTTGTCGTCTGCATTCAAAGACAATATATTTTGGCGTTCCCAGCTCCTTGCATTAACATATGTCTGTTTCTGCGAGGCTGAACCTTTTTAGATAAGTCGGGATCGTTCCATGCCCTGTTAGGAAGTGCATGATACCTGGCGATGGATTGAAGTGCTCGCTTCTCATCCTTCTCTGAGTGCTAGGGAAGAACTGGTAGAGCCTCCTCGTCGGCAATCCCGCCTCCCAGTCTTGTTGCCGTTCATCCTTTATTTTGGATATTATTCCACGGTAAGTTGTTATTCAGCTCCCCGGGAGCCCTTCCACTCCTGTTTGTCTCTTTTTTTCAACCAGTAGAGGTCTGCCCTTCTCCTCACTTTCAGGTTCAGTGGTAACACGCCAACAAGGAATATTAGTGCCTGCGTCGGAGTGGTGCTGATAGCTCCTGTTATTCGGATTAGGAACTCTCTTTGGTTTCTATTCACTTCTCTTCACTTTTGATATTGTATAGCCTGTGGGCCCATACACTTGGACCGTACTCGGTCACAGACGTCAATTTTATATTCAGATATAACCCACTTGGTAGGGTAACAACTTATAATCCCTCTGCGCAAGGCTTTAGCGTTTATACACTACCACCTTGGCTCTTTCACACACTTCTGTTATGTGTTATGTGTAGTCTCATCCAGCGGTATTCCCAAGTATTTGAGGTTCTTTCTGCTTCTTATACTTGTTCCTCCAATATTCATGACGCGGTCTCTTCCTAGCTTTTCTCCCACCAGAGTGAACATTGTTCCATTTGCCTATATCTCTAATTTATCTTTTATGCACCAGTCAGACACGATATCCAGTATTTCGTTCGACTTTTTCTCAATTTCCTTTCTACTGTTTCCCCCTACAACAAGCATCAGGACATCAGCGTATGCAATACTACCTTGGCGTTTTCTATTTATTTTTATGATGTTCACTAGTTCCTCCAGAACGACGTCCCAGAATGTGGGTCCGCAAACTGAGCATTGTGGGCATCTCTTAGTGAGGTGCTTGGTTTTCTTGCTAGGCGAGCGGGACACCCCCAGAAAGTCGCTTAGAAATAGCAGTATGTGACCACGCAGTACTAATCGCTAAGACCACTTTTACTTTATGTTTTCGGGGTCGCTGAATACGAATATGAAATTATTTTTACGATAAAATTGAGGCAACATGGAAAAAAACGGCAATTTCGGGTAAAATTGAGACAATTGAATTTGGCGTTTTTCTGTGTTCATCTCGATATATCTTCCACATTTATCAATGTATCATTATGAAATTTTTTATGACTATTGCATATCTAAAGATCGAAACAACAAGCCCACTCCGAAAATTCTGCGACAGATAATACTTGAACAGTAAATTTACAATTGTTTACTTTTACGTGTTCCGAGTTTTGTCGTACAAATGCAAAAGTTGTGTTACCAAGTTTCGAATTTCTAAAAACTAATTATCCAGTACTAAAAAGCAATACCTAAAGAAGTTTTTGGGAAAGTTTCAGATCTAAATATTGAAAAGAAAAAAAGATATGCTATTTCAAAGTCGAGCGTCACGTGCGGGTGCACGGCGCGCTATAGCACGAGCAGCGACTCTCCGAGTCGGAACTTTACACGCGTCCGAAATACGGTTTTAATATATCAATTGAAATAAAAACCATTAAAATATCTTTAAAATCTTCATTCATTTCATCTGTATTTACAATCACTTCTTTATTTACACATGTATCATAACAACTACAAACATCACAGCATTTCAAATTAGATTGTCTACAAGGGCAAACGTCAGTTTCGCAAGCATTTTTACCAGTGCACGAACAAAAGTACTGTTGTAGTAGTTCCATAGCAGTGGGGTCCATCGTAACAATCGAAACTCAATCTACCTGTTTCTACCACCCAGCCAAACTTTGTCACATCTTTGGAAATGATTAGAGGTTCGATTGCTTGTTTCCACTCATTGTTTTGCCAAAGAGCTCTTAAAATGTGTTTATGCATCGCTGGTTCAGATGGAGGAAGTCTTGCGATTTCAGAGTTCTTTTCGATAGTTAAATGAGATCTTAATGAATTTATATCGTTACGTGTACCTTTTGACTTTTTCTTTGAATCGTACAAGTGAGATGTGAATGTACTGACGACTTCTTGAGCAACATGTATGTCTAAGTCGGTTATTGTAGCTAAATTAGTCAATTCCTAGTCTGACATAAGTCGTAATGCTGCATTCACCTTGATCTTGCCTATGTAAAATAACGATGAATTAGTATCACCGCCTATTAGAGCGTGTGCAGCTAACAACGACGAACAGATATTTTTTCCTAATTTTTGTGCTAAACTATGAATAGGTATATACCTTCTGAAATCAGAGCGTACGGATATTTTTCTCGTGAAAAACCATAGCTAAGGTCCGTTTTCGAAACTTACAAAATGAAATAGTAGTAATAAAAAAACTTCTGTATCGGGAGATTCTACAATTGGTAACTAGTTTTCACTCATTCTGCGTTGAATACGTGGTACATGAAACATTAAGCGAGTATCAGTATCTATGTGCTATAGCGCGCCGTGCAGCCGCACGCTTCACTCGATTTTGAAATAGCATATCGTTTTTTCTTTTCAATATTTTGATCTGAAACTTCCCCAAAAACTTCTTCAGGTATTGCATTTTAATACTGGATAATTAGTTTTTAGAAATTCGAAACTTCGTAACACAACTTTTGCATTTGTACGACAAAACTCGTATCGAGATGAACACAGAAAAACGCCAAATTCAATTGTCTCAATTTTACCCGAAATTGCCGTTTTTTCCATGTTCCCCCAATTTTATCGTAAAAATAATTTCATATTCGTATTCAGCGACCCCGAAAACATAAAGTAAAAGTGGTCTTTGCGATTAGTACTTCCGTGGTCACTGTAAGGTCAATTTGGGGGTGCGTCCCGCTCGCCTATGCCATTTGGGCTGATTGAGCTTGCATACATGTCCCGACAGAAGTTTGTGAATGTTGTATAAAGCTCCAAAGGGTACTTCATCGTCCGTAGCCCTTCAAACTGCGCGGGCCACAAGAGTTTGTCGATCGCACCAGATATGTCGATGAAGATAGTTATTATATATTTCATGTCTGCCTCGATTATTATTTCGATCGACTGGTTTATTGCGTCTTCAATAGACTTCCTTTTTCTATAACTGTATTGGTTCTGTATTTTTCCAATGCGCTCTCGTACCTCATAAAGCCTCCTGCATAAGAGCTTCTAAAATACTTTATCACGTTCAGTAGACAGATTGGTCTGTACGTTTCGGGCTTTGTTGGATCTTTGACTTCCTCTTTGTTTATTATGACTATATCTACCTGTTTGTACGTGCTTGGAAATTCTCCCTGTCGCAAACACTCGTTGTACAAGCGCACAGTGACGGTAACTATTTCCGCATGTATGCTATTTGGCCCTGGGACGTTTTTCCTTCTACAGTCTGCCACGTACTCTTCGATTTCACTTTCAGTGAATTCCTGCACTCGCATGTTTCCTTCTGGCCCATACCTTTCTACAATTTACTCCTGAGCTGTTGTTGTTCTTTATTTCCATTTATTATCTGGTCTCCTGGGAGGAGGACCTCCAGCAGAATGTTTGTCGATTCCTACCAGTTTTCTCTGTATGTGCCATATTCTCTTTGTAGTGTGGGCAATATTGTCGGGCATTTGATCGTGTTTGTACGGTATACCCTAAGCGTTCCTCAACAGACCTTTCCCAGCTCTTCACCTTTTCTTCTTTTACAGCCTTTACGTAGTTCTCTTTTACCCTCCGATACTCCTTGAGAAGACTTTCTCTTTCCCCGTAAATACCACATCTTTAGTACGTTTTTCTGGATTTCCTTGTTCGGCTTCTGAGCCTTGTTAGCTCTTCCGACCAAGCCTGGTTTATCACATCAATTTTGTTAATTTTCTTGGGGATCGCTATGTTCATTGCTCTTTCTATACATTTGGCCTGTTCGTGTACGTCACGGCGGGTCGAATTCCGTTATTAACTGGTTCCAGTTTGCTTTGCCAATATTTTACTTAGCCTTGTTTGTCTAACATAATACAGTGTCCTTTCTGTCTCCTATTTCCTTCCTATTCCAAATGAGCTTCACACCCGTATTCTAATACTGGATTAACTTATAACGGCACCGTTATATTTTAACGGGGGCGTTAATTTTGACAGTTCTCTCTGTTAAATGTTTATAACGGATCCGTTACTATAACAAGCCGTTATATGATAAAACGAAGCCATTTGACACTAAATGGTATTCAGAAACTAGATTTTTGTTTAACGGTTCCGTTATACTTGACATAATCAAGCTAAAATATAATCAGTACTCAACAACTGGCATGCCCTGCGATCTTTTATAGCCACTGCTAATCTGCCTTTTTAACGCTATCTATTCGCTGGAAAGGTTACTAACGAACTTCATTTTACTGATTGCTGTCATCTGTGAATTTACCCAAACCAAGCTGTTTGGATGTCAATTTTAAAGAATAAAGTAATTTTTGACAAATGAGTAAATTTATGTGGAAACAGAAGGTTGAAGGAGAAAATTACATCTGAGAATATTTACAATTGTAGAGTGTGTGCCTTACACTTTTTACCTAAAGATTTTGGTCCAAATAAAGTTCTGAAAAGAGGAGTTTTCCCATCAGTCAATTTACCAAGTAGAACTATAATAATTAAAGAAAATAAAACTAATAAATAACTAGGATACATTTATTCAATAATTGTTTTTATTTTCTAGAATCTTTAGAAACAGTAACTGATGATGTTCCTTCCTCAATAATTTAAGCTGAACCATCAACCTCTTTAGCTGTACCACAAATTGGCACTGTATCTGTAACTAAGATTCCTAGGACTTTGAAGTTACCGGAAGCTTCAAATGCTCAGTTTGTAAAACTGAAAGCTAAAAAAGCACAAGAATCATGTGCTATTAATGAGGCTAGTTGTAGCTATTCAGTTGAACATGAGCTGAAATTGTCGACACGTGCTGTTCAAGATTCTACTTCTGTCACACCAGCAGACTTGAATGCCACAGTTACTCCAAAAAAAGTGAGTGAATACTTAATTCATTTATTAATATATAGGTGTTTAACAAAGAAACTTTCACAGAAATAGTAGATATATTAGGTATAGGTCAATATTTTGATTTATTTTAAAACATGAAAAATTATTAGGTACTTATAAATGCATTTATAATTTAATATTATTTAGTTACATCAAGTTTTGACTGTATACTTCTATTAGAATATTGTCTAAAATAGGGTTTAAAATTTAACATTTCAACAAAAATGTTGTCTAAATGCAATGTATATTGCATATTCATATTTTTTTTATCGCTAATGATATTATTTTTTAATTTAGAAAGATCTAATTTACTTGCTGAGGTGAATGTCTCTAGGGTTAAAGACCTATCACCAAAAGCCAGACGTCTCTATCAAATAGCCACTCAATATAAAAAAAGAGCTACCCAGTTTAGAAGAAGTCGTCAGTTGCTGTTAAAAAGGTATGCTGCTGAAACCTTTAAAAAATCTGAACTTTTTGAAAAATGTATATCCATTATATTGTATCATATGTGTAATATTTGTTAGCACATGCTATTGTCAATAAATTATTCTTATCCTAAGTTTGAGAAGGAAATAAAGAAAAGCACCTGTACTATTTTATAAATAAATATTTTTTACATGTGCATCTGCAAACTAAATTGGTAATTAATTAGTAATGTTTGTTTAAGAATAAACTTCAAGTAAAGTTTAGACAACATTAATAATTTGTACATATAATGAATATTTGTTAAAACTTTACCATTGTAATAGTCAGCAGCTAAATCATACATATTGGCATTGGGCTTAATATACCTAGTATCTGCTGACTGGTGCCGCTGATTACCTGTCGCCTCCCCCCGTTTTGAAAATTTCAATCTATGAAGTAAATGAAAAAAAATCGTTAAAAAATTTTAATTGATACCTTTATAAATTTCTATTAAATCAGTTATATATTTCTTAGTGAATTGTCAGCAATTTTTGGTGAAATATATTAGGGAACCAAAGCACATATCACAATTGTGCATATTTACAAATTACTTCGATTGCAAAATGTTTAATTACTTTGAAATTTTTACATTCATAAAAAAACAATATTATGATTTCACATGAAAATTTTACCATATAGAAATTGAGGAGAATATTATTTTTTACCTTTTGAAGCTTAGCATCTTCTTTTGCAAGCTGTATGGCTTGTGCAGCATCCTCCTCGACGTCAGTCTCCATGAGGATTTATTAGAAAGAGAGGAAAGAACAAAGTTTGATCCTTATTACTTATGCCCATTTGAGATAATAAAAATAATAGGTGTAAACTATGAGATTTTATTTCAAAATAATAAAAAAGCCGTTGATAGAGCGACGGTATTTATACAATAATCCCAATATTTGTAAACAAAGTGTACAAAATGTGGCGGAATAAAAACAAACAAACAATTGAGTGAATAGAAACAAAGAATTTGTGAAATAGTTTTTTTGACCAAGTCAATGTGTGTAAGTTCAGGTTATGGGATTATGGTCAATAAAACAATGAAAATCTATTATTTTTTCAGCCTACGTTTCGACCTTTATTGGGTCATCTTCAGGGCGTCAAAATTGATTTTCTTCTTGTAAAAATTCCCTATCATATCAAGCCTTCCAAAAACCATTCTTCATCAAAAAAGGAAATAACATTTCAATTTATTGTGTGTGTTCATATAATTTTACATTCAGTTCCCACCGTATCCAAACATGAACACACACAATAAACTGAAATGTTATTTCCTTTTTTGATAAAGAATGGTTTTTGGAAGGCTTGATATGATAGGGAAGTTTTACAAGAAGAAAATCAATTTTGACGCCCTGAAGATGACCCAATAAAGGTCGAAACGTAGGCTGAAAAAATAATAGATTTTCATTGTTTTATTGACGATAATCCCATAACCTGAACTTACACTTAGAAACAAAGAAGTTTAGTTCTAGTATCGAAAAATAATAAGGGATAATTTTCCTCCTCCAAGAGGGGATGATGTGACGGTTATTGAACCAGAAGGTCGTTAATAAATTTAGTAAGTTTAAGAGTGGACCACGATCCACTAGAAAAGACGTTTATTTGAGTAATTATTGAAACACGTTCAAAATAATACGTTAATAAATTATAAAACAATAAACCCGGACAAGGTTAATATTTTCAATGTGAGCGATGTGAATGTAGTAAAGAATATTGATTCAGCATATATAAATAGTATAATCTAGATAGTAAACAACAGTTGTATTTTTTAATCGTAAGTGTAACTCTGGTCAACGAGACGTTGACGTTGGCCATGGTTATTGTATATTTGTTATTAATTTGTTAAGTCTATTATATCCCAATGATTTTTTTTTGAAAGATACGGTTTTTATTTCGTTCCCACAGATTGGAGGTAAGTGTTTCCCGAATTAACGGTCTGGTAGCATAAGAAATGATTTAGTATAGGCTACGCTTACCTCTAATCATCACATGGTGTTACAGTTTTAAGACTGCCATCGTATCATTGCCAGCCTAACCCTATAGAACTCATTTGGGCACAGACAAAGAGTTACGTATACATGGCACGCCACAATATAACATTTTAAATACCAGACGTAGAGCGTTTGCTACGTACTGCAATAGATGAAGTTACGACATTAGTATGTGAGAACACTATAAATCACGTTCTAAAAAAGGAAAACTGCATGTAAGAATTAGATTTTCTAGTGAGTACGGTTACTAAGCCAGTCGTTATTCATGTTGGGACCGATAATAATAGCAACGATAGTGACAGTTTCGTATCAACAATAATTATATTCGAATCTTATAAATAATTCAGATCTCTCCCCCACCGGCGCTTGAATTTCACTGTTTATATGTACCTATAAGGTACCTGACTAGTTGCATTTTTAGTATGTTAGACAATATATTTGGTATTGGGATGCACCTATTGCTTGGTCTACCATAGGTTAAGATTATCGACTTTCGAACATTTTTTCTAGACCCTAGAATATGTAGATTCATTTATGACAGTTATACCTCTAAATGTACAAAAATAATAATAACACAGACACCCTAAATTGTTATTGAAAACAAGTCCTGTCCTGTTCCAGCTTAGTTACTACTTTTATTGCTCTACCCATATTCAAAAATTACTTTTATTCCACGGTTTATGTCGCCCTTTCTTCGACATTGAAGACGACACATAGTCCAATCGCTATGGAAAATGAAATCACTGCGGATAACTTCCTGTTCGATATAAAGAAAAGTGCCATTCTGAAATATGAGTTTTTTTCGGATCTTTCTGGAAATGTTATAAAAGCTTAGATGAATCTTATTTTGTAGCGGCGCTATAAATATAATCTAATAATAACGAAAATATCAAATCTATCTATAAAAAATGTTATTGCTGCTAGCAGAATTTTATACCGAGTTTACACAAAGTGTTGAATTGTCACATATTATTCTTCCCCGGCTTGGGACTCTTCTTCAGGTACTGAATTTGACCGCAGTTAATGTATTCTCATAGCTAACACTGGGATGTGGTAAACAATCGATATTAAATTGGACGCCACCAGTTTTTTAAGCGATAATAATAACTGAACAACAGGAATAAAAAGTTTAAAGACTGGAAAACCTTATATTTACTTCAACTCAACAAAACGAAATACTGAAAATATTTTAACGCGATGGTCCAAGTTAATATAAATGACTGAAAATCGAATATCAAAGATTTCAGCAACTTATATTTATTCATAATTCAATAAAAGCAAAAAGATAATTCACATTAACTGTATATCCAAAATACAAGACGGATACTGTTGCGGCTAAAATGGCCTTCTCAATACCTTTTAGTTAAATTATGCAAAGTTGCTCAAGCCGGCTCTGTTTTAAATGTATCGCCATATCGTCTTTGTCAACGGAGTATTTAAACCAGTATAACGATATAGGTAAAACTAACACTACCGCTACGCTGAACGCAAATCATTATTGTGACTACTTTTGTGAGTGCACTCCGTGTTTCGGCTTCAAGAGGCATCAGGTGAGTCAGTTTGAGCACTTATAGTTATAAATATAATATTTGGCCCCAACGCAACAAATACGAACGCAGTTATACAATAAAAATCTCCAGTTCTATATTTCCATGAATTGAATATAATACAAATGACTTATCTTGGGGAGGTTCTGCAATTATTCTGCTCTCAGCTAGGTCCTAGTGGATGGAGATATGGTCCTCAATCCATCTCGGCTGGTTTCGTGTTGTTTCTAACGGTGTTGTGTATTCATAGGGCCTACCCAGGGGCTGCAGAGCTGCGGAAATAAGAAGAGGAGTAAAAATTAGGGAAAAATTCTGGGAAGGGAGGAATATATAGTACAGATAGGAAGCTCATTCTTCTCAACAAATAAAAAACCTGTTCTGTCATATTCGCTTTGTTCCCTAAATAGACAGAAAATGCGGAATTATGAAGCTAAAACAGAATGAAAAGAAATTATTAAAAATTTGCTTCAAAAGTATATGAAATGTTTCTTATTTACAATAAAAAAGAATTGAACATACAAAATTCATCAAACGTCAGCCCATATGATAATTAGAAATAAAACATAGAATACACATAGAGAAATTGTATTTCAAGAATCTAACTCAAAATATATGTAACCACTACGATGTAGGTACTAACTTATAATGATATCATTTAAATACACAAAACTTGGAAGTGAAACGAGTTTTTTAATTCCGAATCATTAGTACGATGAAACTAAAATACCATAGTCCGATGGAAATCGTAACAGCCGATCGGCTCTCTCTACTCGGAGAAAAAAAGAAATTCGCAGAATTTCTTTTTTATAAACATAAACAGTCTACGAAGAAAAGTAGCCAAAACCGATTCGTTGTTCAACCTATCGTTTGAATTCTTTTCACGTCTGTGGGCAATACTACATACGATATGTCTGTACGATTTATAGTGCAAACTATTGTACGATCGATTTTATAACAAATTGCATTGTCTGTGGGCCGTTTTTATGTCCATGCAAGTGTTTTCGTGCAAAATTCGAACTTATACGTGGATGCTGAATTTTGACTAAAAAAGCTGTAGTAATGGCGTTTCATCCGGCGTTTCTCAATTCCAAAAATAGTAAACAATTAAGCTTGCCAGTGTCGTATCCACCTGATGGTAACAAAATTATATTATTGAGAATGATTCAGTGGTGAAATATGACGGTACAGTATATTTTAAATATTTTTTAACATATGACGTGAAAATTGAACAACTATCATCAGTTCTGAGACCTGCTTATTTATTTTGTGACAATCTGTATACAACAGAACTTCGAGGTCGAAACTAATCGAGAGTTATTTTGCTAAATGACCTTCGCGTAGGCAACACCTATATCACATACATATATTTTTTTTTAATAATAATACTTGCGTATTCTAATTAACTGAATGTGTGCGCGCGCCTCATGCTCGAATACCTTCGGTATGTTCGTTGGTTCTTGAGGACAGGTAGGGAAAAGTGGTATAAATTCGGCTATTGGGAACATTCGGCTATCCTCTAAAAATCGCGAATAAATTTAAATTGGCCACAAAATATGACCGTATGTTGAGTTGAATGGTGAGCATGGAGTGATAATTTTTTGATCTGGTTTTATTTTGTGCATCAAGACATATTATTGCATTTTTAAGGTGAGATTTCACATATTACCAATGGTAGATTTTAGGGCATTGTTGATTGGCTTAAAAAATTGATGTTATCCATTTTGAGTAGTGTATTATGTACTTTTATTATCCATGTGTCGGCATAACCTCTCATATTTATATTTAGCTAGTTGTACTAAAAATGATATTTGAATGCTCTGTGGGCATATTCGGCTAGCTGACATGGTTATGTTTCGGCTGGTTGTCGAATGTTCCCCTAATGTTGGAATTCGCATTAATTTGAACAAGGATTATTGTAGATGCCAGAGACATATTTGAAATAGACAAACTGCTGTGAAATCAGCGAAACTAGATTGTAAATGGCAATAACAGTCGTTTTGTCCAATCGCTTGAGCCAATATAGAGCAGAGCAAGAATATCAAGTGAAGCGACAGACCGTTCTGTTCCGAATTAAGGAGCTCATGCAAAAAAAACAGAGGAACAAATATTACAGGAATTATAGCATTGTTATCATGAAAGCAAGTCAAGAAGTAGAGCTTGTCACCTACATTAAGCGCTGTTGTGATTTGAACTATGGTTTACATTACAATCAAACTAGAGCACTGGCTTATGACTACAGTCGGAGCATAGTCAACTGTAAAACACCGAACAACTGGGAATTAAATAAAATTGCAGGTTTTAATAATAAATTTCAATTATATTTTCTCGACTCAAGCAAGTATGTTGTAGAACACGATTGGCTCCGTGAATATATGTCAAGACATGATAATGAGCTATCTCTGCGTAAGCCAGAGAACACTAGCATTAGTAGATCCATGGCTTTTAACAAGCCAGAGGTTGCTCAATTTTTTGATAAATACGCATCTGTTTTGGAAAAATAAAAATTTTCTCCAGGTCGAATTTACAATCTTGACGAAACTGGTTTGACAACTGTGACGCCGTCAGAGAAAGTAGTAGCCACCAAAGGAAAGAGACAAGTTGCACACATTTATTTTCAAGAGAGATGAGAACTTGTAACTTTTGTCGGAATCATATCTGCAGACGGGTCTGCAGTTCCACCAGTCTTTATTTATCCCAGAGTTAGGGATCCTGAACATTATTTAGCTAGTGAGTACCTGAACTCAGCCGTCGCTCTGGGAAAAAAAGGATGGATGACTTCGGTTTTGTTTCCCAAAGTGATTTTATACTTTGTAAATTATGTAAAGTGTTCTCCAGAGAACAAAGTGGTTCTTATGGTAGATAATTATGAGTAAGATATGTCGATTGAATCTATTAAACTTTGCCGAGAAAAAGGAGTTGTTTTGATATCATTTCCGCCCCATACCACCCACAAAATGCAGCCGCTTGATGTCGGAGTGTATGGTCCGATCAAATCCTACCTTGCTACTGACCATCATGACTGGCTTCTTTCGAATCCGGTCCAGCTGAAAACTATTAGGCATTTAGCATTTCTTGCTAAAAACACTGACCTCTACCGATTAGATCATCTAATATTTAGTGTCGCTGATTTTATGGTTAGTGAGGTAACCAAAAAACCATTAAGCGAGAATAATCCGCCACTAAATAATAATCAGGATAATATCAACTTACAGCAGGAAACAGGGTCAGCATCACCAAGACCTTCCACATCCCATGATGATCAAAATAACTCAATCAATAGTAATTCACTAATTAGCGATACTAGCGTTACAATAACTTTGGACGGCAACAAGACGCCACCATTACTAAGTAAAACGCCTTCCCTATGTGAAATCAGACCTTACCCAAAAGCACCAGTTATGCAGAAAACCAAAAAGGTAAGGCAGAAATCAAAAGCTTCTATTTATACTGATACACCGGAGTACGAAAATAGACTGCGTATTGAAGAAAACGAAAAAGGAAACGCGCATAGAATGAAAATAATTCCTTACTTAAGTCATTAAAAAGGAGTTTAGTGGCAAGTGCTAAAGAGCGGCCTGATTCGACATCTAGTGAGTCAAGTGTGAGGTAGAATGTTTACATTTCAGAAGAATCATCTGGCGATGAATACTTTTGGGAGAATTTAAAACTTATAAGCGGGGAAGATATCTGTTGGAAATTTTGTCTTAGTTAAGTTTATTGCCAATAGAACAAAGTTTAATTATGTTGGTAACGTAATTTCTATTGATAAAGAATATTAACTGAAGTTTTTGAGAAGATAAGGAAAAACTGCTTCCTATTCCCTGATGGTGATAATATCTCAACAGTAGATGATATCGTGGCAATTTTACCACATTCTACTGCTCAAGGAACATCAAGAACATCTTGTGTCTATAAGTTTAACATAATTTTTCTTCTTTAAATGTTCGTTAAAGGCTCGTTTATCTCTATTTAAAGTGTTTTCATTTACTTATATCCAACCTGTTTCCTTTTTTAAATAATATATCTTGATTCGATTTTGTTATTTTTCGATATATTGTAGTACGAGTGAGGATTAAAACAATTTATTTCTACTAAACTACAAACAATTCAACGAACTAAAAAGGATATCCACATTGAGAAATATTTTTTTGAAATCTCTCCAAACGTCACCTTTTTCTGACTTCTCAAAATTTCCCCCAGTCGTCCTCTCCCTTTTTCTTGTCAGTCCTCCTCTCCCTTTTTCTTGTCGGTCCTCCTCTTTATGTCAGCATTTGTCAGCTTCTCTATTCTAGGTTATGTCGCTGTCATATGTCCGAGGCCTGTTACTATGTAGCTATTCCGTTACACTGCCCCCTTCCTTAGATGCATTACTCCTGGAATGCATTTACCATCTCCGGATTTGTGGCTGTAACGGCAGTCGGTTCCGTTCCGTAGACCTTCATGAAGTCTTCGAACTTGGAACGCTCTTCGCCCAGCAGTTGTTGTACTTGCACACCTTCATCGTGGTCCCCGGCATATGATGCTAGCCGATCAGAATGGACTACAATCGGCTTTCCTCTAGGAGTTTTAAAGATTCGATAAATAACATCGTTGATCTTCTTTTTTATGACATATGGACCCTCCCAGTTCTTCTGTAATTTTGGGCATAACCCTCGTCTTCTTCGTGGATTGTAAAGCCAGACGAGATCACCTTCTTTGTAGCACGATTCTTCGGCTCGGTTGTACTCCTTCATTCAGTTGCTGGCTAATTGCAAATTAGTACGAACCAGTTTAGGGGTGTCTTCCATCTTCCTCCGGAGATTGGATACATAATCTTCCCCGGCGATATCTTCACCAGGCTTGCAACCAATCACCAGGTCACATGGAAGTTTTATTCCTTGTGCGGAAAGGATTTTCGTCGGTGTCTGCCCTGAAGACTCATTCACAGCTGATCGGTATGCCATCGAGAAGAATGGAATATGTTCGTCCCAGTCCTGCTGATGATCAGAGACGACCTTCGACAAATGCTTGATTGAAGTACGGTTCATGCCTTCCACCATTCCATCGGACTGTGGACGTAACGCCGTTGTTCTAGTCTTTCGGATCCCCAACTTCTGGCAAACGTCTTGGAATAGCTTTCTTTCAAAGTTTCTTCTCTGATCCGAATGTAGTTGCAAGGGCACTCCGAACCGACTGATGAATTCCTTCACCAGGACGTCGACTATGGTAGCGGCTTCCTGATCGGCAACTGCATATGCTTCTACCCACTTGGTGAAGTAGTCCATCATGATGACGATGTATTTCATACCCGCTTCGCTCTCTGGTAGCGGTCCCATCACATCTATGGCGACTCTCTCTAATGGGTTCCCCACGATGTACTGCTGCATACCAGCCCTCTGCTTACGGTGTGGTCCGCTGCTTGCAGCATAGGTGGTACATTTTCGGCACCAATCTCTTACATCCTCGGAACAGTTCACCCAATAGAATCGTTCCCGTACCTTCTGCAAGGTCTTCTTCACACCTAGGTGTCCTCCGGACGGTCCATCATGAAGATGTCGTAATACTTCAGAGACACAATTCCTAGGAACCAATAGTTGTTTCTTGGATTCGGTGCCCTCGTCATTCTCGATGATTCTTTTCAGCAAGCCGTCCTCAATAACCAGGGAATTCCGCTGTGCCCAGTGTGACTTCAAAATAGGCGAAGATGACGATACTTCTTGCCAAGTCGTTCTACAATTTACTGACTTCCAATCAATTATTTTTCCAAGATCCGCGTCGTTCATTTGATACTGTTGAATTCTCTCTTGAGGCCATTCTTCACTGATGACTTTGATCTGGTGCAAGCTGGCGTTCTTCTCTTTCTTGCGGCTGCAATGTGAGCAAGTCGGTTGGCATGGCCTTCTGGAGAGTGCGTCGGCATTACGGTGCCTTGTGCCGGGTCGGTGTTCGATCTGGAAGTCATATTCTTGAAGTTTTTTCAACCATCTTGCGACTTGGCCCTCAGGATTCTTGAAATTAAGTAGCCACTTCAAGCTGGCATGGTCGGTTCGGATCAAGAACTTCCTTCCATATAAGTACTTGTAGAAATGCTCAACAGATTTCACCACTGCCAGGAGCTCTCGCCTGGTAACGCAGTAGTTACGTTCAGGTTTAGATAAGGTACCCAACGACCCTTTCTCGGCCATCCTGGAGCTGGGAAAGAACGGCACCAATTCCCACGTTGCTGGCGTCTGTATCGAGAATGAACTTTCCCTCAGGAAGTGGATAGCCCAGAATCGGAGTTGATGTCAGCTGCTTCTTCAAAGTTTCAAAGGCAACTTGGCACTCTTCATCCCAGCTAAATCTTCTACCTTCCTCAGTCATTCAGGTTAGCGGTTTGGCGATGTCCCCAAACATCTTCACGAAGCGTCGATAATAGGAGCAAAGCCCCAGGAAGCTTCAATGTTGATGTTTGTCGGAAGGGGTTGGCCATTGCTGGACTACGTGGATCTTGTCTGGATCTACAGCTATACCTTCTCCACTGATTACATGCCCTAGATAGTTGACTTTAGTCTGGAAAAGGTGGCACTTCTTCACGTTTAATGTCATATTGGCTGCTTGGAATCTCTTGAAAACCTCTTCAAGATTCGTCAAATGCGTGTCAAATGTTCGCCCCAGAATGATGACGTCATCCAAATACACTAGGCAGGTCTCCCAAGAAAAACCCCTGAGGATATTCTCCATCAGTCTTTCGAAGGTGGCTGGGGCATTGCAAAGACCGAACGGAAGTACCGTAAACTGCCACAGGCCTGTTCCACTGGTGAAAGCCGTCTTCTCTTTGTCGACAGGATCCATTTGCACCTGCCAGTAACCACTCTCCAAATCCAAAGTGGAAAACAACTTGGAACCTGCTTGAGCGTCAAGTGCGTCGTCGATTCTAGGCAGCCGGTAACTGTCCTTCTTGGTGACTTCGTTGAGCTTGCGGTAGTCAACGCAGAACCTTGTCGAAATATCTTTCTTTTTCACAAGAACTACTGGAGAGATCCAAGGGCTGTTTGAAGGCTCTACTACTCCGGCTTTTATCATCCCTTGAAGAGTACTTTCTGCTTCTGCCTTCTTCGCCTGGGGAAGTCGCCGAGCAGCTTGACGGATAGGACGAGCACCACCAGTGTTGATCTTATGTTTTACCACACTGGTTCTTCCTAGTTTGCCATCAGATGAACCGAGAATGGAATGGTAACGGTTAACTAGATCTCTCACCTTATTCTTTCGTTGCCGGGACAGGGATGGATGGACGGTGGCTAAGATCTGACTGAGCTTATGCGAGTGCTGTTCTTCCTTAGGGGTCCCCCGGTGGATAACTTCAGTTATTGGCTCGAGGGTTCCTACTTGAGGGTAACTGGATGGTCGTTTAGATTGATCAGACGAACTGGCACCCTTGAAGCTGATTGGATCAGTGCCTTACCAACAAGAATGCCCCCTCCCAGTTTCTGGTCGTGATTTCTGAGCTCTACTATGGCTGCAGTTGCGTCTTACATGGCCCTATTCAGACGAGCTACGACTATGGACTCACACCTTGCTGGTAGTTCGACATCCTCAAATAGCTTCACCTCTGCGATGGCTGTTTCTCGTTGATGTAGAATTAATTCCTCGGTACCGATGTGGATGACTCGATGTTTGAGATCTAGTTTGAAGCCAGAGGAATCCATGATGTCTATCCCCAAGATGCCGTCCTCTTCAATTTCGGCTACTAAAGCTGAATGTGAAACCTTGGTAGAGCCAAACATAATTCTTACGTCTACCTCGCCGTGGTCCTTGGCTGCTTCCCCTGTAGCTGTTCGTAGTCGTCATCTGGAGGGCGACAACTTCTTTTTCTTAACAACCCTTCAACGAATGATGGTCTTTGATGCTCCTGTATCCACCAACATAGAATATTTCTTGCCGTCTACTGTACCATCTACGTAGATGCTGTTGGGTCGATGTCTTACTAAAGTCAGGACGAGTAGAGGGTCTTGCAGGCTGCTTGGGGTCGATGTCGCCCTCCTGGAGTCGACCTGTTCTAGTTTTCCTGCTGCTCGGTGTCATCTTGGGTTGTATTCCCGCGAAGTTGGCATGTGCTTCTGACGTGACCAAGTTCACCGCAGTTCCAACATCGTACGGGTCTCCTCTTCCTCGACGCAATCGTCTTCATCAGGCTCACCAGTTCTTGTAGAATCTCTTGGCTCGGCTCCCCTTGGTGCATCTCTTCTCTGGACTGGCTGGTCACGGATCTAACTCTAGCATGGGAACGAAACGCTTCAGTGGCTGCTTCAAACTCCAATGCCGTTGACAGGGCATCCACTAGAGCTTTGGGACGAGCCGAGCGCAGCGCTCTTTGCAACTCCTGATCTCTTAAGTCGTCTATGAATGCCTGAACAGCTAGGCATTCCAAAATACTTTCATTGACCGAATAATATGTAAGCGGACCATTCTTGCAACCTATGCTTCAAACTCCTGGATAGATTCACCAGCTTTCTGCCTTCTGTTTTTGAGCCGGTACTGGTAGACTTGCTCTAGGTGCGCTTGGCCATACCTCATCCCCAGGCGCTTCACCAGCTGGTCGAAGTCTTTAGACTCGTCGGCATGGAGGGTTTGCAGGACATCAAGAGCATCATCTCGTAGGGCAACAGTCAGAGCTACCGCCTTTTCTCTGGAGCACCATCCATTGGCGCTGGCCCCTGCGTTGAATTGCTTGAGGTAGTTGGGCCCGGAAGTTGTGCCGTCGAAGGTTGGTGGCTTCAATCTTGCCTTGGTTTCTCCTGCTATGTTGGACTCCTGACGCAGTTCACCCCTTGACGGCTGGTCGGAGAATCGTTCTTCCATCACCTGGAACTTGATTTCGAGGGTCGACAAGCTACTCTCTAACCTCTCTACCTGTGGATTGGGCTCTCCCTCTCTGCATACGGTTCCTGGTGGATGGGAGACAATATCTTGCAGCTTTTGCATCTCTTCTTCAATGCCGGCTATTATCTATTCTTGTTGAGACACCTTCGGAGAGATCTCGTCACGCTGGCTAAACATCTCAGCGGACAGGCTGGATATCTCCATTAATAAACTGGACACCTTCTGGAAGAGTTCATTGGAGAGGCTGGACATCTTTTGAGATAGTTCGTCGCGCTGGCTGGACATCTTTTGAGAAATTTCTGTGGACAGGTTGGACATCTGCGAGATTTCTTCTCGGATCAGGGTCATGGTCTTCATGGAGGGATCTTCAAACTCCACAGTCTCAGGATCAATACCCTGGCTTTCATAATGCCCTTTCAATCGTGCCAGTATTACCGCCTTGGGTTCTGTCGTGTCCAAATGAAGTTCTTCCAGCTCTCTCCACAATTCTGTAACTAACAACTGGCTTATTTTCTTCCGCTCATCTTGAAATCTTCACCCCACACCTGACACCAATTGTAGTACGAGCTAGGGTTAAAACAATTTATTTCTACTAAACTACAAACAATTCAATGAACTAAACAACAACTAAAAAGGATATTTACATTGAGAAATATTTTTTTGAAATCTGTCCAAACGTCACCTTTTTCTGACTTCTCAAAATTTCCCCCAGCCGTTCTCTCCCTTTTTTTGTCAGTCCTCCTCTTCATGTCAACATTTGTCAGCTTCTCTATTCTAGGTTATGTCGCTGTCATATATTCGAGGCCTGTTACTATGCAGCTATTCCGTTACAATATTATACTTACTTTGATAAAACAGCTGAATAATCCCCTAGTACTAGCCGAATGTTCACCGCGGGTGGGAATGATTCGGCTATTTACAATCAAAAATAAAATACTGGAAAAGTAAAATGTCTAGTTGAACAGAAATTTGAAAATACGGCATATCAATAAACAATGATATTACAATTTATTGACATAAAACAGATGCTCATTCATCCAACAGTCATTGCGATCTTGCTTAAATTACGTAAATATACCGAATGATCCTCACTCTCCCCTATAGGAATTTTAGCAGGAGTTCCAAGTGGATGCCTTTTTTCATGACAACCGGCAAAATACAATGAAATTTCGGGCTTAAAAGCAACTTGTAATGCTGAATTGCATCGGCTAATCGATAGATGTTTGGTTAGTTGTGAAGCAGTAAGTTTTAAAAATTTCGTCTGATGGACCACGTTAAGAAAATACAGTGGTAGAACCACATTTTTTACTCAGAAGGTGGCATTTTTGTGAAGGGTGAGTAATACCGTTTCGTTTATACCATTGGTTTAAATTTTAAAAAGTCCCTCAGGATATATGCCAATTTTTAGCATGTTAGGCCTCAACCATAATTGCGTCACGTTTCCATAAGGTGTGTTTGGATTTAAAATCCTACCTGAGCAATTTAATAAATTACGCATACATTAATACCACACCTACTAATTATGCATCCTCCTACTGATATATCCTCCTCTTGGCAACCGTGTAATATTTTAATAACTCAACATCAACATAAAATTCGTTTTAGAACTTTCGGCAAACAACCCCACTTTCACCTCCTATATCATCCAGTCATAAATACGTCTCAAGCCTCAAACTCATCCCATTTCGTTCTGAGCACTTCCAAAACATGTGCCTACGATTCCTCTGATGAGATAACACGTTAAGAGAAAAATATTAACTCATCGCAATGTGTAATTGTAGCTGGATATCCAAATAACACCAGGAAAACTCTAGTTATAAACAATCTACCAGTCTTTTCTAATAGTTATTCACATTATTTTAGATGCGACGTTCCATCGGTAACAATTAAGTATGTTTTTCGTGCACGTAAATCCTCTAACTCATTTTCCCATTTAAAAAGACGGCAATCGCAGATAAAAATACACACGCAGAACAAATTAAAAATCCCCCCTATTGTTGAAGGATTTCCCTACAATTCCAACCACCCATCCAGTTATCCGTTTTTGCAGACAACTCACATGTCAGTGTGAAATATACATCGTAATTAAACAACTCCGCTTCGTAGTATAAATCACGGAGTTTTTTTTACCAGTATTCACCTGTGGAATATATATGGATGGATCATTTCCTGAAATCGTAATTTACCGTTGGAAATCACTACGAGATCACGAAACGTTGTTGGAAACGCTTTGTGTAATTTACTGCTGAATCAAAAAGAACGTTAAAACTATCCGTTTTTCTTTTCTACAGTTTCTGTTTTGTTTCGGAATTCAACGTTATTGTTCAACATTAATTTTACACAATTTTATTCGTCTTCACTTCTGAAATTACGAAATTTTTAAAAGAGAATTTTATATACTGCAATCTCAATGTATACCGGGTGTAATTGAATGGATTGATCTGTTGTTAAAATTTAGGTGGGTTATATTAGGCCTGTTTTTGGATGTTTTGTAATGAGAAATTAATATGAGCGCCTTCCGGTTACCTGAACATTAAAAAATTAAATTGAACACCCTATATACTTCACCTATTTGGATTATGCGGCTTCGGAGGTATCCATCTGTCAAATATCCATTATGACGAGATTTTCTTTATCAAATGTTTTTTTATCGTTTGTAACATGTATAATTTCTTACCTGCTTAGGTTATTGAAAACAATAATAAAGCGAGGAAAATTTTTAGTGAATAATATTAAAATAACATTTAATTAGCATAGGTCTCATCCTTGTAGTAGTTCAACTCTCGGATTCCCTTATGGATAAATAAATCTCGTTAGAGAAATCCTTGTCTCTCGAAATCACCTTAAAAAGAAATAAAACTTTCAGATATTCAACTACTCATTAAATAATTGTAAACAAATAAACTTGACCTTCAATTAGTGTATCCATGTTATTTGGTATAAAATCTATATGGATAATTAGCTTGCTTAGGAAGCTCCCACGGTCCACAGTGGTACTGGCCTAAAGGAAAAGAAGATTTTGTGTGACAGATATTTCCGCTCCCCTTTTTTAAAGCAACGATTGTGGAACAACGTGCTACGCTGTAAGCGGATTTATAAAAAGGAATTTTGTGGTGCAATCAAGGAGGAAGCGGCTTAGATATAGGTTTTAAAGCCAGCAACAGATTCGTTGGATATAATTCTCTGGAAACACTTAACAAAATTCCAGTTTAAACAAAACTTCTATTGGAACCCACATGTTAAGGCCCCATATCAACCGAGACCTTTTCTCATTAGTTTTACTTTTTCTTGGTTCTCGTTAATTTCAGTCCTCACAAATTCACGACTACTTTTCTCTGTGTGAGCTCTACGAGAAACAGTTTTCTTTTGATCAGCCCTATATTGACCGCATCCCTACTAGATTGTTTGCAGTTTTGTGTTCAACGGTCACTACCCTTCAGCTTTCGTATATATATATAAATATAAATATATATATATATATATATATATATATATATATATATATTGTTGTGTTTAAATTTATTTGTTTAATTAAATTAAGATTATACATTAATTTAGACAAAACAATTAAGGATATATTTTATTTTATATACAATGGATTTTGACTTGATATGTGAATGATGTGAATGAATTTAATTTTTCTCAGGCCGACGTAATTGTTATATTTTATTATATCTAAATGATTTCTTTATAATCAAAAATGTATCTCAGGGAATATCTGAGGGTTGAAAAAGAATACGTAATTTGATTTATTAAGACCGACTTTGTATTCGACCTACATAGATACAATTTTGTCTTTATATGTGTGTCTATGAGGAACCATAGAATAACAACTCTACAACAGGATTTAATAAACAAGAACGACTATTTTATTTCATGGTTTAAATAATACGCAAATTCAATTATACATTCAAATTTCTTATCTGATTTCATTCATACGCCATACACACCGTTTGTTAAGCTATACTTATAGAAAATAGTTTGGAGTCAATTTGGTATTGATGATGTAGTCACACTACGGTTTTATTAAAAAGAAGAAGAAAAAGTAATACCCATGGTGATGGAATGTGAATTTTTCAGTAAGTATAGCTTATATATTATTAACTAATAGTTGATGTATACATTGCTTCGATACCTATTTTTCTTTGGTTAGATAAAAATGTTTATAAGTACCTTTGTCACGTTATAGATTACGAACTAGTTTTAAAATATTCGGGAGTTCATTACCACTGCTTGACGATCATCATCATATATTGTAGTTGTAATTCGGACTTGTAGTAAGGAATCTCAATGTCTAGTCCTTCTCGGATAAATTGAATGTTGGTGAAGAAATTAGGATTGTGCGAAGTCACTTTTATGTTGGATAAAACTTGGGTAATTATTATTAGTTCACTGTTCTTACATTTGTTACTACTTATTGTTGCTTAACAACTTTGATTATTGATTTCGAATATGATTTCTTAGTTTTCTTTTGTTGAGTTATCACAGGAGTAACATGTCTCCTTGTTTCTTCATGACACAATACCCAATTTTTGATTTTTATCTCCCTGCCATTGTTTCTAACAAACAACCCTCTTAGATTTTTGTTTCAAATATTTCTACCAATGACAAATGTTTTACAAGTTAGTTACTGAATTAGTTTTTGTATCTTTCGTAATAAGATTACTTTATTTATGTTAATTCAATCGATTACTTTTAATTTGCATCTGATTCTTATCTTATGGTATGTTTTTGAAATATTGGTTGTCAATTTAGTCTTATTTGTGAACATTACTTTGACAGTTGGTATTTTAAAAGTTTTATGAGTTCGCGTTCCATTTTTTTCTCTTACTTCCTGTTTGAATTATTCAATATACAGGGTATATCAAAACGTATGTTATACTTTATTTTATTACTAATGTTTATGGTTTTTATTTCAGCATATTGCAGACTTATTTGTAATGGTTCCGTATTCTTCTACTAAGGTAAATTGATTTATATGAACATCAAAGACAAAGTCGGTCAGGTGGCTATTTACATAAATAATTGTTTGTAAGATTCCTTGGACATGATAATATATAACATTACATAGTTGAAAAGTAACTTGTTAGTAGAATATCAATATTAATTCACTCCAATTTATCAACATAAACATTGTTAGATTGAATCCTATTTTATAGGACATAAATCAAAGCTGAAATACTTACTTAAGTTTTATTTGTACATATCGGGTATATACATATAAACGGTAGAAATAATTCTTATATATAACTGTATATATATATATATATATATATATATATATATATATATATATATATATATATATATATATATATATATATTAAACTGGATAGAACGGGGAGAGAAATAATGATTTATAGTTATTATTCTTTTAATTTACATTTAGTTTTGATTTGCCCGGTATATTGTAAAAATTTAAAATTTTATTACTAAAATGGTTATATTTTAAAACATGAGAAACTCTTTAACCTCAGAGTAGGGTTCAGGTATAGAGAAACAAAATTCAATTTATAGTGTGAGCGCCTAAATTTGATTAAATATCTCTGTCTTCATAAAAATTTTGTGATTAAAATGTACTTGCTTGTTTAATAATACGTAATAAATTCTTAAGACGGTCCTGTGTTTCAAGTTGAATCTTTTTACTATTCACAGATGTCAGTTTAAACTACCAACGGTTCAAACTAGATGGAGCCATCACCACAAAGAAATAAAATATATCAAAAAACAATTTTACAATGTTCTTCAAACTAGAAAGAACGTTATTTAATATTTTGAATAGACAAATACATTGTTCTTTTACAAGACACAAATTAATAAAAAACCTACTATCTATTATGACCACTCATTCAAACAAAATCACGTTCTCACATGAAAAAATTATCTCTATATACAAATCTAAAATAGGCAACATTTAATACAAATTTTATAATACTGAAACTTCTATATAAACGATTATTATATCAAAATGGCGAAACACAATGGTTGTAAATGTTTGTTTAATACCAAAGTTCAATTTTTTTCACTAAATTGGTAAGTTTTATTCAACCTTTTTTATGTATAATGAAAATAGTCTAAATACCTTATTCCTGTATAGTAATTCACTTCAATTATCCTTTACTTTATTTTAGGTTACCTTCTGGAAATTGTCACATCACTGGTCCAGCTTACACAAAATCAGGAATCAATGCTATGTCCCGTCCACATCAATACATTTCATTCCAATTACATAATCAAAAGCTTTCTAAAAGGTATGGTGGATATATCCATTCCACCATACAAATATTAATCAAGTATTATATATCAATTATACGGTTAGTATTCAAACATAATTACCAAATTGTTTCTTAGTTTCTACATCTGCTTGTTTAAATATATAATCTACCATATCATAAGTACAATGTATCTCTCTTTTCTGAATTTTGATGCCAAATATCTTGTTTTTCGATAAGTTTTCTTAATTCCCAAAATTTTGCTGCTTCTCAAATTTTCTACCACCCAAAAAGAATTTTACCTAGTCAATAGTCTGTATAATCAACAAACTTTTCTCCTTCAATTTTTTTATTATTAACAACTACTTGTCGCAGATTAAAAGTTTGTTGAATACATTCCACCAATCAGATTTGGTTATCAAAACTTTTCTTTATAGATTTCATTTCAAATAGTGAATTGTCCATCTATCAATTGAAAACGCTTTGTTTTAAGGTTCTTTAATGATTTTAACTCATATTGTGTCTCTTAAATTATATTTCATTTAGTTTACAAAATGACATTTTCAAATTTACAAAATATGTGTTCATAATGTCAAACCGTTCAATAAATGTCACATTCCATAGAATTAATGTTTTTCAGTTTACTTCTTATATCGTTATGTTTTTAAATATTTATAAAATCTTATTTACATGTCCTTCAAACCCTAATATTCATTTTAAAAAGAATCTCACTATTTATTTACCTTGACAATAAAAATAAAGGATTATCATTTCCATTTGTATATGTAACAACGTTCTAATATTCCGTCTTGTAGGTTTATAGAGATTTTGTTAATTCATTTCACAAATGTTTTTTCAAATCTTATTTTAAATTATACAGTTAGATGCTTTCTCTATTGAATAGTACATGGTACAGATTGTCTCCTTTTTTAGATAATCTTTTTTAAAAAAAATGAAATTTCAAAAATTTTTATTTCTTGAAATAAGTAGTTTTTTTATTTTATGTTCGGTATACAGGGTGTTGTTTTACTCTATGTTAATATATATATATATATATATATATATATATATATATATATATATATATATATATATATATTGAACTAGTCACCTAGTTCTGGAAACAAATTTACACAAATAACTATCATAAAAAGTATAGATTATCACGGGAGGTGTGTCAGTAGACACAACCATTACCAAGAAAATGACAATTTAAGTATAAAGTTATATAAAAATTAGTGAAATATGTATCAATATTATTAAATATGAATGTGATTATTTTAAAAATGATTATGAGAACAAATACCAAACACAATATTATTTAATTAAATACAAAAAGTTACCTGCACAAGTAATTCCGAATATATGTCAAAGTCAATGAGTTCCACAATGTGCTGAACACTGCTGTAGGAATATCTGTAGATATTAATTGTCATATTATAACTTGAAACCTAAAAGAATTAAAAAAAAAAGAATATTTAGTCTAGTGTTTGATTAGCATAATTACACATGTTCCAATAGTAAAAGTTTATAATTTCATAAAGAGTTGAAAACTGTATATGAAAAGATAGATGGAACGCAGCTCAAACTTATGAAAGGGAAATTAATAAACAGGAAGTAATGAATCTTAGTAAATTTATAATTGCCAACTTAATTTTATTGATTATTTATTGCATACTGAAAAATAATATCAAAAACAAAAATAATCAATAGTTTATATGATATAAATATAAAATAAGATTGAAAATTAAAAAAAAGGATCAATTACATATAGGTAAATGAATAATTTAGGTTGTAGTTTTTGTAAAAATAATAATTTATAAAAATATCTAAACAACATGTTTATATGTAAATTAGCTATTGTATTATAGAAAAAGGTCATGATATATATTCCTTAATACAATAGAAATAATAGTGAACTAGTGTGAATATCCTCCAGAACAATTAAATTGAATAATTCAGATTTAGAACTAAAACACTTCGAAATGACAATTTTTTATTCAAAATAACAGATAAGTGAGCTTTGGATTAATCAAGCGAGGAGGTTGTTGATTTTGAAAACAAGAGAAGAGAGTTTTCGGGTGATGGAGAGGAAGCGTCGATAGAGAGACTCTTCGTTTAAAAATTTATCAGAAATTGATATAAATGTTAAAAAACACAATCAAATGTAAATCAAAGCATTTAACTATTGTTTATAATCCTTTGTAAGGATGAAGAAGTGTAGAAAGTGAATATCTCCTGAGAGATATCTACAAGAATTTGGAGATGCGAGTTGCAGCCCGGCAGAGAATTCAATATTAAGGTCTGTGTCTTTACAATTACATTCATTGGAATTCCATATAATTCTTTATAAAGAAAGTGTACATTAAAAAATTTATCAGAACGTTAAAATTGAATAAATTCATTAAGTGGCCAAGAACATTTATCATATGATGCATCATAATTTTATCTCAATTGAGAATTAAACAGTTTTAGTTAATAATAATATTTGTACTTACTTGATATAATATAATTCACTGTATATGTTCACGAGCATCATGAATTTTCACATTACCTCTCATTCTTTCTTTTATCTTCAGCATGAATAACTATTTGCCTATTACTGTCTTCACTTTCAACTCACTCACATAATTTTAACTAAGTATACTTATATGTAATTGATTATTTAAATTTTATATCATTAAAATTGTTTCACCATTATAGACGCGCTGGTAGTGTGTTTAACATTAAAGCTATTTCTAATAGAGGGGAGAGTATCCTCCTATCGTTTCAATTATAACAGCGCATGCGTTCAGATTTATGCGCCGACGCACTGATAGGAACATTCTTATACTGAGAAATGTAAGTGATATAGGGTGGAACAAAAACACAATTTTCAATGTTTAAATCTTATTGCAAATTTTCATAATAATTTATTAAATTGTTTACATCTGAGTGTTGGTATTTTATTCTCATCACACCCATCAGAAAATTTTCTATTGTCAACATATTTCAATAATTTTATATAGGAGAAACTTCAGAAATTAATTTTCATAAAAAAAGATTTTACAAGGAAAAAGGTAAGGTTTGAATTAAATTTGTCAATTACTGGCATTAATGCATCCTGAACTCAAAGGAAGGAGTCTCATACTTTCGACTGAGATAAATAAATATAAATATAACAGTTAATAAAAAAATTAACATCTTGAGCTAGCCGAGGTAAAACAAATACTATATTAAATAATACTGTATTAAATAAATAATAAAATATAATCAATTATAATATATATATATATATATATATATATATATATATATATATATAAACAACGAATAGATTGGTGGGTATTGCACGCAAATAGAAGAAGGTGCTACTGAAAGGAGTGGTAACCGCAGACATGCATGTTTCTGGCTCATTAGCTGTCATCGGTACGGTACAACCAAGGAAAGATGTAAAACATGGGAGCAAAGGTGTTGAATGAAACATGAGAAAATATAACAGAATTCAGCAGGATAGTCAAACACAACATTTGTGTCAGTAATATTAGAAGATCTCGAATATTCGAGACAACAACCAACATAGACACGGAGGTGCATATAACACTCCCGTCTGAAAACTTTTGACCCAGATCAATGAAATAACAACAAGATCTACGAATAGTGCGTGACATATGAACAATAAACAACGAATAGATTGGTGGGTATTGCACGCAAATAGAAGAAGGGGCTACTGAAAGGAGTGGTAACCGCAGACATGCATGTTTCTGGCTCATTAGCTGTCATCGGTACGGTACAACCAAGGAAAGATGTAAAACATGGGAGCAAAGGTGTTGAATGAAACATGAGAAAATATAACAGAATTTAGCAGGATAGTCAAACACAACATTTGTGTCAGTAATATTAGAAGATCTCGAATATTCGAGACAACAACCAACATAGACACGGAGGTGCATATAACACTCCCGTCTAAAAACTTTTGACCCAGATCAATGAAATAACAACAAGATCTACGAATAGTGCGTGACATATGAACAATAAACAACGAATTGATTGGTGGGTATTGCACGCAAATAGAAGAAGGGGCTACTGAAAGGAGTGGTAACCGCAGACATGAATGTTTCTGGCTCATTAGCTGTCATCGGTACGGTACAACCAAGGAAAGATGTTTTACATAAATAGAAAAACGTCAGTGAATTTTGGGACGTCAAAGTGGGAAATAATATAATAATTGAACTCGATATTTGAGGTAGAACAGAAAGATATTTGAATCTAATATATAATCATAATCAGAAGGAAGAAGAATATTTATATATACAGTTAAAGGAGTATTTTTGAAACGTGAGTGAATTTTTGAATGTCAAAAAGGGGAAGGATAAATTATCTTCACAAGAAAAACGGTTCAAACGACTATATTTGATAAAAAAAGAAAGTTAACCCAATTTTAAAGTGACGAAATGAAGAAAGAATATTATTTAAATAATAATGGATTTAAACTGATACAATGGAATTTGATACATACTGAAATTTGTTCATAATCTGAATAGAGTTGAGTGATCAATGCATGGATGGTTGATAGATTTCCGAGTTCTTATAGAGGTTTTTTTGGCTGATATTGTTGAAGATGATTAGAAGTTTTGGACCACACAACCTCAAATCCGGTGTGATGTAAGGTACGCAAAATTTATTGATTTTATGAGCTTGTAAAACGGATTTGTGCGTAATTAGTGTCATTTCGGTTTACTTTTGCGGAGAATTAAATATACATTTTCCTAAAATTTGATAATCATTGGCGGTGTATATATTTTTTTATTATTTAGAATAAGATAGTTATAATTATATGTTATTATGGTAATAATTTTTGATTGTTACCTATGATATGTGTACATAGATGCAGTAAAATATTTCATAAATAAAATTTCCTGAAGTCATAAGCTTGTACATTTTAATTACACAATTCAAATAATTAGAGTAAATCCAAATGGCGCAATTGAACCCTACCCTTTGATAGAGTCTGTTATACATGCTTAACGTTTATTCAATCACAAATAATTAAATAATAAATAGATATAGAATACATAATAAATATATTATATCATAACAAATTGTCACAAAAAAACGTTGGCA
The DNA here is from genome assembly GCA_963921935.1 of Galeruca laticollis. Taxonomy (NCBI): domain Eukaryota; kingdom Metazoa; phylum Arthropoda; class Insecta; order Coleoptera; family Chrysomelidae; genus Galeruca; species Galeruca laticollis. The sequence continues at coordinate 34,034,841 of OY998176.1, read as the reverse complement.
ATTATAATAATAAGTATATTCTATACATAACAAATGTCAGTCCAGCTTGAGGCAAATTAAAAAAAAATTTCATTGATAGGAAGTCTTAAAAACATTTTAATTGCACAATTAAAATTCCTCTTATAATATTATATATAATTATATAACAATATATAACAATATATAACAATATATATATATATATATATATATATATATAGAATATTTCATATATATATTGTATAATTCGACTATGTTTTTAATTATAATATATTAAATTCTATATTTGTAGATGTAACTACACTAATATGAAAACACCTTTAGCTAAATATAACCTATAAAATTTTTAATGACAGCAGTTGTCAAATCAATATGCCCAGCTAAATAAATATTAAACTTTATATCCTGAAAGATAAATTAATACACAATATCAATCAACTCACTCTTTTCTCAGGGAGGGATCAAAGATTTCAAAGATAATTCAAAATTTATAAATTTCCAAATAATTTTCCAAATCACGTATTATACTATTCAAATCGAAAGTAACTGTTTGTTCAATACACTATAAGACAATTAAATTATCTTATGACCCATATGAAATTACTGTCAGAAATTAAACCAAATGTCACTTCTTGTACTAAATTTTCTATAGGATGAAATTATCAAATGTAATGAGAATGATTATGAAAAGAGAGCCAAAAGGTGATTAGAATTCAAATATATATATTATATTATCAAATAAACACTTACAAAAATTAAAACTTTTTAATAAATATCACAAACGAATACGCAAAAATAGAATTTTCTATCAAAACCTTAATATTATAAACAATCTAAAATTAGAAATTCTTATCTAAATACTTTAACTAAAAGTCCAAAATGACTTATATGTCAATGTAACATTCCCCAATTTCCTTGTAAATTGTCTTTTTCAAAATTTGTCTTGAATTTACGTAGAATGATATATCAATAATTTTACTATAATTTGATCAAATATTTAATTCATCAGATGCATCTACTTTCGAAATATTTTTTACTTAAAGCCTATTAGTTCTCGAGAAATAATATATAATATGGACTGGACTCACCAAACTGGATACAGATAGACTTGTTTATATTCTAAAAAACGTTTTAGAATATCTGGAACAATTTTCTAAATGACTTATTTAGAACCTGGAACAACACTCGCACTTTACCGCTGTAATTCTCTGCGAATAATACACGCACTGGCTTTCAAAGGCAAATTGTGTTAATTTGATAATAATGCTACAAATTATTCTGATATTCTCAAATAAATTTGAGACAACTCTTATTCCGATGTTGTCTCTCGAGATATTAAAATTCAACTCTGTTTAAAAAATTCTGATACAACTCTTATTTCGATGTTGTCTCTCGCGATGTTATGAATCAACTAACTAAACTGTTTCCATAAATAACTCTCTTCTCCTTTGGTTACCAAGAGTCCTTTTTTTTTAAAAAATACAAATTTACGTTTTTATATACCAAGAGAGATTCTCATTATTTTTTATAAGTGCCATATTGCTCATAGAGACATCTGTATTCTGGTTTTTCAAATCGTTTTAAAATCTATCTGTCATTAAGTCTATTCTGCAGTAATGTCATATGAAATTGAAATGTCAAATTTTATTGGTATATTGTACCTTTAAAATTATTGATAATACAGTGTGTATCACTAGTATTACATCTAAATATGCATATTTTCTTTATTTCAATGTTTTCTTTAGAATTTAGATATAGGATATGTATTAAAATATATATATATATATATATATATATATATATAAATATATATATATATATATATTTTCTTGGTTCACACTTCAAATTCACAATTGATAAAGCTTGGGTCATATTCATTAGATTGTTTCATTTAATAGTACCTACCAACTCGTTGTTTACAGTGGCAGAATCACTCAAAGACTATCCCTAAGATAATTCGTCGTGTATTTAATTCTCTTTAATCCCTATCAACTAAAGGGAATAACACGTTATCTAAACCATAGACAATGCGTTGCCATTTTTATTTAATTTTTCTCCATCGACCTACAAGGTTATTAGCGGTAATACAGTACAAATTACTTCATACAAAGAATACATTGGCGGTACTTAGTACATATTTCATAATTAACAGGATAAACAACAATGAAAAACGGTTTCTCAGTGCCGTACTAACGTTTAGAAATAGTGTGTACTGGTGAAATAGTTATATCTTATAAAATATATTTGCACTTTTCAGAAAAGCAATAACATTTGATGATTCTGAAGCATTTACTTGATATTTCGTGGGATCCTGTAGATATTTCGTTGTAGATCATACAACGGGTAATCAATTAGTAGATTACGTATGCTGGTGTCTCCATCTCAGCAATTGCAATAATGATTATTCCTCCTCCGTTATTAAATATTCATGCATATATCTGGTGTCTCCTAGACGTAGCCGGGAGATAAATACCTGGTGTCTTCTGTTTTCTGTTTGTATATACCAAGTTCCAAAAATATATTCTTATTGCCTTAATTTAGATGCGGATTCATTCCAAAAAGAGCTCCAGCGTTTTATAATCATATCTTGAAGTATGATCTCGAATTAGCCGATATCGATAGATTACACGCTAGACTGTTTGGAGATGTTGCTGTTTGTGCTTTACAATCTGCTTCCTCATTACCTTTGACATATTCAATAATAATCAATAATAATCATCCTGAAAAAACATTGGTAATCAGTATGCTTCAGAGTTGATGAGTAGATATACTAAGCCGGTTCTGGGACGGAAGTCGGCCATGTTGGATTTCGTTGACTGTGCGCGCGCACCGGAAGTGGCATCCATCTTGTGTCAATGGCGGACGTGTTACGTGTGTCGTATCCATCTTGTGTCAATGGCGGGTCGTTGGCGAGTATTTCGAATGTCGCGACTGTGACGGCATCCATCTTCTGTGACGTCAATCATGGTCCATCCACATGTGTGACGTAGCACTTCCAATTTGGTGGGTTGTGTCGTTGGCGGGTGATTCGAATGTCGCGACGGCATCTTCTGTGACGTCAGTAAAATCCCTACGGCATCCATCTTCTGTGACGTCAATCGTGGTCCACCACAACACTTCCAATTTATAAAATTGAAAAAATGGTCGACCGTGAGATTCGAACTCACGACACACACAGCGACTTTCTCGTTCCTAACACAGTCCCTAACCGTTGCGCTATCGCAGGGGGTGAGAAAAATAATAATTACAAAGACAGTATTTAATGGATTAATGGGGAGGTGTGAGGGGTTTTATAACAAATTTCTTCACAGGTCTTTATGAGAAAAAACCGTTCCGTCCGACTAGGAGGTTGAGACATTATTGTGTGTGTGTGTGTGTGTGGAGATACACAAAATATAGGACACTAATATATCTGTAAACGAATCAGTTGTAGTATGTCATTAGTTGAGTATAGACGTCTATTTGAGGAGTTTATTATAAAAATAGATCGATTGAATAAGGATGTAATATTTTATGAAGAAAAACG